>CM060904.1:266843048-268093048 GCA_030737815.1 Allium fistulosum | reverse complement strand
ATTTCAATTCCCATTGGAAACAATTTCAAACTATATTCCTCTCACGGAATAATTTCCCAAATATTTATTTTCACTGAAATGCCAAGTACAAACCATTTTAGATTTTTAAAATAATTTTAAAACACTTTATTATAAAAATACTTTATAAGAATGCCTTTTTAAACTTCTTTAATATTTAAGTTAAAAATATATATTTAAAGATATTTAAATAAAACCATTTTAAAGAATATAAACAAATTTCCTTTTAAAACATATTATCAAATCTCATTTGTATTAACTACAATAATAGATCGAAAATTACTTACTTTAGAAATTTAACATTTGGAAATAATAGATTTTTAAAACTTGACTTTTAAAAATAACAATAAATCTTTAACAAATATTTAAAATTTCTTTTTAAAACAAAATGTACTTGGCTATCCAGAAAATACTTCTCTTTCACAACCTTTAAAATAAATCTCTGTTTATTATTTTTTTTTTTTACAGATTCACAATCCTTTATAAATTCACACCTTGAATTTATATTAAAATTCGCTTCACTTTATAAACTCAGTTTATAGATCTCAAAATCTCATTCCTCTTTAAAAATTTCCCAGTTTCAATATTTAGATCAATTCTACAATTTTATTTCAAATTTGCTTTATCTTGAAATAAAATGCCCTTATTTACCTTATTTATTTCCAATACAATTATTCGGGTTTTTTTTTTTAATTTCTAGTTAAAACCCCTTTAACTGAAAATTCCTATTTTAAATTCCCAACATTCCTTATTAACGCTTTTAATTAAATTAACTCATTTAATTAGAAATAATTTCTTTATTTCTTTAAAAACCATATCACTTGAGTTTTAAATTTTTATTATTCCTTCGTAAATTTAAATTCCTTTTCCCCATATTTATTACAATTCCAATTCACTTTATTTTATCTTATTTTCAATTCACTTTTAAATTTATTCCAACTTACTTTAATTATTATTCTTTATTTTCTTCAAAAATTCAATTCCATAGATTTTCAAAATTTCTTATACTGGGAATTCAATCAACCACAACATCCAATATCAAATCATCACAGGATATCAATATTCAGATCACAGAATAATAAAATAAATTTTTGAGGAATCCAGTTGGATCCCTCCAACCTGTTTCCCTGCATCCACAGACGTTAGCACAATACCAATTCCACTTCGAGGTGGAATATCGCGGTATATGGGATTTAAAATAAATCATCCGCTATTATGCGGCGCATAGGGTCTCATCCGCTATAAAATGCGGGAATATCAAATCCAATATATACATATGCCAATATATATATATTGGTATATACTACTATATACCATATCATATCAATCAAATCAAACAATTCAATCATTCATCCATATTTAAATTTAACCAATTAAATTTAAATAAAATTAAACTGAGTGAGATTAACTCACCTTTTATTTTAGCTTTGCAATCCACTCCAGACCAGTTTGTTTTCCTTTCAGATTTCAACCTTGAACAACATTTTATGGTTTATTAATATTTGGACCAATCAAACAATCTATTACTATTTATTTATTTCCTTTAAACGCTACAAGTATTTAAAGATTCCCATTCCCAAAATCTTACCTTTATACCATCTACTGTTTTTAAATAAAATATGTATGTGAATTAATATATATATATTCTCGAATCAAAACAATTTAAACACCGTTAAAAATCTTCTGATAGTTGAAATAATGAATCACAATAAAATTACAATTTTAAACCTAAACAAACATTGAACTAAAATGTTTTGAATTTAAATTACCTAAGCCTGCAGAAACAAAAATCACGAGTACCACGCACTCCGGCTCTACGAGATTCTGCCTTCGCTCGAACGAGCTCATCACCGTCGCCACTGCCCAACAGTCATATTTCCTATCGCCTTCGAAGCCGTGTGCTCGAGAACAACCTCGCGACCATCCCGATTATCACGCCTTCGACCCATCCTAACGCTGTCACCACCGCTTCCAACATCGCGATCGCCTCACGAACCACCACGTCGCGCCACCGTACCCCACCCCTTCGCATGCCTACTCCGGATGATTGACACTCTTGCCTTGCGATCGAGACTGTAGCAGGACTTCAAATCAGCAGTAGAAATATCGCGTAGGAGCAAGGACGAGCCAACGATGGCTGATGGCATAGCCGAGTTCGCAGCAATGATTAGCTCGAAGGCGTTGATTTCGCGAAACCCTAGTTTTCTCTTCTTCTTTCTTTTTTTTTTTCGAATTAGATTTGGCTTATCTGTAGATAGATTCGAAACATTAAGGTATGGGAGAAGGAAGAAAGAAATGGGAGCGGTTGATTGAAAAGGAGGAAGCCATCTCTTTTATTTTTCGTTCCGAAGATTTTTCTTCTGGGGTTTCAAAAGTACCCGGCTGCCATAAAAAAAATAGTTAGGTCGACGCAATTCAGGTCTAGGGTGGCTCGAGTAGACTTAGGGTGGCTGTTGATTTAACTTTATATTTTTATATTTTTAATATTATTAAATTTTCAAAATATCCTGTTAAGCATAACGCGAAATCTCGAACCCCGAATCGGACATGACGACAGACGTTATAAGGTTTTACCCGCATTTTGAACACGATGGAACGTGTTGCGAAAGTTAATTCGATCATACACGCAAGTTACAAAAGTAAATGATAAATTTCAAATCAAATCGATTAAAATAGTTCTACGCGTTTTGAGCTGTCAGGGTCAAACGACAACTCCGATAGCTACGAAAATTGAAATCCGATAATAATACAATATTACGGACCCAATGGAACCGGTTTCGTCGAATTCCGAGACTGTGCCTCGGAAGGCTATTTTTTTAAATCCAATTTAAACAATAAAATTTCAAAACTGAACAAAACGCTTTAAAATTCAATTTTAAAAGTTTCATCACCTCCAATATTATCAATATAAATTTTCTGAACCTTTAAACTATTTTTAAAGGGCTAAAAACTCCGGATTCTCTATTTTACCCTATTCCGATAATTAAATCCAACAATTAATTATCCAATAAATATTGATATTTGAAATTCAAGTTAAAAATTTAACCTCTGAACATTTAAAATTAATTAAATATACCAATTTCAAATAGACAAAAATTCCGGGTCGTCACATTCCTCCCCCCTTAAAAGAATTTCGTCCCCGAAATTACTAGTTAGGAAGAATGATCCATATCCCGTTAGCTATTTCCCAAATTCAACCAGTTTCAACAACTTGCCAAAACAAATCTTTTTATCAAGGATACACTAACCCTCTTATCAACTTTCCAAACCTATCCATAATTCCCAAACAATATCACTTACTTATCAATTCAAATTTAAATTTGAATTCAAATTTTAAATTATCAAAATTTCTCAAAATCTTTCTAACTCCCTAAATTTCTGAAAAATTTCGCCAGCGTCTCCTTTGCGCGGCTAGCTCGGTACTACTACAAAATGGCTCTACGGCCTCCCAATCTCAAAAAGAAAACAAAAAGCCAAGTGGCTGTATCAAAAACCCAATCAAATTTCATATAGAAATTCAAATACATACCTTTTTGTCGGGCCATTAAATTTTATCTTCTAAAATCAAAAATCCCAATTATCCATTGCTTTTATACACCTGTATATCCTACTAAGCAATAGTATTCAATTACAGTTTCAAAACCATCTTACACATATCTGTACACATTTTCAATATTGGTTTTACTTAAGCTCGTACGATGCGCATATCATCCGTACGCAATATCACATTCGATCGCTCACTCGATCACACAATCTCACTTCCGAACTAGTATCGTCCACCCGACTTCCTAGTGCGGACTCAGATCTGGTTTCTTGATCGGAAACCGTCATTCTCCTTGCATAGTCATAACTACGATAGAGAATTACCAGAATCAATCAACAATCCATATCCAGGTTCGCCGTTGAAAATCGAGTGAAAAATCCTGATTCGGATCGATAAAACTATCTCGAAATTCTGTGTTCGACATCTGGACCAAATAGCTATGCGAATAAAATAATATACGTACGCCTTACGTAATTAGCCCAATTTATTATCAATTATATCAATTCTCTTTTATTCACATTCATTTTGATTGTTATTCACTTATTCACAACTATCTCATTTCACAATTTACAGTTAAATTTTCTATTCAATTATTCACTAGGAATAATTTTCTCAATACCGAATTTACTTAAGAATTCACCATATTCCTTAAGTTCAAAATAAATATTCTACATACTGCTTATACTTATTTTCACTTCATTATTGAAGTTCATATCCATTTCTATTTACTCTTGTCTTTACAATTCCATTTGATTTCAATTTGGCTTTCACCCGAATATTTAATTAGTTGCACTTACTAATTAATTTAAATTTCAATTAACAGTTTATTCGCAAACTTCACTTCTTTAGTTCCTTCGATTTCACTTCACCTTACATTCACATTTGAATTAGATTTCAATATCCAGTTTCAATTTTATTTGCTTAGCAAATTTAAATCATTTATCGTTAATGAAAATTTTGAAATTTTTGAAAATTTTCTAACTCCCAAAATTTACGAAAATTTTTGGCAGAGTCTCCCTTGTACGGAGGGACTTCTGCGATATCGCAGGATGCACAAAAATATATATACATCGGCCTCAGGCCGGAAAACAAAGAAAAACAGTTCATATCTCCTATTTTTAATTTTTGGCGTAGGCGTACCTTTATTTTTAGCATTTTAAAAGCAAAGCGGCTTATAAATTTAGCAATTTGCACCGCCAAACCAGCCTAGCGGCTCCCAAAATCCTGTATTTACTCAATTTAAACAGGTAAGTGACAAATATATGTGATTTATTAATACTTCATTTACTCTCAACAGTTAAACCATGGATTCTATAAACAATGCGCTTTATACACTTCCAATAACACATATGGAATACTTCAACACTTATTTTGAATGTTTACAACCAATTTCCGATGCTATCTCATTCAATTCCAATGGTCTACAACCGAATTACTTACACTCAGTTCCTTTAAATTTAACAAACTTATATTTATTATAATTGATTTCCAAAATCAATTTTATTACCTTTCTATCAATTTATTGAATTTTATTAAATCTCATTTTCGCCTAACGACCAATTTCTTATACAAATTCGACGATATACAAACAAATAATCAATCACTAGGTTTTAAAACTATTCTAAATTGGTTCCAACTCAATTTATACTTAATGCTATTCATTCATTTTTATTACATTTCAGATTTGAATCCATTCATTTACATTTAAATTCATTCTGAATTTTCATTTCCTTATTCATAACTTCCCAAATTCTATTTCGATTCAAAATTTTTTTTTTCTCTTAATTTAAATCCAACCCAGTATCATTAAACTTAGTTTAAGTTGAATTAAATTCAACTCCTCTCCATCTATTTAACTTAAGTTAATTTACTTCAATTCATTCAAATTTTATACTTAGGCTCAATTTCATTTTACAAGTAAATTCTCTCTTCTATTCAACTTAACTCCACCACAACCAATCTCATTTCAATCTACAATTTCTTTGATTATTTATTATAAAATTAACTTTCCAGATTCAACTCATTACATGGCCATTTCCAAATTATTTCCACTTAGTTGGATTTTATTTTCAATTCAAACCTTTACTATTTTAATCCATTTCCTGGAGTTCTATCCATTTAAATAATTCAAATTTTGGATTTCATTCATTTCTATTACAAACAATTCTATTTGGTTTATTTATTTTACTTCAAATTTTATAAGTCACCTTCTTTTTTATATTCGCACTTCCTTCTATTAAAAATAAATTTTATTCACATTTTACCTCTTAACTCCGTTTATACATTTTTATTTAGTTAAGTATATATTTTATTCCAATACTGTTTCAATTTTATTATAAGCTGTCAAAACTTATTTATTCCAATTCAATACTTATCTTGTTACATTTATTTAGTCCAGTATATTTTATTATCCCATAAGCCTTTAATTCAGATTCCAGGTTTTTAAACAATTTCCCAACCTTTCAAAATCACCCGGTTTTAATTTCAAATCATTTTGGAGTCTCCAACATCTCCAAATCACATTTCTCAAAATTTTAAACCAATCCTGATTTTTAATTCCAACAAATTTCCTTTGGAAATTTCAAAAACTAGCCTTTCTGAATAAATCAATTTGGCAGCAATTCGTCACTCAGAAGTTCGAAAATGAATCCTGAAGATGCGGCCGTCATCCTCCGAATTATTTTCCAGCGACTGTAGTGAATTTATTGCTATTTTTTTTTCAAAAATTTATTCGAAACAATTTCCTTTCCAGAAATATTTTCCCAAATAATAATGCTAGTGTTTATCTTCAAAACTCTTTGAAACACTTCCAAGATATCCGGGGTTTAAATTTACCAATTTGATTAAATCAAATTTTTAGTTACAATTCATCTGTACAATTCATATTTATACAAATACCCATTGGTTATGTAAACCATTCTGATTTTACAATCTTACCATATTTTTTCTTTCAAATTTTATTTGTTAGAATATTTTAATCCAAACATCCAAATATATAATAATTCAAAAGAAATATTTCTTTTATATCAAAAATACATTTTTTTCGGGTAAAATTATTTCATCTACCCGTTTCAAAACAATATTGTGTCGAATTGTTCTATTCGAGTGTTTAGAAACCCCTTCGATACAGTTGCGCAGACTGTGCCGACGAAGGTTCATATGCCACTCAATAAATCAACCAACACAATATAAAACCAATTTATATTCACTAACAAATACGCGCTCATAACTATTAATACACTCAAAATTCCCACCAGAGCCAAGGTTATCGCCAACCTAAGCTCTGATACCACTGTAACGACCCGACTTTCCAGTCCCGGAAAATCGAACCATTTGTGTTAAAGAAGAAGAGGTAGAAGAAGAAGAAATAGAAAATCAACAACAGAATCTCACATCGCAGCGGAATAAAATATAATATATACAAAACAGATCTTTACTCAAACAGAAAGATATATCTGTTTATACAATACATTTACAGAATACATCATCAGAGTTCATCACATCAATGATATACATCCAAATACACAGCGGAAAAATAAACAAATACGGAAGTACGTATCGCCATCCAGCTCGTCTCCTGAGCTCCACAGCTACAATCTGAACCTGTTTATCTCGGTCTGACCCGAGCATCATATAAAACAATACCCGAGTCAGTCTGGAATACCAGCGTGAGAAAATCACACTCAATTGATTATTAAAGTTTCAAAATCCTTTGAAAGACAAAAGCATCTCGTAAGACCACGCCACAAATAAACATGTCGGGTTTTTACCTTACGATAGCTAAAACACTTTTTATCAAATTCCTCTGATATTATAATAGTGTCTATATACAAATACTTATTAAAATAGCTGAAATTGTTACATTATTAAATTCCAGCATACTAGCCACAACGTGGGTAATACAAACAAAACTCGTACAAGGCACGTAGGGAGAATGGATTTCCAACGAATGACTAGGCACTGGGGTACCACCTGTCACAGTACGTGGCCTAGATCACAGTACCGAGGAGTACGCCCGCTCCCCTGCAACACAAGGCCGGAATCATCCCTTACTGGATAATTCCAAGTAAAATCACCCCACGGTTGTGATCAGCAACCGCACCACTAAGCCGAAATAAAAGGGACATCTAGACAGGGATGACCTTACTCTCAAGTGGGGGCTACCCACGAAGCCTTGCTTCATAACCCCTGATTTTCAGTCATTCCCGGTTGATGAGGCTTGAGGCTAAACGTTACCTTCAGAATGTTTCACTTAGAATGCCCATCGTCCCTTGACGATGTCCGAAAGCATTCATCCATACAAGTCTGTTCCGGGTCCGAACAGAACTGATAACACTATCCCCTTATCAATATTACCCTCGTTTCCCCACGAAACGTACAACCGGATCGAAGTGGTTTTCGAGTCTCCAGACCTAGAATCCCGGTATACGGAAACCCGATCCCGGTCTCTTCGAAACGATCAGCGCGTTTGGCCAATATTGATAGTCGGTTGTTTAACTATCAATTAACATCCATAACAACCATCAACAATCAATAATTTCTCCAAATTATTTATATCCCTCAAAATATCTTCACAAGATATTATTTTCATTTCAATTCCCATTGGAAACAATTTCAAACTATATTCCTCTCACGGAATAATTTCCCAAATATTTATTTTCACTGAAATGCCAAGTACAAACCATTTTAGATTTTTAAAATAATTTTAAAACACTTTATTATAAAAATACTTTATAAGAATGCCTTTTTAAACTTCTTTAATATTTAAGTTAAAAATATATATTTAAAGATATTTAAATAAAACCATTTTAAAGAATATAAACAAATTTCCTTTTAAAACATATTATCAAATCTCATTTGTATTAACTACAATAATAGATCGAAAATTACTTACTTTAGAAATTTAACATTTGGAAATAATAGATTTTTAAAACTTGACTTTTAAAAATAACAATAAATCTTTAACAAATATTTAAAATTTCTTTTTAAAACAAAATGTACTTGGCTATCCAGAAAATACTTCTCTTTCACAACCTTTAAAATAAATCTCTGTTTATTATTATTTTTTTTTTACAGATTCACAATCCTTTATAAATTCACACCTTGAATTTATATTAAAATTCGCTTCACTTTATAAACTCAGTTTATAGATCTCAAAATCTCATTCCTCTTTAAAAATTTCCCAGTTTCAATATTTAGATCAATTCTACAATTTTATTTCAAATTTGCTTTATCTTGAAATAAAATGCCCTTATTTACCTTATTTATTTCCAATACAATTATTCGGGTTTTTTTTTTTAATTTCTAGTTAAAACCCCTTTAACTGAAAATTCCTATTTTAAATTCCCAACATTCCTTATTAACGCTTTTAATTAAATTAACTCATTTAATTAGAAATAATTTCTTTATTTCTTTAAAAACCATATCACTTGAGTTTTAAATTTTTATTATTCCTTCGTAAATTTAAATTCCTTTTCCCCATATTTATTACAATTCCAATTCACTTTATTTTATCTTATTTTCAATTCACTTTTAAATTTATTCCAACTTACTTTAATTATTATTCTTTATTTTCTTCAAAAATTCAATTCCATAGATTTTCAAAATTTCTTATACTGGGAATTCAATCAACCACAACATCCAATATCAAATCATCACAGGATATCAATATTCAGATCACAGAATAATAAAATAAATTTTTGAGGAATCCAGTTGGATCCCTCCAACCTGTTTCCCTGCATCCACAGACGTTAGCACAATACCAATTCCACTTCGAGGTGGAATATCGCGGTATATGGGATTTAAAATAAATCATCCGCTATTATGCGGCGCATAGGGTCTCATCCGCTATAAAATGCGGGAATATCAAATCCAATATATACATATGCCAATATATATATATTGGTATATACTACTATATACCATATCATATCAATCAAATCAAACAATTCAATCATTCATCCATATTTAAATTTAACCAATTAAATTTAAATAAAATTAAACTGAGTGAGATTAACTCACCTTTTATTTTAGCTTTGCAATCCACTCCAGACCAGTTTGTTTTCCTTTCAGATTTCAACCTTGAACAACATTTTATGGTTTATTAATATTTGGACCAATCAAACAATCTATTACTATTTATTTATTTCCTTTAAACGCTACAAGTATTTTAAGATTCCCATTCCCAAAATCTTACCTTTATACCATCTACTGTTTTTAAATAAAATATGTATGTGAATTAATATATATATATTCTCGAATCAAAACAATTTAAACACCGTTAAAAATCTTCTGATAGTTGAAATAATGAATCACAATAAAATTACAATTTTAAACCTAAACAAACATTGAACTAAAATGTTTTGAATTTAAATTACCTAAGCCTGCAGAAACAAAAATCACGAGTACCACGCACTCCGGCTCTACGAGATTCTGCCTTCGCTCGAACGAGCTCATCACCGTCGCCACTGCCCAACAGTCATATTTCCTATCGCCTTCGAAGCCGTGTGCTCGAGAACAACCTCGCGACCATCCCGATTATCACGCCTTCGACCCATCCTAACGCTGTCACCACCGCTTCCAACATCGCGATCGCCTCACGAACCACCACGTCGCGCCACCGTACCCCACCCCTTCGCATGCCTACTCCGGATGATTGACACTCTTGCCTTGCGATCGAGACTGTAGCAGGACTTCAAATCAGCAGTAGAAATATCGCGTAGGAGCAAGGACGAGCCAACGATGGCTGATGGCATAGCCGAGTTCGCAGCAATGATTAGCTCGAAGGCGTTGATTTCGCGAAACCCTAGTTTTCTCTTCTTCTTTCTTTTTTTTTTCGAATTAGATTTGGCTTATCTGTAGATAGATTCGAAACATTAAGGTATGGGAGAAGGAAGAAAGAAATGGGAGCGGTTGATTGAAAAGGAGGAAGCCATCTCTTTTATTTTTCGTTCCGAAGATTTTTCTTCTGGGGTTTCAAAAGTACCCGGCTGCCATAAAAAAAATAGTTAGGTCGACGCAATTCAGGTCTAGGGTGGCTCGAGTAGACTTAGGGTGGCTGTTGATTTAACTTTATATTTTTATATTTTTAATATTATTAAATTTTCAAAATATCCTGTTAAGCATAACGCGAAATCTCGAACCCCGAATCGGACATGACGACAGACGTTATAAGGTTTTACCCGCATTTTGAACACGATGGAACGTGTTGCGAAAGTTAATTCGATCATACACGCAAGTTACAAAAGTAAATGATAAATTTCAAATCAAATCGATTAAAATAGTTCTACGCGTTTTGAGCTGTCAGGGTCAAACGACAACTCCGATAGCTACGAAAATTGAAATCCGATAATAATACAATATTACGGACCCAATGGAACCGGTTTCGTCAAATTCCGAGACTGTGCCTCGGAAGGCTATTTTTTTAAATCCAATTTAAACAATAAAATTTCAAAACTGAATAAAACGCTTTAAAATTCAATTTTAAAAGTTTCATCACCTCCAATATTATCAATATAAATTTTCTGAACCTTTAAACTATTTTTAAAGGGCTAAAAACTCCGGATTCTCTATTTTACCCTATTCCGATAATTAAATCCAACAATTAATTATCCAATAAATATTGATATTTGAAATTCAAGTTAAAAATTTAACCTCTGAACATTTAAAATTAATTAAATATACCAATTTCAAATAGACAAAAATTCCGGGTCGTCACAACGTATTAATGTCGACTTTCAAGCGTCGAAAGAACAAATTATTACATGTGGTATCAGAGCAATTGGTTAAGCGATAACCTTGGCTCTGTTGGGTGTTACTCATTAGAGATAGAGTCAGTAGTACTCTAGAATGAGTGTGAGTGTAATAATAGATATGAGCGCGTATTTGTTAGTGAATACAAAAAATTTGTTTTTATTGTGTTGATTTATCGGTTGATTGTTGATAGATTCTAGTCGGTGTAGTCTGGCCAACTGTAATCGATAGGGGTTTCTAAACTCTTAAACAAGATAAACTGACACAGTATTGTTTTAAAATAGGGTAAATGAAATAATTTTGCCCAAAATTATTTTTGTATTGAAAAGAAATCATTTTTCGTGAATTATTATTGTATATGGTTGCTTGGTTGTTAGAAAGTGATAATATTGAAATATTATCATTGTTATATGGTAACGGAATAAGAAATAATGGTATAACCAAAGATTTGGAGATAAATTCATTTAACAAATGAAATTTTTAAATAATGAATTAAAAGTTAGATTAATGTTGAGTTGTGAGCTAAATTTGGAAATGGTTTGAATTTGCATATAAATTCAAGTAAGTAGAGAAAAAATAAATTGAAATTTTCTTGATAAAGAAAAGTAAATTAATGATGAATTAAATATGGAAATTTGAAATTTAAAAAGGATAAGTGAATATACTAATTGAATTAAATTAGTAGATGGAATGGATTTGATTAAATGAAAATCAAATCAAAGATTTAAATTGGAAATTGTTCACAAGGAAACTATAATTTGAGTTTTGAGTTGAAATAACTTAAGCAATATTTGGATAAATGCTCGACTTAAGTAAAATTGTGAAATGGTTGTTGTCGAGTTTTGTGAAATGGTTTTGAATGAAATTTGTTTGGATTAATGAAATAAACCAAATGTGAAATTGGAATTAAAATAAATTGAGTTGGTATCAATTTAAATTAGTAATAAACTAGAATGGATATTTTATTAAGTGAATATCATTGAATTTGCATATGAATGGTTGTCGTTTGACGCAAACGAGGTTATATAAAATTCTATGAGTTATTAAAAGAAAATAAAAAAAATTGATTTTTGAATCAATTGAAATGGATATGAATTCGTTTCGCTTAAAAATGAATTGAATGTAAGGAACTGAGTTGTAAATCACTTGAATTGAATAGAAATGATGCGTGATATAGTTGTAAGAAATTTAATTTGTATTGAAACTTGATAAATTGCTAATGGAAATAATTTTGAGTGTATTGTTTACGAAAACTAGTTGTTTGTTATTGAAAATAAGTGAAATGTTAATAGATTTCCTATATATGTCACTTAAATGTTTAAATTGAGTAAGTACAGGTACAGGGGGCCGTTTGGCTGCATTTTGGTTGCGAAAAAATGCTTAAAAATAACTGCTTTGCTTAAAATGCTAATAAAGGTACGCCTACGCAATACAAAATAGGAAATATGAACTGTTTTTGTTTTTCCGACCGAGTGGGTCGATGTATATATATTTATATCTCTTTTCAAATTGCAAAAGCTCCTCCGTACAAGGAGACTCCATTAAAATTTTCTGAAAATTTTGGGAGTTAGAAATTTTTTGAGATTTTTGGAAATTTTTACTAATGACAACTGATTTAAAATTGGAATTTGAGATAAGGTAAGTAAGATTCAATCTTCGAAGTTAAAGATGAATCGAATTCAAGTAAAATTTGAAATGAAAATCTGAACGAAAATTTGGAAATAAAAGTATTGAGATTTGAAATGAATTAGTAAATTGAAGCAAATTGATTTTATATGGAATTGGAATCCAAGTTGAATAGAAGTAAATTAAACCAAGTGGTATAGTGAAGTAATAATATAAAGTTATATAAAGTGCCTCTATTGAACTTAAGAAATGAATGGAGAAAATTCTTAAGTAAAATTGGTATTGGGAATACATTAAGTAAATTTGGACATTGTTGTTAAGTAAAGTATACAGGGATTATAAAGGCTATAGGAAAATGGAATTGGATTTTGATTTCGAAGGTAAATTTGAAATTGTTCGACAATAAGGTATGTATTTAAAAAATTTCAGTATGAAATTTGATGATTTTCTGATTTTGCCACTTGGCATTTTGTTTTCTATTGGAATTTGGCAGTCCGTAGGGACATTTTGTAGTCGTACCGAGCTAGCCGCGTAAAGGAGACGCTGGCGAAATTTTTCGAAAATTCAGAGAGTTAGAAATTTTTGAGAAATTTTGGATAATTTAAAATTAAAATTAAAATTAAAATTTGAATTGTGAAGTAAAATAAAGTTGCTTGAAACTATGAAAATGTTTGGAAAATTAATAAGTATGATAGTGTGGTTATGATAAGAAGATTGGTTTGAGAATTTGATAAAACTATTTGGTTTTGGGAAAATGATAAACGGATTGAAGATCATTCTTCTTAACTTGTAATTTCGGGGATGAAATTCTTTTAAGGGGGGAAGAATGTGACGACCCTGAATTTTTGGCATTGGAAATCAGAATATTTATTTGATTTTAAATATCTGGAAGTTAGTTTAATTTGAAATTCGAATATCAGAATTGAATTTGACAGTAATTTGTTCAGTTTTGAAATTTTATTGTTTAAATCGATATTTAAAAATAGCCTTCCGAGGCACAGTCTCGAAATTCGATGAAATAAGTTCCATTGGATCCGTAATATTGTATTATTATCGGATTTCAATTTTTGTAATGTTTGAAGTGATCATTTGGCCGTACGGTAAGCAAACGCGCTGAAAAATATATCAAAATTTAATATTATAACTGGTCCAAAAAGCTGTCTTCCCCATACGATCGAATTTGGACTCGAAACCTTTTCCATTGCGTTTGGAATAGGCGTATAACATTATGAACGCCTAGCGGCACGCCTTGATAGGAAGTCAAGATTTTTGGCTTCGTTTTCGAGTCGATTCGAATTTGAATTTAAATTAATAATATACATTGGTCACCAGTCAAAATAAAATCACATCAGAACTTTCTCGTTCCTTCTCCAACACGCTTCATTCTCCTTGTATTTATTCAACCGAGTTTTTCTTCTTGTCTTCGATTCAAATCAAAAACAAAAGGGAAAAAAAATTCTCAGAAAAAAAAAATTCTCATAATATAATGGCAGCGTTCTTTCCTCTAATTGAATTCGAGCAGTTCAAATTAATTCGAAATCCCTCATATTCAAAACAATCGAAAGAAAAAAAAAGAGAACGGCTATCGCGATCGAAAATCGATCGCAAATTTCAGGCGGCGGCGTGAGCTCACGATTGGGCAGAGCGCGTTCGAGCAAAGGAGGCGACGACTGCTAAGGTTTGGCAGCAGCGATGTAAGGGGGGACCTCACGATGGTGAGCGGCATCACGAGATGGAGGCGCGATCGTCGAGTGAAGGTCGTCGCGATTTTGGGGATTACAGAGGCGCACGCGCACGAGGCTAGGGTTTCAATTCGAGCATGTTTCGAGCAGGCGCTTCTTCGCGATGATTGGTGATGGCGCTGGCTTTCATGATGAAGGCTGGAATGTCGAGCAGTGATGGCCGTGGATCAGTTCTGTTTAGGCAGTAAGTTTTTAACATAAATTTTATTAAGCTGTTGATTTCAAAACAGAAAACTTTTTTTCTTTTATCCAGAGTAGTATATATATATATACATAGATTTTTCTTTATATATATAAAGGTGTGTATATAGAAAATATTTTTTTTAGCAGCCTGTTATAAATCTAAAAATATATATTGAATAGGAAATGACAATATATATAGTTAAGTTTGAAAAGAAAATAAAATAAATATACACTTATACCTATTTATCATTTATAGTTTATTTTAAAAATAACGTATTATAGAGATTAAATGGTTTAATTTAACTTGTCTGAATTATTTTAGATACTAAAAGATTTTTAAAAGGAAATTTGTTTAAATTAAATAATTAGCTAATTAAAGTTGTTTAAATGATAATTGATCATTCGATTAGTTCAATAGTAATAAAATCATATAATTGTTATACAAGGTTTAAAATTCATGAAAACAAGCTAGATTGGAGATGGATTGCAAAATAAAAGCAAAGGTGAGTCTTCTCACTCAAATTTGTTGCCTAGTTAATTTAAATTGTTGGATGTGTTTGGATGAATTGGATGATTTATCTATTGATGATATTAGATATAGTAGGATATATATATATATGTATATATATATATATATGTATTTGGAGTTGTTGATTTCCCGCATTATATAGCGGATGAGACCCTATGTGCCGCATAATAGCGGATGATATTTTATAAAACCCATATACCGCGATATTCCACCTCGAAGTGGAATGGGTATTTAATTGTTGTGCTAACATCTGTGGATGCAGGGAAATAGGTTGGAGGGATCCAACTGGATTCCTCAAATTGTATGAATTTGTTTCATATGTTGTATGAATTTGTTTCATATGTTGTGTGATGATTTATTGATAATCTGTGAATGATTATATCGATGATTGAATTTGTTGAAGGTTATAATTTAGCCGAATGTATTTTTGGTATCGTTGGATACCAGAAATAAATAAAATTGGATTTTTGAAATTAAAGTAGGAAATTTTAAGTAAATCCCTTTTGGAAGAATTGGTTGAATTTAAAAGAAGGAAATTAAAAGCATAAGGTTGATATTTGAAATCTTATCGAATTATTTCCAATATATGGGAAAAGATATTAAAATATGGACTTTGAATAGTATTGTTTAAAAGTTGAAGAATTCATTGAAAATGGAATTTTAAATAATTTGGGAAGACTAAAGGGATTTATTTAAAAGGTGATAAATTTTTAGAATCCATTTGATAATTGATCTGGTATTGGAATATAAATCTTTGGGAAATTAATAAGAAAATTGATTTGGTGTTTGAATGAAAATTTATTTTGTGCTGAAATAAACTTAGAAATCAATTTATAATTGTTTTGTTATTTGAAATAAACTTTGAAATCAATTTGTAATTGATTTAATGTTGAAATAAATTTGGAAATCAATTTGTAATCGATTTGGTGATTGAAATAAATTTGAAATAAATTTGGAATTTGATTTGGTGTTTGAAAGTGAATATTTAGAAATTTAAATTCACAATGGAATTTATAAAGAAAAAGGGAAATAAATAATATCGAGAATTTTATTTTGCGAGTGAAAAGTGATTTGAAATTGGTTTTCAAAATGTTGAAGTGTGGAAAAATATATATCTTGCGAAGATATTTTGAAATTGAATAATTTGGGAAAATTATTTAAATTGGTTGATTGTTGTGAATGTGGTTGATAGTTACATAACCGACTATCAATGTTGGCCTTTGAAATGGCATTTGAATTTGTTTTTAAAACAAGCGCTCATTATTCGGTTTAGCCAGGAGAGGACTTTGTGTCATATAACCCATTCCGAATAATGATACGACGATATGGATCGCAATTGAAGACCGGTGTTGAAGACCGGGTGTTTGCGAGAACGATAGGATAACATATCGATCGTCTCTGCACTGAGTTGCTCCGGTATAGACACCTCCATATGTGATGGGGAGTCCGATCGGGATTGTGAATACACGGATTGCAAGGGCTTCTTTAGAAGTGCCTTCGATTCTGTTCGAACCCGGAACAGACTTATATGGACGTATGTCTGACATTACACTATGAGATATAAAGCAGATTTCTTTCGAATACATTTCTGTTTGGTGGCGGAGAATTTATTCTCTTAGCTTAACACCCTTCTCTGAGACGTACGAGCTCAGAGGTTATGTAGTTGAATGTTATCAGTGATATACTCCCAATTTGGTAATGTGGCATGCTAAGTGCTGCTGTGTGTTGCTGATCATTTGTGATCAAAGCATGGCTTTCGTGTAAAGCGTAGCTTTTTGGACGAGACCTCATCGGACCTCACACCCCGGAAATGGTCGAAACAGGAAAGATGCGGCAAGGTTATGAGGGTCGCACCCTTTAGGGTATGTCATTTCCTTCTGGAAAAAGGTGGAATCATGGTATGGAGCCCAGATGCTTTACCTGTGCGGTTGCATCAATCTCATTTACTGTGTGGTTGTTGCTTTATGATCGAGGGCCCTCGGATAAAGGTCGCAAACGACCGGGGGGTGGCATACTCGTGTAGTAGTTACCTAGTAAGAGGTAACCCGGCCTTGTGTTGGCAGAGAGCTGGTTAAGTTCTCGAGACGTCCCTCCAGAGGCATACCCATGAGGCATAGGAAGTTCCTTAGCCTGGCCATTTGTTGGAAAATCCAAAGAAACAATACAAACCTTGTACGGTTTTAGTTGTATAACCTGCTATGGAATGTGGCGGTAACCTGCTATTGAACATAGTGGCTATAGTAGGCATACAATAATGGTTGTATGCTGGCTAAGATTAATATTATACTTTCGAGATGTTTTCCACACTAGACACTAATATAATAAAGAAGAGGATTTTGCGTATTAAGCATGTTTGACTATCATAAGGAGAAATATCCTCCAATTCTGTGTTTGCATTGTGTGTGTGGTGGGAGGCCTTATGGTACTTTCATTTTCCAAAAGCATTGCGAATTTCTTTTATTTTCTTTGTGAAAATAACTGTTTTTGAGATCTTACACCAGTCCCATGACTGACCTGGAGTTTATTGTTCCCTTTCTAAACTCTAGGTGTCCATAATTTTCCACACGGGCAACCTAGAGTTAGGTTATCAGTTGTTCTGGAGCGAAGTCAGAAAAACATGCTATGGAGATTTGGAGGCGAGCTGGATGGCGAGACGTATCACTTATACTAGTATTATTCCACTGTGTATTCTGTTATGTGGACAAGTTTATATAACTGTCCAGTGATGTGTATTGTTGTTGTAAACTTTGATGATGTATTGTATAAACTGATATAGTTCTTTCTTAAAAAGATTATTCATTCATCTATTATATATTGTTCCGCTGCGAACATGAGATTCTGTTGTTGTTTATGTTTCCTTTTCTTTCTCTCTTCTTCTACATCTTCTTTTTAACCCTAATGATTCGGTTTTCCGGCATTCGATTGTGCGGCATTTGATACAGTGGACGTATTAATGTTGACTTTCGAGCGTCGAAAGATCAAATTATTACACAGACTACCATGTCCTACTTACGAGCATCACAACCTCATGTCCTACTCTACGAGCTATCACGCAGAACTCATCCCCTCAGTCCATCACCAGATGCTACAATCACTCGACGCATCAAGTTATTGAAGTCATCGTACCTCACTAGTTGCCATTCCAAGGTCATCATGAGCTATTCCAGAGTCATCCATCCCTGCTCCAAACTAACTCCCAAAACCACCAAGCGAACCCTATGTTTGCTCGGTAGAACAAAAATACCTTGCCCAAAGCCAATAGCCAGAAATCCCATTCCCAACTCTGCTCAGTTTCTCCCATAACCGAACTAAAGGCAACCGAACAACATTTTCAGCCCGACACTAAACAGCGACAACTACCAGATATGATTTCCTATTCGGTAGTCCATTGCCGAACTAAGCAACCACCAGATATGATTTCATGTTCAGTCCTTCATTATCGAATCACAGCATCCCGGATAGAAATTTTTGTCCAACCTTCAAACTTTTCACCACCAAATAACATTTGCTATTTGGTTCCTCTCCATAGCCAAACCATAGTGAGACCCGAGTGAATCTTCCACGAAGTTGATGTCCAACCCGAGCCAACCACTGCCGAACTAAACCCCACTGAGCCAAAAACCTATAGCTCATTTAGCACATCAACATCACGTTGACTCAATCGCTACATTCAACAATTCGATCTTCATGCATCACATATACAGTTATGACTTCAAACACTCTAGTGCTTATTCATCGAAGTCTTGTTACACGGTTCCGACCTCTAGTTCACTCTGATGGGCGTTTTTATCCATAAAGCATAAAAAACCATACATGCACCAAACAACATTCAAACATATAAATCATATGACCTATTGTAGAAATCATCATACAAGTTGTCTATAACATAGCTTAACATATATAAAGGCAATCACTTATCCAAATGACATGTCTATAGCAACAAAAATCCATTTATTCACGTTTTTATTATAGGTTAGTTTTTGAAACAACATTAAAATATAATTTTGACTTTAGAAATGGATTCAAAACATGTTAAAACCAATAAATACATACATAGTAATGTGAGAGATGATAAATCACTGACAAAAACTGCCAAAATCCGAGTTTTGTATGTAAATCGAGGAAGATTCGAAAATCAATAGCTAAGACCCAAGTTTTCTTCCCCAGAAATATAGATTGAAGATCTCTAATGAACCCTTGCAACTATACCCTAAATATATGATTTAGAGGAGAAAAGCTATGGTTGTGGGTGGAGAATGGGTTAATGGAGCTTAGATCTATTTGAGAAGTGGTTTAAAGTGATTTAGGGATAATGGCTCAGCCTCACTAATTGCCCACTAAGTTGCTCCAAAAACTACCAATCTTCAACCAGCCATTTCTCCTATGCAGAAAGTCCAAACTGCTATTATGGCCACTTAACGGAAAGGGAAACCATAATATCTTTTCAATGGAACTAGTCTCAAATGCTAATTTGGCTTCAATCAAAAGTTATACCCATTTTAAATTTCCAAAGGTAAAATTGTTGGAAATTTTTTTAAATATAGGAAATGTCACTGGTAGGCATTTTTCAAAGTTATCGAGTCATACGACTTCATTCAATTTAAAAATAATATTTTACAATCCTCCAATACGTAAAATACAGGTCGTTACACTCTCCCCACTATAGGAATTTCACCCTCAGAATCCCTAACACGAACAAGATGAAATCTACTAATGAATAAGTTCTCTAACCCCTAGGGTGTGAGTAAGCAGTGCAAGCTCAAAGTGATGCCTTGTTGAGGCTTGAAGAAGTCATTAAAGTGAAGTATGTGGCCATATTAATTCCAAGCCTAGTCATCAAAGTCGAAGTCATATAATACATGGTCGAAGTCAATGTTCAGGTCAATATGAGAATAGAAGCAAAAGTCTCTATGCAAGTCAACATGCAAATTACAATCTCAAGTGAGATTGATATGCAAGTTCAAATTCGAAGTCAAATATGCTATGCAATTGTTTGATTTCCAATTCACTATGTACAAAGTTCAAGTATTACAATTAGCTAAAATTCCAAAATTGATTTAGGGTTTACAAAGTTGAAAATGTAAAAAGTGGAAGAAAAAAATTTGTCCCTAAAATGGCACCCCTAGGTCCATATTTATAGAGGTGAGCAGCTCCACTCCGCCTTTCATGTCTGCGGTAGGCTTTAGCATTGTTTTCGTTTATAACATCAGTAATGACTTCGGCTACCTCAATGTTTTTATGTGATAGGCTCCCTTGATAATGACTATGGTAGATCTCCTTCAGGATCGATAACCCTATGCACCGCTGGTTGGAAGCAGTGTTGAACATCGATGATGAGTAGCGTCAATATAGTGGAGCATTGGTATAAAGCGGTTTTACTTAGTATGTTGTCGACATTATTGATGACTGGCACTTTTTATGGGTCAGTGGTAGTATTATGTTTTGATGTGGAGCGGTGTCACTCAGTGTTGATGACCCTTGGCATCATTATAGAGAAACATCTTCGAAGTGCTATAGAGTACAGCGCCACTTGAATGCAATACTTTCACTATCGACATCATTGGATACAATGTTGATGTCATCGGAGAACAATACTTTTGAACTTCTTGAAAAGTGCCATGCCGCTTTATTATAATGCCAATAGCATCTGTGACTATGGTCGATGAGCCCATTTTGATTACAATATGTGGGTAGCGGTGCTGATAAAACTTAGCATCAATGAAGTGCGATATGGGTCACTTCGACACTTATCGATGGCTTACAAAGTCGACTGCACTTGATTCCTTTGATTCTTTGGTTACAAGGGACATTGCACATACTCTTTTATAAATGTAGCACGATGCTGGTTATGGGCCATACTGACGATATACGAGGAGGGTTGGCATGGATGAGGGTCGACACTGTTCTTCTGCACCATTAATTCTGCTCTCCTACTTTCTTTAACACCGATCCATGATCCTCCTCTTCGACTTTAATCATTGATGCAGCTTCAAACTCACGTCGCATGTCATGTCACTTCGAGAATAACAAGGGTGATAACATTTGCCCTCTAGTATAGAGGAGTCATTGACTTTTCAAGTCAATATTGTTGACTTCATTCTTCCTGCTTATTTCTTCCACAAATCCAGCCATCCATTTAAAATCAATCCAGTGGCGGTGCACCTATTTCCTTTTATAAATACCTAGTTCTTTCTTCCTTTACATGTTTTGATAACCCGAGCACAAAATCAAAAATTCCTAAGAAAAGTTAAACTTCTTTAATGCTTAATTATCTGGTTCTTATTTAGGTATGATTTTCATTTCATGTCAATGTAGTTGAGATGTCGATTTAAATAATTAGGTTTCAAAACTACTGTTAGGGTCTGATTTGGTGGTTTGTTGATTTTAGTTTGATTATTATTGTATTAGAGATTGAGATTGAAAATTTGCTATAGATAAGTGTCATATATTTGTGTTTTTCTTTAAATTAATTGATTATGAATTGACATTGACCGGGATGTTTGGAGCTTTTAGTTTAGTAATGAAGCAGGTTACATTTTAAACTCGAATTTACTTTCATTTGAACATATACTGACATCTACACTCATGACATTCTTGTAATGTTTATCATTGATTAACCAATATTGTAAGGCTTTTGTATTACCTCAATTGGCTTTGACATCAATTGATATGGTTATGAAAGCTAATACCTTCTAGGTTCATTAATAGTAAAGACGACCCCAACTTCGTTTTTCGGCATATCAACACCGATCACTGATGATGTTTTGTATAATTCCCAAAGTGGATAAGTTCTCATATTATCTTGTTATTTTTTTATTTTTTATTAAAAGGTTTTCATTTGGTAAATGATAAGAGTAAGGTATGGTGATTCACTCAAAGTTAGAGGCACTACATTTATTTGGGCATCTATGCCGATTAGATTTGACATTAATTGGCTTGGCACTAGTTTTAAAATGATAGTGTAATATCAACGTGACACTCGGCACTTAATAAATCTTTCACTGTTTTAATCAACGTTGGGCTTTTAACTTATTGGGACATGACGACCTCTTCTTGTGTCATGACAGTCGATCAACATCAATAGTGCCGATGTCATTTGATATTTTATTTGTTAAGTTAAAGCATGGCATCCCTTAGTTGAGAACATTGAGGTAATCGACAATATTTGGTTCCAGTTAGATGAAATGTTAATGAACTCGGGGTTAATCAAGGTCGAAGTCGCTCACCTTCGACATTTGCCTATAAACATGATTTGATAACAATAACCTTATTATTTTTCTTTACTTTTCCATGACCATTTTTGTCATTGCAAACGGAAGTCTATATGACATCGACACTCTTGACATAGTTGCTTTTAACATATTAAATCGTTTAACCAATTGTTATGTTTCCAATTCACATCGCCGCTATTCTTCAATGTCGGTATTATTATTACCACATCATTAGTTATGGTTGTACAGCTTGCTAGTATTTTATAGCATAAGTTTTATGACATTGTCGATGTGAGCTAATAACTTTATTGCTTGTTTCCGACCTTAATAACTCAAATGAAGCTTACTCACAGTATTGCTATCTTAACACACTGCAGACACATTATCAGTTTACTGATCGCTTATTTGTTAACGTTGATAACCTCATTATTTTTGGCATTAACTAACTTATAGCATTTACCATTGTTTTATGATTACATTGTAAGTCATCGAAATAGGGTTCCTAAGGCTAAATTAACACTAGAGGGTTTGGGGGGGTGAATAGTGTTAAATGGATTATATGAATATTTTTCAAATTCTTTAAGATTCTACTTAGAATGCTGTAATTAACAATCACAGAATAAATCATAGAATAAATCACAGAATCAAAGTACAGATTGAAGTAAATATAGTAAAAGTAAAAAAAGGAAAGAACACATCAGGATTTTATACTAGTTCATAGTTACCCTATATCCAGTCTCGCACAATTTCTTGTACGAATTACTTTTCAACTAGTAAATGCAAATACAATCTTATTTCAAGGCTACGAGACACACCCTCCAGAATCCCGACCTCTTGGTATTTCCAGGCTATAAGCACACCCTCCAGAATCCCGACCTCTTGGTATTTCCAGGCTACAAGCACACCCACTAGATTTACGGGCTACTAAGCGCATCCAATTGACTTTACGGACTACAATGGCACCCATAGGTATAACAATATGATTTAATGGAGTTGATCTTCACTCTTGATTAAAATTAATCTTAGAACTCTTGAATGGAACTTTAATCTTTGTTTGAGTGAGAGAGATGAGAGAGACCAGAGAGTATATAATGGAGAATCAAATTAATTATGTTTAAATTTGATTCTAGTTGAATTTGAGAAGAATTTGAGTAGAATTTTAATTAGAAATCAAGAGAGTGAAAAAAGTAGAGCAGAATAAGAAAATAGATGTTGAAAATTCATTTGGAAGTCTGGTATATATAAGGAAACAACGGCTAAGTCCAGTCGCGAAGAGGTACGATGAAAAGACACATCCATTCAAAATTGAATTTTGAAAATTACGACCACTATGTCGACATACATGGATAGGATATGTCGACATATCCTTTTGTATTTTAATAAACGCTTTATTTTAAATTGTTTTGAATATCTTAAGTTTTGTAACATAATTTGATACTTGTAGAATCGTTTAAATATACTTTATACACATTTTAAATATATAAAGGATTAAGTATGAATGTCTTTTGAAAATAATAAGTATAAAGTAAAAATGAATATATTTGAAATTAAAGTAATAACAAATATTATAATAAACTTATAAATATTTAGAAATCTTTAAAAACTAAAATTGTAACAAAGTATAATATTCAAAGTGTATTAAAAATACATAAAAACTTAAAATATAAAAAAAATCAAAAGATAGAAATAATTTGAAGGCTATTTTGAAAATTTATTTGAAAAAGAAAAACAGAGAGAGAGAGAGAACAAAGAAGTGCTATCAGGGTTTTCACATAAATTCTACGACTCTATAACTTATCTGGAATATCTTGAAATCTTGAACTCTTCAATGCTCATAAGTCTTCATTCTCCAACTCTTAAAACTCTATATCAACATATTGAATCTACTATGGATACTATACAGTCTTCATAATCAACACCTGCCTAATATCATGCACTATATACTATATATAACTTGATAGAACATTAGTATCTATATTTTATATAATGTCTTAAAGTTGTAATCATCAAAACCAATATCTAAGGTACTAACAATCTCCCCATTTTTGATGATGGCAACCCCATATATTAAATATAATATAACCCCCCTTGAGTTTCAAAACTCTCCTTAATTTATGCCTAGATTTTATATATTTCTCTCACTTTTTCATCAACAAAAAGAACCACCTAAAACTATAAACCTAACACTGACTTTTACTCTAAGTCTAACTCTAACTACCTCTAAATAAAATATTAATTGGTATATATAATGACGATATGATCAATTTATATAAGAAAAATAAATGATATTTAAAGCGAGATAATCGTGAAATGGAAATAATGATAAGAACGATATATAAAAAATGATAAGTAATAAAAAAATCATTAATAGTAACCAAAGTGTTGGGTGCATTTCCTCCACCACCGGTCCAGAACCTCTCCAACAACCACCAGTCCAGATCATGGCCGGACCAAACCCCGCCTTCTCCACCGAACTAACCTTCTCCTCTACCACCGAACCAGCCACACCGAACCAACCTACCACCCTCGACCGAACCAGAAGCCTCTCCGAATCCACACCACCGGTCCAAAGCCTCACCAGACCGGACCATCCTCCTACTACCGAACCAAGAGATGAAGCCACTATCACCGGTCCAAAGTCTCATCAGACCGGACCATCCATTCATCACCGAACCGAAGCCTAGAAGGCATTACCGGACCAATGTTGCCAGGCCAGATTGCTTCAGCCCCAGCCCACCAGCAGCTATATACATCCAGGACCCCCGCCTCACTCTATAAATAGAGGGGCAGGGGTACAACAATGGGGACAAGTTTGAGAGCTCAAGCGCGGAGAGAACTATCAAACAACTTTCTTTTACTTGTATCAAAGCTTTGTACTTGTAATCAAAACAAGAGAAGAGAAATAACATATAAAGTGGACGTAGGCACATTCTGGCAGAACCACTATAAATTTGCGTGTCTTTTTACAGTTTAGCCCCTGCTTTTCATATATTTGCATAAATCACCCGAATCACTAAGAACAACATAAGATCTACTAAACCATACAACTTTGAGGTGTTTGTCCATTTTTTGTGCAAACATTTTTGGTGCTTTCATTGAGAGCTAGAAGCTCGTAGCTTCAGCTTCATCCACTTAACAGTTTTCTAACAACATCGTTCGCCACTTGGAAAACATGCCTCCCAAATAGAGAAAAGATGTTAACAAAGGAAAAAACATCGCATCCAGCAGTCTTCCAGATCCAGCTGTCACGAATCAAGTAAATCTGATGCAAGCCAGCATCATGATACTATAGGTCGCTCAAACGACCTACGACCTAACCATGATCACAAGCTAAGTCTAAGTCGCGCCTGACTTAATGTGAGGAAGAATGAACGAGTTAAGGAGATGAAAATGCAGGAAAACGAGTTGACAAGTCATTCAGGCGCGTTACGACCTAGCTACATCATTCCAGCGACCTACCGGGATAAGATTCTAATGCTATTGGCCAGTTTCTTAAGGTCGCGAACGACCTTCCATTCCTTAGGTCGAAAACGACCTAACGACCTACGAGTTAACAGGATAACAGAAGCTACCTTGAGTCATTCCAGTCACATTAACAAGTTCCGACCTAATGAACTTCGACCTAACAAGGTAGAAGTAATGAACGAGTCACGACCTAATGAGCTCCGATCTAATGGAATACGACCTATTGATGACGAGTTACGACCTAATTTGTTGAAAGCTGAAGTTTTAAGTCGCTCATGACCTAATGGGTTTTTAGGTCGCTCACGACTTATGGAAGGATGTCTACGACCTAACGAGTTGGAAGGTAGAACGCTGGAACGACTCAACGAGTTAAAGGTACTACGAGCTAAAATGGAACGACCTAAGTTAGGTCGCAAGGAGCTAGGTCGCAAGAAGTTAAGGCGTGAAGTCCTTAAGTCGCTACATGTTTTTTTAGGTCGTTACCGACCTAAAGCTTAGGTCGCGAAGTTTCTGATGCGCATGTTCTTAAGTCGCGTAAGCCTGAATGCCGTTGGATTTTCTGCCGAGTTAATCTGGACCATTGATTTTCTTAAGTCGCGTGAAGATGCTTTGGTCTTAGGTCGCGAAGTCATGTTTCTTAAGTCGTAAGGTCTTATCTTTAAGTCGTTACAGCTGGATGCCGTTGATTCTTAGACCGAGATAATCCCTGCCGCTGATGAAGGCTGAATCTATTGATAAGCCGTGTACGACTTATACTAAGTCGTAGGTCGCAACTGTTATAAGTCGTAAGTCGTCTATTTCATATGTCGTCTGTTATAAGTCGAATGGTCTATATTTTATGAGTTGTAAGTCGTGTACGACTTATGTTAAGTCGGAGACGTTGTTAAGTCGGAACCGACTTAGGAGTTGGTGAATTTTTGTTTTTTTTTGTTTGTGTGAGTTGTAAAACGCCTATAAATAGGCCGAGTCTCTCATTTGTAAAGGTTGTTGAATATTGAATAAAATTCTCTTTTGTTAGCTT
Source organism: Allium fistulosum (assembly GCA_030737815.1). Lineage (NCBI taxonomy): Eukaryota > Viridiplantae > Streptophyta > Magnoliopsida > Asparagales > Amaryllidaceae > Allium > Allium fistulosum. Next base: position 268,065,957 of record CM060904.1, on the reverse strand, counting down.
TGTGCTTTCAATTTCAATTGGTAGTCGTGTGTATCTCCTATCTCCACTTACGTCATTCGAGTGCGCTCGAATCATCGTTTGTTGAAGCCGATTCACGGTATCTTGTGCGCAAGATCAACGTCGAAGAATCGTAGATCTCTTTCCCGGTATCTTCGGATCAACGAGTCAGAGATAGCTAGAATTCGGTATCTTCGGATCAACGAATTTTGGCATTTCAGTATCTTCCAATCCACCGATTGCTACATTCATCGTATTATCTTGTTTTGTAATATCCGCTGCGTCATTTGGTATCAGAGCTTTGTTCTAGCCAATCATAGCTAGATCGAGACTTGGAGCCTATTCATTTTGAAGTTGAAGTGAATATTTTAGTTTGTGTTTATCATGGCCGAGAACTAGTGGGAGTTGTTCGCATTTGTATTGAAGTTTGAAGATTGGATTTGTGATTTGGAGAAGTTGTGTTCATCGTGTTCATCGTGATTTGCAACAAAGTGGGAGTTTTCGATCCATTTCATTTTGGATCTAAGTTCGAAAGGTGTTTGAAATTTGGAGTGGAGCCGAAAGTCAAAGTTTGAAGGCTTGATCATGCCTCCGAGATATGTTAACCGTCATCATAGTGTTGCAGATTTATATGAGAGAGAAGATCCTGAACAGAAGAAGCAACGTAGTGATGAAAGATTCCATAAGGATTTCGAGAAAGTAGAGAGAATGAAGTTTGACATGAATCGAAATCAACGGAGAGTGTCGCCACGTTATGATTATGAGAAAAGAAGTAGAGAGGACGTGCATGTGCATAGAAGAATCGATGTTCAGAATCGACGACGAAGTTCAACTAATTTTGAAGAGGAAAGTTATGGTGATCCTGTTCATTTTCGATATTTTGGTCAAGGGCAAAATCGATACAAGAATATTAAAGAGGATGGTTATACATGGAAATCAAGAAAGGATACGGAGATTCCAGAATTCCGAGGTGGACTACAAGCAGAGGAATTCTTGGACTGGTTATCCACGGTTGAAAATGTTTTTGAGCTCAACTACGTTCCTGAGGATCGTCAAGTGAAGCTAGTTGCTGCAAGTTTGAAAGGAAAAGCCATGGACTGGTGGCAACAAACTAAGTCAACCAGAGAGAGGATGAAGAAGTCTAAAGTTGTCAAGTGGGATAAGATGAAAAGGATGATGAAGGCAAATTTCTTACCCTACAATTATCAAGCTCGTATTGATCAACAATTGCAGAAGTTGATTCAAGGGAGTCGAGGAAAGGGTGTGGTTCCAAACTCCAGCAATCAAAATCATGCTGTTCATTACAGTAGAAATGTTTTTAAGAGAGTCAATGAACCAGTTGTATATGGAATCACGAAGGCAAGTGTTGATGAACGAGTTAAGCAATATCATTGTCAGGAGTTTGGCCATCGAAGTTTTGAATGTACAAAGTCCCAGAAGAAACCCTTTGTTATAGAAGAATGTGAAAGTGAGGATGTGGATGATACTACTGAAAGCAAGACAGAAGAGGAAGAGGAACCAACTAGTCCATTACCTTTCGGCGAAAGTGCTGAAGAATCGGAAGGTAGTGCTGAAACCTTGGTTAGGTATGAGGCAATTGAAGAGCTTAAAACTCTCGAGGAGGTTAAACCAATGATAGAAGAATTTGAAGTGGTCGGACATACAGAATCATTCGCAACCTTACCACTAAAGTTTGACAATGAAGATGAAGAGGTCGAGTTGGAGAACGAAGAATGTAATTTGATTGATGTAGTTAACTTTTATCAACCACCACAATTTGACGACGATGAAGAATTTTTGCCAGGATTTGAGGAATCTTTATCAGGGAGAGTAGAAGTTTTGTCAATAGAGAAAGGAGGTAACTTGTTGTGGGGGACTGTTGAAATTGACTTTTATGAACCGTCGAAATTTGACGATGAAGAAGAAGTTGAGTCAAAGTATGTGGAGGTAGAAGTTGATTACTCTTCATTGCCACAGTTTGATGTTGATAGTATGGAAGAAGAAGCTGTGTTCGGGATGGATGAAATTCATTTGACAATGAAGGATTCTTATTTAGCACCTGAGCTTATGGATGAGAGTCAGCCGAGTATAAATTCCTTAGTTTCCAAGGAACATGAACAAAGCGAGAGTGAAACAGAAGAGAAGGCAGAATCAGATAGCTTATTATTTTTGAAAGACTTCATCATTGAAATAGAAGATGATGATGAGTTATCAATGATGATTGAACCTGGAGAAAATTCTGATTTTGAGAATCCTGAAGAAGATGAAGTATTTGAAGAATGTGAGGATGAGATGTCTGAGGAACTGCTTGAAGAATCTAGTCTTGTATGCTTGGAAGAGCCTGACGAAAAGGTGGAAATTAGTACTGACTTGTTTGTATTATCCGGGCAAGGAACGAGTGAAGATCTTGATGTCTATGAGGAAGTTGGATCAGAATTCGATAAGTCTGAAGTCGAATACTCTGAAGAGATACCCGAAGAGTTACCATCTCTACAAGACATTCAACCTCAAACTGAACTCGTACCAGATGCTGCTTTACTGCCAGGATCGTATGATCTTATGAGTCTGGAGGAACAAAAGGGGTTTATACGACAGGAAGAAGTGAATGATTGTCAGTTGAAGTTGACTAATGATGTCCACGCTACCAACATTGCCAGTGTCGATTGCTTGGAACCATATTATGAACCTAAATATGTTGAAGGAGAAGCAAGTTGGAGTTCATTTCAGTCAGGGGAATTTGATGCAACACGTCAAGGGATGATTCAAGATGATGATACATCTGAACGGGATAAGGAAAGACAAGAATCTGGGCATGAGTCATCACAATTTTTCGGTCGAGGTTTCCCAAGTCATTCCATGATTATAAATTTCCTTATAACTTCACACATTTTAGACATGTTTTGGTTCTATATCACATCTTCCTATTGGCACAAACAATTTGGTATACGACACTATTCTTATGAAGTTCTATGCTATCTGAAGTGGATCAGGCATCTAGTGCTGAGTTTAGTCCGTACTTTTCCACATGCCATATCCCTCAGGTCACTTTCTTATGCCGCCTGCCTGATGCAACGTCTGTTCTATTCCATTTATTATTTAGCTCGAACCATAACATCCAAAGTACAAAACAAGTTTAATCTCAAAAATGGTTATCACCAGGGCTGTGTCAAACTAGATAATGAATGGAAGACAACAACTCGAAAAAGAAAGCTTTTAAATTCGAGGACGAATTTCTCCCAACCACGGGAAGATGATGCAGGCCAGCATCATGATACTATAGGTCGCTCAAACGACCTACGACCTAACCATGATCACAAGCTAAGTCTAAGTCGCGCCCGACTTAATGTGAGGAAGAATGAACGAGTTAAGGAGATGAAAATGCAGGAAAACGAGTAGGCAAGTCATTCAGGCGCGTTACGACCTAGCTACATCATTCCAGCGACCTACCGGGATAAGATTCTAATGCTATTGGCCAGTTTCTTTAGGTCGCGAACGACCTTCCATTCCTTAGGTCGAAAACGACCTAAGGACCTACGAGTTAACAGGATAACAGAAGCTACCTTGAGTCATTCCAGTCACATTAACAAGTTCCGACCTAATGAACTTCGACCTAACAAGGTAGAAGTAATGAACGAGTCACGACCTAATGAGCTCCGATCTAATGGAATACGACCTATTGATGACGAGTTACGACCTAATTTGTTGAAAGCTGAAGTTTTAAGTCGCTCACGACCTAATGGTTTTTTAGGTCGCTCACGACTTATGGAAGGATGTCTACGACCTAACGAGTTGGAAGGTAGAACGCTGGAACGACTCAACGAGTTAAAGGTACTACGAGCTAAAATGGAACGACCTAAGTTAGGTCGCAAGGAGCTAGGTCGCAAGAAGTTAAGGCTTGAAGTCCTTAAGTCGCTACATGTTTTTTTAGGTCGTTACCGACCTAAAGCTTAGGTCGCGAAGTTTCTGATGCGCATGTTCTTAAGTCGCGGAAGCCTGAATGCCGTTTGATTTTCTACCGAGTTAATCTGGACCATTGATTTTCTTAAGTCGCGTGAAGATGCTTTGGTCTTAGGTCGCGAAGTCATGTTTCTTAAGTCGCAAGGTCTTATCTTTAAGTCGTTACAGCTGGATGCCGTTGATTCTTAGACCGAGATAATCCCTGCCGCTGATGAAGGCTGAATCTATTGATAAGCCGTGTACGACTTATACTAAGTCGTAGGTCGCATTTGTTATAAGTCGTAAGTCGTCTGTTTCATATGTCGTCTGTTATAAGTCGAATGGTCTGTATTTTGTGAGTTGTAAGTCGTGTACGACTTATGTTAAGTCGGAGACGTTGTTAAGTCGGAACCGACTTAGGAGTTGGTGAATTTTTTGTTTTTTTTTGTTTTTGTGAGTTGCAAAACGCCTATAAATAGGCCGAGTCTCTCATTTGTAAAGGTTGTTGAATATTGAATAAAATTCTCTTTTGTTAGCTTTGTGCTTTCAATTTCAATTGGTAGTCGAGTGTATCTCCTATCTCCACTTACGTAATTCGAGTGCGCTCGAATCATCGTTTGTTGAAGCCGATTCACGGTATCTTGTGCGCAAGATCAACGTCGAAGAATAGTAGATCTCTTTCCTGGTATCTTCGGATCAACGAGTCAGAGATAGCTAGAATTCGGTATCTTCGGATCAACGAATTTGGGCATTTCAGTATCTTCCAATCCACCGATTGCTACATTCATCGTATTATCTTGTTTTGTAATATCCGCTGCGTCAAAATCGTCCTCCTCCAGCAGCAGTAACAAATGAAGGACAGGCTAATCCGACCACTCCTGCCACAGAACAGCCCGCAACAATTACTTGGGCAGATTTAGACAGGGTTGTGGTTGAAGTAACTAACCGCTTCACGTCCCAGTAGGAAGCCTTGGTGGACCATCTCATGTCACGCATAAGGGATGCTGAAGAGTCCAATCGCAACACCGAATCATGGGGCGAGTCCCAGTCTGGAGGATCTCATAGACAACAAAGACCTTCCTTCTTCGAAGGAGCTAACGGCAGAAGTAACCATGGTAGGAGCCGAGATCGAGCACAGCCCGAAGTTAGGCCTGAGGAAACACTTGGAACCGAACCCAATGGGGGAGGTACCGGGCGAAGGTCAACTGTAGCTGAGCCTGTCATACTGCATAACCATGGAAACGCCAGTGAACGGGGCCGAGCTAGAGTCCAGCCCGAAGTTGGACCCGAGGAAGTGCTTAGATCAGAACCCAGTAGGGGAAGATCAAGGCAAGGGCCAACTGTAGCTGACCCTAGCATGCTCCCAAAAGACCGAAGGCAGCCACTAGAAAATATGAGGAATGATAGACGATACCATCCCTACAGGTCATCTTGACGGAATCAATCCCATAGAACAGAACCAAACTCGTTTCTATCTGCTCCAAATTCTAATGAAAGGATGGCACGCTTATTCAGAGAGTGCGTCCAACGGGAGCAAAGAGATCGAGGGATAGGCGCTAGGGTAACCAGCCCTTTTGCCCGCAACATCGAAATTGCTATCACCCCCCGAGAATGGAAGATGCCAACAATGGAACCTTACAAAGGAACCTCCGACCCCGTTGTACACTTACAGAGATACACACAACATATGCTCATGAGTGGAGCAACAGAGGGAGTACAGTGCAAATGCTTTCCACTATTCTTAGCAGATCTCGCTACCTCCTGGTTCTGTCATCTACCCCAGGGATCCATCAGCTCGTGGGAAATGTTGAAAGAAAAGTTTATCAGTCAGTTCCGCATTCATGTGGAACAACCTAAGGACGCTTATTCCTTATCCAGCGTCAAACAGAAACCTGGAGAGAAACTGCAGCAATACCTAACCTGATTCAATGCCGCAGCAGCCGCAGTCCAAGATGCTGATGAGAAGCTTATCCTAATGGCCCTCTGTAGTGGTGTGCATCTGGACACTAAATTTGCTAGAAGGTTGACAAAAGAAAAACCAGCTACTTTACCCGATTTCTTCCATGAAGCCGGGAAATATATGAGGCTTGAGGATGCTGCCGTTGAGGGGCAGTCAGGACAGCAAAATAAGGCAACTCACAGCAATGCCCCTGCTGTAGCAAGGGACGTTCGAAGAAATGATTCCAGAGACAATGCTGGGGGCAAGAAGGGAGAAAAGCGCCTATATTGGCCTGGACCGAGATTCGACACTTACACTCCTTTGAACGAGACCGTCGAAAATATCTTCCTTGCCACCCAAGGCAAAGTTAGATACAAACGCCCACCATACAAGAAGGAATCAGATAACGTGCAGAAGTCTGGAAAGTTCTGCCGCTTCCACGAATCTCACGGGCATGATATCAATGAATGCCATCATCTCCGGGATATGATTGAGGAACACATCAGAAGGAAGAAACTGGAACGCTATGTAAAAAGTCAGGACAGGACTCCAGCTCCTACCAATGAAAACCCAAGGCTACCCTCACCGGAGACCGGCAGAGGAAACCGCAACGCTAGCGGCTCTAGTCAAGAGAAGATAGTGGTCCATACCATCTCAGGAGGACCACACATCGCAGACAAGAGCTGGAAAGAGATGGAAAGATACGGAAAGTCGCTTAGAGACAGTAAAGACTGTGTCAATGCGGTTATAGAAGAACGCCACCCGAAACAGAAAGAAAGTGATGACATCACATTCGGTAAGCGTGACCTAGAAGGAAGGCAATACCCTCACATGGATCCCATGGTTATCTCTGCCCGGCTCGGTCCCGCCGAAGTCTACCGAATCCTAGTAGACACTGGAAGCTCAGTAAACGTCTTGTTCAAGCACGCATTCGACAAAATGAAGCTATCAATGAAGGATGTATCTCCCTACGATAAACAACTACACGGTTTCACTGGGGATGCAAAAATGCACCTCGGGCAACTGGACCTCTTTGTTGAGATTGGAAGCCATCCCCGCTCAGTTGTACGGAAGCAGACGTTTGTGCTAATAGAAAACCATTCGGCCTACAACGCCTTCTTAGGAAGACCAGCCTTGTCTGACTTCCAAATTGTCCTAGCCCCATGGTGCCTAAAGATGAAGTTTCCAACGGACAATGGAATAGGGGAAGTAGAAGGAGACCAGGACGTTGCTCGAGACTGCTATGTGACTGAACTTCGCAACAACCACAGGAAGGATAAAGGGAAGGGTGTAGAGATTGCCCTCTGCACAAAAAGTCTAGAAGCATAGCAACTAAAGAGAGCCCCTCCTCTTCGATATACCAGCGACCCTTTCAATGAATTAGACCCTAGGGACAAAGAGGAGGAGGCCACCGCCGAGCCTGCAGAAGCTATGGAGTTTATATCTGTAGACAAGCACGACTCAAGTAGACTATTGAAAATTGGGTCCCAACTAAAAGCAGAATTGAAGGAACAACTCATTGATTTTCTCCGCCACAACTTGGATGTATTCGCATGGTCACACGCTGACATGACCGGAATCTCCCCCGACATAGCATGCCACGTATTAAACATTGATCCTACCAAGGCGCCCGTAAAACAAAGAAAGAGAAGTATGGGGGCAGAGCGATCAGCGGCCCTCGATGAAGAAGTAAAGAATCTACTCGCCAATGACTTCATACGAGAAGCTATCTACCCGGAATGGATCGCTAACCCGGTGCGGGTAAAGAAGGCTAATGGGAAGTGGCGAACCTGCATTGACTTTTCCAACCTAAAGGACGCCCGCCCAAAGGATTGCTTCCCACTTCCCCGAATCGACCAACTTGTAGACAGCACAGCCGGGCACGAGCTCCTATCTTTTATGGACGCATACTCAGGATATAACCAAATTCCTATGCATGCTCTCGACCAAGACCACACTAGTTTCATCACCGACCGGGGTTTATACTGCTATAAGGTAATGCCTTTCGGACTTAAAAATGCAGGAGCCACCTACCAGCGCCTCGTCAACAAGATGTTTGCAGGGCTAATAGGACAAACTATGGAAGTATATGTGGATGACATGCTGGTAAAGTCAAGAAAAGCCAAAGATCACGTAAGTCACCTAGGCAAGATGTTTCAAGTACTCCGCCAGTATGGAATGAAGTTGAATCCTTTAAAATGCTCCTTCGGGGTGTCATCGGGAAAGTTCTTAGGATTCATCGTCCATGCTAGAGGGATTGAAGCAAACCCTGAACAAGTCCGAGCGCTAAGGGATATCAAGATACCTTCCACTCGAAAGGAAATGCAAAGCCTAAATGGAAAAGTGGCCGCCCTAAGCCAATTCATCTCCAAGGCGATGGACAAGTGCGTCCCCTTTTTTAAGCTCTAAAGAAAGACAAAGGAAAGTTCGAATGGACTGATGAATGCTTAACCGCTTTCCTTAACTTAATCGAACACCTCCAGAAACCACCGGTACTCTCGACTCCAAGCGAAGGGGAAGAATTATACCTATACCTTGCTGTGTCATCTCACGCCCTAAGCGCTGCCTTGGTAAGGGAAGACAACCGCACGCAGCGGCCAGTTTACTTCGTCGGCAAGAGGTTTACGGGGGCAGAAGTCAGATATCCTAAACTTTAGAAGCTAGCATACTGTTTACTAATAACATCACGGAAACTGCGTCACTACTTCCAGTCCCATTCCATCAAAGTTCTGACCGATCAACCACTGAGGCAGGTACTCCATCGTCCCGACACTTCTGGGCAACTACTTAAATGGTGCATTGAACTAAGTCAGTATGATATCACCTATCACCCTCGCACCGCCATCAAGGGACAAGCTATGGCTGATTTCATTGCAGAATTCACTACCAATGAAAATAAGGAGCAATTGGAAATAACAGAAGATATCAAGTGGAATCTCTTTGTGGATGGTGCATCGAACGAACAAGGCTCGGGGGCAGGTGTGGTAATAATCACTCCCAGAGGAAACAAACTGCACTATGCTATAAGGTTGGAGTTCGCTGCCACCAACAACGATACAGAATATGAAGCCGTAATAGCCGGACTAGAACTTGCCATAGAAGTTGGAGCCAATTCTTTGTGTCTTCACAGCGATTCTCAACTTATTGTTAATCAAATACTAGGAGAATTCCAAGCTCGAGAAGAACGACTCATAGCATATTTAAAGAAGACCAAGTTACTTCTCAGTCGATTGGACCACTACTTGATCAAACACATCCCTCGGGAAGAGAACCAAGAGGCCGACGAATTGGCAAAGCAAGCAAGTATGAGAGACATCGCCATATTCGGGGCGGTAACCATCTCAAAGCAACTGACCCCAAGTTTTGAGCTAGTGAATCTGATAGCTGCGACCGAAGAAGCAACTTGGATGACTCCCATCCGAGACTACCTACAAAATGGCACACTACCCAACGGGCGTAACGAAGTCAAGAAAATCTTGAGGAAAGCTTCCCGCTACACAATACAAGAAGATATCCTCTATCGACGTGGATTCTCTAACCCGTTATTAAGGTGTGTCGCTGGAAGGGAAGCGAAGGAAATCTTATCCAACATTCATCAAGGAAGCTGCGGAGATCACACCGGAGGGCAAACATTAGCAAAAAAGATACTCTAATATGGATATTTCTGGCCCACCTTAAGCAAGGACGCCTTGGATTTCGTCAAAAAGTGTGACAGATGCCAGAAGTTTGCTAAGATTCCACGGCTAACAACAACTGAGATTACTCAAATGACCAGCCCTTGGCCCTTTGCAGTATGGGGAATTGACTTAATCGGCGAACTGCCAATGGGCCGAGGCGGGGCCAAATATGCTATAGTGGCAGTCGACTATTTCACCAAATGGGTGGAAGCAGAACCTCTGAATAAAGTATCTTCAGCAAAAGTTATTAACTTCTTGATCAAAAATGTTATGTGTGGGTACGGAGTCCCACTCAAAATCATATCGGACAATGGACTTCAGTTTGACAGCGAGGAATTCGCCAACTGGTGCCGAGAGCACGGAATTCACAAAAGCTTCTCATCCGTAGCGTATCCCCAGGCAAACGGACAAGTCGAAGCCGTTAACAAAATTCTGAAAACTCTAATCAAAAAGAAACTCGAAAAATCAAAGGGCGCTTGGGTGGATGAACTCCCTACGGCACTATGGGCCTATCGCACATCTTTCAGAACATCAACAGGGCATACTCCTTTCTCTTTGGCATACGGATCGGAGGCTATGCTCCCAGTTGAAACCATCATGCCTTCCCACCGTAGGATCCACTATAACCCAGAAGAGAACGAGGGACTCCTTCACATGTCTTTGGATCTAGTTGAGGAGAGAAGAAATGATGCAATCCTTAAAGCAGCAGCCCACAAGCAAAAAGTGGCAGCACAATACAACTCCAAGGTCAGGCATCATACCTTACAAGATGGGGATCTTGTCCTCAAGTGAATCTTCCCTCGCCCTGGAGCACTAGACCTAATCTGGGATGGACCGTATGTAATTCATAAAGATCTCCACAATGGAGCTTATATTTTGTCAACAGTGGACGGAGAGGTGTTCCAAAGGGCATGGAACATCCAACACCTCCGTCGATACTTTTCTTAACTTGTACTGCCCATATGAAGTGAATTAACAAAGAGAATCAGTGGACGTAGGCCTTTTTGTGCTTAACCACTTTAAAAAACCTTGTCTCTTTTTTAACTTGTTCCTTTATATCTTGGCTGCTTGTTAACTTTATCCTTTTCTGTTGAACAAAATCCTATGCGTATAGCATTTCCACTCAAAGCACTCCACGGCGCAACTTCACCTGGACAAGACCTAAAAGGTACTATGCGAATCTATGCCCTCGCCAATGAGACACTTTTGCTCCGGCATCCCTCTGCTGTGGGTTTACTCATTGCTCGCGACGGCCCTTAAAGCCAATTGTAATGAGCCGATTATAAGCCACCGAGAAGGCCGACTATAGCCGAGGCAGCTCATTACGGTGTTCGGCTCGCCGGCAACTGTGAACCGACTATAAGCCCCAACATAAGGTGTGGCCAGCCAGGGGCAGTTCACGGTTGACGATCGGCACCCACGCTAGCCGGCCACAGTAAATCGAATAATACCCACGATTACGGGCCATAATGGCTCGGGTAGTTACTGTGCGCGATCTCGGCTCCGATGTGTCTTAAGTACGGCTGAGGTAAAAAAGAATTAACTCCCCGCGGAGGCGTAAGATGGGTGACAAATGTCTCCAAGACCCACAGCTAGGGAAAGTGACTACAAAACCCGTTTGCCACGAACTTAAGCACATCGACGGCCTTCCGTGATTGGAAGTTTTTACTATTTCCTATATTTCCATTCTATTTTTTAAAAAAACTTTCCTCCTATCCTCTATAACGATCCCTAAAGAACAGGTCACAGAATAGGAGGCATTCGCAAATGAGACCGAATGGCCGGGCACTCGACCACATTTTCATACTCAGTCACGCTAAAGCCGCCGTCTACAACTAAAGCATGAGGGACGGTATTTTATTTTTGTGTGCCTAAAAACATAGCTATAGTTTATTCGCATATCATGTTAATATTACAAGATATGAAATTATACTTTAAACAGGAACTTAGCATCAAATACCACTGAATCACAAGTACGTGCATAGCTATATTTCTTATTCAGCACATTAAGACTACGAAAAACATCCATATATAACGAAATTATCATAAGTTAAGAATTACATGCCGAAAATAAAATCTCTTATTACAAATAGCACCATTATAACTTGAAAGCCATGTTACTGTTTTAAAACCAACATGTGTAACAGTATCGAGTCAACCAAAAGAAACATCCAGGTCGAATCAGGGAGCTGGCTGCATTGGATCTTTACCTTTGTCTTGTTGGTGTCGACCGCCTGATCAGGCAAGAAGAGAAATCATTATTGATAAGCAACAGAGTTAACGAAAGAAGAAACTAATGAAGAAGAGGTTACCAGCAACTTCCCCTTGATCGTCTTGGTCGTCATCCCCTACTTCCACACCTGCCTCCTCAACCGTGAACAACCGCATCCCCTCCTTCGCCGCTATCTTCTCCTCCTTGGTGAACTGAGCGGTAACCACATCCATCCTAAAGGCCGCTCCACCCTCCTTATCCGCCTCAGCCTTGGCCTCCTCTAAAGCCCTGAGGTAAATCCTAGCCATAACCCGGGGGTAGTCGTCCATCCAAGATAAGCTGCCCTGCTTCCAAATGCGAAAGTACATATCCTGCAGCATATCATCCATCATCCCCTCATTTTCCTCAAACTCCCTCATACGAGCCTCAGAAACCGATAGCCTTGCAATGGCAACATCCCTCTCCAGTCGGTATCGCGAGCAGTCAGCCTGAAGGGACCTCCTCATCACCTCCATCTCCTCCTTTAGCCTGACATAAGCAAGCTCTGCGGCTTCAAGCTTCCCCGACAACCATCTCTTCCTTTAGCCTGACCTAAGCAAGCTCTGCGGCTTCAAGCTTCCCCGATAGCTCCTCTACCTGCTCAAGATCCACCCTCCGAACCTTGTCCACTATTAAGATGGCCATATTTATTTGTTCCTTGCAGGCAGCCTCCATCTTCCGCAACTCCGCCTTGCTAGCCTCCTCCATAGTCTTCCTCAATCGCCCGGAGGCAGCCTCATGCTGAGAAATATGAATGGCCTGATCGGCAAGCTGTTTGGCCTGGTCCGAAACCATCAATCGTAGTCGGATATTGGCACTCCCAATCTCCTCTCCAGCCTTAACCAGCCAGGCATGATGCCCCATCAGCTTCCTAGTCTCCTCCGCCACCCGGTCAATATTAGCCTTGGCCTCGTCTCCCACGGTAACTATCCGAGTAGTAAGTAAATCGAGATCTAAGGACTTAGCCTCATCAAGCACCCGTTCCATGGGATTACGGGGAAGAAGATGCTCACCGGTAGCCCCGTCGAAGGTAATATCATGGGAACTTGGATCCAGATCAGGATGACCCGCAAATGGATTACGAGCCAAGCCAGGACGATCAATCTGAGTAACGGTAGGATTTTCAGATGGGTGCGGAGAGAGTGCGAACTCAGTATCCTCCTTCGTGATATCATGAAGAGGCTAAACTAGGGGCTGAGGACCAAGTGAAGGTTCGGATAAGGGATGACTCCTCTTTCTCTTTTGAATACCCTCTTCAATAACCCCGAGAAGAGGATGGTAGCCGAATACATCCCCGGAACGGTGGTCGAAGGCTTCGGCTTGGCGGAAGCTTTGGAGAGCTTGTATTGTTCAAGCCTGTGCTGAAGATCTGAGGCCTTGGCCGTTTTACTTGCTCCTGATATGAAGAACAAGTGTCACAAGCTTACATTGATCCATAATTCGAGAAACGCGGTAAATTAAAAGTTAAAAGAAGAAAGGAAACACATCTGTTATACAAACCCTGGGGAGGAGAAGGATACTGTAATGAGTCCTGGATTTCATTCTAGGACGGGAGCGGATCATAAAATATTCCTAAGTCCCTATCATAAATGGAGCCTGCAGGAGTCAAAAGTTCACCTTGAGTCGTCGGAGCTACCTTGGCTGGAATAGTCTGAGAAGACTCGCTTGCATCGGTCCCGGCCTTGTCAGCTTTCCCGGATTTCTCTACCAAAGCCGGTTCTCCGTCCAGCCCCTCGAAAGCTTGGTGGAATGCATCATCCGTCCACTCCTGAATCTCGCCTGCTTGCCCAGGGAGCAAGGCCCTGATGCCGTCGCCACCATCGCCACCTTCCCGGTCATCTTCACCCTCACCTCTCTCCTCCTCCACATCTTCCTCCCCCTGAGTAATTGGACAAGTGCTGGGGGAAGGACCGTCCGACTTCTTAAGTCTCTTACCTCCGACAACTGGAGGTTTTGTGAAAGGTTTCCTCTTGCCACTCTCTACTGTGACACCTCCCTTAGCTTGAGTAGCCGCCCTCTCCTCCGCTGTTTCCCTCTGCTTGACTACTGACTGCTGTGGAAGGATCAAATTATACTCCAGAAGGGTCGCATTTCTGATCAGGTAAGCAGCTGATCTATCTCTCCCGGGGATAGCTTCTATCTCAGCCGCCGTCTGAACCAGGCGATCAGTCTCCACAACCGCAAAGCCACCTGTCGCTAGCAAAAAATGAAAACTTATGAGAAGAAGCATCGCAATCAGAATGGCAATTATAAATAAAGCGCCGACTTACATCCAGAGGTGAAACGCCGAATAGAAACAGAGTCGTCCCTGACGAAGAACCACTCCTTCTTGAACATGCTGTACTTAGAATACAGATCCAAGACCGGCTTGAAGGTTACAGCTGACTCCAAGCTGATGTAAGGGGACCCCTTCTTATAGCCCCTCAGATTATATAAGTACCGGATCTCCCAGTTGGAAGGAGCACGTCCATACTTCCTCTGAAAGATAACGAAGAGGCTCACCAGTATAGTATAAGACTTGGGTTGAAGCTGGAATGGGGCCACCTTTAGATATGTAAGAAAGCTGACTACCCAAGCATTAAGAGACGGGATGGCACCGCACATGCAGTGGTATCTGCTGTAGGCAAAGTAACCTTCGGGAGGATCATATGGCATAACTTCTCTCCCTAGCAACAACATGCGTGCCCTATCTATTCCGAATGAACGAGAGATGTCATCAAGCTGCTCTTCCTTAAGGGAGCTGGGAAAGCAGTCGGGCGGGGAGTTCAGAAGCTCCTGAGGGCCGTACCCGTCCACTAGTGACCTCGAGGCGGGTCCGTGATGCTCTGGTCCTGATTGAGCTGGGGGCAACGCAGAAGACTCTCCTTCGCCCCTGGACTTCTTTTTGTCTGATCGGGTTTCCACTCTTTGAGACATTTATCTGCAAACATAAGGAAAAGCGTGCTATTAGAACAAAGGATGTAGAAGTATAAAACGAACACGTAAAGTTTTCAAGTTCACCCGGTACTAAGTTCATTCGGCACTCAGAGTACACAGGTTCATTCGGTGCTCAGAACACTAAAGCTCATTCGGTATTACGATATAAAGGTTCATTCGGTGGCAAAAAGGTCTCACCTGGTTCGAATAACACCTTGATTCGGCTGACACTTTGGTTCGGCAAAGACAACACCTTGATTCGGCTAAACACCTTGATTCGGCTGACACTTTGGTTCGACAAATAACGAGGGAGTGGTTCGGTTGATAGAAAAAACGATGGCATGAGCCCCATACTTATAGGCGAGCACGAGATGACCGGACCAGACGGCTCGGCGCTTAGGACCGAATGGGACTGTCCAATTAACAAAGCGTGGCATACGCTGGCAAATGCCCCACTTTGGGGGGCAAGTGTTGGGTGCATTTCCTCCACCACCGGTCCAGAACCTCTCCAACAACCACCAGTCCAGATCATGGCCGGACCAAACCCCGCCTTCTCCACCGAACTAACCTTCTCCTCTACCACCGAACCAGCCACACCGAACCAACCTACCACCCTCGACCGAACCAGAAGCCTCTCCGAATCCACACCACCGGTCCAAAGCCTCACCAGACTGGACCATCCTCCTACTACCGAACCAAGAGATGAAGCCACTATCACCGGTCCAAAGTCTCATCAGACCGGACCATCCATTCATCACCGAACCGAAGCCTAGAAGGCATTACCGGACCAATGTTGCCAGGCTAGATTGCTTCAGCCCCGGCCCACCAGCAGCTATATACATCCAGGACCCCCGCCTCACTCTATAAATTGAGGGGCAGGGGTACAACAATGGGGACAAGTTTGAGAGCTCAAGCGCGGAGAGAACTTTCAAACAACTTTCTTTTACTTGTATCAAAGCTTTGTGCTTGTAATCAAAACAAGAGAAGAGAAATAACATATAAAGTGGACGTATGCACATTTTGGCTGAACCACTATAAATCTGCGTGTCTTTTTACAGTTTAGCCCCTGCTTTTCATATATTTGCATAAATCACCCGAATCACTAAGAACAACATAAGATCTACTAAATCATACAACTTTGAGGTGTTTGTCCATTTTTTGTGCAAACACAAACCAATCTATATATTCATTTAATATCACACCATAATCCATTCACATCTTAAAATGTACATATAAGTAAGTAAACAAATGTTAAATTAAATTAAATATACACACCACACAATCAAATCAATGAAGTCAAGTACTATCCTAATGTGATTTCATAATGATCTGGGATTTGTGAATAGGACAATGAGGATAATGATGGAAAAAGTTCCCCTTTTGTTCGTTGAGATTTCCATCCCGATCGAAGCATACTTCTCTGAGGCATCGGACTTCATCATCTTCCTCCATGCGTTCTTCCTCTACTTCCTCATCAACGTTGCCATGAATGGGGTAATGAATAGCCAAGTTTGCAGAATCATCTTTATTAGCTATTGGATTCGTAAGATTATACAATAGATATTTTTGCAAATTGCGAAGAATTCTACTTTGTTTCTCTTGTCCTTTGGACATACGAAGTTGTACAACTTGTATTTTAGTTAAAATCTTTAGAACATTCTTCATTTCTACTTCCAATTTAATAATGTTGGCCATAGTAGTGTTCAGGAAGGGGCCTTGGGTAGGAGAAGGGAAGGAAAACGATGAATTCTCTTCGCTGGAACATTAGGGTTGGAGGAGGCCATGGTTTATTTGTTTTAGAAGTTTAAAACAAAGAGAACACAGAGAAATGAAGAAATAGTCAAATTTTGGTTATTATATAACCACCAATTTTGTATTTTATAGGAGAATTTAAAAAATAGAAATTACCATTATTTGTCGACATATGGGGATAGGATAAGTAGACATACATGTTATAATTTTGATTATTTTGTAATTTTTACTTAATTATTTTCATATTTTCAATAGATAAAAAAATCCTAACTCTCTTCTTAACTTAGTAAAAAGATGTTTCATTCAATGGTTTTGTTAATATAACAGCTATTTGATTTTCAAAGTTTATAAATTCAAGTGATATTATTTCTATGATTACATTGTCTCTTAGAAAATGGTGTCTTATATCAACATGTTTAGTTGTATCATGATAAGTTGAATTTTTAGACAGATTGATCGCACTTGTATTATCATAGTATATTGCTGATTTAGTAAAATTTAAGCAAAAATCTTTTAATGTTTGTTGCATATAGATAACATATGAATAGGCTAATTCTACTGAAATATATTTTTCTTCGTTCTAGACAGAGATATAGAGTTCTTCTTCTTGCTAAACTAGAAAATCAATGTCCCAAAAAGTGACAAATTCCACTTGTACTCTTTCGGTTTGATTTGCAACTAGCGTAGTCAGTGTCACTATATGAAATTAATTTAATGGAGTCTTCTTTCGGGTAAAAGAGTCCATAGTGTAATGTGTTGTTTACATATCTCAAAATTTGTTTTCCGGATTTTAAATGAGTTTCTTTTGGTTGAGATTGATATCTTGCAAAGAGACAAACACTCAGCATTATATCAGGCTTACTAGCAGTTATATAGAGTATTGATCTAATGATTCCTCTATATAATTTTTGATCTACATCTTTTGAATTTTCTTCTTTATTATTTTTTCATTAGTTTTCATGAGTGTTGGTTTACCACTAGTTTTGACATACCGAATTTCTTAACTAAATCTTAAGCATATTTTTCTTAATAAAAATTCCATTACTTAGTTGTTTTATTTGTAATCATAGAAAATAATTTAGTTCTTCCATATGACTCAATTCAAATTCCTTAGTCATTATTTCTGAGAATTCCTTATTTAGTTTATCGTTGGTAGATCCAAAATCATTGCATATCTTTGTATTAACTGAACACCATTTTTATCTCTTTTACTAAAAGTGTGATACCTACTTTGCCTATTCCAAAATTTGATTGTAATAAATTGGATTTAAGTCTATCATACCAAACTCTTTAAGCCTGTTTTAGACCATACAAAACCTTCTTTAATTTGTAAACATGATTAGGTAGTTTTGCATCTTCAAAAGTGGTGGTTGTTCTACATATACATCTTCTTTAATAAAACCATTTAAAAAATCACTTTTAACATCCATTTGATATAACTTAAAATTGTTGTAATTAGCGAAAGTAAGTAAAATTTGTATAGCTTCTAATCTTGCTATGGGTGTAAGGGTTTCATCAAAATCTATTCCTTCTTCTTGACAATAACCTTGTGCAACTAATCGAGCTTTATTTTTCACAACCTCCCCTTGTTTATTCTTTTTATTTCTATATACCCATTTAGTTCCTATAATGAATTTATCCTCGGGTCTTGGGACTAATTTCCATACATCATTTTTTGTAAATTGATTCAATGCCTCTTGCATTGCAAGAATCCGTGAATCATCAGTTGATGCTTCCTATGGATTTTTAGGTTCAATAGTTGAAATAAATGAAATGTTACTTATTTTATTTAGGTGATTTATAGTTTTAACAACAGATTCAATATTTTCAAATATATTTTCTATAGGATGATCTTTCAAGTATTTTTTTCTTTTATTTGACTATGGATTTTCTAAATTATTATTATTTTCGTTTTGGTAATCTCATTATTTCTAATTTCGTTTGGGTTATCAATATTTTCTTCTTTACTAATATTTGGACAACAAAATTTAAAATTTTCCTCAAGAGAGACATGTAATGTCTCTTTAATAGTATTAGTTCTAGTATTGAAAACTCTATAAGCTTTACTTTTATTTAAATATCAAATAAATATCTCTTTATTTGATTTAGCGTCAAATTTATCCAAATTATATTTAGTATTTAAAATAAAACATTTACTACCATAAATTTTAAAGTATGATACTTTAGGATTTTTATTATAGAATAATTCATATGGTGTTTTCTTAGTTAATGGTCTTATTAAAATTCTATTTGATATATAACATGCAATACCAACTGCTTCAGCCCAAATTATTTTAGGTAAATTACTATCACTTAGCATAGTTCTAGCACACTGTTGAATTGTAACGACTCGGATTTTTCACGCTCGAAAATCAACATCCGTACTTCACATTGTACTAGAATGCCGCAGATTCGACCGTTCAAATCCGATTCGCCGGAGCTATAACAACATTAAGTAAACAACACAGCGGAAGAAGAATATATCAATTACATAACATTGATATAATGACAGATACAAAATCTGATACAATATGATACAACAGAATGATACAACAGATATCAATATACATCAGAGATATGATACAAGAAATAGCAGCGGAAAAGAAAATAGATAACACCAGCAGCGGATAGAATGTCTCCAATAGAATGCTCCAAGATAAGGAACGTCAGTCCATGAACT
This sequence comes from Allium fistulosum, assembly GCA_030737815.1. NCBI lineage: Eukaryota > Viridiplantae > Streptophyta > Magnoliopsida > Asparagales > Amaryllidaceae > Allium > Allium fistulosum. The sequence continues at coordinate 268,046,809 of CM060904.1, read as the reverse complement.
CCAAGAACTGAACTAGCTCCAGATAATCTACTCAACCTGAATATCTGAGAAAACCCAACTCTAGACTGCCCGTGTGGAAAATTGTGGGCACCCAGAGTTTAGGAAGGGAACAATAAACTCCGGATCAGTCATGGGACTGGTGTGAGCAACAAAAACAGTTTATCTTTAAACAAACACAAAAGGCTTTTAAACATTGAAATCCGCAATGCTTTTTCGAAAATGAAACTACCATAAGACCTCCCACCACACACACAATGCAAACGCAGAATTGGAGGAGATTTCTCCTTATGATAGTCAAACATGCTTAATACGCAAAATCATTCGATATTATTATCATTAGTGCATAGTGTCAAAAACCATTTCGAAAATATAATATTAATCTTAGCCAGCATACAACTATTGTTGTATGCCTACTATAGCTACTACGTTCAATAGCAGGTTACCGCCACATCCCATAGCAGGTAATACAACTAAAACCGTACAGGGTTCGTATTATTTCTTTGGATTTCCAACAAATGATCAGGCTAAGGAACTTCCTTACCGAAATAGAAACGCCTCTGGAAAGACGCCCCGGATCCTAACCGGATCTCTGCAAACAAAAGGCCGACGCTACCTCACGCTGTACAGCTGTAACTAGGTAACTAACACACTGACGCTACCTCACGCTGTAAGCTGTAACTAGGTAACTAACACACGAGTCATGTCATCCCCCGGTCGTTACCGACCTTTATCCGCGGTACCTCAATCATAAAGCAACATCACAAAGTGATAAATGTATAGTGTCCACACGAGTTAAGTATCTGGGCTCCATACCATGATACCACCCTTTATCCAGAAGGAAATGACATACCGTAGGGGCGCTACCCCTACAAACCTTTGCCGCAACATTCCTGTTTCGACCATTACCGGGTTGTGAGGCTCGACGAAGTCTCGTCCACAAAACAACGCTTTTTCACAAAGCCACGCTTTTTCACAAAGCCACGCTTCGATCAACAAATGATCAGCAGCACTTCGTATGCCACATTACCAAATTGGGAATGTATCACTAGTAACCATCAACTACATAACCTCTGAGCTCGTACGTCTCAGAGAAGGGTGTTAAGCTAAGAGAATAAATTCTCCGCCACCAACAGAAATGTATTTGATAGAAACCAGCTTTACATCTCAAAGTGTAACGTCAGACACACATCCATACAAGTCTGTTCCGGGTTCGAACAGAACCGAAGGCACTTCCGAAGAAGCCCTTGCAATCCGGGTATTCACAATCCTGATCGGACTTCCCATCACTTAGGAAATCTCTATACCGTAGCTACTCAGTGCAGAGACAATCGATAGGTCATCCTATCGCTCTCGCAAATACCCGGTCTTCACCACCGGTCTTCAAATGCTATCCATATCGTCGTATCACTATTCGGAATGGGTTATATGGCACAAAGGTCCTCTCCCGGCTAAACCGAATAACGAGCGCAATTAAAAATCATATGGATACTGGGGTCTCAGTTAAATCACAGCTTAAAGCTTAAAACTTTTCATTCGAATGGTAAAACAAATTACCATTTCCAATCTTTTAAACAAAAAGATTCATTTCAAAAACCTTCACTGGTTTAAACAATTTCCACACTTTAATCTTTTAAACAAAAAGATTCAATTCACAAAGTTCACCCCGTTCACAAAGATTCATTCATGGATTTCAAAACAATTTCCATTTTAATTGAATTAACTCGTTAAATCCTTAAATCAAGATTTAACTTATAGCTTTCAAAACTCGTTTTCAAGATTCATCCATAGTCTTCCAAAACAATTCTATTTCAAGTTAGATTAACTCATCCGGTCTTTGAATTAAAGACTCATTTCATAAATTTCAAAACATTTCAATTCCATTTCAAACTTGAAATTTTTCAACACAATTTGGAAATTCATTACTTTTGTGAAAGCTTTTACTATTTGAAAACAAATAGTTTCGTTTTCAGAAAAATTCAGTTATATTCACACGAGTTAAAACCCTTGAATTAAATTCAAATTCCCAAATCAATACCTTTAAACGGTTTAACCCATATATAACTTGTACAGCCTCTTTAATCTCTCGTTTCAAATCATAGAATTCAATTTCAAACTTGAATTCAAATTTAAATCAAATTATTTAAATTTCAAGACTCGATCAAGTTATTCAAAATAACTTTTATCTTTGAAATTCCATTTCAAAAGTTTTTCATATTAAACCCAAATTTCCAATTTCAAAATCAATTGAAATTAAAATTTCAATTTCAAAACATCAAATTTCAATTATCTGTGACTTAACCGATTTCCACGTGAAATCCATATTTGTGTGTGTAAAAGTGTAGTCCAGGGGTTTTACACAATAGTGCAACATCAATCATCACAGATATATCGATAAGCGGTAAAATCGGTAACGCTTATCTTCATTCACAGATTCATAGATAAAATAAATTTATCGGTTACAAAGATTGACAATTATAATTCGATGTGGGTTTCGGATAACCAACTGGAATCCGACTCCCTGTCGCATCGAAATTCAAGTGCCGTTTACGGGTCAAGGGTTTCATATTCACATAGCAATATATTCATCACAGGTATCACAGTTCAGCATAAAGCAATTCATAGCATCATAATCACATAACAGAGATATCAATCCAATATGCAGCATTCAACGAAATCCAAACATCATAAGTAAAGTCAATTAATTATCTGACTAACTTAAATCAGATTAGTCACTAATCCTGGTTAATTATTGGTTAATTACAAATTATTTTGATTAATTAACCTTTTATTAATTATTCTCAAATTAATCACCTTAATTAATTTATCACATTAATTAATTATCCTTTAATTAATTATTGTTCAATCACTTGATTTATCAACCATTAATCAATAATTAATTTCTTTAAATTACTTCCATTAGGTAATCATCTTTAAGTAATTAATTACCCTCAATTACTTATATTACTTAATTATCCTTAATCACCTTCATTAATTATTAAGTAATTATTATCAAAATCTTTAACTATTCCCATACTTAAATTCAAAATAGGCCGAAGCCGAACCAATACCATAACCCGATATCATCACTCTCCTTCTTCCCTAATCTCGATTCCAGTTCACCTCCAGGAATACCCTCACAATCGAACGACAACAACAACGACACAAGCAATCGATACCCTCGCGAATCATTCAAGACCAGCGCCGAGCCCAAACGTCTCGCACCACCCATCGCATTGACATCCACCGCAACTTGCCTGGATCCATCGTGCACAGTGACACGCGTGCACGTGTACGCCCAAATCTTCGACTATCTTGCCACCGCGACACCTCCTCCCATCTCCACATCATTGCCAGTCCCCGATTTGCCACTCGCCGAAGCAAACTTCACCCCCGATCGAAAAATCGATCTCCAGTTCACGAATTTCAAACCACGAAACCACACTACCACCAAAAATCTACCCACCACCTCCACGACTGACTGCAACCTTGCACGCCACCTACCTCGATCGAAAGCTCACCCATGCAGCCACCTCCAAGCCAATCCCCTTGAACTCCGGTCGACTACTCGTTTCCCAAAATCATTTCGACATCACCCAAAGTCGACACACCCTTAAACCCTAAAATCAACTTGCTCTCCCAATCTAAGCCAAAAACAAAAATTCCGCCATGGTCGTCACCTACCCTAGATCCACCAGCACCCTCCAGACCCGGCCGCAACACCTCACGGCGACGAGATCGCTAGAAAAAGATTTTTGAACGAAAATCGTTCATCTACCAATTCCTCGAGAAATAAATCACTAAAAATTCTAGTTTTCCTACTAAAATTCATAATTTCATACAGGCAACCCAAATTCATGCTTGAAATCTTGTTTTAATTATATTGAATTTTCACAAAAGTTGGGTTATCAACTGTAAAACAAGTCTAAAACCTCTACCCAACATAAACCATCCATAAGTATATTTTTAACTTAAACTACATACAAAAATAATCACTTCCCTAGTTTACAACATCATCAGATTTGGACTAGAAATAAAGATATGGGTTTTTTGAACTGGAATGATCAAAAAGATATATACTGTCACAGAGAACAGATCAATTTAATTTCCAATTTGAGATAAATGTTTCTCAGGTTATCATCACACATACATGCAGTAACACATATACTCAAGAATGCATTAACGTATATAAACATCTCAGACAACACTTAAGCAACATACATATTTAAGTACTTTAAAATTTAAGTTACTCACTTGCTTTGCAGAGAAGAACAGAGCACGGTTTCTTTGCAACAGTTTTGAATTTGAAAAACTGGAAAGTGTTTTCACTTTAATCTTCAAATCATCTTGCTTTTGTTTAGTTGTATGCTTATTTAAGATTTAAATGGAAGTTGTATTGCAGTTTCTACTTGCTCGAATTGGAAATGAAAGGTGATAAGAGAAAAATAGCTTACAGGTTGAAGTATAAAACAGGTTACAGGATATAACATATTTTATACAAAATGGTGTACAAGTTTGTACAATTATCAGAGAAAATTTTATTGTTGGTGGCTGAAATCACATTTTATACACTCGAACAGATTTTGCTTGCTGAAAGGAAATGAGAGCATTAAATGTTATTTGTACTTGATGCCCTCATTTTATACTTATCTTATATTTTTCTTTCTATACTTGCCTGAGTCTTCATCTACAAGCCACAAGTATATTATAAATTTTACTTTGCTTTTAATCTTTTTTTTTGTTCTTAGGTCTGTATGCATGTTCGAACACTTAGTTATGCTTGCTTACTTCTTTTTTTTAAATTTTTTTTTCTTTGTTCAATTGGCTATGCAGATTCATTTTGGAGCTGGCAGATCATTCTTATGTGTTATATTTTCTTGTTTGTTTATTTGTTTTTCAAGTCTACACTACCTTTTATTTGTTCGTATTTTATTTTGTTTGTTGTCTTTTATAACTTATATAATTTACCCTATTTATTTTTCGATTCTATTTATAACTTAATATCTATTATTATCATTTATTATTATTAAACCATTTAAACTTAAATTTAAACTCGAATTCAATATACATATATATTAACTTCAAATTTTCTCATATATGCTCAAATACATATATTCTCATATATACACATGTATATAATATTTTAAATTTAAATGATTTATACAAAATATACTTGAATTCGGGGAAACTCGCATCACTTAATTCGATTAATTTCACAACTTGTCTTCGAAAATTCAATTAATTATCAATTTAAATGTAATAAAAATTCGGGATCGTTACAGACTTCCCCCCTTAAAAGAATTTCGTCCTCGAAATTTGCCAAGGAGACACAAAGATAGATGAAGAATATTTTATCAAATCAAATGAATATCTATTCTGCATTTGGCTAACCAAATCAGAATATCAAGAACGAATCTGTTTTAACACTTCAGAAGATACTCGGGTTATCCAGATCTACGAAATATACAATGGCATTGGTCAGTTCGAAGGGATAACTAACCATTCGTAGAATATATCCGGACCCAAAGAATAGATAGATATATGGATACAATTTCAAAACTTTCAGTTTAAAACCAAAGTATACCAATCAACCATAGCAACCAAATCATCCAAACAAACAATTCTGGTCTTTTTGGAGTTTACGTCCCATATTCATATATCGAATCTTCTTTCTGGATCTACCAGAAACTATCGAAGAATTGGAAAAGAGATGACGAACAAAGAGATTAATAGAGAAAAGATTGTTTCCTTGTTGTTACAGAGTATCGACCATTTATAGTCGTATTCTCATGTCCCCTATCTCATCCTCTTCTTGCACTCATACTTACTATCAGTGGATAGCAAGAGAATTTACTGAGGCATACGGACGGATATCTGAGAATTACTCATTCTAGGGCATACTTCACCCTATCTCTAATGAGCTACTTAATGTGTTATACTCCTGAGCTAAAGTTCAACCTTAGCTCTGATACCACATGTAACGACTCGGATTTTTCACGCTCGAAAATCAACATCCGTACTTCACATTGTACTAGAATGCCGCAGATTCGACCGTTCAAATCCGATTCGCCGGAGCTATAACAACATTAAGTAAACAACACAGCGGAAGAAGAATATATCAATTACATAACATTGATATAATGACAGATACAAAATCTGATACAATATGATACAACAGAATGATACAACAGATATCAATATACATCAGAGATATGATACAAGAAATAGCAGCGGAAAAGAAAATAGATAACACCAGCAGCGGATAGAATGTCTCCAATAGAATGCTCCAAGATAAGGAACGTCAGTCCATGAACTCTAAGAACTGAACTAGCTCCAGATAATCTACTCAACCTGAATATCTGAGAAAACCCAACTCTAGACTGCCCGTGTGGAAAATTGTGGGCACCCAGAGTTTAGGAAGGGAACAATAAACTCCGGATCAGTCATGGGACTGGTGTGAGCAACAAAAACAGTTTATCTTTAAACAAACACAAAAGGCTTTTAAACATTGAAATCCGCAATGCTTTTTCGAAAATGAAACTACCATAAGACCTCCCACCACACACACAATGCAAACGCAGAATTGGAGGAGATTTCTCCTTATGATAGTCAAACATGCTTACTGCGCAAAATCATTCGATATTATTATCATTAGTGCATAGTGTCAAAAACCATTTCGAAAATATAATATTAATCTTAGCCAGCATACAACTATTGTTGTATGCCTACTATAGCTACTACGTTCAATAGCAGGTTACCGCCACATCCCATAGCAGGTAATACAACTAAAACCGTACATGGTTCGTATTGTTTCTTTGGATTTCCAACAAATGATCAGGCTAAGGAACTTCCTTACCGAAATAGAAACGCCTCTGGAAAGACGCCCCGGATCCTAACCGGATCTCTGCAAACAAAAGGCCGACGCTACCTCACGCTGTACAGCTGTAACTAGGTAACTAACACACTGACGCTACCTCACGCTGTAAGCTGTAACTAGGTAACTAACACACGAGTCATGTCATCCCCCGGTCGTTACCGACCTTTATCCGCGGTACCTCAATCATAAAGCAACATCACAAAGTGATAAATGTATAGTGTCCACACGAGTTAAGTATCTGGGCTCCATACCATGATACCACCCTTTATCCAGAAGGAAATGACATACCGTAGGGGCGCTACCCCTACAAACCTTTGCCGCAACATTCCTGTTTCGACCATTACCGGGTTGTGAGGCTCGACGATGTCTCGTCCACAAAACAACGCTTTTTCACAAAGCCACGCTTTTTCACAAAGCCACGCTTCGATCAACAAATGATCAGCAGCACTTCGTATGCCACATTACCAAATTGGGAATGTATCACTAGTAACCATCAACTACATAACCTCTGAGCTCGTACGTCTCAGAGAAGGGTGTTAAGCTAAGAGAATAAATTCTCCGCCACCAACAGAAATGTATTTGATAGAAACCAGCTTTACATCTCAAAGTGTAACGTCAGACACACATCCATACAAGTCTGTTCCGGGTTCGAACAGAACCGAAGGCACTTCCGAAGAAGCCCTTGCAATCCGGGTATTCACAATCCTGATCGGACTTCCCATCACTTAGGAAATCTCTATACCGTAGCTACTCAGTGCAGAGACAATCGATAGGTCATCCTATCGCTCTCGCAAATACCCGGTCTTCACCACCGGTCTTCAAATGCTATCCATATCGTCGTATCACTATTCGGAATGGGTTATATGGCACAAAGGTCCTCTCCCGGCTAAACCGAATAACGAGCGCAATTAAAAATCATATGGATACTGGGGTCTCAGTTAAATCACAGCTTAAAGCTTAAAACTTTTCATTCGAATGGTAAAACAAATTACCATTTCCAATCTTTTAAACAAAAAGATTCATTTCAAAAACCTTCACTGGTTTAAACAATTTCCACACTTTAATCTTTTAAACAAAAAGATTCAATTCACAAAGTTCACCCCGTTCACAAAGATTCATTCATGGATTTCAAAACAATTTCCATTTTAATTGAATTAACTCGTTAAATCCTTAAATCAAGATTTAACTTATAGCTTTCAAAACTCGTTTTCAAGATTCATCCATAGTCTTCCAAAACAATTCTATTTCAAGTTAGATTAACTCATCCGGTCTTTGAATTAAAGACTCATTTCATAAATTTCAAAACATTTCAATTCCATTTCAAACTTGAAATTTTTCAACACAATTTGGAAATTCATTACTTTTGTGAAAGCTTTTACTATTTGAAAACAAATAGTTTCGTTTTCAGAAAAATTCAGTTATATTCACACGAGTTAAAACCCTTGAATTAAATTCAAATTCCCAAATCAATACCTTTAAACGGTTTAACCTATATATAACTTGTACAGCCTCTTTAATCCCTCGTTTCAAATCATAGAATTCAATTTCAAACTTGAATTCAAATTTAAATCAAATTATTTAAATTTCAAGACTCGATCAAGTTATTCAAAATAACTTTTATCTTTGAAATTCCATTTCAAAAGTTTTTCATATTAAACCCAAATTTCCAATTTCAAAATCAATTGAAATTAAAATTTCAATTTCAAAACATCAAATTTCAATTATCTGTGACTTAACCGATTTCCACGTGAAATCCATATTTGTGTGTGTAAAAGTGTAGTCCAGGGGTTTTACACAATAGTGCAACATCAATCATCACAGATATATCGATAAGCGGTAAAATCGGTAACGCTTATCTTCATTCACAGATTCATAGATAAAATAAATTTATCGGTTACAAAGATTGACAATTATAATTCGATGTGGGTTTCGGATAACCAACTGGAATCCGACTCCCTGTCGCATCGAAATTCAAGTGCCGTTTACGGGTCAAGGGTTTCATATTCACATAGCAATATATTCATCACAGGTATCACAGTTCAGCATAAAGCAATTCATAGCATCATAATCACATAACAGAGATATCAATCCAATATGCAGCATTCAACGAAATCCAAACATCATAAGTAAAGTCAATTAATTATCTGACTAACTTAAATCAGATTAGTCACTAATCCTGGTTAATTACTGGTTAATTACAAATTATTTTGATTAATTAACCTTTTATTAATTATTCTCAAATTAATCACCTTAATTAATTTATCACATTAATTAATTATCCTTTAATTAATTATTGTTCAATCACTTGATTTATCAACCTTTAATCAATAATTAATTTCTTTAAATTACTTCCATTAGGTAATCATCTTTAAGTAATTAATTACCCTCAATTACTTATATTACTTAATTATCCTTAATCACCTTCATTAATTATTAAGTAATTATTATCAAAATCTTTAACTAATCCCATACTTAAATTCAAAATAGGCCGAAGCCGAACCAATACCATAACCCGATATCATCACTCTCCTTCTTCCCTAATCTCGATTCCAGTTCACCTCCAGGAATACCCTCACAATCGAACGACAACAACAACGACACAAGCAATCGATACCCTCGCGAATCATTCAAGACCAGCGCCGAGCCCAAACGTCTCGCACCACCCATCGCATTGACATCCACCGCAACTTGCCTGGATCCATCGTGCACAGTGACACGCGTGCACGTGTACGCCCAAATCTTCGACTATCTTGCCACCGCGACACCTCCTCCCATCTCCACATCATTGCCAGTCCCCGATTTGCCACTCGCCGAAGCAAACTTCACCCCCGATCGAAAAATCGATCTCCAGTTCACGAATTTCAAACCACGAAACCACACTACCACCACAAATCTACCCACCACCTCCACGACTGACTGCAACCTTGCACGCCACCTACCTCGATCGAAAGCTCACCCATGCAGCCACCTCCAAGCCAATCCCCTTGAACTCCGGTCGACTACTCGTTTCCCAAAATCATTTCGACATCACCCAAAGTCGACACACCCTTAAACCCTAAAATCAACTTGCTCTCCCAATCTAAGCCAAAAACAAAAATTCCGCCATGGTCGTCACCTACCCTAGATCCACCAGCACCCTCCAGACCCGGCCGCAACACCTCACGGCGACGAGATCGCTAGAAAAAGATTTTTGAACGAAAATCGTTCATCTACCAATTCCTCGAGAAATAAATCACTAAAAATTCTAGTTTTCCTACTAAAATTCATAATTTCATACAGGCAACCCAAATTCATGCTTGAAATCTTGTTTTAATTATATTGAATTTTCACAAAAGTTGGGTTATCAACTGTAAAACAAGTCTAAAACCTCTACCCAACATAAACCATCCATAAGTATATTTTTAACTTAAACTACATACAAAAATAATCACTTCCCTAGTTTACAACATCATCAGATTTGGACTAGAAATAAAGATATGGGTTTTTTGAACTGGAATGATCAAAAAGATATATACTGTCACAGAGAACAGATCAATTTAATTTCCAATTTGAGATAAATGTTTCTCAGGTTATCATCACACATACATGCAGTAACACATATACTCAAGAATGCATTAACGTATATAAACATCTCAGACAACACTTAAGCAACATACATATTTAAGTACTTTAAAATTTAAGTTACTCACTTGCTTTGCAGAGAAGAACAGAGCACGGTTTCTTTGCAACAGTTTTGAATTTGAAAAACTGGAAAGTGTTTTCACTTTAATCTTCAAATCATCTTGCTTTTGTTTAGTTGTATGCTTATTTAAGATTTAAATGGAAGTTGTATTGCAGTTTCTACTTGCTCGAATTGGAAATGAAAGGTGATAAGAGAAAAATAGCTTACAGGTTGAAGTATAAAACAGGTTACAGGATATAACATATTTTATACAAAATGGTGTACAAGTTTGTACAATTATCAGAGAAAATTTTATTGTTGGTGGCTGAAATCACATTTTATACACTCGAACAGATTTTGCTTGCTGAAAGGAAATGAGAGCATTAAATGTTATTTGTACTTGATGCCCTCATTTTATACTTATCTTATATTTTTCTTTCTATACTTGCCTGAGTCTTCATCTACAAGCCACAAGTATATTATAAATTTTACTTTGCTTTTAATCTTTTTTTTTGTTCTTAGGTCTGTATGCATGTTCGAACACTTAGTTATGCTTGCTTACTTCTTTTTTTTAAATTTTTTTTTCTTTGTTCAATTGGCTATGCAGATTCATTTTGGAGCTGGCAGATCATTCTTATATGTTATATTTTCTTGTTTGTTTATTTGTTTTTCAAGTCTACACTACCTTTTATTTGTTCGTATTTTATTTTGTTTGTTGTCTTTTATAACTTATATAATTTACCCTATTTATTTTTCGATTCTATTTATAACTTAATATCTATTATTATCATTTATTATTATTAAACCATTTTAACTTAAATTTAAACTCGAATTCAATATACATATATATTAACTTCAAATTTTCTCATATATGCTCAAATACATATATTCTCATATATACACATGTATATAATATTTTAAATTTAAATGATTTATACAAAATATACTTGAATTCGGGGAAACTCGCATCACTTAATTCGATTAATTTCACAACTTGTCTTCGAAAATTCAATTAATTATCAATTTAAATGTAATAAAAATTCGGGATCGTTACATGAATCGTCCTATTTTTACGTTTTACCACTCCATTTTGTTGTGGTGTTCTTGAAAGTGAAAAATTTTGAGTTATACCTTTCATATTATAAAAATTCTCAAAATTTTTATTTTCGAATACTCCATCGTGATCACTCCAAATAGTTTTAATTTTACTAGTAATTTGATTTTGAATTCGTTTAACAAAGATTTTAAACATTTCAAAAGCACCACTTTTAAGTTTTAAGTAAATCGTCCAGGTAAACCTAGAATAATCATCTACGACCCTGAATTTTTAAGGGGGGAAGATTGTAACGACCCTGAATTTTTTACATTTGAAATGTGAATATTTAATTGAGTTTAAATATTCGAATGATGGTTTAATCTGAAATTCAATTATCAGAGTGAATTTGGCAATTAAATTTTTGAATTTAATTTATTGAAATAGGATAAAAATTTGAATCTTCAGTTTTAAGCCGATTAAAAATATTTTCAAGGCTTGGAAAATTTATATTAATAATACTGAAGATAATAGAAGCTTCAGAATTGAATTTGAAACTATTTTGTTCAGTTTTGAAATTCTATCATTTAAACTGAATTTAAAAATAGCGTTCTGGGGCACAGTCTCGGAATTCGATGAAACGAGTTTTATTGGATCCGTAATAGGGTATTATTATCGGATTTCAATTTTCGTAATGTTTGGAGTGATCGTTTGGTCGTACGATAAGCAAACGCTCTGAAATTAAATATAAAATTCAATTTAATAACTGGTCCAAAAAGCTATTTTCTCCATACGATCGAATTTGGATTCGGAACCTTTTCCATTGTGTTCGGAATAGGCGTATAACATTCTGAACGCCTAGCGGCACGTCTCGATAGGAAGTCAAAATTTTAGTTGACTTTATCGGAACGGTTTGAATTTAAATTTAAATTGAATATTTACATTTGTCAAACCTTTTGCCGTATTCTTTCACATCCTCTAATCGACATCACATCTTGTCCCCTTTTCCAACTGATAACGCGTACGTCTGTTCCCCTTTCTTCATCTAAAAAAAATCAAGTATCTCGTTCAAAAATGTAATAGAACTTCAAACGAAATTTTTACCGTTCCCTCCCCTTCTAAATTAAAATTGCTTCCCGTTCCTTTTCATTCAAAATCAAAGCTGAGCCTTCCTTAAATTCAAAATCACGTTGGTATAAATTAAAGTGGCGGAAGCAAAAATTCGTTCGATTTCAAAAATCGAAGCCGCGTAGAGGCGACGTGAGCTCGAGGCTCGAACGCGAAGTCGGCGACTTAGTAAGTCGATTGGGGGGCGGTGAGACATTTCTGGTGATGGCGCGACTGTCGCGTGATTGGGCAAACTGGTTTAGGGTTTCGAGTAGTCGCAACTGCAAGTCTTGGAGGCCGCAGTTTCGTTAAGAAGGGGGAGCGGCCGCGTCGAAGTCTCGTTTGTCGAAGGCGTTGCGAGGCTTGCGTACGCAAGGGGAGGAGTCGCAGCAGTTTTTGGATCGTAGTAGGGGGTTCGCGATGGTCTCGAGCAGCTAGGGCTGGTGAACTCGGCAGAGGTGGCGTCGCGATCTGTAGGCAAGTTCGATCCACGGCGTGGTTCGTCGATGGCATCTTCGAGTTCAAATTCGTGGGCAGTAAGGTATATACTGTTCTTAGTTTAAGGTTTATTTATATATATATATATATATCAAATAGAAACTGTTTTAAGGAATTTTTTTTGTACAGTAGGTTTGTAAAACACTTGATTTATTTACAGTAAGGAAAAGAACATTTATTTTGTCTCTGTACTGAAAATATAATGTATAGAGATTTGATTTTTAAATATAGATATATACGAATTGGTTTAAAACAAAACCATTAAAAAAAATTATAGGTACCAAACAAAAAAAATTATTTTTCGATTGTTTCGAATGTTGATGAATTGTATAAATATTTATACAAGGTCTAAATGGAGAAATCAAGCTGGAATAATAATGGATTGCAAAATAAAAAGCAAAGGTGAGATCTTCTCACTCAAATTGAAAATTTGGATTGCAGTTATTGATTGCTGTTTGGTTGTGATATTAGATATAGTAGGATATATCTATGTATATAGCAATATATATATTGACATAGGTATATATTGGTGATTGATTTTCCCGCATTATATAGCGGATGAGACCCTATTGCGCCGCATAATAGCGGATGATATTTTATAAACCCCATATACCGCGATATTCCACCTCGAAGTGGAATTGGTATTGTGCTATCATCTGTGGATGCAGGGAAACAGGTTGGAGGGATCCAACTGGATTCCTCAAAATTACATGAATTTGTTTCATATGTTATATGAATTGGTTTCATATATTGTGTTGATTATTTATAATCTGTGTTGTATATCTGTGATTGAATGTGTTGAAGGCTATAATTAGCCGAATGTATTTTTGGTATCGTTGGATACTAGAAATAAATGAAATTGGATTTTTGAAATTTAAAGTTGGAAATTTTAAGTAAATTCTATTGAAAGAATTTGGTGAATTTAAAAGAAGGAATTTAAAGGCGTAAAGTGGATTTATGAAATCTTATCGAATTATTGCCAAAATATGGGAAAGGATTTTTATAAATGGATTTTTGAATAGTATTATTTGAAAGTTGGAAAATTTATTTAAAATGGGATTTTAAATGGTTCGGAAGATATAAAGGAATTTATTTTAAAAGGTGATAAATTTGTTGAAATCCAATTGATAATTGATTTGGTATTGGAAAATAAATCTTTAGGAAATCGATATAAAAATTTATTTGGTGTTTGAATGAAAATTGATTTTTGTGTTGAGAATAAATTTGGAAATCGATTTGTAAAATGATTTGGTATTTGGCATTAAAATTAGAATAAATTTGAAATTTGATTCGGTGTTGAAATAAATTTAGAAATCAATTTGGAAGTTGATTTGGTGTTGAAAGTGAATATTTGGAAAACGATTTGAAAATCGTGTTTAAGTGAATATTTGGAAATTTAAATTCACAATGGAATTTGTAAAGGAAAGGGAAATTTTTTTTAAAAATAAATATTGATTTATTTTTAAAGTGTGGAAAATATGGTTTTCAAAGTGATGAAGTGTGGAAATAAATTTACAGATTTGAAATGTAAATTTGAAATAAATCGATAAGGATTTATTTAACCGGTTTAAATGAACCATTTTGTGATTTGGAATTGGTTTTCAAATGTGAAGTGTGAAAATATGATTTGAAATTGGTTTTCAAATGTGAAGTGTGGAAAAATATATATCTTGTGAAGATAATTTGAAATTTAATAATTTGGGAAAAATTATTTAAATTGGTTGATTGTTGTGAATGTTGTTGATAGTTAAATAACCGACTATCAATATTTGCCTTTGAAATGGCACTTGATTTGTTTTTTTAACAAATGCTCACTATTCGGGTTAGCCGGGAAAAGACCTTTGTGTCATATAACCCATTTCGAATAGTGATACGACGATATAGATCGTATTGAAGACCGATGGTGAAGACCGGATATTTTCGAAAATGAAAGGACAACCTGTCGAATGTCTCTGCACCGAGTTGCTCCGGTATAGAGATTTATATCACTCTTTTTGTGATGGGAAGTCCGGACGTGATTAGTGAATATCCGGATTGCAAGGGCTTCTTTGGAAGTGCCTTCGGTTCCGTTCAATCTCGAAACGGACTTGTATGGATGTGTGTCTGACATTACACTTTGAGATGTAAAGCTGGTTTCTATCAAATACATTTCTATTGGTGGCGGAGAATTTATTCTCTTAGCTTAACACCCTTCTCTGAGACGTACGAGCTCAGAGGTTATGTAGTTGATGGTTACTACTGATACATTCCCAATTTGGTAATGTGGCACACGAAGTGCTGTTGATCAATTGTTGATCAAAGCGTTGCTTTGTGAAAAAGCATTGCTTTGTGAAAAAAACGTTGCTTTGTGAAAAAGCGTAGCTTTGTGGACGAGACTTCGTCGAGCTTCACAACCCGGTAATGGTCGAAACAGGAATGTTGCGGCAAAGGTTTGTAGGGGTAGCGCCCCTAGGGTATGCCATTTCCTTCTGGTTAAAGGGTGATATCATGGTATGGAGCCAAGATATTTTACCTATGTTGATGCCACACATTTATTATACTTTTGTGGTTGTTGCTTTGTGATTGAGGATCCTCGGATAAAGGTCGGTAACGACCGGGGGATGGCATAGCTCGTGTGTTAGTTACCTAGTTACAGCTCGGTTAGAGCGTGAGGTAGCGTCGTCCTTGTGTTTGCAGAGATCCAGTTAGGTTCTCGGGGCATCTTTCCAGAGGCGTTCTATTTCGGTTTAAGGAAGTTCCTTTGCCTGACCATTTGTTGGAAATCCAAAGAAACAATACGAACCCTGTACGGTTTTTAATTGTATTACCTACTATGGAATGTGGCGGTAACCTACTACTGAACGTAGTAGCTATAGTAGGCATACAAAAATGGTTGTATGCTGGCTAAGATTGATATTATACTTTCGAAATGTTTTCCACACTAGACATTAATAATAATATCAACTGATTTTTCGTAGTAAGCATTTTTGACTATCATAAGGAGAAATCTCCTCCAATCCTGCGATTGCATTGTGTGTGTGGCGGGAGGCCTTATGGTAGTTTCATTTTCCAAAAGCATTGCGAAGCTGTTTTTATTTCCTTTGTGAAAATAACTATTTTACGATCTCACACCAGTCACCATGACTGACTCGGAGTTTATTGTTCCCTTTCTAAACTCTGGGTGCCCAAAATTTTCCACACGGGCAGCCTAGAGTTATGTTACCAGGATATTCTGGAGCTTTGGAGATGAGCTGGATAGCGAAGCGTACTACCGTACTTGTTTATTTATTCCGCTGTGTATTCTGTATGAGGACAAGTTTATATAACTGTCCATTGTTGTATATTGACTCTGATTGATGTATGTATAAACTGATATAGTCTTTTGTTTTAAAGATTATTGATTCATCTATTATATATTGTTCCACTGCAAATATGAGATTCTGATATTGTTTCTCTTTCTGTTTTTCTGTTCTTTCTTTCCTTTTGTCTTCTTCTACCTCTTCTTTTAACCCTAATGGTTCGGTTTTCCGGCATTCGATTGCGCGCATTTGATATAGTGGACGTATTAATGTCGACTTTCGAGCATCGAAAAATCCAGTCGTTACAAGTGGTATCAGAGCATCCGGTTAAGCGACAACCCTGCTCTGTTGGGTGTTACTCATTAGAGATAGAGTCAGTAGTACTCTAGAATGAGTGTGAGTGTAATAATAGATATGAGTGCGTATTTGTTAGTGAATACAAAATTTGTTTTGTATTGTGTTGACTTATCGGTTGATTGTTTATAGATTCTGGTCGGTGCAGTCTGGCCAACTGTAATCGATAAGAGTTTCTAAACTCTTAAACAAGATAAACTGACACAGTATTGTTTTTAAATGGGGTAAATGGAATGATTTTACCCAAAAATATTTTTGTATAGAAAAGAAATGATTTTCTATGAATTATTATAGTATATGGATGCTTGGTTGTTAAGAAGTGATAGTATTAAATTATTATCATTGTTATATGAGAATTGAATAAGAAATAAAATGATATAACCAAAGATTTGAAGATAAATCCAATTAACGAATGAAATGTATAAAATGGAATTGAAAGTATAAGGAAATGAATCCATACATAAATGAGATTTGTAAATGTAACTGTAAATGTGATCTACAAATTGAAATAGAATTTCAGAGAAGTATTTGAAATAAAATTCATTAATGGAATGTAAATAAGTTGATAACTTATAAAATATTTAGAATTTGATTGGGATGAGATTCAAATTGAAAAAGAATGAATTTGTGAAGGAACAAATGAAGCTACATTTGTAAATAAACGAATTGGAATTGAATAATGAAATGAAATTTGATTTGAATCAAGTTGAATAAAAATCCAAACTTGGAGGAATAAAATAAAATGGATTGAATTGAAGTAAACTAACTTGATAAATTATTAATTCATGAAATAGTGAATTGGAAGTTGAGTTAGTAAATCAAAATTGAATTGTGAGTTGAATGAAATGGTTTGAATTTGTATATAAATTCAAGTAAGTAAGAAAGAAAAATAAATTGAAAATTTCCTTGTTATTGATAAAATAAATTCGAGATGAATTGAATATGGAAATTTGAAATGATGGAGAAACTCTGGAATCTGATAAAAATAGTTATGGGATGAAATTTATTAAGGTGGAAAATAAATTCGTGAACAAGTAAATTAATTTACAACTGCAAGTAAATGAAATTGAAAACTGAAATGTTGGGATTCATTTTAAATTTGTAAGTAAATGGAAAAAATTAGTCAAGTGGACTAAGTATTGAAATAAAAATTAATAAGTGAAACTAATTGAGGAATGGCAAATTTAATATGGTTTATAAGGAATTGAATTCAATAATTATATATGAAAGATAAACTGAATTGAAATGGAATCAATTTAAATGATTATTGGCTTAAGTAATCATTTAGTTGCATGAATTTTAACAAATTTGAATAGAAAGAATTATCGTTTGACAAAAACGAGAATTAAATGAATCCTATGAATTGATAGAAGTGGAATAAATTGATTTTTGAATCAATTAAAACGGTATGAATTCGTTTCACGTAAAAATGAATTGAATGTAAGAAAGTGAGTTGTTAATCACTTGAATTGAATAGAAATTGAATGTAAATTAGATGAAAGCAATTTAAATTGTATCGGAACCTTATGAATTGCTAATAGAATTTATATTGAATGCATTGCTTATGAAATCTATGTATTTGCTATTGGAATTAAATGAAATGTAAATGAATTTCTTATATTTGTCACTTACGTGTTTAAACTGAGTAAGTGTAGGGTTTTGGAAGCCGTTTAGCTGCATTTTGGTTGCGTTAATAAGCTAATAAAATAACTGCTTTGCTTAAAATGCAAAAAAGGTACGCCTACGCAATACAAAATAGGAAATATGAATTGCTTTTTCTTTTCCAACCAAGTGGGTCGATGTATATATATTTATATCTTTTGTCATATTGCAAAAGCTCCTCCGTACAAAGGAGACTCCGCCAAAATTTTCCGAAAATTTTGGGAGTTAGAAAAATTTGGAATTTTTTGAAATTTTCACTTAACGACAAAAGGTTTAAAATTGGGATTTGAGATAAAAGTGAATAAAACTCAATATTCGAAATTAGAAGATGAATCGAATTCAAGTAAAATTCGAAATGAAAATCTGAATGAAATTTTTTTTGGAAATAAAAGTATTGAAATTTGAAATGAATTCCAAATAGAATTGAAATTGTCAATTGAATTCAAATGGAATTTAAAATACAAAGTTAAATGAAAATATAACTTTGTTAGTAAAGTGAAAATGAATATAAGATATACTTATATTTAACTTAATAAATGAATGGAGAAAATTCTTAAGTAAGTGGGTATTGAGAATCCAATAAGAAAATTTGGCCATTGTTGTTCAGTAAAAATATAGGGGTTATAAATGAGAATGGAATTGGATTTGATTTCGAAGATAAGGTATATATTTAAATTTCAGTATGAAATTTGATGATCTTCTGATTTTGCCACTTGGCATTTTGTTTTCTATTGGGATTTGAGAGTCCGTAGGGACGTTTTGTAGTCATACCGTGTTAGCCGCGCAAAGGAGACGCTGGCGAAATTTTTCGAAAATTTAGAGAGTTAGAAATTTTTTGAGAAATTTTGGATAATTTACAATTTGAATTTAAATTTAAATTTGAATTGTGAAGTAAAATAAAAGTGGTTGAAACTATGAAAATGTTTAGAAAGTTAGTTAAAGTAATAACAAATCTTTAATAAAAAGATTGGGTTGAGAATTTGATAAAACTATTTGGTTTTTGGTAAAATGATAAACGGAGATTGGAGCATTTTTCTTAACTTGTAATTTCGGGACGAAATTCTTTTAAGGGGGGAAGATTGTAATGACCCTGAATTTTTGACATTTGAAATGTGAATATTTAATTGAGTTTAAATATTCGAATGATGGTTTAATCTGAAATTCAATTATCAGAGTGAATTTGGCAATTAAATTTTTGAATTTAATTTATTGAAATTGGATAAAAATTTGAATCTTCAGTTTTAAGCCGATTAAAAATATTTTCAAGGCTTGGAAACTTTATATTAATAATACTGATGATAATAGAAGCTTCAGAATTGAATTTGAAACTATTTTGTTCAGTTTTGAAATTCTATCATTTAAACTGAATTTAAAAATAGCGTTCCGGGGCACAGTCTCGGAATTCGATGAAACGAGTTTTATTGGATCCGTAATAGGGTATTATTATCGGATTTCAATTTTCGTAATTTTTGGAGTGATCGTTTGGCCATACGAGAAGCAAACGCGCTGAAATTAAATCGAAAATTCAATTTAACTGGTCCAAAAAGCTATTTTCTCCATACGATCGAATTTGGACTCGGAACCTTTTCCATTGTGTTTGCAATAGGCGTATAAAATTACGAACGCCTAGCGGCACGTCTCGATAGGAAGTCAAAATTTTAGTTGACTTTATCGGAACGGTTTGAATTTAAATTTAAATTGAATATTTACATTTGTCAAACCTTTTGCCGTATTCTTTCACATCCTCTGATCGACATCACATCTTGTCCCCTTTTCTAGCTGATAATGCGTACGTCTGTTCCCCTTTCTTCCTCTAAAAAAATCAAGTATCTCGTTCAAAAATGTAACAGAACTTCAAACGAAATTTTTATCGTTCCCTCCCCTTCTAAATTAAAATCGCTTCCCGTTCCTTTTCATTCAAAATCAAAGCTGAGCCTTCCTTAAATTCAAAATCACGTTGGTATAAATTAAAGTGGCGGAAGCAAAAATTCGTTCGATTTCAAAAATCGAAGCCGCGTAGAGGCGACGTGAGCTCGAGGCTCGAACGCAAAGTCGGCGACTTAGTATTTCGATTGGGGGGCGGTGAGACATTTCTGGTGATGGCGCGACTGTCGCGTGATTGGGCGAACTAGTTTAGGGTTTCAAGTAGTCGCGACTGCAAGTCTTGGAGGCCGCAGTTCGTGAAGAAGGGGGAGCGGCGGCGTCGAAGTCTCGTCTGTCGAAGGCGTTGCGAGGCTTGCGTACGCAAGGGGAGGAGTCGCAGCAGTTTTTGGATCGTAGTAGGGGGTTCGCAATGGTCTTGAGCAGCTAGGGCTGGTGAACTCGGTAGAGGTGGCATCGCGATTTGTAGGCAAGTTCGATCGACGGTGTGGTTCGTCGATGGCATCTTCGAGTTCAAATTCGTGGGCAGTAAGGTATATACTGTTCTTAGTTTAAGGTTTATTTATATATATATATATCAATTAGAAACTGTTTTAAGGATTTTTTTTGTACAGTAAGTTTGTAAAACACTTGATTTATTTACAGTAAGGAAAAGAACATTTATTTTGTCTCTGTACTGAAAATATAATGTATAGAGATTTGATTTTTAAAGATATATATACGAATTGGTTTAAAACAAAACCATTAAAAAAATTATAGTTACCAAACAAAAAATTTATTTTTCGATTGTTTCGAATGTTGATGAATTGTATAAATATTTATACAAGGTCTAAATGGAGAAATCAAGCTGGAATAATAATGGATTGCAAAATAAAAAGCAAAGGTGAGATCTTCTCACTCAAATTGAAAATTTGGATTGCAGTTATTGATTGCTGTTTGGTTGTGATATTACATATAGTAGGATATATCTATGTATATAGCAATATATATTGGCATATGTATATATTGGTGATTGATTTTCCCGCATTATATAGCGGATGAGACCCTATTACACCGCATAATAGGGGATGATATTTTATAAACCCCATATACCGCGATATTCCACCTCGAAGTGGAATTGGTATTGTGCTAACATCTGTGGATGTAGGGAAATAGGTTGGACTGATCCAACTGGATTCCTCAAAATTACATGAATTTGTTTCATATGTTATATGAATTGGTTTCATATGTTGTGTTGATTATTTATAATCTGTGTATGATTATAACTGTGATTGAATGCGTTGAAGGCTATAATTAGCCGAATGTATATTTGGTATCGTTGGATACCAAAAATAAATGAAATTGGATTTTTGAAATTTAAAGTTGGAAATTTTAAGTAAATTCTATTGAAAGAATTTGGTGAATTTAAAAGAAGGAATTTAAAGGCGTAAAGTGGATTTATGAAATCTTATCGAATTATTTCCAAAATATGGGAAAGGATTTTTATAAATGGATTTTTGAATAGTATTATTCGAAAGTTGGAAAATTTATTTAAAATGGGATTTTAAATGGTTCGGAAGATATAAAGGAATTTATTTTAAAAGGTGATAAATTTGTTGAAATCCAATTGATAATTGATTTGGTATTGGAAAATAAATCTTTGGGAAATCGATATAAAAATTTATTTGGTGTTTGAATGAAAATTGATTTTTGTGTTGAGAATAAATTTGGAAATCGATTTGTAAAATGATTTGTTATTTGGCATTAAAATTAGAATCAATTTGAAATTTGATTTGGTGTTGAAATAAATTTAGAAATCAATTTGGAAGTTGATTTGGTGTTGAAAGTGAATATTTGGAAAACGTTTTGAAAATCGTGTTTAAGTGAATATTTGGAAATTTAAATTCACAATGGAATTTATAAAGGAAAGGGAAATTTGTTTTAAAAATAAATATTGATTTATTTTTAAAGTGTGGAAAATATGATTTGAAATCGATTTTCAAAGTGATGTAGTGTGGAAATAAATTTACAGATTTGAAATGTAAATTTGAAATAAATCGATAAGGATTTATTTAACCGGTTTAAATGAACCATTTTGTGATTTGGAATTGGTTTTCAAATGTGAAGTGTGAAAATATGATTTGAAATTGGTTTTCAAATGTGAAGTGTGGAAAAAAAAAATCTTGTGAAGATAATTTGAAATTTAATAATTTGGGAAAAATTATTTAAATTGGTTGATTGTTGTGAATGTTGTTGATAGTTAAATAACCGACTATCAATATTTGCCTTTGAAATGGCACTTGATTTGTTTTTTTAACAAACGCTCACTATTCGAGTTAACCGGGAAAAGACCTTTGTGTCATATAACCCATTCCGAATAGTGATACGACGATATAGATCGTATTGAAGACCGGTGGTGAAGACCGGATATTTTCGAAAATGAAAGGACAACCTGTCGAATGTCTCTGCACCGAGTTGCTCCCGTATAGAGATTTATATCACTCTTTTTGTGATGGGAAGTCCGGACGTGATTAGTGAATATCCGGATTGCAAGGGCTTCTTTGGAAGTGCCTTCGGTTTCGTTCGATCCCGGAACGGACTTGTATGGATGTGTGTCTGACATTACACTTTGAGATGTAAAGCTGGTTTCTATCAAATACATTTCTGTTGGTGGCGGAGAATTTATTCTCTTAGCTTAACACCCTTCTCTGAGACGTACGAGCTCAGAGGTTATGTAGTTGATGGTTACTACTGATACATTCCCAATTTGGTAATGTGGCACACGAAGTGTTGTTGATCAATTGTTGATCAAAGCGTTGCTTTGAGAAAAAGCATTGCTTTGTGAAAAAAACGTTGCTTTGTGAAAAAGCATAGCTTTGTGGATGAGACTTCGTCGAGCTTCACAACTCGGTAATGGTCGAAACAGGAATGTTGCGGCAAAGGTTTGTAAGGGTAGCGCCCCTAGGGTATGCCATTTCCTTCTGGTTAAAGGGTGATATCATGGTATGGAGCCCGGATATTTTACCTATGTTGATGCCACACATTTATTATACTTTTGTGGTTGTTGCTTTGTGATTGAGGATCCTCGGATAAAGGTCGGTAACGACCGGGGGATGGCATAGCTCGTGTGTTAGTTACCAAGTTACACCTCGGTTAGAGCATAAGGTAGCGTCGGCCTTGTGTTTGTAGAGATCCGGTTAGGTTCTCGGGGCGTCTTTCCAGAGGCGTTCTATTTCGGTTTAAGGAAGTTCCTTTGCCTGACCATTTGTTGGAAATCCAAAGAAACAATACGAACCCTGTACGGTTTTTAATTGTATTACCTGCTATGGAATGTGGTGGTAACCTGCTACTGAACGTAGTAGCTATAATAGGCATACAAAAATGGTTGTATGCTGGCTAAGATTGATATTATACTTTCGAAGTGTTTTCCACACTAGACATTAATAATAATATCAACTGATTTTTCGTAGTAAGCATTTTTGACTATCATAAGGAGAAATATCCTCCAATCCTGCGATTGCATTGTGTGTGTGGCTGGAGGCCTTATGGTAGTTTCATTTTCCAAAAGCATTTCGAAGCTGTTTTTATTTCCTTTGTGAAAATAACTATTTTACGATCTCACACCAGTCACCATGACTGACTCGGAGTTTATTGTTCCCTTTCTAAACTCTGGGTGCCCAAAATTTTCCACACGGGCAGTCTAGAGTTATGTTACCAGGATATTCTGGAGCTTTGGAGACGAGCTGGATAGCGAAGCGTACTACCGTACTTGTTTATTTATTCCGCTGTGTATTCTGTATGAGGACAAGTTTATATAACTGTCCATTGTTGTATATTGACTCTGATTGATGTATGTATAAACTGATATAGTCTTTTGTTTTAAAGATTATTGATTCATCTATTATATATTGTTCCGCTGCGAATATGAGATTCTGATATTGTTTCTGTTTTTCTGTTCTTTCTTTCCTTCTGTCTTCTTCTACCTCTTCTTTTAGCCCTAATGGTTCGGTTTTCCGGCATTCGATTGCGCGCATTTGATACTGTGGACGTATTAATGTCGACTTTCGAGCGTCGAAAAATCCAGTCGTTTCAAGTGGTATCAGAGCATCCGGTTAAGCGACAACCCTTCTCTATTGGGTGTTACTCATTAGAGATAGAGTCAGTAGTACTCTAGAATGAGTGTGAGTGTAATAATAGATATGAGCGCGTATTTGTTAGTGAATACAAAATTTGTTTTGTATTGTGTTGACTTATCGGTTGATTGTTTATAGATTCTGGTCGGTGCAGTCTGGCCAACTGTAATCGATAAGAGTTTCTAAACTCTTAAACAAGATAAACTGACATAGTATTGTTTTTAAATGGGGTAAATGGAATGATTTTACCCAAAAATATTTTTGTATAGAAAAGAAATGATTTTCTATGAATTATTATAGTATATGGATGCTTGGTTGTTAAGAAGTGATAGTATTAAATTATTATCATTGTTATATGAGAATTGAATAAGAAATAAAATGATATAACCAAAGATTTGAAGATAAATCCAATTAACGAATGAAATGTATAAAATGGAATTGAAAGTATAAGGAAATGAATCCATACATAAATGAGATTTGTAAATGTAATTGTAAATGTGATCTACAAATTGAAATAGAATTTCAGAGAAGTATTTGAAATAAAATTCATTAATGGAATGTAAATAAGTTGATAACTTATAAAATATTTAGAATTTGATTGGGATGAGATTCAAATTGAAAAAGAATGAATTTGTGAAGGAACAAATGAAGCTACATTTGTAAATAAACGAATTGGAATTGAATAATGAAATGAAATTTGATTTGAATCAAGTTGAATAAAAATCAAAACTTGGAGGAATAAAATAAAATGGATTGAATTCAAGTAAACTAACTTGATAAATTATTAATTCATGAAATAGTGAATTGGAAGTTGAGTTAGTAAATCAAAATTGAATTGTGAGTTGAATGAAATGGTTTGAATTTGTATATAAATTCAAGTAAGTAAGAAAGAAAAATAAATTGAAAATTTCCTTGTTATTGATAAAATAAATTCGAGATGAATTGAATATGGAAATTTGAAATGATGGAAAAACTCTGGAATCTGATAAAAATAGTTATGGGATGAAATTTATTAAGGTGGAAAATAAATTCGTGAACAAGTAAATTAATTTACAACTGCAAGTAAATGAAATTGAAAACTGAAATGTTGGGATTCATTTTAAATTTGTAAGTAAATGGAAAAAATTAGTCAAGTGGACTAAGTATTGAAATAAAAATTAATAAGTGAAACTAATTGAGGAATGGCAAATTTAATATGGTTTATAAGGAATTGAATTCAATAATTATATATGAAAGATAAACTGAATTGAAATGGAATCAATTTAAATGATTATTGGCTTAAGTAATCATTTAGTTGCATGAATGTTAACAAATTTGAATAGAAAGAATTATCGTTTGACAAAAACGAGAATTAAATGAATCCTATGAATTGATAGAAGTGGAATAAATTGATTTTTGAATCAATTAAAAAGGTATGAATTCGTTTCACGTAAAAATGAATTGAATGTAAGAAAGTGAGTTGTTAATCACTTGAATTGAATAGATATTAAATGTAAATTAGATGAAAGCAATTTAAATTGTATCGGAACCTTATGAATTGCTAATAGAATTTATTTTGAATGCATTGCTTATGAAATCTATGTATTTGCTATTGGAATTAAATGAAATGTAAATGAATTTCTTATATTTGTCACTTACGTGTTTAAACTGAGTAAGTGTATGGTTTTGGAAGCCGTTTAGCTGCATTTTGGTTGCGTTAATAAGCTAATAAAATAACTGCTTTGCTTAAAATGCAAAAAAGGTACGCCTACGCAATACAAAATAGGAAATATGAATTGCTTTTTCTTTTCCAACCAAGTGGGTCGATGTATATATATTTATATCTTTTGTCATATTGCAAAAGCTCCTCCGTACAAAGGAGACTCCGCCAAAATTTTCCGAAAATTTTGGGAGTTAGAAAAATTTGGAATTTTTTGAAATTTTCACTTAACGACAAAAGGTTTAAAATTGGGATTTGAGATAAAAGTGAATAAAACTCAATATTCGAAATTAGAAGATGGATCGAATTCAAGTAAAATTCGAAATGAAAATCTGAATGAAATTTTTTTTGGAAATAAAAGTATTGAAATTTGAAATGAATTCGAAATAGAATTGAAATTGTCAATTGAATTCAAATGGAATTTAAAATACAAAGTTAAATGAAAATATAACTTTGTTAGTAAAGTGAAAATGAATATAAGAAATACTTATATTTAACTTAAGAAATGAATGGAGAAAATTCTTAAGTAAGTGGGTATTGAGAATCCAATAAGAAAATTTGGCCATTGTTGTTCAGTAAAAATACAGGGGTTATAAATGAGAATGGAATTGGATTTGATTTCGAAGATAAGGTATATATTTAAATTTCAGTATGAAATTTGATGATCTTCTGATTTTGCCACTTGGCATTTTGTTTTCTATTGGGATTTGAGAGTCCGTAGGGACGTTTTGTAGTCGTACCGTGTTAGCCGCGCAAAGGAGACGCTGGCGAAATTTTTCGAAAATTTAGAGAGTTAGAAATTTTTTGAGAAATTTTGGATAATTTACAATTTGAATTTAAATTTAAATTTGAATTGTGAAGTAAAATAAAAGTGGTTGAAACTATGAAAATGTTTAGAAAGTTAGTTAAAGTAATAACAAATCTTTAATAAAAAGATTGGGTTGAGAATTTGATAAAACTATTTGGTTTTTGGTAAAATGATAAACGGGGATTGGAGCATTTTTCTTAACTTGTAATTTCGGGACGAAATTCTTTTAAGGGGGGAAGATTGTAACGACCCTGAATTTTTGACATTTGAAATGTGAATATTTAATTGAGTTTAAATATTCGAATGATGGTTTAATCTGAAATTCAATTATCAGAGTGAATTTGGCAATTAAATTTTTGAATTTAATTTATTGAAATTGGATAAAAATTTGAATCTTCAGTTTTAAGCCGATTAAAAATATTTTCAAGGCTTGGAAAATTTATATTAATAATACTGAAGATAATAGAAGCTTCAGAATTGAATTTGAAACTATTTTGTTCAGTTTTGAAATTCTATCATTTAAACTGAATTTAAAAATAGCATTCCGGGGCACAGTCTCGGAATTCGACGAAACGAGTTTTATTGGATCCGTAATAGGGTATTATTATCGGATTTCAATTTTCGTAATTTTTGGAGTGATCGTTTGGCCATACGAGAAGCAAACGCGCTGAAATTAAATCGAAAATTCAATTTAACTGGTCCAAAAAGCTATTTTCTCCATACGATCGAATTTGGACTCGGAACCTTTTCCATTGTGTTCGCAATAGGCGTATAAAAATACGAACGCCTAGCGGCACGTCTCGATAGGAAGTCAAAATTTTAGTTGACTTTATTGGAACGGTTTGAATTTAAATTTAAATTGAATATTTACATTTGTCAAACCTTTTGCCGTATTCTTTCACATCCTCTGATCGACATCACATCTTGTCCCCTTTTCCAGCTAATAATGCGTACGTCTGTTCCCCTTTCTTCCTCTAAAAAAATCAAGTATCTCGTTCAAAAATGTAACAGAACTTCAAATGAAATTTTTATCGTTCCCTCCCCTTCTAAATTAAAATCGCTTCCCGTTCCTTTTCATTCAAAATCAAAGCTGAGCCTTCCTTAAATTCAAAATCACATTGGTATAAATTAAAGTGGCGGAAGCAAAAATTCGTTCGATTTCAAAAATCGAAG
This sequence comes from Allium fistulosum, assembly GCA_030737815.1. Lineage (NCBI taxonomy): Eukaryota > Viridiplantae > Streptophyta > Magnoliopsida > Asparagales > Amaryllidaceae > Allium > Allium fistulosum. The sequence continues at coordinate 268,018,669 of CM060904.1, read as the reverse complement.
CCGCGTAGAGGCGACGTGAGCTCGAGGCTCGAACGCAAAGTCGACGACTTAGTATTTCGATTGGGGGGCGGTGAGACATTTCTGGTGATGGCGCGACTGTCGCGTGATTGGGCGAACTAGTTTAGGGTTTCAAGTAGTCGCGACTGCATGTCTTGGAGGCCGCAGTTCGCGAAGAAGGGGGAGCGGCGGCGTCAAAGTCTCGTCTGTCGAAGGCGTTGCGAGGCTTGCGTACACAAGGGGAGGAGTCGCAGCAGTTTTTGGATCGTAGTAGGGGGTTCGCGATGGTCTTGAGCAGCTAGGGATGGTGAACTCGGTAGAGGTGGCATCGCGATTTGTAGGCAAGTTCGATCGACGGTGTGGTTCGTCGATGGCATCTTCGAGTTCAAATTCGTGGGCAGTAAGGTATATACTGTTCTTAGTTTAAGGTTTATTTATATATATATATATATCAATTAGAAACCGTTTTAAGGATTTTTTTTTTGTACAGTAAGTTTGTAAAACACTTGATTTATTTACAGTAAGGAAAAGAACATTTATTTTGTCTCTGTACTAAAAATATAATGTATAGAGATTTGATTTTTAAATATATATATACGAATTGGTTTAAAACAAAACCATTAAAAAAATTATAGTTACCAAACAAAAAATTTATTTTTCGATTGTTTCGAATGTTGATGAATTGTATAAATATTTATACAAGGTCTAAATGGAAAAATCAAGCTGGAATAATAATGGATTGCAAAAAAAAAGCAAAGGTGAGATCTTCTCACTCAAATTGAAAATTTGGATTGCAGTTATTGATTGCTGTTTGGTTGTGATATTAGATATAGTAGGATATATCTATGTATATAGCAATATATATATTGGCATATGTATATATTGGTGATTGATTTTCCCGCATTATATAGCGGATGAGACCCTATTACACCGCATAATAGCGGATGATATTTTATAAACCCCATATACCGCGATATTCCACCTCGAAGTGGAATTGGTATTGTGCTAACATCTGTGGATGTAGGGAAATAGGTTGGAGTGATCCAACTGGATTCCTCAAAATTACATGAATTTGTTTCATATGTTATATGAATTGGTTTCATATGTTGTGTTGATTATTTATAATCTGTGTATGATTATAACTGTGATTGAATGCGTTGAAGGCTATAATTAGCCGAATGTATATTTGGTATCGTTGGATACCAAAAATAAATGAAATTGGATTTTTGAAATTTAAAGTTGGAAATTTTAAGTAAATTCTATTGAAAGAATTTGGTGAATTTAAAAGAAGGAATTTAAAGGCGTAAAGTGGATTTATGAAATCTTATCGAATTATTTCCAAAATATGGGAAAGGATTTTTATAAATGGATTTTTGAATAGTATTATTCGAAAGTTGGAAATTTTATTTAAAATGGGATTTTAAATGGTTCGGAAGATATAAAGGAATTTATTTTAAAAGGTGATAAATTTGTTGAAATCCAATTGATAATTGATTTGGTATTGGAAAATAAATCTTTGGAAAATCGATATAAAAATTTATTTGGTGTTTGAATGAAAATTGATTTTTGTGTTGAGAATAAATTTGGAAATCGATTTGTAAAATGATTTGTTATTTGGCATTAAAATTAGAATCAATTTGAAATTTGATTTGGTGTTGAAATAAATTTAGAAATCAATTTGGAAGTTGATTTGGTGTTGAAAGTGAATATTTGGAAAATGTTTTGAAAATCGTGTTTAAGTGAATATTTGGAAATTTAAATTCACAATGGAATTTGTAAAGGAAAGGGAAATTTGTTTTAAAAATAAATATTGATTAATTTTTAAAGTGTGGAAAATATGATTTGAAATCGATTTTCAAAGTGATGTAGTGTGGAAATAAATTTACAGATTTGAAATGTAAATTTGAAATAAATCGATAAGGATTTATTTAACCGGTTTAAATGAACCATTTTGTGATTTGGAATTGGTTTTCAAATGTGAAGTGTGAAAATATGATTTGAAATTGGTTTTCAAATGTGAAGTGTGGAAAAAAAAAATCTTGTGAAGATAATTTGAAATTTAATAATTTGGGAAAAATTATTTAAATTGGTTGATTGTTGTGAATGTTGTTGATAGTTAAATAACCGACTATCAATATTTGCCTTTGAAATGGCACTTGATTTGTTTTTTTAACAAACGCTCACTATTCGAGTTAACCGGGAAAAGACCTTTGTGTCATATAACCCATTCCGAATAGTGATACGACGATATAGATCGTATTGAAGACCGGTGGTGAAGACCGGATATTTTCGAAAATGAAAGGACAACCTGTCGAATGTCTCTGCACCGAGTTGCTCCCGTATAGAGATTTATATCACTCTTTTTGTGATGGGAAGTCCGGACGTGATTAGTGAATATCCGGATTGCAAGGGCTTCTTTGGAAGTGCCTTCGGTTCCGTTCGATCCCGGAACGGACTTGTATGGATGTGTGTCTGACATTACACTTTGAGATGTAAAGCTGGTTTCTATCAAATACATTTCTGTTGGTGGCGGAGAATTTATTCTCTTAGCTTAACACCCTTCTCTGAGACGTACGAGCTCAGAGGTTATGTAGTTGATGGTTACTACTGATACATTCCCAATTTGGTAATGTGGCACACGAAGTGCTGTTGATCAATTGTTGATCAAAGCGTTGCTTTGAGAAAAAGCATTGCTTTGTGAAAAAAATGTTGCTTTGTGAAAAAGCGTAGCTTTGTGGATGAGACTTCGTCGAGCTTCACAACCCGGTAATGGTCGAAACAGGAATGTTGCGGCAAAGGTTTGTAAGGGTAGCGCCCCTAGGGTATGCCATTTCCTTCTGGTTAAAGGGTGATATCATGGTATGGAGCCCAGATATTTTACCTATGTTGATGCCACACATTTATTATACTTTTGTGGTTGTTGCTTTGTGATTGAGGATCCTCGGATAAAGGTCGGTAACGACCGGGGGATGGCATAGCTCGTGTGTTAGTTACCAAGTTACAGCTCGGTTAGAGCATGAGGTAGCGTCGGCCTTGTGTTTGCAGAGATCCGGTTAGGTTCTCGGGGCGTCTTTCCAGAGGCGTTCTATTTCGGTTTAAGGAAGTTCCTTTGCCTGACCATTTGTTGGAAATCCAAAGAAACAATACGAACCCTGTACGGTTTTTAATTGTATTACCTGCTATGGAATGTGGTGGTAACCTGCTACTGAACGTAGTAGCTATAGTAGGCATACAAAAATGGTTGTATGCTGGCTAAGATTGATATTATACTTTCGAAGTGTTTTCCACACTAGACATTAATAATAATATCAACTGATTTTTTGTAGTAAGCATTTTTGACTATCATAAGGAGAAATATCCTCCAATCCTGCGATTGCATTGTGTGTGTGGCGGGAGGCCTTATGGTAGTTTCATTTTTCAAAAGCATTGCGAAGCTGTTTTTATTTCCTTTGTGAAAATAACTATTTTACGATCTCACACCAGTCACCATGACTGACTCGGAGTTTATTGTTCCCTTTCTAAACTCTGGATGCCCAAAATTTTCCACACAGGCAGCCTAGAGTTATGTTATTAAGACATTCTGGATATTCTGGAGCTTTGGAGATGAGCTGGATGGAGAAGTGTACTACCGTACTTGTTTATTTATTCCGCTGTGTATTCTGTATAAGGACAAGTTTATATAACTGTCCATTGTTGTATATTGACTCTGATTGATGTATGTATAAACTGATATAGTCTTTTGTTTTAAAGATTATTGATTCATCTATTATATATTGTTCCGCTGCGAATGTGAGATTCTGATATTGTTTCTGTTTCTGTTTTTCTGTTCTTTCTTTCCTTCTGTCTTCTTCTACCTCTTCTTTTAACCCTAATGGTTCGGTTTTCCGGCATTCGATTGCACGACATTTGATACAGTGGACGTATTAATGTTGACTTTCAAGCGTCGAAAAATCCAATCGTTACAGTTTTCCTAGTTGACGTGCATCGCATAATTTTTAATTTTAAAATTCATTTTGGGAAGACCTCTGACTAGATCATTTTTAGCAATTTTAGATATTATTTTGAAATTCAAATGACCAAATCTTTTATGCCAAATCCAATGATCACTAGATTTAGCCAAAAGACACAAATTATCATTTGAGATTTTCATACTTAATATTTAGAGTTTCGTTTCCTAACACCTTCAAAGATTATATTTGACTCATTATCTTCAATGTGATATTTATCTTTTACGAATTTAATTCTGAAACCCTTATCACATAGTTGGCTAATACTTAACAGATTATGCTTTAAATTCCTAACTAACAAAACAACAGAAATAGTAGGAGTTTTAGACTTACTGACATTGCTGCTGCCAATCACATATCTTGTAGAGTTGTATCCAAAATTTACTGATCCACCATCTTTGTGAACTATATCTTTCAAAATCTCCAGATTTCCAGTCACGTGTCTTAAGCATCCACTATCCAATATCCACTTGTCCTTTATGATCTATAGAGTCTGATCATTAGATGTATATTCATCAAAAGCCATGTAACACATCTGTTCATGCAATTTATACCTTTTCAAAAGATCGCATGATTTTTATAACGAATAGATGCAAATTTATGAAATAATATTATGATAGTTTTCACATTATCTTTTCAAAATTAGTGTTAAAAATATTATCAAAAATTACCTTTGAAACTTTTTCAAAAATCAGACTATGAATACTTTGAAAACCAATGCTCTGATACCAAATGTGAGTTAGCGCAATAGAGATCTTAAGGCTAAATTAACACTGGAGGGGGAGGTGAATAGTTTTTAATGGATCATATGAATATTTTTCAAATTCTTTAAGATTCTACTTAAAATGATGTAATTAACAATCATAGAAACAATCATAGAATCAAAGTGCAGATAAAAGTAAATGCAACAAGTAAAAAGGAAAGAACATACCAGGATTTTATACTGGTTCGTAGTCACCCTACATCCAGTCCCGCACAATTCATTGTACGTATTTCTTTTCAACTAGTAAATGCAAATACAACCTCGATTTCAAGGCTACAAGACACACCCTCCAGAATCCCGACCTCTTAGTAAAGTCACTTGTTTCCCGATCTACAAGCACACCCACTAGATTTACGGGCTACTATGCACACCCATTTGATTTTATGGGCTATAACCACACCCACAAGTATAGCAGTATGATTTGATAGAGTATTATAGCCTCAAATCTTCGACCTTGATTACAATTGACCCTATAACACTTGAATAGCACTTTGATCTTGGTTTGAACGAAAGAGATGAAAGAGATCAGAGAGTAAATAATGGAGAATCAAATTAATTATGTTCAAATTTGATTCTGGGAATTTGAGAAGTATTTGACTAGAATTTGATTTAGAAATCAAGAGAGTGAAAAGATGAGTGTAACGACCCGTAATTTTCGATAACTTAAATAATAAATTTTGATAAGATTTTCGAATTTAATATAGTGGAAATCAAAATTTATGATTGACAAATGGGAATTGTTTGAGTATGACTTAATAATATGGTTTGAATGTTAGTAACCACTATATTATTGTAACGTTAATAAATTGAATAAATATGAAGTTAATTTGGTTATAATTGGAAATAAGGAATAAATCAAAATATTGGAGTTAATGTTGGAAGTATCTATTGTAAATGAAATTGGTTTTATTTGGAATGTGCAATCTGTTGTGGCAAGTAATTTAAGATTTTGGTTGTAAACAAAAGTTAATAAATTTGAAATATTAATGAATAACAATTATTTATTTATTATCTTATTTAATCCAATTGAAATTAAATTTGGAAATAGTTGATTTTAATTTAGTGAATTAAATATTCAATTAATTTGAGTTAAGATGATAACTATAGGCTATTAGCATAGTGAAATATAAATTTGATGTTAATTGTATTCATAGGGTTTTGGTTGAGTTATAAGGTTGTTGAATTCATTTTATTTGGATAAAACTAATAAGTTGAATTTAATTAAAAATAGAAATTGAGTAAATTGGAAGTTTAATATATTAGTTGTTAAATAATTGAAGTTGTAAATTCATTTGAATATAGGGTTTAATATATAGGAAATTGATTTACTAAGTTAGTCTAAATTTTATTTGGATTAGAATAAAGTTTATGAACTTTTAATATTGAATTAAAAGAGGATATATAAACTTGAATATTTAATATTTTAATTAACTTGTCAAAATTGAAATTTTGCAAACTGTTTCGGATTTCGACGAAACTAGTTTCATCAGATCCGTAATAGTGAATTATTGTAGGATTTCAATTTTCGTAGCAATCGGACTTGTCGTTTGGCCGTGCGAGCTTGAAACGCGTAGAAATTTAATTTCGAATTTAATTAAAATAATCGACTTCAAAAGCTATCTTCCACATACGATTGAATTAGGCATTGGGACCAGTTCCATTGCGTTCGGAATATGGGTAAAACCTTATAAACGCCTGGCGGCACGTCTCGATTGGAGTTCGGACGATTTTGGACCTACCTATATAAATACGCACGCAAACCGAGACAGTTTGATTGTTATTTTATTTCAGAAACCCTAATTTCAAACCATGGCCGCCACCTATTCCATGGCCAGAAATTGACGATCTTCTTTGCTTAATATCTCTCAATCCGTTTAATGAAATCGAAAAATTCCAAGAGCAAAAGTGTAGATCTCGACGAGCTCTTCGAATACATACGGTTGATTGCTGCTAATACATCACGGATTTTACGAGATCTGAGATTGAAGGATGCACATATTTTCTTGGATTGCGTGCAAACGGAGGCGAATGACGCAATGAAACTTGGCGCGTAGGTGGCTCTCAAGGTGGTGCACACGCCGGTAGTCGCTGATCAAACTCCGGCTGCCTCGAGTTATGTGTGTTTTTTGGTGATAGGAACGTGCATGGGTTCGGCCGGTAGGAGAGAACGCATAGGAAGATGATGGTATACGTATGTTTTATTTTATTTATTTATTAATTAATTTATATTAAAAGTCAAATGTTCTAACTCGCATAATTTTTGCATACGAGCTTGGATTTACGCGCGGTTTTCTCCGTTGCGTTCGTATCGAAATTCCGGACAACATGGAGCTGGTTTGGCTGCATTTCGAGACTGTTCAAATTTTGGGCCTTATTAACGGGCTTTGAATCAAAGGTGAGTGTTTATACGCTCACGCTTGACTAAATATGTTATGTTAGTTAACTTGAATTCATTAGTTAATATGAATGTTTTTGCTTGCTAGTTAGTAGTTTAAAATTGATGTTTAGTTGAAATTTAATCGAATTGGATTAAATTGTTATTTAAATTAATGTTGAAATTTAATTGTTACTTAAATACCCATCTATGATAACCAGTTATTTGTTATGACCTGTTGATTGAATGATGAATTATGATGTTTGTCGATGGTTGATGTTTGGTACGTTAAAATTGTTATTCCAATTAAATATGACATTCATTCCAGTTAATATCCATTCGATTTAATATTAAATTCAAATTTGCAAGTTTATACCTATTAATGATAATAAATAGTCTATTGATGTTTATTGATTGATGTTTGAAATGTTTGAATTATTATTTCAGTTAAGTATGATCTTATTTCATTTAATCGTTATTTAATTAGCATGAACTTATAAATTGCCAGTTAATAACCGTTATTGATAATCGATTAAATTATGTTATCTATTGTCTGATTTGGATGATGATGTGATGGATGTTTAACTATTGATATTTGGATATTTGAATGTTGTGTTTATTTTATGTTGTTCTAATACTGCAAGTTCCCATAGTGTTTATTTTATTTTATATTTATATTTAATTAAAATGGGATCTGGTTGAAATGATAAATACCCAATTAAACAACCTGGCCTAGGATAGACAATTAAAATAAGAAACCGGATTGGTCAACAAATTGTTTCGAAATTAATTAACAACCTTAATGGATTTAATTTAGAACTTATAAATGATTTTACTCGAGTTTAAATGAAATAAATTAATGGATTTGATTTGAATAAACTAATAAATTTATTTGAATTGTAATAGAATAAATAAATGAATTGAGTTTATATGGAATTGGATTATGTAAAATTTAAAGTTAAGTAAAAATTTAAGATCTATAGACTTGGTTTTGATTAAACGGATTTGAGACTTGATAATGAAATTTAATTTAAGATTAAATGGAATTTGACATAAGTGGATTTTAAACTAAGTAAAGTTTGCGAATTTGATTAAGTGATAATTTAAATATAAAATGATTTTAAATTGAGTGAATTAGTTTAATTATGATTTTGTAACTTGGTTACGAAGTTAAATTGTTTTGAAACTTGTTGAGAAAAATAAAATTGTGTTAATTAATCAATGAACTAAATAAAGTGAAATTGGATTCTTTAATAGAAATTGAATTTGATTTTTTGAACGGGTTAACTAAAACTATTTTGATTTAAAGGGGATTTAGTTAATGAAATTGATTTAACCGAATTTATAATTATATTTAATGAAGTATTGAATGTAAACATAAATGTGAATGAATCGAATTTTGTTTAAATGATTTTGAATTAAATTAAGAATCAAATTAAATCCATTGAATATGAAATAAATTTAATAAGTGAAATTGGAATCTTATTAAACTGAAATTGAATACTTGAATTGATTTGCTAAATAAATGTTGAACTAAATTTCATTTGGAAATATGATTTTAAATATTTGGAATAAATTGAATTGTGTAATGTCAAAATTTTTAAAGTCGAATTTGCAACTTGACTTTTGGATTTTGATTTGATTAAACTTTAATAATAAAATGACCATCGGGTAATTAATACGTAGTTATTAAAGAGACCGGGATCAGATATGGACATTCTCTCTGTCGATACCGAAAACCACTTTAATAACCAATATACGCGGGGTGTTGATCCAGAACGAAGTGGATGGTTTTGATGAACGCGTTGACTGAAGAAAGAGAACGATTTTGGATGACCCCTGACATGACTAAAACAGGAGCCCTGCCGGGCCATTAAGGTTCGCCACCTCTAGCGGACACACTTCTTCGTTACCATATCTATTACTTTTGTGATTCGATTTGGGTGCACCCCTCGATTATGGGAGTGTTGTTTCGCGGTGTTGGGGTAGTAGCTGCTATGCCCAACATCAGTCTGGATGACGCAACTACTAGTATCCTAGTTGGTATCGTCTCATGTACCTTGTCATACTGTTTATCCTATTCGCGACCACTACGATTTTGATTTGTGTTATACCTATGAGATACCCTCTGATAACCACTAGTTTACGGTGGGGCTTACGGTGCTGTATAGACTATGACATTTATAAACTGTGTTAAGGGTGGAATGGGCCATGGCTTAACGGTAGGAATGATATTTTACTTTATGATAGACACTATTGTATATAGCGTATTCTATTATATAGTACATAGTTTAACAGATCCTTAGGAGATGGAAATCCCGAACATTTCTTAAGTTAATGCACACACGTTAAACACTGGATAGGAGGTGTCTAAAACCCGTAAACATCTCCGACACCGTCACACTCATATTTACTTATTCGATTTAACTTACATGGGATATTTTAGTCCTGACTCGAGTGTTTTGTCTTTTCATTTTGATCGGGTCAGCCTGAGCATTTCAGATAAGGTTGAAGATCTATTCTGGAGGATGAAGACGGAGTTTGGTATTACATCATTTGTATTCTACTACTGTATTATTTTTCCGCTGCATTGTTGTATTATCTCTGATATGTATGTAACTCTGATTTATGATGTATAATAATAATCAAATTTATTTATTTAACAGCTTCATGAACTGTTATTTTATTATTATATCTTGTTCCTTCCGCTGCGAGATTCTGAGTTTGTTTCTATTCTTTCTTTTCTTTTCTTATTTAACCCCAATAACTATCTGTATTTTGGATTGTTTGAATCGGCATGTGTGTATGTTTTGTCGACTTGAACGGTCAAAAATGTAGGTTGTTACAGTTGGTATCAGAGCTTTGGTTTAGATTACCTTGGCTCTTGTGGGGAATAACTCATTGAAATAGGGTTAAACCTTATGAATGAGTTTGAGTGTATATGAGAGAGCGTATTTGTAATTTTGATATTAAAATGATTTTCTATTGTGTTAATTTGTTCCGTTGAGTATTTATGAATTCTGGTTGGTACTTGGAACGCCAAGGCATCGATAGGAATTTCTAAACACTCGAATAGGACAGATTGACATAATATTGTTTTGGATTATATTTTATATATAAAAGAATTATCTTGAAAATTTATAAATTTTGATTGTATTGGTTGTTAGGAGATGATAATATTAGATTATCATCGTTTATTGTTGATTAGTCAATATTTCTAACTATTGACTATTGGATGATTTTAAGAAATGAAACTTGTAAATATGATTGACAATGAATATAAATGGTAAATAAAATAAAATAAAAATGAATTTAAATTAAGATGGAGAATTTAAATTCCAGTGTTTTGAAAATTTATTAACAAAAATTTGAAATGTATAATGTAAGTATTATATGATAGTATATTCGATTAGAAATTGTTTTCAAAGGATTTCAAATGAAGTAAGTGTTATACTCCCCTCTTGACACTAGAGAATGATTTCGGTGATGAGTGCACGCATCATCGATGTTTATTTTCGAGAGTCCAAGTGTGGGAGATCACTTAATAGCTTTTTTCTAAATCCTGTTTTGATTAAAATTGAATTTTATTTTGTATTCTCTATAGTATGACTTGATATATATTAATATAAGTATATAAAATTTCAAACTTGATTTGAAATGAAACTGGAGTTGAAATTCTTAAGTTCTTTAATATTTAATGACTTTAAACTATTGAAATAAACAAATACTTGAATCATTAAGGAACTTCTGAATTGAAAAATAAGGGATGAACCTAAGTTTTAAGTGAAAATAGATTGAAGTAGGAAACCCTTAGAACAAAGGAGTATAAATTTGAAATAAACTAGAAATTGTAAACTTGATTAGTGTTCAATTTGATTAAATAGCATATATATATATATATAACTTACCAAAATATTTAAAAAGTTCAAAATGTCTATATGAATAAGTGATTGGATAATATACAAGTATAGGTATGAAAATGAAATAGGAATTTAATTAGTGGTTTGCAAAATATGAATAAAACTTAAAATGTGAAAATAAATGATATATAGTTATGTTATGTTATGTTATGAAATTGAATTCCAATAAATTAAGTGAATAATTGGACCAATAGAATAAACTAGCAAATGGATTATTAGTTTATATAACTTATGGAAGTTAATGAAATGAACGAACAACATTTTGTTGAATGAATAAATTAATAAAATGAATCAAATGAGATAGGATGAAAATTTTCGAACACTTTTGTTAATTAAATAAATAAGGGAATTTGTGTAAGTTAGAATGTGAACAAATGAATATAAGTTAGAATGAAATATTTGTGTAAATAAAAACGAATTAAAATAAATGAGATTAAAATTTATGTTTATAAATCATTTATTCACCTAACAGTGTTGATTTAGATTTAAGTACATAGTTTGAAACGATTTATATCGATCTGTATAAGTATTCTTCACTCGATTAATCGACGGCGAACAGTTGAAACGGATTGTTAATGAGATTTTGTAGTTTTCTATCATAGTTATAACTATGCAGGGAAAATGAAAATTTCTAATTAAGAATCTGAATGATAGTTCGCTTTAGAATAGTTGGGTCAATAATACTAGTATAGAAATGAACTGAGTATTTAAGCAAGTGATCAATATTGATAGTGTGTACGAATGAGATATGTACATTATACCAAATTAAATAAAATTTTGAATTCTTGGTTGTTGTGGTTATTGTTGGTTTATGGAATGTTTGGGAAAGTAAATAAATTCAATATGAATTGAAAATGAATCAATTAGATGTAAATAGGTGTTACAAATTATGTGCAATTGAATTGAATGAAAATGCATGTAGAGATTAATGAATATATTATTAATCAAATGAACGTAGAAGAGTTTAATGTAAACCAATTGAATTGAAAGAAAATCATGTGAATTAAGGGAAACTAACCAATTGAATATCAATGTACTGAATTTGAATATATCAAACGTTAATGAAATGAATATTAGCAATTGAATAAAAAATTTAAAATACTCAAAGCGAGCTGAAATGAAATAGCCATAACTTTTAAATGGTTGAACGGAATTCGACGATCTTGGACTTTTCGAAAAGCCTAGAAACTGTGCTACATATTTTATTTAGAATGTTTTGATAAATACCTTCATCCACTAGGCTTAAAACACCAATATTAGTCGCTGGCCTGGGCGAAGTAGAAATCTGAAGCACCTTAGTATTCTCGCCATAACTTTTTACTGGTGTATCGGATTTTGATGATCTTGCATTTTCTGGAAAGCTTAGAGCCTAAGCTCCAACTTTTGCTTTATAAGCCTTTCCTATTTCTATCATTTAGGAGGTCGAAAATCTAAAATTACATTTCAGGCCTGCGCTACTTGCCCGAGGCTGAAGCGTATCATTTTAGTAAAACGGCCGTAACTTTTGAACGGATGGTCCCAATTCAATGATTTTGGACATTCCGGAAAGCCTGAAACAAATTCAGCAACTTTTATTTAGATTCCATTACAAAATTTCATCGTTTAGGGAACTAAAAACTTGGATTTGTTCGCTGTCCTGAATTTAGAATCTCAGTTTTGAAGTTAAAATATGTTATATAAATGTTGTATATGCTAAGTATATCAATCTACCTTATATGCTTGGTTATCATTGTTTGTTGAGTATTTTAGTAGGTGATAAAGGATTGCGCTTCGCTTGTGGAGCTCGCTTCTGCACTTACTGCAAAATGTAAGTTAAATAGCTAAAAAACGCTAAAAAAAGTACGTATATCGAATCATATATCGTATTTTGGTATTATATATTGTTTCCCCATGGTTTGAGATGCCTCATCATTGAGATGAGATGTATATTGTGATTATATATGTATTGTGATTTTTTCGGACCTAGCCGCGCAAAGGAGACTCTGTCGAAATTTTCCATGAATTTAGGACTTAGAAAATTTTGGTTGGAATTGGAATAATCCATAGTAATATATTAAACTGTTGGTATAAGTTAATATTTCTAAGTTGAGTAGAAGTTATATTATTAAATATACCATATGATAAATCCCTTACTACGCCTTTTCGCGGGCGAAAAGATTTGAGTGGGGGAGAATGTAATGACCCGTAATTTTCGATAACTTAAATAATAAAATTTGATAAGATTTTCGAATTTAATATAGTGGAAATCAAAATTTATGATTGATAAATGGGAATTGTTTGAGTATGACTTAATAATATGGTTTGAATGTTAGTAACCACTATATTATTGTAACGTTAATAAATTGAATAAATAAGAAGTTAATTTGGTTATAATTGGAAATAAGGAATAAATCAAAATATTGGAGTTAATGTTGGATGTATCTATTGTAAATGAAATTGGTTTTATTTGGAATGTGCAATCTGTTGTGGCAAGTAATTTAAGATTTTGGTTGTAAACAAAAGTTAATAAATTTAAAGTATTAATGAATAACAATTATTTATTTATTATCTTATTTAATCCAATTGAAATTAAATTTGGAAATAGTTGATTTTAATTTAGTGAATTAAATATTCAATTAATTTGAGTTAAGATGATAACTATAGGCTATTAGCAAAGTGAAATATAAATTTGATGTTAATTGTATTCATAGGGTTTTGGTTGAGTTATAAGGTTGTTGAATTCATTTTATTTGGATAAAACTAATAAGTTGAATTTAATTAAAAATAGAAATTGAGTAAATTGGAAGTTTAATATATTAGTTGTTAAATAATTGAAGTCGTAAATTTATTTGAATATAGGATTTAATATATAGGAAATTGATTTACTAAGTTAGTCTAAATTTTATTTGGATTAGAATAAAGTTTATGAACTTTTAATATTGAATTAAAAGAGGATATATAAAATTGAATATTTAATATTTTAATTAACTTGTCAAAATTGAAATTTTGCAAACTATTTCGGATTTCGACGAAACTAGTTTCAACAGATCTGTAACAGTTAATTATTGTAGGATTTCAATTTTCGTAGCAATCAGACTTGTCGTTTGGCCGTGCGAGCTTGAAACGTGTAGAAATTTAATTTCGAATTTAATTAAAATAATCGACTTCAAAAGCTATCTTCCACATACGATTGAATTAGGCCTTGGGACCAGTTCCATTGCGTTCGGAATATGGTTAAAACCTTATAAACGCCCGGCGGCACGTCTCGATTGGAGTTCGGATGATTTTGGACCTACCTATATAAATACGCACGCAAACCGAGACAGTTTGGTTATTATTTTATTTTAGAAACCCTAATTTCAAACCATGGTCGCCACCTATTCCATGGCCAGAAATTGACGATCTTCTTTGCTTAATATCTCTCAATCCGTTCAACGAAATCGAAAAATTCCAAAAGCAAAAGTGTAGATCTCGACGAGCTCTTCGAATACATATGGTGGATTGCTGCTAATACATCACGGATTTTCCGGGATCTGAGATTGAAGGATGCACGTATTTACTTGGATTGCGTGCAAACGGCGGCGAATGACGCGATGAAACTTGGCGCGTAGGTGGCTCTCAAGGTGGTGCACACGCCGGTAGTCGCTGATCAAACTCCGGCTGCCTCGAGTTATGTGCGTTTTTTGGTGGTAGCAACGTGCATGGGTTCGACCGGTAGGAGAGAATGCATAGGAGGATGATGGTATACGTATGTTTTATTTTATTTATTTATTAATTAATTTATATTAAAAGTCAAATGTTCTAACTCGCATAATTTTTGCATACGAGCTCGGATTTACGCGCAGTTTTCTCCATTGCGTTCGTATCAAAATTCCGGACAACATGGAGCTGGTTTGGCTGCATTCCGAGACTGTTTAAATTTTGGGCCTTATTAACGGGCTTTGAATCAAATGTGAGTGTTTATACGCTCACGCTTGACTAAATATGTTATGTTAGTTAATTTGAATTCATTAGTTAATATGAATGTTTTTGGTTGCTAGTTAGTAGTTTAAAATTGATGTTTAGTTGAAATTTAATCGAATTGGATTAAATTGTTATTTAAATTAATGTTGAAATTTAATTGTTAGTTAAATACCCATCTATGATAACCAGTTATTTGTTATGACCTGTTGATTGAATGATGAATTATGATGTTTGTTGATGATTGATGTTTGGTACGTTAAAATTGTTATTCCAATTAAATATGACATTCATTGCAGTTAATATCCATTCGATTTAATATTAAATTCAAATTTGAAAGTTTATACTTGTTAATGATAATAAATAGTCTATTGATGTTTATTGATTGATGTTTGAAATGTTTGAATTATTATTTAAGTTAAGTATGACCTTATTTCATTTAATCGTCATTTAATTAGCATGAACTTATAAATTGCCAGTTAATAACCGTTATTGATAATCGATTAAATTATGTTATCTATTGTCTGATTTGGATGATGATGTGATGGATGTTTAACTATTGATATTTGGATATTTGAATGTTGTGTTTATTTTATGTTGTTCTAATACTGCAAGTTCCCATAGTGTTTATTTTATTTTATATTTATATTTAATTAAAATGGGGTTGGGTTGAAATGATAAATACCCAATTAAACAACCTGGCCTAGGATAGACAATTAAAATAAGAAACCGGATTGGTCAACAAATTGTTTCGAAATTAATTAACAACCTTAATGGATTTAATTTAGAACTTATAAATGATTTTACTCGAGTTTAAATAAAATAAATTAATGGATTTGATTTGAATAAACTAATAAATTTATTTGAATTGTAATAGAATAAATAAATGAATTGAGTTTATATGGAACTGGATTAAGTAAAATTTAATGTTAAGTAAAAATTTAAGATCTATAGACTTGGTTTTGATTAAACGGATTTGAGACTTGATAATGAAATTTAATTTAAGATTAAATGGAATTTGACATAAGTGGAATTTAAACTAAGTAAAGTTTGCGAATTTGATTAAGTGATAATTTAAATATAAAATGATTTTAAATTGAGTGAATTAGTTTAATTATGATTTTGTAACTTGGTTATGAAGTTAAATTGTTTTGAAACTTGTTGAGAAAAAAAAATTGTGTTAATTAATCAATGAACTAAATAAAGTGAAATAGGATTCTTTAATAGAAATTGAATTTGATTTTGTAAACGGGCTAACTAAAACTATTTTGATTTAAAGGGGATTTAGTTAATCAAATTGATTTAACCGAATTTATAATTATATTTAATGAAGTAATGAATGTAAACATAAATGTGAATGAATCGAATTTTGTTTAAATGATTTTGAATTAAATTAAGAATCAAATTAAATCCATTGAATATGAAATAAATTTAATAAGTGATTTTGGAATCTTATTAAACTGAATTTGAATACTTGAATTGATTTGCTAAATAAATGTTGAACTAAATTTGATTTGATTAAACTTTAATAATAAAATGACCATCGGGCAATTAATACGTAGTTATTAAAGAGACTAGGATCAGATATGGACATTCTCTCTGTCGATACCGAAAACCACTTTAATAACCAATATACGCGGGGTGTTGATCCAGAACGAAGTGGATGGTTTTGATGAACGCGTTGACTGAAGAAAGAGAACGATTTTGGATGACCCCTAACATGACTAAAACAGGAGCCCTACCGGGCCATTGAGGTTCGCCACCTCTAGCGGACACACTTCTTCGTTACCATATCTATTACTTTTGTGATTCGATTTGGGTGCACCCCTCAATTATGGGAGTGTTGTTTCGCGGTGTTGGGGTAGTAGCTGCTATGCCCAACATCAGTCCGGATGACGCAACTACTAGTATCCTAGTTGGTATCGCCTCATGTACCTTGTCATACTATTTATCCTATTCGCGACCACTACGATTTTGATTTGTGTTATACCTATGGGCTACCCTCTTATAACCACTAGTTTACAGTGGGGCTTACGGCGCTGTATAGACTATGACATTTATAAACTGTGTTAAGGGTGGAATGGGCCATGGCTTAACGCTAGGAATGATATTTTACTTTATGATAAACATTATTGTATATAGCGTATTCTATTATATAGTAAATAGTTTAACAGATCCTTAGGAGATGGAAATCCCGAACATCTCTTAAGTTAATGCACACACGTTAAACACTGGATAGGAGGTGTCTAAAACTCGTAAACATCTCCGACGCCGTCACACTCATATTTACTTATTTTATTTAACTTACATGGGATATTTTAGTCCTGACTCGAGTGTTTTGTCTTTTCATTACGCTCGGGTCAGCTTGAGCATTTCAGATAAGGTTGAAGATCTATTCTGGAGGACGAAGACGGAGTTTGGTATTACATCATTTGTATTCTACTACTGTATTATTTTTCCGCTGCATTGTTGTATTAGCTCTGATATGTATGTAACTCTGATTTATGATGTATAATAATAATCAAATTGATTTATTTAACAGCTTCATGAACTGTTATTTTATTATTATATCTTGTTCCTTCCGCTACGAGATTCTGAGTTTGTTTCCATTCTTTCTTTTCTTTTCTTATTTAACCCCAATAACTATCTGTATTTTGGATTATTTGAATCGGCATGTGTGTATGTTTTGTCGACTTGAACGGTCAAAAATGCAGGTCGTTTCCCGATCTACAAGCACAACCATTAGATTTATGGGCTACTATGCACACCCATTTGATTTTATGGGCTATAACCACACCCACAAGTATAGTAGTATGATTTGATAGAGTATTTGTAACATTCCCCCTTTTTAACCGCCTCCAGTCGGTGATTAAACCAACTCGAAACGTTCAAAAAGACAAATTGTTATTTAGTTTATAAGGTTTAAACAGAATCAGCCACAGAAACACAGAATAATAACAATAAATTAAAACAAATGAGAATTTATTTCATTACTATAAATCTTTTTATATACATCAGAGTTTTATACAATTTTAATACTGATACAGCGGAATATCTTAAAATACAATTTTCTCAAAATAAATGATTCTTTACTCTCTCTCTCTAACTTCGCTGC
The DNA here is from genome assembly GCA_030737815.1 of Allium fistulosum. Classification (NCBI taxonomy): domain Eukaryota; kingdom Viridiplantae; phylum Streptophyta; class Magnoliopsida; order Asparagales; family Amaryllidaceae; genus Allium; species Allium fistulosum. The sequence continues at coordinate 268,000,554 of CM060904.1, read as the reverse complement.
TCGAAAATCTTCAAGCTGTAAAAATACTCGGTCTGACCCGAGTATTATATTCAAAAGAAAATAATACACAGGTCAGTCTAATTCAAACCAGTTTATTAGTGCATAGAGACAGTAATAATTTAAATAGACGACAGTCACAATAATTCCCGTTTATCCGACTCTTTAAACAAAGAAACCGGATAACGGTCAATATAACACTTAACAGTGTTAAACAATAGGTCAACAGATTTAAATCATCAACAGAGATAAATAAACAATTTATCAAATCGACTAAATCAATTTAAGACAATTGAGATTGTCACTTTAAAACCCATTAAAATCGATTGGCTGCCGTACACGCACGCGTGTACGGCCTCGCCAATATGGCATAAAAGATCAATGCATCACGACGCAAAGAAATATCAATTCAAACTGTCGATTTGGGTGGCTGCAGTGCACACGTACGCGTACACTGCCTCGCCAACTCATGTGCCCCAACCAAAAAGCACAGAAATAAAAACAAGGTCAAACCCAAAATAGGTTCAACTCAAGGCTAATGAATAGACAAAGAAATACAACATCATCCAAAACAAAACATAATGACTCAGTGATACATGCAACATGATCAGATGAACATTAGTGCAGCAAGTCAAGTCAAAGCAATTTGCAAGCTTCACAGTGCAACAATACTACAATGCCTCAGCCATCAAGGCATGAACCAGACTAGACTACAAACAAATAAAGCAAATGAACCAGTGAGCTAGCAAAGACAAAGGAACTGCACAGCTTCAAATGAGACAACAAATTTCGAACTCACATATGTCCAGACCAACTACAAAGACAGTTGTGTACCTAGACAAGAATGCAAAAACTCATGTGGATGGTGCAGACTACAAGTGAATGCAAATGGAGGCAACAGAGACCAAAGATCACAAGCAAATGCAACCAAACCTGACCAGCAACAAACAAATATCAGATCAGTGTGGATGCAGACCAGAGACAAACAATGTCACAGCAAGATCAAGTGACGACATAGGGCAGTACATATATGCAATCCAAACATATATTGACTACAAAGTGAAGAAACAGTAAAATCAAAAGGGAGTGCAACAGTGCATAACAAACCAAGCTACAACCAAAATGCAACATTGTTTCTGAATGGATCAAGCTATGGCAACAATAGACAGTGATCAGAGACCACAAACGAGTGCCATCAAGAAACAACAAGACCAGACTACAATGAAGATCAAAACAGTGGACAACAAAAAGATTTCAAAAGCAAATGAGCATGCAGACATTGCCAGATTTTCAAGAAACCATGAAGTTCACAAATACAGCTCAAAGTACATATGCAATAAGGTATGCAACCAGACAGTATCAACATGGATGCAAAATGCTCAAGACCAGAGTACAACTACAACCTCAATGAAAAACAAACAATGCAGACCATACAGTAGTGAAGAATACGAAGGCAGTGCACCAAAATCAGTTGCCTCTAAGAGGTAGTCTGCAAACTCTAGCATATATGCAAATAGATGAATGTATATCCAAGTCAGTAAAATCAACATAGTGTCATGCAAGAAGAATTCGAAACCGTGGCCCATGGTAAACCAATTCAAAGCATACTACAATCGAGTCAACAGAAAAATTTCACGAAGCCAAGTCAGGGTATAGGAAGTGGCAGAGAAGCAAGTTGCAAAATTCACAAAACAGGGAAAAAGGAAATACGAAGTTCGTATCTTTATTTTTGAAATCGTCAAAGGTCAAAGTTTTAAAAAGATAGGAAAGTTTTAAATGCCGTGTGAATCAACATCAGAAACTCCAAGCAACCGATTAAATCATACTTGTAAAAACAGAGAAACAACAATGCAATCACCACATAAATATATACATATGCATATGCATATGCATACACCTATATAGGATGCACAATTACAAGTTAACAGTTTTAACAAAGCCAAAGTCAGATGAATAGTCTAACAGTAATTTCAAAAAGGGCCGAAGACCAAATAGGATCAAATTGAACATCAGGGCATTCAAAGCCACAGTTTCAACCCAAACTCAGAACCATAGAAATTAAGCGACAAAGAATTATATGAACTCGAACTTGATGTGAGTGGGAATCAAAATCACTCAAAACGTTAGTTCGAAATCAACTCGAGAAACAAGCATCAATAAATACGATGTCGACTTTGAAACGAAATCAAACAATCGAAATATAGCAGCAAGTATAAATTAGATGTGAGTGATAATTCACTCACCTTTTATCGAAGAGGTCGCGGATGAATGCGAGGGGGAAGACGAAGTCGAAGCCATGGCCTCCCGAAGACGAGCGAAATCGAAGAAAATTGAACGAACGCCGAAGAAGCCCTTTCCAGCGATGCCAATACAAAGGTCTCGAGGCCCTAAATTTGGATGAACGGGGGAGAACGAGGCCGCTGCTACTAACGTCGAAGCCCTAATTCCCAGTCGCCATTTATCTTCTCGAGGAACGAACGAAAGAAGTCGCTGCCATTTATTTTCTTTTCTTCGATTTAGTTTTAGGGTTTGTGAATGAAAGGGAAACGGCGGGTATAGGGTATTGATCAAAATGAATGGGCCGAGATAAAATTTTAAAGCCCAAAACCCTTTAACAATTTTTTCTTGTTTTCTTCCAAAAGAATTCTAACCGATTCAAAAATTCCAACAACAATTTTTATTAAACGAATTCCAATTCGAATCGAAGCTCCTATAAGCAATTAACTAGCAGAGAAATCGTTTAACAATGATATCAAATCGATGCGAAAACCCCGGTTATCACCGAAATTCAAATTGAATTCAATTTAATTTTATACGCGTTTATACGCCGTATGATCTCATAACAATTCTGATGAATACGAAATTTGAAATCCAGTAATAATTCAATATTACGGACCCAATGAAACTTGTTTCGTCAAATTCCAAGACTGTGCCTCGGAAGGCTATTTTTAAATTCAATTTCAAACGATACAATTTCAAAATTGAACAAATCGCTTTTAAAATCAATTCTGAAGCTTCTATTATCTCCAGTATTATCAATATGAATTTTCTAAGCCTTTAAATTATTTTTAACCGGCTTAAAAGTGAAGATTCAAATTTTATTCAACTTTCAATAGATTAAATTCAAAAATTTAATCGCCAATTCCTTCTGATAATTTGAAATTCAAGTCAAATCATCGTTCAAATATTTAAAATTAATTAAATATTTTCAATTTAAATTGTTCAAAATTCAGGGTCGTTACAAACTCCCCTCCTTAAAAACTTTTCGTCCACGAAAAGGAAAAGTTGTTAAAATTTCATTAATATTCATACCCTACACAATTTTTTACTAAGCTTAAAGCTTATTACAAATAAATGAATATATGTAGAATTCATTCCATTCGATTTAATCTCACTAGCTTTGTTCATTATCTCCTTTGTTTATTGATTTCTAAAATCAAAACCCAAAAGTCTTTTACTAAATTTTTAAATTTACCACACTCAGATTCAAACTTAAAATTCTTCACGTTAGAGATTTATATAATATATATCTCTTCCAAAGCTGTGGACTTTCCAAACATTACAAAGATCCTCTTCCTTAGTTCATTAAGTTGGAATTTCGTAATTTTACTTTCAAATTATTGATTCACTATTTACAGTTTGAAAATACTTGCTAACTCGAAATTTAACAAGTCCATCTTCGTTCTCACAGACATTAGACATACGCTGGCCAGGCACAGGTCTAAAAATCTCCAAGTACTAAATATACTTGCTTCAATTCCCAGTGAAAATACTTTTAAAAATTCTTTTAAAAAGTGATATGGAAAGCACGTTCCCCCATGGATCACAGTTTACCCGGCGGTTACGCTACTATCTCAGTAGAATCGCTTGTAACCGTAGATTTCACATCTCTCTTGAATTTCGCCATGGTTGTTGCCATAGATCGCGGTCCACACGGCGGTTACGCTACTATCCCAGTAGAATCGCTTGTAACCGTAGGCATCTCGCCCCTCGAATTTCGCTTGGCGCTTAGATTGCAGTTTACTCGGCGGTTGCGCCATTATCCCAATGGAATCGCTTGTAACTGTGGGCATCTCGCCCCTCAAATTACGCTAACATACATCATAATCAACATGATCCCATCACGAGGGATTCTAGTCCAAATGGACATTCCAACTTATGGAAAATTCTACGTAGCTACGAATTTCAAATGGACACTCTTCACGAGTTCCAATACCTTCTCCAATAATAAATGGAAGGTACTTTTCCATATCCTCAGTTTAGAAAACATAATATCATATATGTAGTACTTTCATTTCACATTTCGTACATATCATATCCATGTAATCATACTTAAGATTTCCATAACAATGTCTTTCTAAACTAACGGTTTCAAATTTACTGCATTCATATATATAAGTTCTGAAAACTTACATATCCATATTCATAACAAAATAGAGGATTTCAAAAATTTCCTCTAAGTCGATTTGGAAATTTAAGGTTATCTCAAACCTAATTCATATTCATAATTCCATTTATTATCGACTTTCACATTCGATTTGGATTTCACGCTTACATCGTCAATTCTCAACACAGAATTGATGTCTATCGATATATAACCTCTGAGCTCGTACGTCTCAGAGAAGGGTGTTAAGCTAAGAGAATAAATTCTCCGCCACCAACAGATATATATTTAATAGAGATCAATTGCTATGTCATCAATTCACAATGTTAGACATGCAATCCAAATCATCATCTGAAATTCAAAGCTCAACTTATATTGTCTTTGATGTCGAAGTTAAACTCAATTTTAACTTAATGATTCAATCTTTTGAAAAATTTCAAATTGAACAAGTTGTTCAAATTCTCATTTAACTTTTCAACTTCGACTTCAAAAATGAATTTCAAATCATTTATTCCTTACGGAATATATTCACAACATTTCATCTTTGGAAAAACATTTCCATACTTATTTAAAAATAAGTAATTCACAAATCCATTTATTTTCAACATTTGAAAATATTCGATATACTTAAATCAAAATTAAGTATATATTTCATCTTTAAGGAAATCATTCTCTTTCACATTTTTATTTGAGTCAAAACGAATGTTACGTAAAACATCGTTACGACAACTCAAAATCACTAGTATAGGGATTCGAAATTTAGATAGATGTATAAATCCCAATACTACACAAAACATTTCCTTTCGGAAATCATTTACTATAACAACAGTGTTATAGTCCACCATTTCCTTATATTCGAAAACGTCTATTTCAACAATGAATGTTGAAATCTATGGTTTCGATATTCAATGCCTTTGAAAACATCTTTTTAAAACAATTAACTTCGTTTTAAAATATCACTTTCCCAAAACATGTCCTTTTTCTTCAATAATATATTCACGGTCCAAAATTGTGAATATACATCTTTTAACAAACTATAAGAATTTACTTATCAAATAAGTCGGTTTCGGATTTATAAACAACGTTTATAAATTCTATTGCTATTCATAAAGACTTCAATTTAGAAAAATTGCTTTATTAACCCTTCCTTTATAACTCAGTTTTATCAAAATTTTAATTTATAAGTAAATTACTTATAATTCTTTTCTTTCGCAACATCGATTCATTTTATAACTTCACAATTTCAATTCTGTAATTTCCATTCACTTATGAAATCCATTAATATTTCACTTTCAACACTTATACAAATTCATTTTATAATTCCAATAAAATATCAACACTTTCAAATCTTCAATTTAAGCCGTTTATAATAATTCAAAATTTCCAATTTAAACTATTATATAAATTTATCAGTTTTCCATTTCCAAGACAATCTACTAGTTCTTTAGTAAATCATTCATCGAATTGGTTTTCAATCTAACCGCATTTGATTCATTCACATTGGATTTTACTAACATTCATTCATATCCAATTAGTTCACATTCACTAATTTATATTCAAGTTAGTTTGCTTCAATTCAAATCAAATTTGATTCTCTTTAGATTTCTTACCTTTCAATTTGAATTCAATTACTTAGCTTTCAATTTCCATTAATTCAATTTCATTAACACTTAATGAATTTCTATACAATCAACTAGAAAAACCAAATTTATTCAATTTAACCAAATTTATTTACTTTGCTTACATTCAATTTGGTTCAACACACTTAATTTCAATTGGTTTATATTCTAATTCAGATTGAATTTTTTATACTCACCATATTCACTATTCACTTTTACAATTAAAGTTGAATTTCCTTTTTATAACTCAAATTCATATTCATTACTTCACTTTATCAGTTCATTTTGATATCAAATTCAATTTGATTCACTATTACCTAAGCTATGTTTCATTTATCTTCACTTGCATTTATTCTCACCATACAACTTAAGTTCGCCTCAAATTTATATCACTATTCAGAATTCAGATTTTGTTTTACTTAACAAAACTGTTCAAACATTTAACAATTGGTTTTACTTAAACTTCTCATTTTATAAGTTAAACAACTTATTAATTTAGACTTTCCGATTCATATTATATAATCACTTATCTTTCATGTTTAAATTTCCATCTCAATAATTTATCAAATCAAGTTCGATTTATTTAACTTCCTTTGTTAAACTTCAAATCATAAATTTATTGATACTAATTCAATTCAATTTAACTTTTCTTTTAGTTAAATTTCAAATCCATATATTTATTAATGCCAACTCACTTCAATTTAACTTTTCTTAAGTTAAAAATCTTTATTTCATATTCAATATTCACTTTACTTATATAAGATCTATTCCAAATTCATTCATCTTATATTTTCTAAAACAATTTTATACTTCTTTGGATTTGAAAAACATTTTCTTTTAAAGTGTTTCTAGTAACTATTCATATTAAACATCATAAACTAAGCTTTGTGTAAACCAAAGCTCTGATACCACCTTGTAACATTCCCCCTTTTTAACCGCCTCCAGTCGGTGATTAAACCAACTCGAAACGTTCAAAAAGACGAATTGTTATTTAGTTTATAAGGTTTAAACAGAATCAGCCACAGAAACACAGAATAATAACAATAAATTAAAACAAAAGAGAATTTATTTCATTACTATAAATCTTTTTATATACATCAGAGTTTTATACAATTTTAATACTGATACAGCGGAATATCTTAAAATACAATTTTCTCAAAATAAATGATTCTTTACTCTCACTCTCTAACTTCGCTGCTCGAAAATCTTCAAGCTGTAAAAATAATCGGTCTGACCCGAGTATTATATTCAAAAGAAAATAATACACAGGTCAGTCTAATTCAAACCAGTTTATTAGTGCATAGAGACAGTAATAATTTAAATAGACGACAGTCACAATAATTCCCGTTTATCCAACTCTTTAAACAAAGAAACCGGATAACGGTCAATATAACACTTAACAGTGTTAAACAATAGGTCAACAGATTTAAATCATCAACAGAGATAAATAAACAATTTATCAAATCGACTAAATCAATTTAAGACAATTGAGATTGTCACTTTAAAACCCATTAAAATCGATTGGTTGCCGTACACGCACGCGTGTACGGCCTCGCCAATATGGCATAAAAGATCAATGCATCACGACGCAAAGAAATATCAATTCAAACTGTCGATTTGGGTGGCTGCAGTGCACACGTACGCGTACACTGCCTCGCCAACTCATGTGCCCCAACCAAAAAGCACAGAAATAAAAACAAGGTCAAACCCAAAATAGGTTCAACTCAAGGCTAATGAATAGACAAAGAAATACAACATCATCCAAAACAAAACATAATGACTCAGTGATACATGCAACATGATCAGATGAACATTAGTGCAGCAAGTTAAGTCAAAGCAATTTGCAAGCTTCACAGTGCAACAATACTACAATGCCTCAGCCATCAAGGCATGAACCAGACTAGACTACAAACAAATAAAGCAAATGAACCAGTGAGCTAGCAAAGACAAAGGAACTGCACAGCTTCAAATGAGACAACAAATTTCGAACTCACATATGTCCAGACCAACTACAAAGACAGTTGTGTACCTAGACAAGAATGCAAAAACTCATGTGGATGGTGCAGACTACAAGTGAATGCAAATGGAGGCAATAGAGACCAAAGATCACAAGCAAATGCAACCAAACCTGACCAGCAACAAACAAATATCATATCAGTGTGGATGCAGACCAGAGACAAACAATGTCACAGCAAGATCAAGTGACGACATAGGGCAGTACATATATGCAATCCAAACATATATTGACTACAAAGTGAAGAAACAGTAAAATCAAAAGGGAGTGCAACAGTGCATAACAAACCAAGCTACAACCAAAATGCAACATTGTTTCTGAATGGATCAAGCTATGGCAATAATAGACAGTGATCAGAGACCACAAACGAGTGCCATCAAGAAACAACAAGACCAGACTACAATGAAGATCAAAACAGTGGACAACAAAAAGATTTCAAAAGCAAATGAGCATGCAGACATTGCCAGATTTTCAAGAAACCATGAAGTTCACAAATACAGCTCAAAGTACATATGCAATAAGGTATGCAACCAGACAGTATCAACATGGATGCAAAATGCTCAAGACCATAGTACAACTACAACCTCAATGAAAAACAAACAATGCAGACCATACAGTAGTGAAGAATACGAAGGCAGTGCACCAAAATCAGTTGCCTCTAAGAGGTAGTCTGCAAACTCTAGCATATATGCAAATAGATGAATGTATATCCAAGTCAGTAAAATCAACATAGTGTCATGCAAGAAGAATTCGAAACCGTGGCCCATGGTAAACCAATTCAAAGCATACTACAATCGAGTCAACAGAAAAATTTCACGAAGCCAAGTCAGGGTATAGGAAGTGGCAGAGAAGCAAGTTGCAAAATTCACAAAACAGGGAAAAAGGAAATACGAAGTTCATATCTTTATTTTTGAAATCGTCAAAGGTCAAAGTTTTAAAAAGATAGGAAAGTTTTAAATGCCGTGTGAATCAACATCAGAAACTCCAAGCAACCGATTAAATCATACTTGTAAAAACAGAGAAACAACAATGCAATCACCACATAAATATATACATATGCATATGCATATGTATACACCTATATAGGAAGCACAATTACAAGTTAACAGTTTTAACAAAGCCAAAGTCAGATGAATAGTCTAACAGTAATTTCAAAAAGGGCCGAAGACCAAATAGGATCAAATTGAACATCAGGGCATTCAAAGCCACAGTTTCAACCCAAACTCAGAACCATAGAAATTAAGCGACAAAGAATTATATGAACTCGAACTTGATGTGAGTGGGAATCAAAATCACTCAAAACGTTAGTTCGAAATCAACTCGAGAAACAAGCATCAATAAATACGATGTCGACTTTGAAACGAAATCAAACAATCGAAATATAGCAGCAAGTATAAATTAGATGTGAGTGATAATTCACTCACCTTTTATCGAAGAGGTCGCGGATGAATGCGAGGGGGAAGACGAAGTCGAAGCCATGGCCTCCCGAAGACGAGCGAAATCGAAGAAAATTGAACGAACGCCGAAGAAGCCCTTTCCAGCGATGCCAATACAAAGGTCTCGAGGCCCTAAATTTGGATGAACGGGGGAGAACGAGGCCGCTGCTACTAACGTCGAAGCCCTAATTCCCAGTCGCCATTTATCTTCTCGAGGAACGAACGAAAGAAGTCGCCGCCATTTATTTTCTTTTCTTCGATTTAGGTTTAGGTTTTGTGAATGAAAGGGGAAACGGCGGGTATAGGGTATTGATCAAAATGAATGGGCCGAGATAAAATTTTAAAGCCCAAAACCCTTTAACAATTTTTTCTTGTTTTCTTCCAAAAGAATTCTAACCGATTCAAAAATTCCAACAACAATTTTTATTAAACGAGTTCCAATTCGAATCGAAGCTCCTATAAGCAATTAACTAGCAGAGAAATCGTTTAACAATGATATCAAATTGATGCGAAAACCCCGGTTATCACCGAAATTCAAATTGAATTCAATTTAATTTTATACGCGTTTATACGCCGTATGATCTCATAACAATTCTGATGAATACGAAATTTGAAATCCAGTAATAATTCAATATTACGGACCCAATGAAACTTGTTTCGTCAAATTCCGAGACTGTGCCTCGGAAGGCTATTTTTAAATTCAATTTCAAACGATACAATTTCAAAATTGAACAAATCGCTTTTAAAATCAATTCTGAAGCTTCTATTATCTCCAGTATTATCAATATGAATTTTCTAAGCCTTTAAATTATTTTTAACCGGCTTAAAAGTGAAGATTCAAATTTTATTCAACTTTCAATAGATTAAATTCAAAAATTTAATCGCCAATTCCTTCTGATAATTTGAAATTCAAGTCAAATCATCGTTCAAATATTTAAAATTAATTAAATATTTTCAATTTAAATTGTTCAAAATTCAGGGTCGTTACAGTATTATAGCCTCAAATCTTCGACCTTGATTATAATTGACCCTATAACACTTGAATAGCACTTTGATCTTGGTTTGAACGAAAGAGATGAAAGAGATCAGAGAGTAAATAATGGAGAATCAAATTACTTATGTTAAAATTTGATTCTGGGAATTTGAGAAGTATTTGACTAGAATTTGATTTAGAAATCAATAGAGTGAAAAGATGAGAGAAGAATAAGAAAGTAGATGTTGAAAATCCATTTGAAATCTGGTATATATAGGGAAACAGCGGTCATGTCCATTCACGAAGAGATACGACGGCAAGACGCTTCCATTCAAATTTAAATTTTGAAAATTACGACCACTATGTCAACATACATGGATAGCATATGTCAACATATCCCTTTGTATTTCGAAAAACACTTTATTTTAAATTATTTTAAATATCTTAAGTTTTGTAAAATAATTTAATACTCTGTAGAATCATTTAAATATAGTTTATACACATTTTAGTCATATCAAAACTTAAGAAAACTTTATAAAAATATGTAAAGGATTAAATATGAATTTCTTTTGAAAATATTAAGTATAAAGTAAAAGTAAATATACTTGAAATCAAAGTAATAAAAAATATTATAATAAACTTATAAATATATAGAAATCTTTGAAAACTAAAATTGTATCAAAGTATAATATTCAAATTGTATTAAAAAATTAAAAACATAAAATATAATAAGATCAAAAGATAGAAAAAATTTGAAGGCTATTTTTTAAAATTATTTGAAAAAGAAAAATAGAGAGAGATCAAAGAAGTGCCATCAGGATTTTAGTATAAATTCTACGACTCTATAACTTATTTGGAATATCTTGAAATTTTGAACTCTTCAATACTCATTAGTCTTCATTTTCTAACTCTTGAAACTCTATATCAGCATCTTGAATCTACTCTTGATATTGTACAGTCTTCTTAATCAACACCTGTCTAATATCCTACACTATATACTATATATAACTTGATAAAACAGTAGTATTTATATTTTATATAATGTCCTTTAGTTGATATCATCAAAACCAATACCTAAGGTACTAGCATACGTGACCATTAATAATGATTTATCTTATTTGCTTCGAGTTCATGGACATCACTCTTTAACTCTCATTTTTATAGCTCTTTCTTGAGGCTCCTTTATCGAGATTTGAAATTCATGTTTCCTAACAAACTTGTCATATGTTATTTATGTACTGTTGTTTTGTGATTAATATATAACTTTTCATCCTGTTAGTATATAGGTTACTTAAGCAACAATTTTAGATTTAGCATTATCATGTATTATTTTTTTATATAATAAGAGTCATGGTAATTTCTTAAGTTTGGAATAATATCACCTAGCAGGAAAATGGAAGGCCAGCAATTCAGAAAGAAGCCCACTAAGAATGCTAGTAAGGAGACTAAACCTTCACTATCAGCCAGCAAGAAGTGAGACATTATTTTAAATCCATCGTACATCACCACCCAAGCTGAAGTGGACTCCATTCTTCAATAATTTGGAATTACTATGGTCGAAGCCATTCTTACTAGCCCTACAGATAACATTTATAAACCACTGGAGGGATACTTTGCTTTTTTTGCTATACACATCTGGCATATAGGCTCTCTTTCATTCCCAGGGTATCTCCTCGGACACTTGAAACACATAAATGTTGCACTGATGCAATTCTTACCAAACTCTTATACATATTTGATTTACTTGGAAGTCTTAGCTAGAGAAGCTAGACTCCCATCTCTTAGTCCCAAAATTCTTTATCACATAGCTGGCCCTGCTAAGGTTAGGGAGCAACTATGCCTTCAACTATACCAAATGCATCCCCATCCAAAAGGCTGGACTTTTGAAAGTATTAACAAAACAAGAAGTTGTGGAACTCAATTTTTCTTTGTTAAATGCTTATTTAACACTAGAGGAACATTTTTTACTGTTGGCAAGTTTCTTTTTACTACTTATCTATGTTAGTTTATTATTCTTTACCAATAGACGCCTCTCTTTCAAATCCTGCCCCTAAGAAGTTAAACTCTAAGGATCACAAACTTGTGTTGTCGCTAACTCAAGCAGCAGAAAAAATGGAGAACAGGCTTAGATTATTAACCCTTGCTAAACTTTTTCAATATGATATCATTTTGGAGGGCCACAAAATCCTATGGGAGCCTCTGATGGTAAAGTACAACTCTTGGGGAAAAAGCTTATTGATAAAGGAAAAGCCCGAATCTTTTACATCCAACTCCCCTATTCACCTTGGGATACCTTCTAAGATACCATTGCATTTGTTCATAATTTATTATAATACCACCTCACAAGCTTATTTGTAATGACCCATAATTTTCAATAATTAAAATATTAAATTAAATAAGATTTTGAAATTTAATGTTGTAAGAAATAAAATTTATGATTTATTAATAAGAAAATAATTTGAATATGATTTAATAATGTTGTTTGAGTGTTATTAACAATTATTTTAATGTAATTTCAATCAATTGAATTTAATTGTAAAGTTAATGTGGTGATAATTGTACATAAGGAAATAAATTTAAATGTTATATTAAATGATGTGATTGTATGTAATTTAATATGTTGAAATAATTTGGAAATCAATAAAAATTTAATGTAAATCAAACATTACTGTAGATATGAGTTAGGATAATAACTATAAAGTATGAATGAAAATAAATGTAAACTAATGTTAATTATATTCATAGAGTAATAGTTGATTCAATAATAAGAGTTAGAATCAAAATAATGGAATTTGATTGAAATTAAAATATAATTAATTGGAATTTTATTGCAATTGCAATTGAAGGTTGTAATTAGTGCAATATTTAATATTGGATTGGACATGGAAAATTTATTTTAAAAGATTATAAATTTATATGTAATCAAGAATGATGAAAATGGTTAACTTTTAAATTTGAATATAAAAGTGATTTAATCAATTTAATAATAAATTATTAATTAGTGTGAAAATTACCATTTTGGCCACTGACTCGGATTTTGACGAAACCAGTTTCATCAGATATGTAACAGTGAATTATTGTAGGATTTCAAGTTTCGTAGCAATCGGACTTTTCGTTTGATCATGCGAGCTCGAAACGCGTAGAAATCAATTTAATGAATTCAATTAAAATAATTTGATTTTAAAATCTAACTTCTACATACAATGGTTGGGTTTGAAACTAGTTCCATTGAGTTTAAAAATATCGAAAACATATATTTTGATATATTGGATGACCCACTTTTGCTTTGGAAGCGGAATGGGCTTTTCGGGTCGTCGTTATCGATTCGATCCAATTGATATGTTATTCATTCTTATCTATCTTCGTCCATATAAATAGATTTCTTTTCTGAAACCTTAGCAGCCTTTCATTTTATTCTATACGTACTTTATTTTCATCTTTTCCTCCTTCTCAAAAATCAGAATGTCAAAACCTAATTCCTAATTTCAAATTAAATTTCAAATCCAATTTCAAAAATTCAAACTCTCCAAACTATGTCATATTATATATTGTTGGACAGCTCTCGGCGCGCACAATCTACTGTAGCAATTCATTTTTCGATTTGATGCATCATTTGGCCAGAAATTGATGAAGAAGCTCAGCCATCCGTTGCTTGGGTTTCCAATTGGATAGTGGATCTTCAACTTGATGGCGATCGGAGGTTGTTGCGAGGTAGAGGATGAAGAGAGGGATCGATCAATGTGGATAGCTTGGCCTAGAATGGTGTCGAGTTGGCCAGAAAATTCATCATAGGGCGGCGGCGGTGGACGTCAGGGAGGAGGCCGGAGGGGTCGTCGTGGGTATTGGGGGAGTGGCTGGACCTAAGGATAGCGACGAGGTGACTCGATCCGGTCGTAGGTGGCTCTATCGACGGCGATAGGCGATGGTAGCGGTGGCTGTATGCGTTTGAACGAGACGAGCATGTTGTAGGGTTTGGGCATACGAGATCAGGTGACTTGTATAATTATATTATTATTTTATTTATTTTATATTATATATCGTATAACTTCTAACATAAATAACTTTTTCATACGAGCTCGAATTCATGCGCAGTTTTCTCCTTTACGATCGTATCGAAATTCCAGGCAATTTCGAACTGGTTTGGCCGCATTCTAAGACTGTTAAATTTTTAGGCCTAATTTGGATTTTAAATCGTCGATAAATCAAAGGTGAGTGTTTTAACCCACTCAAGAATGCTAATCTATCTTATATTAGTTAAATTAAATTTATAATTTGATTAGAAATTGATTGATTGCTATTTGGTATATTTAAATTTTCATTCTAGCTAATTTGGATGTATATTGAATTTAATCACCGTTTAATTTAATATTTAATTTTAAATTGTTAATTGAATACCTGACAGTTAGTTGTTGTGAATTATTGGTTGATTTGAATGATGATTGTGATGGATGCTTAATGATTGACATATGGATGATTGGATGTATGTTTATTCGTATGTTGTTATCACACTGCAAGTTCCCTTAGTTTATCGTTAGAAAATCACTATGGGTTGAAATGATACATACCAGAACGATCTTATAGATTAGGGAAAAATCGTTATGGGTTGAAATTATAAAACCGAGCAATTTTATGGATTTTGAATTTTTACTCAGGAATGCGGGTTGAAATGAAATATACCCGTAAATTTAAATTTATTGTGGATTGAAATGATATATATCCATATCACTTGACCACAAGGTAGAAAATTATATATGGACACCGGATTGATTAAATTAAATGATTTTTAAATTCTTACTTTTTGAATCCAGTTAAATGATATTATTTTAAATGAAATAAAATTAGATTTATATGAATTGGAATATTTTAAATCCAAACTTTTAAAAATGTTGAAATTGAAATTGGTTTAAATGAATTATTTAAAGAATTTAAATTGAAATCTTAAAGTAGAATTTTGAAATATAAATGAGATTTATCAAAATTGAGTTATCGTAAACATTTGAATATTTAAACTTTGAAACCTATTGAATTTGAAGTGATTAAATTTGTAGTTCAAACATGGATTTGAAATCGATATAAATTGAAATGGTTTTTAATGAGGATTTGAATGGAAACTTTTAGCCTTTTGAATTGAAATCGTTGAACTGAGATTTATTTGAATTGATTTGTGAAATTGGAAGAAACAATTCTAATTTGAAACTATGTTTCGATATAAACTCTTTTAATATACAAACCCTTTAATATATAAACTATTTTCTCATATAAAACATTTTAATATATTAATAAATTTTTAATACATTAACTATTTTTACCGTATAACCTATTTTAAAATATAGCCTATTTCTAATATATAAACTATTGTAATCTATAACCTATTTTTAAATTATAAACTATTTTAATATATATATATATAATGTTAAATTTATAAACAAATTTTAATAAATAATATAAACTATTTCTAATATAAACTATTTCTAATATATAAACTATTTCTAATATATAACTATTTTAATCTATAACCTATTTTAAATCTATACTATTTTTAATGTATAACTACTCCAATATATAAACTACTTTCAATATTCAAACCGTTTAAAGTTGGAACTGTTCTAATTTAGAATTAATTGGTTTAAATGCGAATATTTTGATATGATGGTTTAACCTATTTTGTGGTCATGATTTTGAAAATGAATATGATTTCGAAAGTGATATTATTTCTAAGTGAATATGATTTCGAAGGTGAAATGATTTAAAGTGAATATGATTTTGAAATTGATATGACTTCGAAGTGAATATGATATTTTGATATCAATTATGAATCGAATTTGGAAATGTAAAAGAACCAACCAGTGTGAAATAAGCGTTGGTTGTTAAAGAGACCAGGATCAGATATTGTCATACTCTCTGCCAACATCGAAAACCACTTTAACTACTGTGCATGTGGTGGAGAATCCAGAACGTAGCCCTGACCCCTTCGGGTCAGGTTGATGTGACTAAAGTAGGAACCATGCTGGGCCAATTGAGGTCGCTCCTCCGACCGGGCACATTTCTTCGATACCATATTTATTACTTTGTGATTGATTTGGTGGCCACCCCTCGATTTGATTTTGGGAGTGTGTTCCAAGGTGGGCGGTAGTAGCTGCTATGCGTTACCACCAGTCTGGATCCCCAAAAAGGTAGTGTCCTACCCTGGGCATTGCCTCACGTGCCTTGTCATATGCCTTATCGCCCCCACTACGAGTTTCGTTTGTGTCGTACTTATGGAGCGCTCCCTGATAGCCCACCGGTTTGGTGGAGTTTACAGTACTGTATAGACTACGACATATATAAAAGGGAGATATGGGTAACACCTTAACGCTATTTTAATACTTTACTTTACTGTAGACATATTATAATAGTGTATTGTACTATGTATGTAGATAGTTTAACGGATCCTTATGAGATGGAATCCCAAACATTTCTTAAGTTATTGCACGCACGTTATACACTAGATAGGAGATGTAAAATCCCGTATCTAGAATACAATAACCTATGATTTTTGTTTGATGATAATATATATATATATATATATATATATATTCGTTTAAATGTATTTGTTAATGTACTATTTTATTTTTCCACATAATTAAATAAATATTTGTTGAATAAAATAAATAACTTGGAACTCTTATTTAAACAAATATTTTATTCAAACAAATATTTTATTACAAATTCAAATAGTACAAATTTGAGCTCTCACTACATTTACCAATTTTCAATTACAATAAACTTCAATTACAACACAATTTTCATTTTACAGTTATACATACATATTTCACCTCACTACATATTCACTCCTCACTCATACTTGATCTTCAACTCTATTCCAGCCTGTATATAGCATTTGAACTATCTGCAAAATAAACACTAATGCAGTAAAATTTAAAAACAAATATTTTGTAGTGCAAAATGAAGTGTGTGTTTTGAAAATATTATTTGCCTCAGTTATTTGGGTTGTTCGTCATCATTCTTTTAATTCATCTTACACGAACAACTTGTGACATGCACAGTGTATCACTGTACATACCATAAGGTCGTGCACACCGATATATACTTGCTTGTCAAAATCGTAGGGAAAGGTGAGCACAAGGTCAAACCCAAGCCCAGATTGGTTTCAACTCAGGTGCAATGCAAAAACAAAATACACACATGAAAACATTCAACTAGACCAATCATCATAACCCAGGCAAACCATGGACAAAAGTGCACCAACTTCAACCAAATGTACACATGGTTAGTCTAGACTCATATGGAACAAAAAATCAACCAAATATACACATGCAGCCACAACAAAATGTACACATAATGAACAGTACATGGAAAGCACTTGAAATTCATACACAAATAGAGGTACAAAGCAAAATGTTCAAGCAAAACGGATATGCAAGCAAACAGGGGCAGTTTAACTCGAGGCAAGTCACAATGCAACATGAAAACAACATATGCAACCAGACCAGAACAATGCACATGTATACATTGGAGCCAGCAGTTCAACATGCTCTCACATGTACAAAGGATATAGCAAAATCAACAATTGAAAAGGGGCAAATCAAGTACCAATTCAAAGCACAATTCAAACTCGACATTGAAGCTCAGTGAGTAAAATCGAGGAACGAAAGCATCTGGCAATCGATTTGAACTTCCAAGCGGTGGCTTCAAATACAATCGAAACCATAACTTTTGAGGAGAAATAAAAGGACGGCCGAAGAGATTACGCAAACAAAAGGGGGAACAACTTTTCTAATTTATTATTACTTGGGCCGGTTCTATTTTTTATTGGGTTTAAATTATAGGGTTTTATGTTTAGCTTCATTTTTATTTGTAATTTTCTTTTTAAAAATTGGTAAATATCTAGTTGTGTAACTAGGTACAAACTACGAGGCATAGTTTAAGAAATTGCAACTCAGTGGTTGAGTTATGGTAAGGTTTTGAGCTTAGAGTTAGGTTAAATGGGTTAGCAGGTATCATGGGTTTACGTGTTTTTGCAAGTGACTGATTACTTAATTTCTAGTAGAAACCTTGGGGGTAGCACGTAGGTAGTTTTTGCCGAAGCTGGGTGGTCTTTTATGCATTGCTCTCCGTTTTTTATTTCTGCATTAACTTTTTGGTAGACCCTATTCACCCCTCCTCTAGGGTGAAAATGATCCTACAAGTGGTATGAGAGCTAGGAACAAAAGCAATTTCTGTTTTTTTTTAAATAAATTGATTTTTTAAAAATGGCTTCTTTTAATAATGCTTTTGCTGAAGGTCGGTCCATAGTTAGACCACCCATGTTCAATAGTGAATATGCTTATTGGAAAACTAGAAAGAAACTTTTTCTAAAAACCATAGATGCATGGAATATTGTTGAAACGAGATATAGCACACCAACAATAATGGTAGGCAATCAAGAAGTTGATAAACCTATGGATCAATGGACAGATCCTGAAAAGAAACTGCAAACTACTAATGCTAAAGCCATGAATTCTATTATTTGTTCATTAGATCAAATTTAATTTAACCGTGTCTCACATTGTTTAACTGTGCAGGAAATATGGCACACACTAGAAGTGACTCATGAAGAAACCTCCCAAGTTGAAGAATCCCGCCTTGCCATGCTTAGTAGTGAGTATGAGAACTTCACAATGGCAAAGGATGAAAGTATCAAAGAAATGTATGGACGACTTTCTAACCTTGTATACAATTCAAAATCCCTAGGAAGCCCATACACAGAACTGGAAATAGTCCGAAAAATCCTCCAAATTCTTCCACGAAATTTTGAAGCAAAAGTGACTGTCATTCAAGAATCAAAGGATCTAAAACAGGTTAAAGTCTAAGATCTCATCGGAAACCTCACTACTTATGGGCTAGAAATCAAATTCAAGGAAGAACGTGAAGGAGGAGATACGCGAAAGAAATCAATATCTCTCAAAGGAACAACGAAAAGTGAAGATGACAATGATGATGAAGGAGTAGCTGAAATGGCACTGATAATAAAGAGATTCAAAAGGTGGAACCACAAATATGGTCCAGCCCTAAATCAACTACTAAAGAGCAGAATCGTCAAAGTTTTAGACAATATAGAGAAGCAGGAGAACATTTGTCACAAGTGCAATAAACTTGGTCATATCAGACCAAATTGTCCTCAAAATCAATTCAGCAAAGGAAAAAAACCGAAAAGGAGAAATTTTGCAGCAACTTGGGATGAAAGTGATGAAGATAATGATGAAAGCACTGGCGGTGAGAATGAAAAAGCAAATCTGTACTTTTCAGGAGAAACAAGTGACAGCGATGATAACGAGCTAACCGAGGTATCAAAACTTACTCGCAATTACTTATATATTTTCATGATGTAAATGGCTGTTTTGAATGACTTAGGGAGAAGTACGCTAAAATTTAATCAAAAAGAGATTGTTTGATAGAACTAAATAAGCAGTTTGATCAAATGGTTCATAATTTTAGAAATAAAAGCCCTAAGTGTGATAAGTGTCCATCATTAGAAGAGGAAATAAAAAAATCAGAAACCAAAATTAAATCGCTTGAAAATGAAATTTAGATTTTGAAAGAAAGTGAAAATACTAGGAGAGAAAATTCTATTGAAAAGTGCACTCTGTTACTGAATGAAAATGAATTTCTCAAGTCACAAGTCCAACAATTGTCTATAACTTCAGAAAAATTCTCCAAAGGAGAAAGATCACTAAATATGCTATTAGAGAAACAAAATGTTAATATTATTAGACAAGTACTTGGGTATACTCAATCTGAAAAAGGTAAAAGTGAAACTAATCATGTCAACTCTAAGTGCACTATTTGTGAAAAAATTGGACACATCAAAACAATTGCTCGTATAGACCCAAACACATGAAAACCATACCAATTTGGGTTCCTAAAGGTACTAATGCAAAATCTCTTAAAATCAAACAAATCTGGGTGCCAAAAGAACAAACATAGATTGTTTTGGTTCTACTCAAACTTTTTATTCAAAATTCTTTGTCGCTAACAATCATGGACCTATAAAAACAAATAGGTCATAAAACTCTTTTCTCATGTAGGTGTGTTGATAGGCTATGGAACAACAAGAGTGGTACCTGGATTCTGGCTGTTCCAGGCACATGACAGCGACAAATCAAAGTTCCTTAGCCTAGAGAAGTACAAAGGTGGCAAAGTCACAATGGGCAACAACGATAAATGTAAAATTATCGATAAAGGTAAAATAGGTAACGGTACATTTACCCTAAACGATGTATCATATGTTGAAAACACTATAATCTATTTCAACTAGCTTGTTATATGATAAGGGAATGAATGTTGTTTTTTTGATTCTGACTTGTGAAAAATTGTTGACCAATCATCCAAATAACTTTATTTTCAGGTAAGAGGATAGGTAATATATACTCTCTATCTTTTGATGATCTCACTCTTTCAAAATGTTTGGTAGCTAAGGAAGAAGAAGGAAATTTATGGCATAGATGATTAGGACATGCTAGCATGAATCTGTCAAGCAAATTAAAAAGAAAAGATTTGTTAAGAGGTTTACCATCTCATGATTTCAAAACAGAAACTCTATGTAAAGCATGTACTATGGGAAAATTTAAAAAATTATCTTTTCATGCCAAGAACACTATAAGTTCTTCTAGAGTCCTTGAACTAATTCACATGGATCTATTTGGACCGAACGATATTGCAAGCTTAGGTGGTAAGAGTGTTTTGTATTGGTTGATGATTACTCTAGATACACGTAGGTATACATCTTTATCTTACTGCTTCTAGACCAGACATTATGTTCTCTGTTTGTTTATGTGCACGATTTTAATCAAATCCAAAAGAATCTCATTTAAAAGCTATAAAAAGGATTATAAGGTATCTGTTGCACACCCCACGGTTTTGTCTATGGTATCCAACTAATGATAACTTTGAGTTAAAAGGATATTCATATGTTGACTATGCTGGAAGTCTAGTTGATAGAAAAAGTACTAGTGGAACGTGTTTTATGTTAGGACATTCTTTAGTTGCATGGTCGAGTCGAAAACAAAATTGTATTGCATTATCTACGACCGAGGCAGAATATATTGCTCTAAGTGGTTGCTCTGCTCAAATTTTATGGATGATACAAACTTTGCAAGACTATGGTCTAAATTTTAAACGAGTCTCACTTATGTGTGATAACAAAAGTGCAATTGATATCACAAATGATCGTGTACATCATTTCGCACCAAGCATATAGATGTTAAACATCACTTCATTAGAGATCACATTTCCAAAGAAAATATCTACATAAACTTCATTCCAACTGATTCTCAATTAGCAGATATTTTTACAAAACCCTTTTCAAAAAATAGTTTTTTGTCGACTTCATCTCAGTTTAGGAATTTTAGAAACGTGATCTCATATTTTTTTTGGATTTGATCTTATATGCCTATGTTAACTAATCCGACTCCCTATTGATTATCGAAAGGATAAATAGTGACTGAAAAAAGTGATGAGTGATAATCTTGATCATACATTATGTCTTGAGAGAGTATATTTAGAAATTTTCTTTAAATATTTAAACAAAATTTGTAATAACTTTGGTTAGTAAAAATTCCATGACCGTTTCTATTCCTATCATATTTCTACGACTATCACTCATTAAAATCCAATATGGTATGCCAAAATGTGGTATTTAAACAAGAAATTATTCATTTTTTAATTAATTAGCAATAAAATCATCCAAGAGTACTCGCTCTCATTTAAAAGTCCTCACGGTTATGCATGGGTGAACTACTTAGAATCTTTGATTATGTGCTTTCATGCTCATTTAAAAGTCCTCATGGTCATGCATGTATGGTACACATATCAAAATTGGTTGAAATAGGTGAGTTGATTCTAACCCCATTTAAAATTTCTCACGGTTATGCGTGGTTAGAAGATGCTTGGAATTCTTTTCTAATGAAAATAAAAATAAGGAATACTGCTAATCTCATTTAAAAGTCCTAATGGTTATGCATGGTTAGTAAGTATTCAAATTCCTGTCATAAATATACTACAAATGGACACGGCTATATGATTTTTTATGCCGACATCACACCTATCACCCTAAAATGGAATATACGCCTAACTGAGTGTTTATGATTTTTGTTTGATTTTTATTAAAATTTAATATTTATACTCGATTAGGTATTAATGTTGTATTAATGTCTATCACTTTATCACTCTGTTCTAACACTATTTGTCACGACCCGACTCCCTACGCCCAGGAAGTCGTATCGTTTTTAAGAAAAGAAAGAGGTGAGAAATAGAAAAGATAGAGAAGAAAGAACAACAACATCAGAATCTCAACAGCGGAACGAATGAAATATAATATATCACAAAATAGATTACATAGTATCATATACATCAGAGTTACACAGATAATACAACACATACTAGACAGTTATAAACACCTGTCTAGTTAATACAAGTCGATACAACTCAAAACATCACAGAGATATAACACAGCGGAAATACAGATAAATACTAACACAGCGAAACCAATATATATCTATACGCTGAAGCCTCCTGCTCCATTGCTCCTCCACAATTCATCAAAGCTAACCTGAATCCCTTGGCTACCCGTAAAAATTTGGGTACCCGAGAGTTTAGGAAAAATAGAAATAAACTCCGGGTCAGACATGGGTCTGGTATGAGTAAACGGTTAAAGTTGCTTAACTTTTTAAAAACCTTTGAAAACAAAGGGTATTACGTAAGACATCCCACACATAAACATGGAAATGTTTTTACCTTACGCTAACCAAAACTTTGATAGGAAATTCAGTGATATTATAATAGGTCTAGGGTTTTCAAGTAAATAGAAAATAGCCGAAATTGTTACATTCATTAAATTCCAGCATACATAGGTATACAATCAAAACCGATGGCACTTATTGGATTTTGGATTCCATACAATGGCAGGGCTACTGGGGTACCGCCCATCACAGTACGTGGCCTAGATCACCGTACCGAGGACCCACCCTAAGTCCCCTGCAACACAAAGCCGGAACCATTCCTTACTAAATAGTTCCAAATAAGATAACCCCGCGGTTGTAGCTAGCAACCGCCACATAGCCGAAATGAAAAAGGGACTCTAGACAGGGGTATATCTTACTCTTAAGTGGGTGCTACCCACGAAGCCTTGCTGCACCTCCCCTGTTTTAGCCATTCCCGGTTGATGAGGCTTGAGGTCACGATTACCTTTATTGAGCACATCACTTAGAATGCTCATCGCCCGCCTGACGATGTTCTGAAAGCATTCGATCCATATAAGTTCGTTCCGGGTTCGAACGAAACCGAAGGCATTATCTCGTTACACTCATTTTGGAATCACCCTCAGAGTTAACGACAATAACCCTTGCAATTTGAACCACCATCTCGAATCTATAAGTACTATCTCCGTCCAACTCATTACGGAATCACCCACAGAGTTATACTGATGAATAGTTCTTATACCTCGAGTCTTCACTTGCTCCATTTGGATTTCACGACCTAACGTTATTTTGGATCGATGTGGTATTCGGGTCTCCAGACCTAGAATCCCGGTATACGGAAACCCGATCCCGGTCTCATCGAAATCCAAACCGTATCTTTTAAGGTCAAGTTGTTTTAAAGTTAAAACAATTTAATTCAATTATCTATATACACAGAGATAGATAAATCACAATATAACAATGGATAATAACATCATCATCATAAACAGATAATCCATATTATCTACTCAAACAGATAATCAATATCATCATACTTAAACAAGCATCCATAACACATAGATATTACTCATATCTGAGATCACAATCAATCAAGAAAATCAATATCATCCATCATAAGCAATGATTAATAATCACACATTTATAATTAATTTAAAATAAATTAAATTAATTACAAATCTCTAATTAATTTAAAGTAAATTAAATTAATTACTCCATTATTATAAATCTTGCTTACATAACCATTAATTAATTACAAGTTAATTAATTAATCATTTCCTACTTCCATCTTAATTTATCATCCTTGATTAATTATCTTTTAATTACACTTAAGTAATTATCCTTTAATTATTTTCACAAATTAATTATCTTATACCAAATATAGAAAGTAACCCTTTAAATTACTAAAATTAATTACATTACTTCTTTAATTAATTTCATAAGTGAATTCCTTTATTTATTAATTATTTCCAAATAAATCCATTTTAAATTACATCATTAATTATAATAAATAAATGATCTCTAATTACATTTATTTCATTTAGCAATTTATCTTCAATTAACAAAATTGTTAATCACCTAGATTAACTCCATTCAGTAATTAACTACCCTTAATTACTTCATTAAATAATTTAATTACTCCATAATTAAATTTTCCTCTAATTAATCCCTTGATTAATTATACAAAGTAATTATACCCAAATTACTTCCATTTTTATATCATCCATAATTAATTACTTCCTTAAGTAATTATACTTATCACATCATCAAAGGTTATTTAAATTAATTAAACTAAATTAATTAACTTAAACAATTCATATTAGACTTCATTAATTACAATGTGAAATAAATTCTTAATTACTTCCGTAAGTAATTTATACTTAAATAATTCACAACTGATTATCTTAAATTAATAAACTTAATTAATTATCAAGATTAATCATATTCATTCATTATTTACTCATCCTAGTTAATAACTTCCATTAATTATTTACACCTCTTAAATTACTTTTCTAAAGTAATTAATTAAGATTTATTATTAATTACAATTAGATTTTATCTTTAATAACTCATAAATAAATCCTTAATTATTTAATTAAGTATTCAATATAACTTAAATTAACCCTTACTTCATTAATTAATAATCATAAATTAAAATTCAACTCTTATTTAATTAAATGATTCTTAATTATCCATTTATTAATCCTAAATTAATTATCTTAAACCTTAATTAACTAATTTAACTTTTAATTATTAAATTAATTAATTCAATCATTAATTAATTAAACTAGTTAATTATTCACTTACTTAATAATTTCAAATCCTTAATTTTCATTAATTTAAGGATAACATTTCTTATTAATGATCAAATTCTTATTTACAATTACATTTGAAACATTTTACTTCTAAATTTACTTTTACATTCCCTTTCAAATTTAGATTCAAAATAAGTACAAATTTAACTTAGCAAGATTTAAGTCACAATTTAAAATCTACTTTAAACATTTAAAGGTTGTTAAAACATTTTATTTTTATAAAACTTATTTCTTTAAAACTAGGAGACAAAACTAAATTTGAATCCTGTCTTAAATTCTGGGTTTAACTTATATTTAAACCCTATCTTTAAATTTTTAATCATTTAAAACCTTACAGGCTTTAAAAACTGGCAACAACAATAAAACCCGAGCCTACCCCAAAAAAACTTCGAGTCGAACATCATACCGCTTCGAGGCAAAACCCTAAATTACTTGAGAAAACTCGAGACTACCCTCCCGCTCAACTCAAATCCTCAGCGTTTCAAAACTGCACGGTGCACGTGCACCGTGGCTCCGGCAAACTCCGGTCACCTACCAGCACCTCATTCAATCACCCACCATCACCTCAACCGATCACGATCATCCAATATCACCCAGAAGCTCAAAATCGAAATCCAGAAACTTACCCAAACCTGGAACTCGAGACAGCCATCTACCCAAAACCTGTCATCGCCCCTATCTCGTCGCCATGGCCACCGGAGGACTCGAAATTCCGGCTACGACCTCGTCTTCGACCAAACTGTCACCACCTGAAACTCGGTAGCACTCGATGCACGTACGAGTCCGGGGTGCACGAGTTTCTCCTCCCTTCAAAAACTAGGTCAACCAACTTCCCAGGCTCGCCGCCATCACCACGACCACCTGGCCACCACTACCGCATTTTTCTCCGACACTCCGACCACCTAGGCATCTCCAGTAACCACCACGAACTCCCAGATCAACTGGATCACCAGAGAAACTTGAAAACACAAATTTCAGACACTACCCAATATCACATTCAATCCTTCATTAAAAATTGTGAATTTGATTCTAAAAATCCTATCTTTTAGATACAATTTCAGATATGTAATTATATCAACAAAATTTAACGTTTGATTTTTAACTTATTTCAAGTTTTCTTTGTGTTTCATTGTTTCCAGACAATGTTTTCTATCTAAAATTCTTGCAACTATTTTTAAAGCTTAGTTTAGTTTAAAACAACAAATTTTGTTTAAATACTTAGACCTAAAGAAGATTAGAGTGAGGAGAATTTGAAGTTGAAACTAAGTTTAAGTTTCTGGAAATTAAAAAACAGAGGTGGTTACAGTAATTAACTAAACATACTCACTTGTTTCCAGAGTCTAAACCCAATCATACCAACTCATTTTCAACATACATCACTAGATCACTTCAACAATATACAATATGCATCCCAAAAACTAAAGATGCCTCATGTTAACAGTTTAAAGGCAGAGTCTTAACCAAGATCAGAGGTGTTTGGAAACATCAGATATGCACACAACATAATTTCACAAAACTTGCACATACATATACATATAAAACAAATTATTAACACAGACATTCACAGGTTATTTAAATTTTAGTTTAAAAGTTTACTCACCAGGCTTTTTGAAACAGAAAGTTTGATCTTTGTTTTGAAAACAGCAGCTTGAACTTGCATTTATTTTTGTTTTGATTTCCAGAAAACTTTGAAATGGCTGGAACATGAACATGAACTGATCTGGAAATCTTGTTAGCTTGGATCTTTACATTGCTTACTTGATTAAGTGAAAAATTGATAAAACTGTTGTTTTGGTTGTAACACTTTTTTTCTAGTTTAAAACTTTGAACTGGGATTTGCAAAGCTTTAGTATGTGAAATAAAGTGAGGTAGTTTGATAAATAAACAAGTGAAAAGAATTGTTTATTGACCAGTACAACAAATCAAAGATTTTTATCTCTTTAGGCTGAAAGTATTTTCGAACAGCTTTGTTATGGAGGCTGAATTGATCTTTTGAACAATTCGAATTGACCTTTTGCTGCTTAGAGATAGAGGCATTAAATGCCTAAGTACTATATGTCTCAACCTCACTTATTTTAGTACATAGATAATTTTAGTTTTACCTTGTTTATTCTTTTGCCTGCATATGTTCATTTCCATAATGTAAAAATATTTACTTTGTTTACCTATGCTATTGTACTTATGTATATAGATGTTTTATTTCTAACTTACCCAGTCACATTTGTATTCATTGATATGATTTTACTTGTTGACTAAATGCTAAGCATACTTATCCTATTTCTATTCGTATATATAGAGATGAGTTTCTTGCCTGCCAATGTACTTTGTTGTAGAGTATAAATAATTTACTTTGCCTTTTACTTAAGTTTTATCTTATTGCCTTGCACTAGAATGATTCCTCTCTAGCCTGCAAATATATTTTTTTACTAGCCTTATCTATCTTGTACCTAAGTGATTTTTAAGCCTGCAAGTATATTTGCTAAAGATTATAAAGTATTTTACTCAAGTTTTTACTTTGTAATTGTTATGATTATTGTTATGGTTAGCTTGCATAATTATTTCTATCTCTAACATAAGTGTGTTTATATTTTATTTTAAAAACTCAACTATCACATAATTAATTACCTATTATTATTATTTTATTAAGCTATACTCTAAAAGAACACAAACCTTTTATTTAATTTAAATCCAAGCTAAAACCATTTAAACAAATTTTAACTTTTAATCTTGAGTATATTCTAAAGCCAACTGATTATTTATTAAATATTGAATTTAATCAAATTTTCCAAATTACTAAAAGATTAGAGTTTGAAAGCATATCCTTATCTATTAAAATTTAAACAGACTTTAACTATTTACCATATATACAAATATATATATAAATAAATAGAAAACAATTTATTAGCCTTTAAAAGATAATTTATCGGTTAAATATTCATTTAAAAGAAAATATTAATACAATTCATATCCCATTATCAATTATATATCAAATCAATTTAACATTTAATATAGATTATTAAATTGATATTGCTCAAAATTCCGGGATGTCACATTCCTCCCCTCTTAAAAGAATTTCGTCCCCGAAATTTAAAACAAAGGTAATTTAATAATCTCATTAAAGATTTAATTTTAAAAATACAAGCATATATCATCAATATATACTAACAACCATAGCAATCAACCATCCAATCAAACAAATCTAGCTATCCAGACAAAATACTGGATAGAATTTTCTCGAGTTTCCCCGAGTATAAATACCGGGTTACTCGCTCTACAGAATCCAAACAAAACTATCTACTAGGCTACACACATTTAGATCTACAAAACAAAATAGGATATCATACTATAGACCAGTCTGACTCAAAATCCAAAACTCCTGAACTACTGGTTCTACAACCAAAGATGACTCATACACGTACTCCCTCAGAGATACGTGAAAACAACGAATTCCAGTTATCCGAACCGACAATTCACTCCTGACAACCAAACACTTATCCAAAATCAAATCTCTGATTCTTATCCACAAAATCTTCGGACGATCCTGGGCCTACATCCTTACTGATCAGCTTATCTTTCGCTGATGCCCTCTCGAAACAACCTGAACCAAAACCATCCACTAAATGATCTTTCCAAGATCAACCACAACTCAGAACTCCACTCTACTCCAAAATCAAAGACGGATCTCACTACCCTTATCCGGAAGAGATAAAACACAGATGAAAATGCTGATGACGAACATAAGCAAAGACTGGGAAACACCTTCCAAAAATACGGTTCAACAGATCCAAAAATAAACTCAGAAGTTCCTCCAAAACCTGAGCTGCTTCACTAAGATCTTCCTCCAAAAACCCATCCCACTACTAAGTTGAACCATCGGTACCACTCATGGAATCTAGTCGATACCAAACTCAATCTCCAGATGCTAACAAAACTCTGACTTCCTGAAGTCATCCAGAAAAAAATCTCGGAAAATCCAAGAGAACACTCAGACTATCGCAAGTCACTTTTGCGATTAACCCAATCTAATATCCAAAGAAAACTGTTCTCTCTTTACCAAACAGAACATCTTACACTTAACTAACCAATCCACCAAAGAAATGGATCCACTCTGCTGCTTCTGAAATTACCTCAAGAAAATCTGCCAAGCCAGAAGACTTCCTTGACGGCTCATAGAACACTCCGAGCTACACTGCTGACCCAGATGCCCAAACTTCCTATCCAAAGCTCTTCGAGAAATTCGGACCTCAAACTAAACAGAACATCCTGCTGAACACATCCCCAACACCGAAGTAGACACACTTCGTTAACTCGTTCCAAAGAAACATCTTCGGAGACATCCATAGTCACTGTGTCTCATCACACAGCTACTACATCCTGAGGTATCAAGATACCAGAACTTGCTTCTGTCCAACCGATAAATCCAACTCTAGCTCATCCAAACTCTTGAAAATCCGCTCACACGAGTGCGATCAACTTGCACTTCAATGATGAACTCCGAACCTTAACAGGTTTCCTTCAGAGATTAATGAGATCCTTACATCAACAAAGATCACTCGAGGCGGTATTAGATATACAGTCTCGACAATTACACTGCCAACCTCAACAAACTCCAACCATCGGTAGTCGTGTTACACACACCACTACCCTATCTACCTTTATAACCTGTATTGGGAAAACCCGAACAGGTAACCCAACAATAGGTAGAAATAAATATATATACATATATATATCAAAAATACAAATACGCTCTCTCAAGAAAGAAATCACTTAAGAGTCTAGGTATTCACTCAACCTAGCGCTCTGATACCACTGTCACGACCCAACTCCCTACGCCCAGGAAGTCGTATCGTTTTTAAGAAAAGAAAGAGGTGAGAAATAGAAAAGATAGAGAAGAAAGAACAACAACATCAGAATCTCAACAGCGGAACGAATGAAATATAATATATCACAAAATAGATTACATAGTATCATATACATCAAAGTTACACAGATAATACAACACATACTAGACAGTTATAAACACCTGTCTAGTTAATACAAGTCGATACAACTCAAAACATCACAGAGATATAACACAGCGGAAATACAGATAAATACTAACACAGCGAAACCAATATATATCTATACGCTGAAGCCTCCTGCTCCATTGCTCCTCCACAATTCATCAAAGCTAACCTGAATCCCTTGGCTACCCGTAAAAATTTGGGTACCCGAGAGTTTAGGAAAAATAGAAATAAACTCCGGGTCAGACATGGGTCTGGTATGAGTAAACGGTTAAAGTTGCTTAACTTTTTAAAAACCTTTGAAAACAAAGGGTATTACGTAAGACATCCCACACATAAACATGGAAATGTTTTTACCTTACGCTAACCAAAACTTTGATAGGAAATTCAGTGATATTATAATAGGTCTAGGGTTTTCAAGTAAATAGAAAATAGCCGAAATTGTTACATTCATTAAATTCCAGCATACATAGGTATACAATCAAAACCGATGGCACTTATTGGATTTTGGATTTCATACAATGGCAGGGCTACTGGGGTACCGCCCATCACAGTACGTGGCCTAGATCACCGTACCGAGGACCCACCCTAAGTCCCCTGCAACACAAAGCCGGAACCATTCCTTACTAAACAGTTCCAAATAAGATAACCCCGCGGTTGTAGCTAGCAACCGCCACACAGCCGAAATGAAAAAGGGACTCTAGACAGGGGTATATCTTACTCTTAAGTGGGTGCTACCCACGAAGCCTTGCTGCACCTCCCCTGTTTTAGCCATTCCCGGTTGATGAGGCTTGAGGTCACGATTACCTTTATTGAGCACATCACTTAGAATGCTCATCGCCCGCCTGACGATGTTCTGAAAGCATTCGATCCATATAAGTTCGTTCCGGGTTCGAACGAAACCGAAGGCATTATCTCGTTACACTCATTTTGGAATCACCCTCAGAGTTAACGACAATAACCCTTGCAATTTGAACCACCATCTCGAATCTATAAGTACTATCTCCGTCCAACTCATTACGGAATCACCCACAGAGTTATACTGATGAATAGTTCTTATACCTCGAGTCTTCACTTGCTCCATTTGGATTTCACGACCTAACGTTATTTTGGATCGATGTGGTATTCGGGTCTCCAGACCTAGAATCCCGGTATACGGAAACCCGATCCCGGTCTCATCGAAATCCAAACCGTATCTTTTAAGGTCAAGTTGTTTTAAAGTTAAAACAATTTAATTCAATTATCTATATACACAGAGATAGATAAATCACAATATAACAATGGATAATAACATCATCATCATAAACAGATAATCCATATTATCTACTCAAACAGATAATCAATATCATCATACTTAAACAAGCATCCATAACACATAGATATTACTTATATCTGAGATCACAATCAATCAAGAAAATCAATATCATCCATCATAAGCAATGATTAATAATCACACATTTATAATTAATTTAAAATAAATTAAATTAATTACAAATCTCTAATTAATTTAAAGTAAATTAAATTAATTACTCCATTATTATAAATCTTGCTTACATAACCATTAATTAATTACAAGTTAATTAATTAATCATTTCCTACTTCCATCTTAATTTATCATCCTTGATTAATTATCTTTTAATTACACTTAAGTAATTATCCTTTAATTATTTTCACAAATTAATTATCTTATACCAAATATAGAAAGTAACCCTTTAAATTACTAAAATTAATTACATTACTTCTTTAATTAATTTCATAAGTGAATTCCTTTATTTATTAATTATTTCCAAATAAATCCATTTTAAATTACATCATTAATTATAATAAATAAATGATCTCTAATTACATTTATTTCATTTAGCAATTTATCTTCAATTAACAAAATTGTTAATCACCTAGATTAACTCCATTCAGTAATTAACTACCCTTAATTACTTCATTAAATAATTTAATTACTCCATAATTAAATTTTCCTCTAATTAATCCCTTGATTAATTATACAAAGTAATTATACCCAAATTACTTCCATTTTTATATCATCCACAATTAATTACTTCCTTAAGTAATTATACTTATCACATCATCAAAGGTTATTTAAATTAATTAAACTAAATTAATTAACTTAAACAATTCATATTAGACTTCATTAATTACAATGTGAAATAAATTCTTAATTACTTCCGTAAGTAATTTATACTTAAATAATTCACAACTGATTATCTTAAATTAATAAACTTAATTAATTATCAAGATTAATCATATTCATTCATTATTTACTCATCCTAGTTAATAACTTCCATTAATTATTTACACCTCTTAAATTACTTTTCTAAAGTAATTAATTAAGATTTATTATTAATTACAATTAGATTTTATCTTTAATAACTCATAAATAAATCCTTAATTATTTAATTAAGTATTCAATATAACTTAAATTAACCCTTACTTCATTAATTAATAATCATAAATTAAAATTCAACTCTTATTTAATTAAATGATTCTTAATTATCCATTTATTAATCCTAAATTAATTATCTTAAACCTTAATTAACTAATTTAACTTTTAATTATTAAATTAATTAATTCAATCATTAATTAATTAAACTAGTTAATTATTCACTTACTTAATAATTTCAAATCCTTAATTTTCATTAATTTAAGGATAACATTTATTATTAATGATCAAATTCTTATTTACAATTACATTTGAAACATTTTACTTTTAAATTTACTTTTACATTCCCTTTCAAATTTAGATTCAAAATAAGTACAAATTTAACTTAGCAAGATTTAAGTCACAATTTAAAATCTACTTTAAACATTTAAAGGTTGTTAAAACATTTTATTTTTATAAAACTTATTTCTTTAAAACTAGGAGACAAAACTAAATTTGAATCCTGTCTTAAATTCTGGGTTTAACTTATATTTAAACCCTATCTTTAAATTTTTAATCATTTAAAACCTTACAGGCTTTAAAAACTGGCAACAACAATAAAACCCGAGCCTACCCCAAAAAAACTTCGAGTCGAACATCATACCGCTTCGAGGCAAAACCCTAAATTACTTGAGAAAACTCGAGACTACCCTCCCGCTCAACTCAAATCCTCAGCGTTTCAAAACTGCACGGTGCACGTGCACCGTGGCTCCGGCAAACTCCGGTCACCTACCAGCACCTCATTCCATCACCCACCATCACCTCAACCGATCACGATCATCCAATATCACCCAGAAGCTCAAAATCGAAATCCAGAAACTTACCCAAACCTGGAACTCGAGACAGCCATCTACCCAAAACCTGTCATCGCCCCTATCTCGTCGCCATGGCCACCGGAGGACTCGAAATTCCGGCTACGACCT
This sequence comes from Allium fistulosum, assembly GCA_030737815.1. NCBI lineage: Eukaryota > Viridiplantae > Streptophyta > Magnoliopsida > Asparagales > Amaryllidaceae > Allium > Allium fistulosum. The sequence continues at coordinate 267,966,722 of CM060904.1, read as the reverse complement.
CGTCTTCGACCAAACTGTCACCACCTGAAACTCGGTAGCACTCGATGCACGTACGAGTCCGGGGTGCACGAGTTTCTCCTCCCTTCAAAAACTAGGTCAACCAACTTCCCAGGCTAGCCGCCATCACCACGACCACCTGGCCACCACTACCGCATTTTTCTCCGACACTCCGACCACCTAGGCATCTCCAGTAACCACCACGAACTCCCAGATCAACTGGATCACCAGAGAAACTTGAAAACACAAATTCCAGACACTACCCAATATCACATTCAATCCTTCATTAAAAATTGTGAATTTGATTCTAAAAATCCTATCTTTTAGATACAATTTCAGATATGTAATTATATCAACAAAATTTAACGTTTGATTTTTAACTTATTTCAAGTTTTCTTTGTGTTTCATTGTTTCCAGACAATGTTTTCTATCTAAAATTCTTGCAACTATTTTTAAAGCTTAGTTTAGTTTAAAACAACAAATTTTGTTTAAATACTTAGACCTAAAGAAGATTAGAGTGAGGAGAATTTGAAGTTGAAACTAAGTTTAAGTTTCTGGAAATTTAAAAACAGAGGTGGTTACAGTAATTAACTAAACATACTCACTTGTTTCCAGAGTCTAAACCCAATCATACCAACTCATTTTCAACATACATCACTAGATCACTTCAACAATATACAATATGCATCCCAAAAACTAAAGATGCCTCATGTTAACAGTTTAAAGGCAGAGTCTTAACCAAGATCAGAGGTGTTTGGAAACATCAGATATGCACACAACATAATTTCACAAAACTTGCACATACATATACATATAAAACAAATTATTAACACAGACATTCACAGGTTATTTAAATTTTAGTTTAAAAGTTTACTCACCAGGCTTTTTGAAACAGAAAGTTTGATCTTTGTTTTGAAAACAGCAGCTTGAACTTGCATTTATTTTTGTTTTGATTTCCAGAAAACTTTGAAATGGCTGGAACATGAACATGAACTGATCTGGAAATCTTGTTAGCTTGGATCTTTACATTGCTTACTTGATTAAGTGAAAAATTGATAAAACTGTTGTTTTGGTTGTAACACTTTTTTTCTAGTTTAAAACTTTGAACTGGGATTTGCAAAGCTTTAGTATGCGAAATAAAGTGAGGTAGTTTGATAAATAAACAAGTGAAAAGAATTGTTTATTGACCAGTACAACAAATCAGAGATTTTTATCTCTTTAGGCTGAAAGTATTTTCGAACAGCTTTGTTATGGAGGCTGAATTGATCTTTTGAACAATTCGAATTGACCTTTTGCTGCTTAGAGATAGAGGCATTAAATGCCTAAGTACTATATGTCTCAACCTCACTTATTTTAGTACATAGATAATTTTAGTTTTACCTTGTTTATTCTTTTGCCTGCATATGTTCATTTCCATAATGTAAAAATATTTACTTTGTTTACCTATGCTATTGTACTTATGTATATAGATGTTTTATTTCTAACTTACCCAGTCACATTTGTATTCATTGATATGATTTTACTTGTTGACTAAATGCTAAGCATACTTATCCTATTTCTATTCGTATATATAGAGATGAGTTTCTTGCCTGCCAATGTACTTTGTTGTAGAGTATAAATAATTTACTTTGCCTTTTACTTAAGTTTTATCTTATTGCCTTGCACTAGAATGATTCCTCTCTAGCCTGCAAATATATTTTTTTACTAGCCTTATCTATCTTGTACCTAAGTGATTTTTAAGCCTGCAAGTATATTTGCTAAAGATTATAAAGTATTTTACTCAAGTTTTTACTTTGTAATTGTTATGATTATTGTTATGGTTAGCTTGCATAATTATTTCTATCTCTAACATAAGTGTGTTTATATTTTATTTTAAAAACTCAACTATCACATAATTAATTACCTATTATTATTTTATTAAGCTATACTCTAAAAGAACACAAACCTTTTATTTAATTTAAATCCAAGCTAAAACCATTTAAAAAAAATTTAACTTTTAATCTTGAGTATATTCTAAAGCCAACTGATTATTTATTAAATATTGAATTTAATCAAATTTTCCAAATTACTAAAAGATTAGAGTTTGAAAGCATATCCTTATCTATTAAAATTTAAACAGACTTTAACTATTTACCATATATACAAATATATATATAAATAAATAGAAAACAATTTATTAGCCTTTAAAAGATAATTTATCGGTTAAATATTCATTTAAAAGAAAATATTAATACAATTCATATCCCATTATCAATTATATATCAAATCAATTTAACATTTAATATAGATTATTAAATTGATATTGCTCAAAATTCCGGGATGTCACACTATTACTCTTTTGCTGATAACAAAAGGGGGAAAGAAGTTAAGATTTTGGAAAATAAGTTCAAATTTTTATTTGCATATTCTCATCTAGGTTTATTTGCATATTTTCATCTAGGTTCATTGCATTTTTATGTGAAGAGGGAGCTTTGTTGTAGGGTGAGTATCCAAATAGGGGGAGCTAATAGAATTCATCAAGACCAAATACATTTAATAGAGTCAAAATCTTAATATATGTTTGTTATCATCAAAATGGGGAGATTGAAGAATACAATAGCCTAAGATTTTTGTTCGACGATAATAAACATATATATATTCGTTTAAATGTATTTGTTACTGTACTATTTTATTTTTCCACATAATTAAATAAATATTTGTTGAATAAAAAATAACTCGGAATTCTTATTTAAACAAATATTTTATTCAACCAAATTTTTTATTACAAATTCAAATAGTTCAAAGTTGAGCTCTGACTACATTTACACATTTTCAATTACAATAAAAATTCAATTACATCACAATTTTCACTTTACAGTTTTACATACATATTTCACCTTACTACATATTCACTCATCACTCGTATTTGATCTTCAACTCTGTTCCAGCTTGTATCCAACATCTGAACTATCTGCAAAATAAACACTGACGCAGTAAAATTAAAAAAAAGAAATATTTTGCAGTGCAAAATGAAGTGTGTGTTTTGAAAATATTATTTTCCTCGGTTATTTGGGTTGTTCGTCATCATTCTTTTAATTCATCTTACACGAACAACTTGTGACATGCATAGTGTATCATTGTACATGTCACAAGGCCATGCACACCGATAAACACCTGCTTGTCAAAATCGTAGGGACAGGTGAGCACAAGGTCAAACCCAAGCCCAGACTGGATTCAACTCAGGTGCAATGCAAAAACAAAATACACACATGAAAACATTCAACTAGACCAGTCATCATAACTCAGGCAAACCATGGACAAAAGTGCACCAGCTTCAACCAAATGTACACATGGTTAGTCCAGACTCATATGGAACAAAACATTAACCAAATGTACACATGCAGCCTGTGACGACCCGGAATTTTTGTATATTTGAAATATGAATATTTAATTTATTTTAAATATCCGAAGGTTAAATTTTAACTTTAATTTCAAATATACAGTATTTATTTGGATAATTAATTATAAAATTTAATTATCGGGATTGGGTAAAATATGGAATCTCGATTTTAAGCCTGTTAAAAATAGTTCAAAGGTTCAGAAAATTTATATTGTTAATACTGAAAATGATAGAACTTTTAAAATGGAATTTTAAAAGAGTTTTGTTCAGTTTTAAAAATATATCGTTGAAATTAAATTTAAAAATAGCTGTCCGAGGCACAGTCTCGAAATTCGACGAAACCAGTTCCATTTAATTCGTAATATTAAATTATTGCCAGATTTCAAATTTCGTAATTTTCGGAACTACCGTGTGACCGTACGAGTTAGAAACGTCTAGACAATAATTAATCGTTTTAAATTTAAATATCCTTCGTCTTTTTATCTATCAGATCTTTTTCAACTCAACCGACCTTATCTCTTTCTTTCTTCATTCTTAAGCCAGGTAACGGAAGAAAATTTTAGAGCACGTGTTCACCTAATAGAACACGCGTCCCCCTTAAAAGTAAACAACCGAACACTTCATCATTTTCGTTCAAAAGAAAATAAATGGCCAAATACTTTCCTTCTCCAGGATCTTTTCCCTCTTCTCAATTTTTATTTCCAACCGAGCCTTCATTTTCAAAACGAAATCGAAAGGGGGAAATTTTATTTAAAGATCGAAGTCTATGTAAGTTCGCGTTCGATCAACAGAGGAGCACTCGCGATTTCTGGAAGGGGTTTCTCGAGCAGTGCCTGTGTAGCGTCGCGAGAGGGTTGAGAGGATGAGGTAGTGAGCTCGATTGGAACAGCTCGGCGCGAGTCATCAAGGTTCAGGGCGGCACGATTGGACCTGGAAGTGGTCGCATCGCGAGCAGGATGATGGCGACGCGATTCTTGGGTGCTCGCGATTTTCATTTCGTCTAGGGTTCTCGAGCTAGGGCTTGGGGGTCGGCACATTCGCGAAGGAGAGGCACTCGCGATGATTGCGGCATCAGGTGTGGCATCGGTGAAGCGAAGATGGCCGAAGTGGGGATGGATGTCTCGACGTTGACGATAGACAGTGAGGAGGCGGCGATGAAGATGGGGTGGTGACGCGATTTTTCTGGTGTTCGAGCAAGTTGGGTTTGCATTCATCTTTCGAAGCTTAGAGGGGCAGGTATCTGCGATTTCATTTAATTTAATATATATAAGTGAGGTCTCATTTCATAGTAAAAGAAATTTTAAATCAGTTCTGTCTAATTTATTAATATACGAATATAGGTTAAAAAAGACTTATATTTTCATTTAAAGATTTATGTATGAGTAAGTATGCAGAACTGAAAAGAAAATCTATATTTGGGTAGATAAGTTTTAAATGTATATAGATATAATTTCGAAAGGGGTTAAAATTTATTTTTAAGTAATCTAAGAAGTAATTGATTGTTTAGGGTAACTAATTAAATGGTAATTATCTGGTTGACTAATTCAAATATTAATAAAATTGTATAAATGTTTATTCAGTTGAAATCGTAAAGGGAACAAGACGAGATGGAAATGGTTTGCGAAAAGCAAAATAGGAGGTGAGTTAATCTCACTCAGTTGAATTTTATTTTAAATTTAAATGGTTAAATTTAAATAATTGATTGGATGATTGCATGGATTGAATATGCTATATTATATATATAGTAGTATATAGCAATATATACATATTGGCATATGTATATATTTGAGTTGTTGATATTCCCGCATTTATATAGCGGATGAGACCCTATGCGCCGCATAATAGCGGATGATTTTATATAAAACCCATATACCGCGATATTCCACCTTGAAGTGGAATTGGTATTGTGCTAACGTTTGTGGATGCAGGGAAACAGGTTGGAGGGATCCAACTGGATTCCTCAAAAATTTATTTTATTTTCCTGTGATCTGAATATTGATATCCTGTGATGATTCGATATTGGATGTTGTGGTTGATTGAATTCCCAGTATAATAAATTTTGAAAATCTATGGGATTGAATTTTTGAAGAAAATAAAGAATAAAAATTTAAGTAAATTGGAATGAATTTAAAGGTGAATTGGAAATAAGATAAAATGAAGTGAATTGGAATTTTAGTAAATATGGGAAAAAGAAATTTAAAGTTTACCGAGGAGTAATAAAATTTAAAACTCAAGTGATATTGTTTTTAAAGAAATAGAGAAATTTCTTTTAAATTTAATGATTTAATATAATTTAAATTAAAAGCGTAAATAAGGAATGTTGGGAAGTTAAAATTGGTATTTTCAGTTAAAAAGGGTTTTAACTCAAATAAAGGAATAAATCTAAAAGTTAATGTATTTTGAAATAAATGAAGTAGTAAAGGAAATTTATTTCAAAGTAAAGTAAAGTAAATTGGAAAATCAATTGGAAATTGATTTAGTTATTTAAAATTGTAATTTTAAAAGAAGTGAGATTTTGGAGATATAAAACTGGGTTTATAAAGTAAAATAAAATATAGTGGATATTTGAATATAAATTCAAGGTAAGAATTTATAAAAAGATATGGTTTGGTTTAAAAATAAATGTTGATTTATTTTATGGAAATGAGAAGTGTATTTCTTTGGATAGCCAAGTACGTTTTCAAAGCAATTTTAAATAATAAGTTAAAAGTTTTTAGTATGTTTTAAAAAGCATGTTTTAGAGAATCTATTATTTCTAAATGTTAAACTTTAAAGTAAGTATTTTTCAAAGATCTATTATTGTAGTAATTATATAAAAGTGATTTGCTATTATGTTTTAAAAGGAGAAATTTAGTTTATATTGATAAAGTGGTTTATTTTAAAGTATATATTTTTAATAAAGTATTAAAGTAGTTTAATTTCAATGTTATAAGATATATTTAAAATAAAGTGTTTTTAAATTATTCTAAAATCTAAAAGTGTTTTGTACTTGGTGTTTCAGAGAAATAAATATTTGGAAATGTATTCCGTAAGCGGAAACTGTTTGAAATTGTTTTCAAAAGGAGTTTGAAAATTTGGAAATATATCTTGGAAAGATATTTGGGCAAATAAATAATGTGGGAAATTATTTATTGAGTGATGGTTGTTTGTGGATGTTAATTGATAGTTAAATAACCGACTATCAATATTGGCCAATGCGCTGATCGTTTCGAAGAGACCGGGATCGAGTTTCCGTATACCGGGATTCTAGGTCTGGAGACTCGAATACCACTTCGATTCGGTTTGTACGTTTCGGGTAACGTGTTCGAAGTCGAAGATGGAGCAGTGAAGTGCAAGGGCTAGTCGCTACTAATCCTGAGGATATTTCCAAAATGGATGTAGTAGGAGTAGTGCCTTCGGTTCCGTTCAAACCCAGGACGGACTGGTATGGACGAATGCTTGCGAAACATCGTCAGCGGACGATGGGCATTCTAAGGGATATGTTCTCTAAAAGGTATCGTTTAGCCTCGAACCTCATCAACCGGGAATGACTGAAAATCAGGGGTTATGCAGCAAGGCTTCGTGGGTAGCTCCCACTGGAGGGTAAGGTCATCCCTGTCTAGATGTCCCTTTTTATTTCGGCTTAGTGGTGCGGTTGCTGATCCCAACCGTGGGGTGATTTTATTCGGGATCATCCAGTAAGGGATGGTTCCGGCCTTGTGTTGCAGAGGAGCGGGCGTACTCCTCGGTACGGTGATCTAGGCCACGTACTGTGATAGGTGGTACCCCAGTGCCTAGTCATTCGTTGGAAATCCATTTTCCCTACGTGCTTGTACGGTTTTGATTGTGCCCAACTATTGTTGAAATGTGAGATGCAAGCATTTCAGCTAGATTATATTTTACTTTCTGTAGACACTATTATAATATCAGAGGATTTTGATATAAAGTGTTTAGCTATCGTAAGGTAAAAACCCGACATGTTTATTTGTGGCGTGGTCTTACGAGATGCTTTTGTTTTCAAAGGGTTTTGAAACTTTAATAATCAATTGAGTGTGATTTTCTCACGCTGGTTTTCCAGACTGACTCGGGTATTGTTTTATATGATGCTCGGGTCAGACCGAGTATTATAAATTACAGGAAATGATGCTGTGGAGCTGGATGGCGATACGTACTTTCGTATTTGAGTTATATTCCGCTGTGTATTCAGATTGTGTGGACAAGTTATGATTACTGTCCAGTTGTATGATATTGATGTGATGTACTCTGATGATGTATTTGGATGATGTATATGTAAACAGATATAGATTTCTTTTTGTGTAAAGATCTGTTATTATCTATTATATTTTATTCCGCTGCGATGGTTAGATTCTGATGTTGTTTTTCTTTTATTTTCTTCTTCTACCTCTTCTTTTTACTCAAATGGTCCGGTTTTTCTTGTATGAAAAACCCGGGTTGTTACACTTGGTATCAGAGCTTAGGCTAGCGATAACCTTGGCTCTGGTGGGAATTTTGAGAGTACTAATAGATATGAGCGCGTATTTGTTAGTGAATATAAAATGATTTTATATTGTGTTGGTTGGTTTATTGAGTGGTATATGAACCTTCGTCGGCACAGTCTGTACAACTGTATCGAAGGGGTTTCTAAACACTTGAATAGAACAGTTCGACACAATATTGTTTTAAATAGGGTGAATGAAATAATTTTGCCCAAATTATTTTGTATATAAAAGAAATAATTATTTGAAATTATTATAGATATATATTTGGATGCTTGGTTGTTAGAAAATGACAATAATAAGTTAGTCTCATTATTGAGTAGAAATTGAAACTTATAACCTAAGTTGAAGAATAAATTTATATAACAAATGGAATTTGAAATATAGACTAAATGCAATTTATAAATTGAGATAAACTTTATATACAAATGTGAATTACAAATGTGATTTATAATCAATGAGATAAGTTCATAAACAAATGAAATTTGTAATTTGAAACAGAATTTCAAGGTAATGTTTAAACATGAATGGGATGAGTTGAGAATTTGGAAGGATTTAAAATTCCTTTGGATTTAAAATGGTTTTCAAAGGTGTTGGAGAAATAATAGTGGAATTATTTGAGAAATATTTTTGAATCGAATTTGAGATCTAGAGAGATTTGGGATTTAAAATATTTGAAAGGTTTTAAAGAGATAAAAGCATTAAATTCTCTTTCGGTCGCTGGAAAATAATTTCGGTGATGACTGCAGCATCATCGATATCTATTTTCGAGTTTCCTAAGAGAAATTGCTACCAAACTGTTTTAAATTGAAAATGATTGTGAATTGAGTTGGTTTTAAAATTCAAAGGGAAAATTGTTTGGTAAAAGCAGATTATTTTGGAAATTGGGATTTGATGTGATATACCAGGTGTGTATGAGTTATTTATGGATTCAAAATGGTTTTGAAATAAAACCGGGCAATTGAATTCTGGGAATTCTATTTAAAATATAAATGTGGAAAATTTAAAATGAATCAACAATATAAAGTATAGAATGAAGTTGATTTAAATAAGAAGGAAATGAAAGTTTAATTCTGGGATTATAATTATGAGATGAAAATAACTAAATGAGTAATATAAGTTGGTAGATAAAAGAGTTAGAGAACTTGAAGGTGAATGAATTGTAAAACTTGTATAAAATTTGTATCCTAGAATTAAAATTTAATTCGAGCATATGAAGGTGAATAAAATATATTTGAATTTAACTTAAGATGAGTTAAATAAAATTGAGAATTGGAATTGAATTAAATATAAGTAAGTTGAAGTTGAATTGAATTGGATATAAAGGTAATGTAAAATGCTTATAATTGTGTAAAGAAATTCATATTCTTAAGTTCTTAAGTGTAATAATTTGAAAATTTGATTGTAAAGATGAAAATGGACTTAAATGAATAGTCCCAGATCTTAAGTAAGTAAGTTAAAACTTATTAATAGAAATGAAATTGTAATTATCAAATGGAAACGACTAAGATGAGCAATCTTAATAAATTCAAACTTGAATTATAAAATAAATTGAACTTAAGATAATTAAGTGAAGTGATATTTGGAATTAAAAGGCAAGTATTTAATTTTAACCAGCAAAGGAACTAATTAGATAATAAATTAGTTAATGAAATTGAATTGGGAATTAATGAAATTGGATTAAAATAGTAATGGTTTGGATTTCGAATGGAATCCGAATAAGTGAAAATAAATAAATGGATGGAATTTGATTAAATAAGAATCAAATGAAAGATGGAAATAAAACTTAAAAGGGTTGGTTAAATGGAAAATAAACTTAAGTTATTGACTTAAGTAAATATTGAATGGAAACTGAACTCAACAGAGGAGTGGTTTAAATAAGTTGAGAAATAATTATTTAATAAATTAACTTGGATTGTTGTCGAGCTAAATAAAATTCAATTTTTGGAAGTTGGAGATGAATTGAATTTAAGAAAATTTTTAGAAATGAAAATCTGAATGAAAATGTGGAATAAGTATTTATATTTGAAATGAAGTGGTAAATTGAAGTAAATTGAAATTCATATGAAATTGGGAGTTCAATTTGAATATATACACTTCGGTGGTGAAATAGTAAATAAATATAAGAAAAATTTATATGAACTTAAGAATTGAAGAATGAAATTCTTAAGAAAATTTGTATTGGAGATATACTTAGTAATTATTGGAATAGAAATATATATATATACTAAGTGAATAGTTGAATGAAGACTAAAACTGAAGTTGTGAAATGGGATAGTTGTGAATAAGGGGATAACAATCAAAAAGGAATGTGAATAAAAGAGAATTGATATAACTGATAATCAATTGAAATTAATACGTAAGGTGTACGTATATTATTTATTCGCATAGCTATTTGATCCGGATTCGAACACAGAATTTCGGGATAGATATATCGATCCGAATCAGGATTTTTCACTCGATTTTCAACGGCGAGCCTGGATATGGATTGTTGATTGATTCTGGAAATTCTCTATCATAGTTGGTGGCTATGCAAGGAGAATGACGGTTTCTGATCAAGAAACCAGATCTGAGTCCGCACTAGGAAGTCGGGTGGACGATACTAGTTCGGAAGTGGAATTGTGTGATCGATTGAGCGATCGAATGTGATATTGCGTACGGATGATATATGTGCATCGTACGGGCTTAAGTAAAACAAATATTGAAAATTTGTAAAGAAAAGTATAAAATGACTTTGGGATTGTGATTGAATATTATTGCTTAGTAGGATATACAGGTGTATAAAAGCAAAGGATAAATTGGGATTTTTGATTTAGAAGATAAAATTTAATGGCCCGACAAAAAGGTATGAATTTGAATTTCTATATGAAATTTGATTGGGTTTTTGATCCAGCCACTTGGCTTTTTGTTTTCTTTTTGAGATTGGGAGGCCGTAGAGCCATTTTGTAGTAGTACCGAGCTAGCCGCGCAAAGGAGACGCTGGCGAAATTTTTCGGAAATTTAGGGAGTTAGAAAAATTTTGAGAAAATTTTTATAATTCAAAATTTGAATTCAAATTTAAATTTGAATGGATAAGTAGGTGGTATGAGTTGAACTTATGAATAAGTTTGGGAAGTTAAAAGATGATTAGTGTATCATTAATAAAAGATTGTTATGGAAAGTTGTTAAAACTATTTGGATGGGGAAAAAGAACGGGTATCGAATCATTTCTCTTAACTGGTAATTTCGAGGACGAAATTCTTTTAAGGGGGGAGGAATGTGACGACCCGGAATTTTTGTATATTTGAAATATGAATATTTAATTTATTTTAAATATCCGAAGGTTAAATTTTAACTTTAATTTCAAATATACAGTATTTATTTGGATAATTAATTATAAAATTTAATTATCGGGATTGGGTAAAATATGGAATCTCGATTTTAAGCCTGTTAAAAATAGTTCAAAGGTTCAGAAAATTTATATTGTTAATACTGAAAATGATAGAACTTTTAAAATGGAATTTTAAAAGAGTTTTGTTCAGTTTTAAAAATATATCGTTGAAATTAAATTTAAAAATAGCTGTCCGAGGCACAGTCTCGAAATTCGACGAAACCAGTTCCATTTAATTCGTAATATTAAATTATTGCCAGATTTCAAATTTCGTAATTTTCGGAACTACCGTGTGACCGTACGAGTTAGAAACGTCTAGACAATAATTAATCGTTTTAAATTTAAATATCCTTCGTCTTTTTATCTATCAGATCTTTTTCAACTCAACCGACCTTATCTCTTTCTTTCTTCATTCTTAAGCCAGGTAACGGAAGAAAATTTTAGAGCACGTGTTCACCTAATAGAACACGCGTCCCCCTTAAAAGTAAACAACCGAACACTTCATCATTTTCGTTCAAAAGAAAATAAATGGCCAAATACTTTCCTTCTCCAGGATCTTTTCCCTCTTCTCAATTTTTATTTCCAACCGAGCCTTCATTTTCAAAACGAAATCGAAAGGGGGAAATTTTATTTAAAGATCGAAGTCTATGTAAGTTCGCGTTCGATCAACAGAGGAGCACTCGCGATTTCTGGAAGGGGTTTCTCGAGCAGTGCCTGTGTAGCGTCGCGAGAGGGTTGAGAGGATGAGGTAGTGAGCTCGATTGGAACAGCTCGGCGCGAGTCATCAAGGTTCAGGGCGGCACGATTGGACCTGGAAGTGGTCGCATCGCGAGCAGGATGATGGCGACGCGATTCTTGGGTGCTCGCGATTTTCATTTCGTCTAGGGTTCTCGAGCTAGGGCTTGGGGGTCGGCACATTCGCGAAGGAGAGGCACTCGCGATGATTGCGGCATCAGGTGTGGCATCGGTGAAGCGAAGATGGCCGAAGTGGGGATGGATGTCTCGACGTTGACGATAGACAGTGAGGAGGCGGCGATGAAGATGGGGTGGTGACGCGATTTTTCTGGTGTTCGAGCAAGTTGGGTTTGCATTCATCTTTCGAAGCTTAGAGGGGCAGGTATCTGCGATTTCATTTAATTTAATATATATAAGTGAGGTCTCATTTCATAGTAAAAGAAATTTTAAATTAGTTCTGTCTAATTTATTAATATACGAATATAGGTTAAAAAAGACTTATATTTTCATTTAAAGATTTATGTATGAGTAAGTATGCAGAACTGAAAAGAAAATCTATATTTGGGTAGATAAGTTTTAAATGTATATAGATATAATTTCGAAAGGGGTTAAAATTTATTTTTAAGTAATCTAAGAAGTAATTGATTGTTTAGGGTAACTAATTAAATGGTAATTATCTGGTTGACTAATTCAAATATTAATAAAATTGTATAAATGTTTATTCAGTTGAAATCGTAAAGGGAACAAGACGAGATGGAAATGGTTTGCGAAAAGCAAAATAGGAGGTGAGTTAATCTCACTCAGTTGAATTTTATTTTAAATTTAAATGGTTAAATTTAAATAATTGATTGGATGATTGCATGGATTGAATATGCTATATTATATATATAGTAGTATATAGCAATATATACATATTGGCATATGTATATATTTGAGTTGTTGATATTCCCGCATTTATATAGCGGATGAGACCCTATGCGCCGCATAATAGCGGATGATTTTATATAAAACCCATATACCGCGATATTCCACCTTGAAGTGGAATTGGTATTGTGCTAACGTTTGTGGATGCAGGGAAACAGGTTGGAGGGATCCAACTGGATTCCTCAAAAATTTATTTTATTTTCCTGTGATCTGAATATTGATATCCTGTGATGATTCGATATTGGATGTTGTGGTTGATTGAATTCCCAGTATAATAAATTTTGAAAATCTATGGGATTGAATTTTTGAAGAAAATAAAGAATAAAAATTTAAGTAAATTGGAATGAATTTAAAGGTGAATTGGAAATAAGATAAAATGAAGTGAATTGGAATTTTAGTAAATATGGGAAAAAGAAATTTAAAGTTTACCGAGGAGTAATAAAATTTAAAACTCAAGTGATATTGTTTTTAAAGAAATAGAGAAATTTCTTTTAAATTTAATGATTTAATATAATTTAAATTAAAAGCGTAAATAAGGAATGTTGGGAAGTTAAAATTGGTATTTTCAGTTAAAAAGGGTTTTAACTCAAATAAAGGAATAAATCTAAAAGTTAATGTATTTTGAAATAAATGAAGTAGTAAAGGAAATTTATTTCAAAGTAAAGTAAAGTAAATTGGAAAATCAATTGGAAATTGATTTAGTTATTTAAAATTGTAATTTTAAAAGAAGTGAGATTTTGGAGATATAAAACTGGGTTTATAAAGTAAAATAAAATATAGTGGATATTTGAATATAAATTCAAGGTAAGAATTTATAAAAAGATATGGTTTGGTTTAAAAATAAATGTTGATTTATTTTATGGAAATGAGAAGTGTATTTCTTTGGATAGCCAAGTACGTTTTCAAAGCAATTTTAAATAATAAGTTAAAAGTTTTTAGTATGTTTTAAAAAGCATGTTTTAGAGAATCTATTATTTCTAAATGTTAAACTTTAAAGTAAGTATTTTTCAAAGATCTATTATTGTAGTAATTATATAAAAGTGATTTGCTATTATGTTTTAAAAGGAGAAATTTAGTTTATATTGATAAAGTGGTTTATTTTAAAGTATATATTTTTAATAAAGTATTAAAGTAGTTTAATTTCAATGTTATAAGATATATTTAAAATAAAGTGTTTTTAAATTATTCTAAAATCTAAAAGTGTTTTGTACTTGGTGTTTCAGAGAAATAAATATTTGGAAATGTATTCCGTAAGCGGAAACTGTTTGAAATTGTTTTCAAAAGGAGTTTGAAAATTTGGAAATATATCTTGGAAAGATATTTGGGCAAATAAATAATGTGGGAAATTATTTATTGAGTGATGGTTGTTTGTGGATGTTAATTGATAGTTAAATAACCGACTATCAATATTGGCCAATGCGCTGATCGTTTCGAAGAGACCGGGATCGAGTTTCCGTATACCGGGATTCTAGGTCTGGAGACTCGAATACCACTTCGATTCGGTTTGTACGTTTCGGGTAACGTGTTCGAAGTCGAAGATGGAGCAGTGAAGTGCAAGGGCTAGTCGCTACTAATCCTGAGGATATTTCCAAAATGGATGTAGTAGGAGTAGTGCCTTCGGTTCCGTTCAAACCCAGGACGGACTGGTATGGACGAATGCTTGCGAAACATCGTCAGCGGACGATGGGCATTCTAAGGGATATGTTCTCTAAAAGGTATCGTTTAGCCTCGAACCTCATCAACCGGGAATGACTGAAAATCAGGGGTTATGCAGCAAGGCTTCGTGGGTAGCTCCCACTGGAGGGTAAGGTCATCCCTGTCTAGATGTCCCTTTTTATTTCGGCTTAGTGGTGCGGTTGCTGATCCCAACCGTGGGGTGATTTTATTCGGGATCATCCAGTAAGGGATGGTTCCGGCCTTGTGTTGCAGAGGAGCGGGCGTACTCCTCGGTACGGTGATCTAGGCCACGTACTGTGATAGGTGGTACCCCAGTGCCTAGTCATTCGTTGGAAATCCATTTTCCCTACGTGCTTGTACGGTTTTGATTGTGCCCAACTATTGTTGAAATGTGAGATGCAAGCATTTCAGCTAGATTATATTTTACTTTCTGTAGACACTATTATAATATCAGAGGATTTTGATATAAAGTGTTTAGCTATCGTAAGGTAAAAACCCGACATGTTTATTTGTGGCGTGGTCTTACGAGATGCTTTTGTTTTCAAAGGGTTTTGAAACTTTAATAATCAATTGAGTGTGATTTTCTCACGCTGGTTTTCCAGACTGACTCGGGTATTGTTTTATATGATGCTCGGGTCAGACCGAGTATTATAAATTACAGGAAATGATGCTGTGGAGCTGGATGGCGATACGTACTTTCGTATTTGAGTTATATTCCGCTGTGTATTCAGATTGTGTGGACAAGTTATGATTACTGTCCAGTTGTATGATATTGATGTGATGTACTCTGATGATGTATTTGGATGATGTATATGTAAACAGATATAGATTTCTTTTTGTGTAAAGATCTGTTATTATCTATTATATTTTATTCCGCTGCGATGGTTAGATTCTGATGTTGTTTTTCTTTTATTTTCTTCTTCTACCTCTTCTTTTTACTCAAATGGTCCGGTTTTTCTTGTATGAAAAACCCGGGTCGTTACACAGCCTCAACAAAATGTACACATAATGAACAGTACATGGAAAGCACTTGAAGTTCATATGCAACTAGAGGTATAAAGCAAAATGTTCAAGCAAAATGGATATGCAAGCAAACAGGGGCAGTTTAACTTGAGGCAAGTCACAATGCAACATGAAAACAACATATGCAACCAGACCAGAACAATGCACATGTACACATTGGAGCTAGCAGTTCAACATGCTCACATGTTCAAAGGATAAAGCAAAATCAAAAATTGAAAAGGGGCAAATCACGTACCAATTCAAAGCATAATTCGAACTCGACATTGAAGCTGCAGTGAGCAAAATTGAGGAACGAAAGCATCAGGCAATCGATTTGAACTTCCAAGCGGTGACTTCAAATACAATCGAAACCCTAACTTTTGAGGAGCAACAAAAGGAACGACTGAAGAGATTACGCAAACAAAAGGGGGAACAAACTTCTCTAATTTATTATTACTTGGGCCGGTTCTATCTTTATTTATTGGGCTTAAATTATAGGGTTTTTTGTTTAGCTACATTTTTATTTGTAATTCTCTTTTTAAAATTTGGTAAATATCTAGTTGTGTAACTAGGTACAAACTACAGGGCGTAGTTTGAGAAGTCGTAACTCAGTGGCTGAGTTGTGGCAGGGTTTTGAGCTTAGAGTTAGGTTAATCGAGTTAGCTGGTATCGCGAGTTTACGTTTTTTTGTAAGCGACTGATTACTTAATTTCTAGTAGAAACCTTGGGGCAGCACGTAGGCAGTTTTTGTCGAAGCGGGGTAAATCTGTGTATGATC
Organism: Allium fistulosum; assembly: GCA_030737815.1. Lineage (NCBI taxonomy): Eukaryota > Viridiplantae > Streptophyta > Magnoliopsida > Asparagales > Amaryllidaceae > Allium > Allium fistulosum. The sequence continues at coordinate 267,950,385 of CM060904.1, read as the reverse complement.
TTTTCTACATTGCTCTCTATGTTTGTTTTTATTTCCACATTAATTTTTAGTAGACCTTATTCACCCCCCTCTAGGGTGAAAACGATCCTACACCGTAAACATCACTGAAGCTGTTACACTCATATTTATTTACTGTTTATTTAACTTACATAAGATCTTTTAGTTCCGACTCAAGTGTTTTGTCTCTTCATTACGCTCGGGTAAGTCTGAGATTTTCAGTGTATTAAAGACGATTTTATTCGAAGGATGAAGACGGAGATTAGTCTACTATTTATTATATTTATTCCACTGCATCATGTTGTTCTACTGCATTATTTGTTTATTCCTGTTGTATGTATAACTCTGATATATTGTAAAAGTGTAATCAAATGTTATTTGCAAAACAGCTTCATGAAATGTTTTTTTGATTATTATATTTTTTCATTACGCTGTGAGATTCTATGTTTTGTTTTTCTTTCTTTTCACTTCATTTTCTTTTTACCCCATAACAATCCTCCCTTTTGAATGGTTTGAGTCTGACATGTGTGGTTTATTGTCGATTTTAAACCATCCAAAAAGGTGGGTCATTACATTATTCCTTTGGTTTAGGTTCTTCTGCTTTGATAGTTGCTCTAGTAGAGAAGGAAGCCATTATTAAATCTCCTATAGAAAAGTCAAAGAAAGATGGAACTTCTGCTTCGATAACCTATTCATCGAAATTGGAATCGCTTCGCAGTCTCTTTTTGTTTAGGCCCTTAAAACTCAATCTCTTAAAGATGCTATTTTTAGCTCGTGCTTTTGCCAAAAGAAAACTAAGTGACATTTCTGTTGTTGCACCTACCCTTAGTAAGAAGCCAAAGATTAGGGACATTCAAGCGCCAATTATTATTGAAGAGGAAGAGTTGGTCGGTACTGATTCAAATATCGAGACCCTAAATCTTAACACTGCTGGAGATGAAACTAATCTTAATGTTGCTGGAGATGAAATCCAACAAGTGACCGATGCAGAGCATTCTCGAGATACACTTTTCACGTTCCCAAACTCTCCTGAAGCGCTGAACTGCATTTATAAGGATCTTGGATTTTCTTTTACACCAGTGGATCCACTACCTTCCAAGTCCTAATCATCAACTCATGTTAACAAGTTTGATGACCTTCTCCAACTGGTCATCCAATCCCCTTTTTTGTCACTCTCAAGCCATTACAACCTTAAGGTCATTGATTTGCCCTTCTTAGGCAACATTTGCTGGTATGTACCTTTCTTAACTGACTATTTTAAGCTCTTAATACTTCATGTATAACATTTTGGCTCAAGTTTAGCTACTCATTTTAGGTCATCAAACATTTGTTTTCACTTCAACAAGAAGCTTCAGGATCGACAAGTGAGATATCTAAGCTTAAGGTGTATTGCTACTAGCTTAATAACTACATTACTGATTTAACAATGGTGAGAGATGAAGCCATGCTGGAAAAGGAAAAGTTGTCTACTTATTTAAAGGAAATAGAAGCTTTACTCCATAAAGAAAAGAATGATAAACAAATTTTTGATGATTGGATAAAGGCTTTAGAATTTGCATTTCAGGAGGCTAAGATGAAGGAGGCGAAGCTTGTGGTAAAAAATGCATCCCTCAAGAAGAAGGTAAAAAGGAAGAAAGTTCTTTTAGATAAGTCAATTGCTGTGATTAAAGATGTGAAATAGAAGGTGTTCCATTTTCTTGACATGCCCCTCGGGATATATTATCAAGAGTTTCCATGAAAAGGCACTTTTTATTGCATACGTTGATAATGCCCACAAATGCTCGGATTCTAGCTTCCCTTCTCTCCCTCGATCATGGAACAAAATGTTTATAGACAAGCATGAAGCAATTTATCATGAGTCTCAAGCACTTGAGAAAGCGGAGGAGGTTGATGCTGCAAAGCTATTAAAATTTGATGGTCCTCTAGCTAATGAGGAGACAATGTTTGATGAGGAAGAGGAGGATGATGATAATAGGGATGGGTATGGTAACAAAAATGATGGTCCTAACGATGACAATGACAACAACGGTGGAGGTGACGAAAGGGCCTCTTTGGGTCATCGGACGACAAGAATGGGTTGGGAGATGCTAGCCCAGACCTTGCTATTTAAGGCATGAAAGACTACTGAAATCCTCGGCACTCCAAGGACAAATTCTCCCAAAAAGGACAATGCTTCCTAAGGCCAAAAATCAAAAGACAAAGGAAAAATCTCATCGTCTTTAGTTTCTCTTTCTTGTATGTGGATCTGTTTATCCAAATGCCTTAAGCTATATGGTAACTTTTAGTTAACACATTTATTATTTTAGTTAAGGAGAAAACCAAAATATTATTATGACGTGAAGCTTGAAAAGAAACAAATGGATATAAATCATCTAAATAGAGAATTCGACAAATAACTGAAAGAATATAACGAATTGTTTAAGAAGTACAAGAAACTTGCTAAGAGCATGTCAAAATTATGATATTTTAAAGAAAGTGAAGTCGCTCCTCGGATGGAAAAAGCCCATCGTTACCGGGAAATATTTATGAAAGAAATCCAAACCGTTGACTCTCTTTTGGATGTTAATTGATGATAGAAATGCCCAGGTGGAGATTTTGTACAAGCTTATTATAGAGGTAAATTTGTCAATTTCTCATATTTAGGCGACAACTGTGCAGGTTTCCTTAGATGCTTTCATCGTAGATATTTGGATAAGTATGTGTCCGATCCTCACCCAGGGTGTTTTGGAACCTTCCTATTATGGCATCTATCCCACTTTCTTCTCGCTCTCTTCCCTCCCAAAAGCATAAATACAATAGGAAGAGATTTATTTCTGAAATGTATTAAGAAATCAATTTTGTATAAACCTGAATGTCTTATATAATTGTAGTATGCAACTTGGTTCACCTAATTTTTTCATTTTAGTTTCTTATCCTTAGTTTAATTTAAACATGTTGTACATAAAAAAAACCTCTTAAGTAATCTAGTTCCTAGGGATCTCTTGAGTAAATTTGTCAAGTTAAAAAGAAATTTTATGGAAAAATCTTTGATTCTCAAAACATCACAGCCGGCAAGACATTATTTCCTTAGGGATTTACAAGAAGTTTAAATGTGTTTCCCTCACTTTCGCTTTGACTTCCTGGGTAATGATAAGGATAAGTTGTCCAGCAAAATCCAATCCTATCACATAAAATTAATATTTGATCATGATAGCCCTCCACTTGAGGAATTAGATTATCATCAGTTTCCTCCTATTTATAACCTGGAAGGAATTAAGGCTTCCTTTGATTCTACACTCACTTTGTCGGTTAAGTCATTCGCAAAGGCAAAGACCTCCTTTTTAAAGTTTTAGGAATCAATTGAATGAAATAGAGCACTGATGTATCTCAAACATCCTTGTTGTTTGTAAACTTTTGTCTTTGTTGAATGAAAGATCTTATTACCTTTCTCTGTGTATTGATTTTTGTTTCACTTATTTTTAATAGGAAACTCAATTAATGTGTTCATCTGATCTCCTATATGCTTCATGTATTATTGGGATTAAGGATAGGTTGCTAGCAGATATTGAGAAGAGGAAACATTTTTAAGGCGACACGGCTTTACTATTTCCGAATAATCTAAAGGCACAAAAATGACATAGGAGATACTTTCAACTAAGAGTGATTTTTAAAGGTCCGAAAGAGCGATCTTCCAGCTTAGAAGGAGAAATGAAGAAGAAAGGCGAAGGAGTTCAAACATTGATAGAGAGGATCGAACCGTTCTTAGAGTCTAAGACTCTAGTTGGTTTTGATGCTGAAATGGCCAAATTGCATCAACGAATAAACAATCTTGAATGAGAGCTGATAAAATGTCAAGTCTATTATTAATCATTAGAACTTATTGCGAATGAGAGTGAAGTTGCTCTTTTTACCCCAACTTATGGGAGAATGACCATATCCAGATCTTTGGCTAGCCAAGAATTTTCAACCTTGTTAAACCCACCTTTTGGCTTAAGTGATAGAAAAGTTAAATTTGAGTGTATGCAACATTTTAGTAGGAAATGGAATGAAAAGTATCTCAATATATCAATGAATGTGAAAAGCAAAATTCAAGGCTTGAGCGTTAAAAATATATTCTTAAACAAAAGATCCAAAAATTAAAGAGTATGATTCAAACTTTACGAGGAGCCAAAAAGGCGTTCATCACGCTTTGGAAATTCAAATTAACTCAATGGACGATGCAAACCCAATTTAGAGAAAGAAAAGGAAGATCAAAGAAGTTCTAGATGTGGCCATTCCCCGTATCACCAATCATTTAATTGCGAAGGACTTAGCAAAGTAGCACGGAATCTTAGCGAGATTGCTTTGAAAATATTCTCTTATCTGCCTGACTTTTGTATTAATATATTAGTTACAAATGAACTTTTAATGGAATGAAATTCCCTCTAACGTAAAGTATGTGGCTTTGAATCGAAATGTTTGATTATCTTTCTTCTGTACTCTAAGATTTTAATGTCTAGATCAACATTCTACTTGTTAAGATAATTGAAATTTTCATGTTTGAATTTGCTTTTTCATAAAAGACCAAAAAATCCATTCGACAGTTAGTAACAGAAAATCAATAATCTATCTGATTGAAAAAGTCCAAAAATTCAAATCTGATAATAATAGAAGAAGACTAGTAATTCAAATCTGGAAAAAATAATAGAAGGTCGGATCAATATTTTTAGTAATAATAATAGAAGACTGAAAATCCATATATGAGAATAATAATATAAGATCAGAAATCCATATATGACAATAAAAATAGAAGATCAAAAATCCATATCTAGCAATAATAATAGAAGATCGGAAATCTATATCTAGCGGTAATAACAAAAGACCGGAAGTCAATATTTGATAATAATAATAAAAGACCAGAAATCCATATCTAGCAATAATAGAAGACTAGAAATCAATACCTAGTAATGATAATAAAAGACCAGAAATCCATATCTAGCAATAATAGAAGACTAGAAATCAATACCTAGTAATGATAATAAAAGACCAGAAATCCATATCTGCCAACAATAGAAGATCAGAAATTAATATCCACCAATAATAATGGAAGACTAGGAATCCATATCTAGCAGTAATAATCCAAGACCGGAAATACATATCTACAGTAGTAATAGAAGACTGAAAATCAATATCTGGTAATAATAATAAAAGACCAAAAATCCATATCTGGCAATAATAGAAGCCAGAAATCAACATCTATCAATCATGCTAAAAGATCAGAAATCCATTCTAGCAATATAGAAGACTAGAAATCCATATTTGGCAATAATGAAAGTCCAGAAATCCATATCTGGAAATAATAATGGAAGACCAGAAATCAATATATGGTAATAATAAAAGATCAGAAATCCATATCTGGTAATAATAGAAGACCAGAAATCCATATCAGGTAATAATAATAGATCATAAATCCATATCTGGCAATAATAATAGAAGACCAAAAATCAATATTTAGGAATAATTGAAGGCTAGAAATCCATATCTGGCAATAATAGAAAACCAGAAATCCATATCTGGCGGATGAAAATTCCATTTGTTGGTGTGCATAAATAGCTCATATTTGATGGACCTTCCTTTAGAAGATTTTGTTTGATTCGAAGCACTGCTTGGCTTTGATTTTGGTAGATTCGGAGCACTGCTTGGCTCTAATTTTGATATACCTTCTTAGTACCATATTTGTATGATCTCTACTTTGATCGGAACCCATTTCATAGTCATAGATAATGACTTGGGTCTATTGTCCGCTACGTTTGGTTATCTATCTTAAGCAGAACCAAAGACTTACCCAACCTCCCTCAAGGAGGCACTTTAGTGAGGCTTTGATGATGACACTGAAGGCTTGGTTCAGTGCTTTAATAAGGCCTTTGATGATGGCACTAAAAGCTTACTCTGTCCTCCCTCTAGGAGGTTCTCCAACCAAGCCATGTAGGCAGTGGTTGAAGGATTTCCCGATGCTTTAGTGAGGACTTTGATGAAAATACTAAAGGCTTACTCCCACCTCTTTCTAGGAGGCGCTTTAGTAAGGCCTTTGATGGTGGCACTGAAGGTTTAGGGCCTTTGATGGTCAGGGACCTCTTGTGGTCATGAGCCTTTAGTGGCTAGGGCCTTTGATGGCCATGGTTCTCTTGCGATCATGAGCCTTTGATGGCTATGTTCTTTATTTTAGGAGAATCCTACTCCTTGACCATGTAGATTCTCTTGTTTCAAGAACCTTTTACAATTGTAAACTTGTTTAACGTCTCTTTACAGATTCATTGAGTTTTCCTTGCCCTAGAAAATTAATGATCATTCTTTCAAGCTTCTGCATCGGTTGGTGTCATGGCCATTTGCAAGATGAAAATGACAATATGAGCTTCCACGATTCCTTTCGAACTTGGGTCTCCTCTTTTGCAAAGGCCAAAAGTTGAACTCATTTTTAGTTAGGAAATAGATGTTGTCTATAGAAGTGATGAAGGTACAATCTTTATTGGAATTTGTGATTTAGAGGCTAGCCCTTTTAGCTAATGCTTGGCTCTATTGTTGCTCATATTAAATTCCTTAGATTTCACAACAAGCTTCCTTTTCAAAAATCTTGAGTTTCATTTTGTCCTTAGGAGTGGCTAAGAATACCTTCCCACTTTCTAGTGAATCATTCAAAATCTTTTATTACATCTCTTTCGAAATTGTTCCCCTTGGATTTAAGTTGAATCTCTTTTCTTATTCTTGAGAAGACATTATCTCTCTTACACTATTTTCCTAGTGCAAAAATTAGTGATGGCCTAGATGGAACAGATTCAAGCTCCATTTATCTTGGTTATAAGATGTTTCTCGTCTTTTCCTATTTTCCATGGTTTACAATGCCATGATTCTTAACTTTTGTTCTTCGTAAAGCCGGGGATAGTAATTGGGAAAGCCTTCCTAGTTGTTCGAGGCTCGGAAGACCTTTGTTCAGAAATGTTAACTAGGTTAATCTGTGTGACTAAGTAAAACTTAACAGAGGCAATCAAAGGTAGGTTGGTTTGGATGGACATGCTTGGTGGATGAGTTCTTTAAGCCCTAAATATGCTGACTAGGGTAGTTCCACATAGGGTTTTAACAAAGTCAGAGGTTCAAGCTCTCCTTCTAGCGTCAAAATGTTGACGAATAAATTTGCTAACATATAAGGTGTTAGTAAGCAATGCAAGGCCTAGTTGAGGCTTGTCGAAGTCATTAAAGTGAAGTATGTATCCATTCTAATTCTAGGCCCAGTCATCAAAGTTGAAGTCATATGATAAATGGTCGAAGTCAATGTTCGGGTCAATACAAGAATAGAAGCACAAGTCTATATGCAAATCAACATGCAAATTATAATCTCAAGTTAGATTGATATTCAAGTTCAAGTTCGAAGTCAAATATGCTATACAATTGTTTGAGTTCCAATTCCCTGTGTGTACAAAGTTCAAGTATTATAATCGGCTAAAATACCAAAATTTATTTAGGGTTTACAAAGTTGAAAATGTAAGAAGCGGGAGAAGAAAATTCATTCCCAAAATGGCATCCCAAGATCCATATTTATAGAGGTGAGCGGCTCCACACCACCTTTCATGTCTTTAATAGGCTTCAGCATTGGCTTCGGCAATAGCATCGGCAATGACTTCGGCTACCTTATGTAATAGCCTCGCTTAATGATGACTAGGGTAGATCTCCTTTGACGTCGATAACTCTATGCATTGCTGGTTGGAAGCAGCGTTAAACATCAATGATGAGAAGCATCAATACACTAGAGCATTGGTCTAAAGCGGTACTTAGTATGATGTCGACGTCATTGATGACTTACACTTTTCATCGGTCAGTGATAGTATTAGGTGTTGATAAATAGCAGTGTCACTCAATGTTGATGACCCTTGGCGTCCTTGTAGAGCAACATCTTCGAAGTGCTATAAAGTGCGACGCCGCTTGAATGCAAAACTTTCATTGTCGACGTTATTGAATACAATGTTGATGTCCTCAGAGAACTATTTCTTTAAAGTGCTTGTGAAATGCGGTGCCGCTTTAATGTAATGCTGATAGCTTTCGTGAATATCAATAATGTAATGTAATGCTGATATCTTTCGTGACTATCAATAATGTAATGTTGATGTCATCAGAGCCCATTTCCTAAGATGCTTCATATCAATTCCGACGATACGAATAGGCATATGAGGTCTCGAAGCTTCTAATTCAATCTCGATATCATCTGGCTGATTTGGTTCAACTATCATGCTTGAGCTATGCACAAACTTCCACAAGTGAGAAATGTGGAACATGTTTGCACGTCTGCCATCTTCTGTAGTAAGTCGACTCTATAACTAGGTTCCTAATCCTCTTAAGTATCGAAAAAGGACCAAAGAATCACGATGCTAACTTTTCCTTAGTATTGAATCAAACAACATTTTTAAGTGGAGAGATCATGGCGAACACCAAATCACTGATGGAAAACTCTATGTCACGTCTTCTTATATCAGCGTAACTCTTATGTCTACCCTATGCAGTTTTCGTCCATTGTCGAATGATCTCGATCTTTTCCAAGTTTGTGAAATCATATCTGGTCCAAGTATTAGTTACTCGCCCCCTGCCCACCAACATGAATGAATGCAGCACGGTCAACCATAGAACGCCTTAAATAGTGTCATACCGATGTTGGACTGATAACTTATTGTTGTATGAGAACTCTACTAAGTGTAAATGATCATCCCATAAGCTACCGAAATCGAGAATGCAAGCTCACAAGAGATCCTTCAAGATATGATTCACCCTCTTTGTATGCCCATCAGTTTGTGGGTGATAAGTAGTACTATGATGCAGCTCCATCCCCAACGCCTCTTGTAAGCTCTTCCAAAACCCGCTAGTGAACAAGTCTCGGTCACCCACAATTCTCTTCGGCACACCATGGAATCACACAACCCACTTTACATACAACTTGGCCAATCTGGATACCATTCTTCTAGAGTTGATGGGCATGAAACAGGCACTATGCGTCAAATTATCAATTATGATTTAAATGCTATCATACCCTCCTTTGGTCCTTTGTAATCCATCAATGAAGTTCATTGAAACTTGTTCCTATTTGTACTCGGGAATGTCGAGCGATTGCAACAAACAGGCTTCTTCAGCTCTGCCTTCACCAACTGACAATTCATGCACTTTTTGATGAATACTCCAACTTCAATTTTCAGCCCATCCTAATAAATGTTTGCCTTCTATCAAGGTTCATTTTATTGCCCTCGGGATGTATAGTCAATCTCGAATGATGGCACTCTCATAGCATCTCATCCCTTAGCCCATCGACATAAGGACCAAACAATCTCACATCCTTATGGAGTCAACCATAATGATCAAGCCAATAATGCTTCATTTCCCCAGAATTTACTCCTTCTATCTTCTCCATTATCTCCATTAGTCTAGCATCTTACCTCGGACTAGTACCGATCTACTTAATCAGGGTAGGCCTGACTGTCAGGCTAGCCAACATTTTCGGCACTTGCTCACACTGATTTCTAAAATCATAGCCAAAATAAACTCCAAAATAAACTCCAACATGTTCTGCTTGTTGACTTATTTCGACATTGCGGGGGTGGCCGAGAACATAAATTGGTTGTGGTCGCGGTGGCATGTGAGTGGTTGTAGGTGTGTTTTATTGTTGGGCTCCCTGTTTTGTTGCAGCCAACCAATGATAAACCACCATTTTCGTAACCAATACGCCATATCCATAAAACTTTGGAACCACTCAATGACCAACTTCACCAACGACAAATAACATGGTGCCACGTACACGAAATAGGCACCGGGCGTGATGTTCGGTGCCCGGTGAAAGGTCCCGGATGAGGTTTGTAATCCCCTCTCTGAATGATTAACAACTATGCACTCATCAACCTCTCCTTCAGACTTACGAAAACATGCTTTTACCTCGGGTCACAAATAAAAGTCTGATTCTTCTTCATCAAGTTGGTTAACAATGCTGCTACCTTTAGGTAGGCCTTGATAAAGTGCTTATAGTATCCCACCTATCCAAGGAAACTTATAACATCTATAGTGGTCTTGGGTCAATCCCAATCCTGTGCTATTGCCACCTTCGTAGGATCTACAACAATGCCATATTTAGAAACAACGCGACCCTAAAATCGTATTGCCTCCTTTAGAAATGATACTTCGAAAACTTCGCCTTCAATCAGTGCTTTCTCAACACATCGAGCATAATCCTCAAATGCTCCTTGTGTTCTTTCTCCGTCCTTAAATAAACAAGGATATCGTCCATGAACACAAGTACGAACTAATTTAGCCGATCCCTGAAAACACGATTCATAAAGATCGACAAAGTATGTCGGTGTGTTCGGTAGCCCAAATGGCATAATCAACCACTCATAGAATCCAAATGGAGCACAAAATGCTATTGTAACGACCCAGAATTTTGAACAAATTAAATTGAGAATATTTAATTAATTTTAAATATTTGAACGATGATTTAATTTAAATCCCCGATATAACTTTGAATTTGACGATTGAATTATAAAATTTAATCTATTGTAAGTTGAATAAAATTTGAATCTTCAATTTTTAGCTGAAGAAAAATATTTCGAAGGCTTTTAAAATTCATATTGATAATACTGAAAATAACAGAAGCTTCAGAATCTAATTTCGAATTGATTTGTTCGGTTTTGAAATTTTATTGTTCGAATCGATATTTTAAAAAAATAGTGTTCCGGGGCACAGTCTCGGAATTTGACGAAACCAGTTCCATTGGGTCCGTAATATTGAATTATTACTGGGTTTCAAATTTCGTATCAATCGGAGTTGATATGTGACCATACGACACATAAACGTGTTGAAATTAAATTTGAATTCAATTTTAAAATTTAAATTTTATAAACTTGTCGACATCAGAAGTAAGGCACGATATCTCCTTCATCCACGCCTTAAAACACGCAGAGAATCAATAATGGCCGAACTCAAGAAAATTTGTTTCCTTTCCCAGTCTTATTTCACGAAATCATACCCTTATCTTATTTCTTCCTTTCCCATTTCAAAATTTAATCGAGCCGTGTTCATTCGAAACTGAAAAAAAATCGCGACCATCTCGCGGTTGCTATTTTCGAGCTCGGCATTGAAGAGCCGTTCCCATGCTCGAGTTTGGATTGCAGAAGTTAGCGATTGTGGAGTGCGAGGGAGGCACTCGGGCGGAGTCGTTCGAATCGAGGCGGCGATATCAGGGAGTCGCGCACGCGATTTCGAAGGCGGAGGAAAATGGGGGTTTCGCGATGAAGTGTCGAGCGTCGTAGGCTCGTGGGGATGAAATCTGGGTGGTCGCAGTTCGAAGTCAAGGCGAGCGTAGGGTTCGATCAACTGAAATGGTCGGCGGCGAGTTGTCAGTAAACTACAGCACTTTCGCGGGTTAAGCTTCTGGGTTGTAGGGGGGATAGTCCTGAGTTTGGGGTTGCAGTGAGGTAACTGTTTTTGCTTTAGTTTAGTTTAAGTGAAAATATTTGTAAATTTCAGAGGAGTAAAATGAATATATTTACACATCTGTTTCAATAAAGTAGAAAAAGGAATTTTCTATTAACAGGAAGATCACATTTTGTTTGCTGTTTTGTTTCCAATTTAAATGTGATAATATAGTATATACATATATATACATTATAGAAAAGTAAAATAAATAAATGATGTATAAGAGATTAATCAGTTAATTAGCTTATTTAATTATTTTAATCACTAAAGGATTTTTATAAAGAGGGAAATAGTGTAAAATTTAATTTATTTGCTAAAAAAATAAATTATTAGATTAACATAAATTTATTTAAACGATAAATTTATTATTCAATTATCTCGAATATTAACAAATGGTATAATTGGTTATACAAGGTTAAGAATGGAAAAACAAGCCGGAACAAAAATGGAAATGGATTGCAAAATTTAAATGCGAAGGTGAGATTTTTTTCTCACTCAAATAAATTTGAATTGCAGTTATTGATTGATTTGATTGCTATTGGATGTGATATTAGATATAGTAGGATATATATCTATATATAGCAATATATACATATTGGCATATGTATATATTGGATTGATTGATTTCCCGCCTCGTATATCGGATGAGACCCTATTGCGCCGTTAGTAAGCGGATATATTATAAAAACCCATATACCGTGATATTCCACCTCGAAGTGGAATTGGTATTGTGCTAACATCTGTGGATGTAGGGAAACAGGTTGGAGGGATCCAACTGGATTCCTCACCAGTATTTATTTATTTACAGATATTGATGTATATTCTGTTATCATATGTTGATATATGATGTTTGATGTTGTGATTGACTAATTGGTGCTGTTGCATCATCGGATTCAAGTTTTAAAAATAACGACATTTAATTTAAAAGGATTTTTAAAGTAATTTTTGAAAGTAGATGTTTTATTGAATTGTTGAATTGATTTATTTTAAATAAATAAACGTTTAAAATTTTGAAGTTATAAAAGTTAAGATTTTTGTGAATTATGACTGTAAGGCGATTTTTGAAATAAATAGTTTAAGCAATTTATAAAATGGTTTGAACTGAGATTTTCGAATTTTTGTGAACAGTTTATTTAAAAGATTTAAAAAGTTGATATTTATAAATTTAAAATATTGGAATTTTAAAACGAGTTTATAAGTGTTAAAAATGAAATTTATAGAATTATAAATCGTGAAGATATGGAATTTATAGATTTATAAATTGTGAAGTTATAAAATGATGAAACTGTAGAATAAAAGATTTATAAGAGATTAACTTATAAATTGGATTTTTGCCTTTAAATGGAATATTGATCGAATTATTAATAAAGAAGATTTATTAAATTGAAGTCGTTAGAAAATAGGAATATAATTTATAAACGTTGTTTTATAAATTCGAAATCAATTGAATTTGATAAATTAAATATAGAAGGTTGTTAAAGGAGATATATTCGCGATTTTGGATAGCGAATTATTCTTGAAATAAAATGTGTAGAAAATAGTGAAATGTGGTTAGTGAAGTATATTCACGATTTTGGACAGTGAATATATTTTTAAGTAAAATGGATATGGTTTTGGGAAAGTGATATTTAAGATGAAGTTAATTGTTTTAACGATGTTTTTAAAATGATTAAATATCGAAATCATAGATTTCAACATTCATTGTTGAAATAGACGTTTTCGAGAAGTAGAAGGAAATGGTGGACTATAACACTGTTGTTATAGTAAATGATTTCCGAAAGGAAATGTTTTTTTTATGTAGTATTGGGATTTATATATCTATCTTAAAATCCGAATCCCTATACTAGTGATTTTGAGTCGTCGTAACGATGTTTTACGTAACATTCATTTTGACTCAAATGATTTCCTTAAAGAATGAAATGTATACTTAGTATTGATTTAAGTATATCGAATATTTTCAAATGTTGAAAATAAATAGATTTGTGAAACACTTATTTTTAAATAAATATGGAATTGCTTTTCCAATATGAAATGAAACGTTTTGAGATTTTATCTTCTAAAAGATAAATTGAAAATGAATATTGGAATCGATTTGAAAATCGTATATCAGAAGATATTTTGAAATATAAATTCAATAGGGAATTTATAAAAGAAAGGGAAGTTGAAGAAAAATAAACGTTGATTTATTTTTGAAGTGTGGAAATTTTATATCTAGTAAAGATATTTTGGAAATAAAATAATTGGGAAAATTATTTGGAATCTGATGATGTTGCGCATCTTTATTGATAGTTAAATAACCGACTATCAATAATTACCTTGAATGGGTATTTGTTGTGAATTGGATGAATTTGAATGCCACACTTATTTTTGAATAATCGTTCACTATTCGGGTTAGCCGGGAAAGGACCATGGGGTCGTATAACCCATTCCGAATATGTGATACGTCGTTATGAATTGCATTCGAAGACCGGTGTTGAAGACCGGATATTTTTGAAAACGGAAGGATTACCGTCGAGTTACTCTACATCGGCTGATCTCCGATTTAGAGGTTTTATCACCCTTAGTGACGGGAAGTCCGGACGTGATTAGAAAATTATCCGGATATGCAAGGGCTTCGTGAGAAGTGCCTTCGGTTCTGTTCGATCTCGGAACAGACTTGTATGGATTGTCTGTCTGACGTTACAATTTGAGATATAAAGCTGATTTCTTTCAAATACATATCTGTTGGTGGCGGAGAATTTATTCTCTTATCTTAACACCCTTCTCTGAGACGTACGAGCTCAGAGGTTATGTAGTTGAAATTTATCAGCGATATACTCCCAATTTGGTAACGTGGCATATTGAGTGTTGCTGTGAAATGATCAGTGTTTGATCATTTGTGATATGATCATTTGTTTGATCTTATATCTTTGTGATCATAGGTTGATCATTTGTTTGACCCGAAGCATGGCTTTGTAGGAAGCGTAGCTTTGTGGACGAGACTTCGTCGAGCCTCACACCCCGGAAATGGTCAAAACATGAAGGATGCGGTAAGGTTCTAGGGAGTAGCGCCCCTTAGTGTATGTCATTCCTTCTGGATAGAGGTGGTATCATGGTATGGAGCCCAGATACTTAACCTATGTGGTTGCTGCATTATTATTTATGTGGTTTGTTGGAAATCGGGGATCCTCGGGAAGATCGGTTACGATCAGGGGATGGCATACGCGTGTCAGTAGTTAACTATTTTTGCAGAGGTAACCCGGCCTTGTGTTGGCAGAGATCTAACCGTAATGTTAGGTTATTTCTCGGGTCGTCTATTCCAGGGACGTACCCATCGTGGAAAAGGAAGTTCCTTAGCCTGACCATTTGTTGGAAATCCAAAGAAACAATATGAGCCTTGTACGGTTTTAGTTGTAGAACCTGCCATTTAATATGGTAGCTATAGCAAGCATACTATAATGGTACCTATGCTGGCTAAGATTTATATTCTACTTTCGAAATGTTTTCTACACTATGCACTAATAATAATATCAAAAATGATTTGATTTTTGCGTAGTAAGCATCTTTGACTATCATAAGAAGAAATCTCCTCCAATTCTGCGTTTGCATTGTGTGTGTGGCGGGAGGTCTTATGGTAGTTTCATTTTCCAAAAGCATTGCGAATTTGTTTTATTTACTTTGTGAAAAATAACTGTTTTACGATCTCACACCAGTCTTGCTATATTACAGCATGATAGGGGATTCTCGCTTCGCAGTTTGGTGGCGAACGGGAGACTCTTACCCCTACATGTCCCTGAGAGGGATGGGTTGGTTAGGCAGAGGCCGTGACAGTCGAGAGGCTGGCCGTAAAAGCAAGTTTGGGGTATCACTGTTAGCCACGGTGGGGCTGGGATGGTTGAAAAGCCTACCGGTTGTGACCGCCGACGGTAGTCCATGACATTTGGTATCAGAGCATATGGTTAAGAGACAACAATGCTCTGTTGGGTGTTACTCATTAGAGATAGAGTCAGCAGTACTCTAGAATGAGTTGAGTGTAATAATAGATATGAGTGCGTATTTGTTAGTGAATATAAAATTGTTTTGTATTGTGTTGACTTATCGGTTGATTGTTTATAGATTCTGGTCGGTGCAGTCTAGCTTACTGTGTTGATAGGAGTTTCTAAACTCTAAACAAGATAAACTGACACAGTATTGTTTTAAAATAGGGTGAATGAAATAATTTTGCCCAAAACTATTTTTGTATAGAAAAGAAATAATTTTCGGTAAATTATTATGATATATGGATGCATGGTTGTTAGGAAGTGATAATATTGAAATGTTATCATTATTATATGAAATTGGATAAGAAATTGAAATCGTAACTCCAAAATTAAAGAAATAAAATTCAGATACAAATGAAATTAAAGAATATAAATTATAAATGTGATTTGTAATTTGAAACGGAATTCCAGAGAAGTTTTTGGAAATGTTTTGAAAGGAGTTTGTAAATTTTGGAGATTTGAAAAGTTTAAATTCTTTTGGCTTGGAAATGAATTTCAAAGGTTTGAAAAGTATTTTGGAGAGTTAAAAGCTCTAAACTCTTTTCGGTCGCTGGAAAATAACTTCGATAATGACTGCAGCATTATCGATGTTCATTTTCGGGTTTCCAAAAGAGGAATTGCTGCCAAATTATTTTAAATGGAAGTTGTTCGAAAAATTTGGATTTTGTTTTAGAAAATTCAAAAGATAAATTTGAATTGTTTTCAAAATGGCTTTGAAATGTTGGTAAACTCTGGAATGCTATATAAAGATATTTATGAAATATTACTAAGTTGATAACTTATACCAATTGAATATTGATAGGATAAATTTAACTTAAAGAATGGAGTTAAATTAAAGTAAGTATAAGTGAATCAATTAAATAAAGTGAAATGATTACTTAAAGAAAATTTATTAAGTTGAAAATAAATTTGGAGTAGTAACAAATGAATTGGAATTGAGTATTGAATTATGAAAATAAAATTGTGAATGAATGAATAAATTTGCAATTGCAAGTACATGAAAATAAATTGAATGTTGAAAAATTCGTTTCACATTTGTAAAGTATAGTATTGAAATAAAATTAGTAACTGAAACTAATTGAAGAAATGACAAATTAATATGGTTTGAAATGAATTAAATTCATATGGAATTTGAAATCCTGTTTAATATGAGTGGTTATAAACCAAAATAGTGAATTGTAAATAAATTTTGGGAGCGAACAAAAGTGAATAAAACTGGAATTGAAATTGAATGTTGAAAACAAATGTGAATTGTGCGAAATTAAATGAAGTTTCAAGATTAGTTTGAAATGAACTAAAGATAATTGATAAATTCAATATTCAGAAGTTAAATTGAATTGAAATGGTGAATTGAATTTAAATGAAATTTGAAATGCAAAATTGAATGATAATAGATATGTAACTTCAATAGTGAATTTAAAGAAAATGTATAAGTAGTTTATATTGGAAATTTTGTAATAGAATTTGCAAAATGGTTTGAATATTGTAACTAGATATTATGGCTAGTAGGACATACAGGTGTATAAAGGAAATTAGAATTTTAATTTCAAAGATAAATTCGAATTGCTCGACAAAAGGGTAAGTATTTAAATTTCAATATGAGATTTGTTGATTTCTTGTCTAGCCGCTTGGCTTTTTCTTTTCTTTTTGAAATCTGAGAGTCCGTAGGGACGTTTTGTAGTCGTGCCGTATTAGCCGCGCAAAGGAGACGCTGGCGAAATTTTTCGAAAATTTAGAGTGTTAGAAAAATTTTGAGAAAATTTTGAAAGTTTAAATTTGAATTTGAATTTAAATTTGAATTGTTAGGAAAACAATGATGTTTGAAAATTATGAAAATGTTTGGAAAGTTAGTTGAATTGATAACGAATCTTTAGTAGAAAGATTTGTTTTGAAAATTTGATAAAACTATTGGATTGTGAAAAATAATAGACGAGTTAAGAACCATTTTTCTTGACTTGTAATTTCGGGACGAAATTCTTTTAAGGAGGGAAGTTTGTAACGACCCAGAATTTTGAACAAATTAAATTGAGAATATTTAATTAATTTTAAATATTTGACCGATGATTTAATTTAAATCCCCGATATAACTTTGAATTTGACGATTGAATTATAAAATTTAATCTATTGTAAGTTGAATAAAATTTGAATCTTCAATTTTTAGCTGAAGAAAAATATTTCGAAGGCTTTTAAAATTCATATTGATAATACTGAAAATAACAGAAGCTTCAGAATCTAATTTCGAATTGATTTGTTCGGTTTTGAAATTTTATTGTTCGAATCGATATTTTAAAAAAATAGTGTTCCGGGGCACAGTCTCGGAATTCGACGAAACCAGTTCCATTGGGTCCGTAATATTGAATTATTACTGGGTTTCAAATTTCGTATCAATCGGAGTTGATATGTGACCATACGACACATAAACGTGATGAAATTAAATTTGAATTCAATTTTAAAATTTAAATTTTATAAACTTGTCGACATCAGAAGTAAGGCACGATATCTCCTTCATCCACGCCTTAAAACACGTAGAGAATCAATAATGGCCGAACTCAAGAAAATTTGTTTCCTTTCCCAGTCTTATTTCACGAAATCATACCCTTATCTTATTTCTTCCTTTCCCATTTCAAAATTTAATCGAGCCGTGTTCATTCGAAACTGAAAAAAAATCGCGACCATCTCACGGTTGCTATTTTCGAGCTCGGCATTGAAGAGCCGTTCCCATGCTCGAGTTTGGATTGCAGAAGTTAGCGATTGTGGAGTGCGAGGGAGGCACTCGGGCGGAGTCGTTCGAATCGAGGCGGCGATATCAGGGAGTCGCGCACGCGATTTCGAAGGCGGAGGAAAATGGGGGTTTCGCGATGAAGTGTCGAGCATCGTAGGCTCGTGGGGATGAAATCTGGGTGGTCGCAGTTCGAAGTCAAGTCGAGCGTGGGGTTCGATCAACTGAAATGGTCGGCGGCGAGTTGTCAGTAAACTACAGCACTGTCGCGGGTTAAGCTTCTGGGTTGTGGGGGGGATAGTCCTGTGTTTGGGGTTGCAGTGAGGTAACTGTTTTTGCTTAAGTTTAGTTTAAGTGAAAATATTTGTAAATTTCAGAGGAGTAAAATGAATATATTTACACATCTGTTTCAATAAAGTAGAAAAAGGAATTTTCTATTAACAAGAAGATCACATTTTGTTTGCTGTTTTGTTTCCAATTTAAATGTGATAATATAGTATATACATATATATACATTATAGAAAAGTAAAATAAATAAATGATGTATAAGAGATTAATCAGTTAATTAGCTTATTTAATTATTTTAATCACTAAAGGATTTTTATAAAGAGGGAAATAGTTTAAAATTTAATTTATTTGCTAAAAAAATAAATTATTAGATTAACATAAATTTATTTAAACGATAAATTTATTATTCAATTATCTCGAATATTAACAAATGGTATAATTGGTTATACAAGGTTAAGAATGGAAAAACAAGCCGGAACAAAAATGGAAATGGATTGCAAAATTTAAATGCGAAGGTGAGATTTTTTTCTCACTCAAATAAATTTGAATTGTAGTTATTGATTGATTTGATTGCTATTGGATGTGATATTAGATATAGTAGGATATATATCTATATATAGCAATATATACATATTGGCATATGTATATATTGGATTGATTGATTTCCCGCCTCGTATAGCGGATGAGACCCTATTGCGCCGTTAGTAAGCAGATATATTATAAAAACCCATATACCGCGATATTCCACCTCGAAGTGGAATTGGTATTGTGCTAACATCTGTGGATGCAGGGAAACAGGTTGGAGGGATTCAACTGGATTCCTCATCGGTATTTATTTATTTACAGATATTGATGTATATTCTGTTATCATATGTTGATATATGATGTTTGATGTTGTTATTGACTAATTGGTGCTGTTGCATCATCAGATTCAAGTTTTAAAAATAACGACATTTAATTTAAAAGGATTTTTAAAGTAATTTTTGAAAGTAGACGTTTTATTGAATTGTTGAATTGATTTATTTTAAATAAATAAACGTTTAAAATTTTGAAGTTATAAAAGTTAAGATTTTTGTGAATTATGACTGTAAGGCGATTTTTGAAATAAATAGTTTAAGCAATTTATAAAATGGTTTGAACTGAGATTTTCGAATTTTTGTGAACAGTTTATTTAAAAGATTTAAAAAGTTGATATTTATAAATTTAAAATATTGGAATTTTAAAACAAGTTTATAAGTGTTAAAAATGAAATTTATATAATTATAAATCGTGAAGATATGGAATTTATAGATTTATAAATTGTGAAGTTATAAAATGATGAAACTGTAGAATAAAAGATTTATAAGAGATTAACTTATAAATTGGATTTTTGCCTTTAAATGGAATATTGATCGAATTATTAATAAAGAAGATTTATTAAATTGAAGTCGTTAGAAAATAGGAATATAATTTATAAACGTTGTTTTATAAATTCGAAATCAATTGAATTTGATAAATTAAATATAGAAGGTTGTTAAAGGAGATATATTCGCGATTTTGGATAGCGAATTATTCTTGAAATAAAATGTGTAGAAAATAGTGAAATGTGGTTAGTGAAGTATATTCACGATTTTGGACAGTGAATATATTTTTAAGTAAAATGGATATGGTTTTGGGAAAGTGATATTTAAGATGAAGTTAATTGTTTTAACGATGTTTTTAAAATGATTAAATATCGAAATCATAGATTTCAACATTCATTGTTGAAATAGACGTTTTCGAGAAGTAGAAGGAAATGGTGGACTATAACACTGTTGTTATAGTAAATGATTTCCGAAAGGAAATGTTTTTTTATGTAGTATTGGGATTTATATATCTATCTTAAAATCCGAATCCCTATACTAGTGATTTTGAGTCGTCGTAACGATGTTTTACGTAACATTCGTTTTGACTCAAATGATTTCCTTAAAGAATGAAATGTATACTTAGTATTGATTTAAGTATATCGAATATTTTCAAATGTTGAAAATAAATAGATTTGTGAAACACTTATTTTTAAATAAGTATGGAATTGCTTTTCCAATATGAAATGAAACGTTTTGAGATTTTATCTTATGAAAGATAAATTGAAATTGAATATTGGAATCGATTTGAAAATCGTATATCAGAAGATATTTTGAAATATAAATTCAATAGGGAATTTATAAAAGAAAGGGAAGTTGTAGAAAAATAAACGTTGATTTATTTTTGAAGTGTGGAAATTTTATATCTAGTAAAGATATTTTGGAAATAAAATAATTGGGAAAATTATTTGGAATCTGATGATGTTGCGCATCTTTATTGATAGTTAAATAACCGACTATCAATAATTACCTTGAATGGGTATTTGTTGTGAATTGGATGAATTTGAATGCCACACTTATTTTTGAATAATCGTTCACTATTCGGGTTAGCCGGGAAAGGACCATGGGGTCGTATAACCCATTCCGAATATGTGATACGTCGTTATGAATTGCATTCGAAGACCGGTGTTGAAGACCGGATATTTTTGAAAACGGAAGGATTACCGTCGAGTTACTCTACATCGGCTGATCTCCGATTTAGAGGTTTTATCACCCTTAGTGACGGGAAGTCCGGACGTGATTAGAAAATTATCCGGATATGCAAGGGCTTCGTGAGAAGTGCCTTCGGTTCTGTTCGATCTCGAAACAGACTTGTATGGATTGTATGTCTGACGTTACAATTTGAGATATAAAGCTGATTTCTTTCAAATACATATCTGTTGGTGGCGGAGAATTTATTCTCTTAGCTTAACACCCTTCTCTGAGACGTACGAGCTCAGAGGTTATGTAGTTGAAATTTTTCAGCGATATACTCCCAATTTGGTAACGTGGCATACTGAGTGTTGCTGTGAAATGATCAGTGTTTGATCATTTGTGATATGATCATTTGTTTGATCTTATATCTTTGTGATCATAGGTTGATCATTTGTTTGACCCGAAGCATGGCTTTGTAGGAAGCGTAGCTTTGTGGACGAGACTTCGTTGAGCCTCACACCCCGGAAATGGTCAAAACAGGAAGGATGCGGCAAGGTTCTAGGGAGTAGCGCCCCTTAGTGTATGTCATTCCTTCTGGATAGAGGTGGTATCATGGTATGGAGCCCAGATACTTAACCTATGTGGTTGCTGCATTATTATTTATGTGGTTTGTTGGAAATCGGGGATCCTCGGGAAGATCGGTTACGATCGGGGGATGGCATACGCGTGTCAGTAGTTACCTATTTTTGCAGAGGTAACCCGGCCTTGTGTTGGCAGAGATCTAACCGTAATGTTAGGTTATTTCTCGGGTCGTCTATTCCAGGGACGTACCCATCGTGGAAAAGGAAGTTCCTTAGCCTGACCATTTGTTGGAAATCCAAAGAAACAATACGAGCCTTGTACGGTTTTAGTTGTAGAACCTGCCATTTAATATGGTAGCTATAGCAAGCATACTATAATGGTACCTATGCTGGCTAAGATTTATATTCTACTTTCGAAATGTTTTCTACACTATGCACTAATAATAATATCAAAAATGATTTGATTTTTGCGTAGTAAGCATCTTTGACTATCATAAGAAGAAATATCCTCCAATTCTGCGTTTGCATTGTGTGTGTGGCGGGAGGTCTTATGGTAGTTTCATTTTCCAAAAGCATTGCGAATTTGTTTTATTTACTTTATGAAAAATAACTGTTTTACGATCTCACACCAGTCACCATGACTGACTCGGAGTTTATTGTTCCCTTCTAAACTCTAGGTGCCCACTATTTTCCACACGGGCAGTCTAGAGTTATGTTATCAGGATATTCTGGAGCTTTGGAAGCAAGCTGGATGACGAGACGTAGTATTTGTATCTGATAGTATTTATTCCGCTGTGTATTTTGTATGAGGACAAGTTTATATAACTGTCCATTGTTGTATATGGACTCTGATTGATGTATGTATAAACTGATATAGTTCTTTGTTTTAAAAGGCTAGTGTTTATTTATTATATATTGTTCCGCTGCGATATGTGAGATTCTGTAATTGTTTCTGTTTCTGTTGTTGTTCTGTTGTTCTTCTTCTCTTCTTCTGCTTTCGTTTTCTTCTACTCTTCTCTTCTTCTTCTCTTTTTCTTCTTTTTAAAACCATAACTTTTCGGGTTTCCGGCATTCGATGGCTCGGCAGTCGATAAAGTGAGTATTGATGTCGAATTTTCGAAAGTCGAAAATTCCGGGATGTTACAGCTATGATCGGCACAATTTCATTTGCCACTCTCAGTTGATGAAACCTCAGCGCAAGGTCCAACTGAGAGAACACCTCCGTACCGTTGAGCTGATCGAACAAGTCATCAATACACTGGAGTGGATACTAGTTCTTCTTCATCACCTTATTTAACTTACAATAGTTTACGCACAACCTCGGGGAACCATACGCCTTAGTGGCGAATACTACAGGTGCATCCCACTTAGATATGCTCCTACGACTGAACCCTCGCCCCAACAGGTCGTTCACTTGCACCTCCAACTCCTTCTGCTCTTTGGGTGCGATATGCCTCAAGGGCATAACTATTGGCCCGGCATCCCTCACATATCTATGCGGAACTCAATCTCCCGATGTAGGGGTAATCCGGCTACCTCCTCGAACCTTCCTAGATACTCTCTCACAATAGGCATGGATGATAACCCATCCTAAATAACATCAAGGGAATATAGAAAGCTAACCATAACTCCATACTCTCGCAGGTAGCCAGTTACCACCGTCCGCCCCTCCACGGCCCCAGTTGTAACCAACATACAGACTAAGCCATAATGACTTGAAACATGAACAAGGCATCTAAAAGAACAAGCCAATTGAACATAGAAGAAACAAGTCAAAAATCCACTAAGTAGATGGATCGCTGGTGATCCATCATCCATGCATCGCTAGCAATCTAAAAGAAAGCATTAAGAGTTGTCAAAGCCTTTTGCATCACGATCTACTACCTCTTCAAAGAATACTTACCAAGTTTCATAGCATTCCAGCAGCGTAGTTCAAGAAGTAAAGACACATCTGATTCAAGCTGTTTACTCGCTTTTTGACCAAAGTAGCTAACTTAAAACGAATCTAGAGCACTCATATGGAGTCAAATTGACTTGAAATTTTTGGAAAACACATAGAAGACACTAAAGAAGATACTCACCAAAATAAGTTTAATTGGGTAAGGCAAGATGGGTCGCTAGCGGCCAAACTAGATGGATCACTAGCCGCCCATGTAGAATGAGGCCCACCACTTGAAATTTTTATGTAGGTCCTTGATACCCTCTAGAGTGTACCTACAATGTTTCGACTGATTCCTCTAAGTTTTGAGCGAGTTATGAATGATTCTTCTGGACCAGATGACCTATGAAGACGGATGATCAAACAAACTCCAAACGACTTGATATTTAGACAATGCACTTAAATAGAAGATAAGAAGACAACCAAACTAAGATCACTCAAAAATATGCTAAGTGGTTGGTTAGTTAGCGATCCATCCCCTATGGATAGCTAGCGATCCATCCTCTATGGATAGCTAGCTATCCATTAAGATAGCTCGGATCGCCTTTAAACTTTCCAAGCTCCTTCGTAGCACTAAGTAAAGACTTTTGGTAGAAAAATATGCTAAGTTGATGGATAGCTGGTGATCCATCCCCTATGGATAGCTAGCTATCCATGTAAATGACCTAGACTGATTTTAGATTTTCGGTGATGACTTGGTATAATAACTGGACTCTTTTTGCACTTAAACTTCTAGCCTAAGTGCTCTCCAACCCCTATAAATATAATCTTACCTACAACATAAAATGGATCTTCTGGACTGGCTGCTGGAACTCTACAAAGATTATTCTTCACTCTTCTCCTCCCATACAATAGTCATATAGTGGTTCACTGCGATTCTCCAATGAACTCTTGTACTTGTGACTTGATCTAACTTAGAAGATTAAATCATATTGTAATCTGATTCAACTTGTAATAGCAGCTAGTTAATAGAAAGTTACAAAGTGGATGTAGGCTTCATTACTAGCCGAACCACAATAAAATTCTTCTTCTTTGTACTATTTATACTCTTTTTACATGTATTCTCTATATTATTACTATGTAAGAACATGGCTGGTGCTTTCACATTCAATCCAGGGTGATGATCCATTTTTTGGTTTAACATTTTGGCGCTTTTACTAAGAACCCAACTCAGGCTTCGATCTAGCTATCTACTTTAGATTAGATAGGTTTAGAAGTTAGATCCTCAATCTCTTCTTAGAAGATTAGCTGTTGAGAATCAATGACACCAGGAAGAAAGATAACTACCTCTGAAAGATAGGAGCTACCATTCCTGTAGAAGATACAAACCCTTGGTAAATTAAAGTCAACCGCCCCCAACAACCTGCTGTTAGGAGCCAACTCCAAAGATCAGATTCCAGGATCCTCCACATAGCATGAAGTCATGACTAAGGGAGAATTTAACAAGATGGTTGGTGAAATTAACCATAAAATTGCGAATAGGCAAAAGGCTCTTATGGAAAAGATAGATGCTCTCTTAGCGCTCAAATCACTAACTACTCCCAAAATGGTGCCTGAAGCCGTGGCTACTACGGAGCATGAGCATTCTTCTATTTCTGGCTTGAACAGAAGAAATAGAAGGAAAAAACAAAAGGAAGAAATGGGCAGAGCTCCAAGAATCATGATAGAAAAAAATGTTAACACTCCACCTACTGCAAAAGGACTGGCTACAAACCCGAACATAGGGTTGAAAACCCTACGGGAGGATATAATGATGGCTATCTTTGGCTCTGAAGATCATAAACAATCTGAGGAAGACAAATTGGATGAAAACGCCAATGTGCATAACACTAGAAGAAGCTCTAAAAGCCATGACACAGTACAGTTCCAAGCAATAGACGAGGAACTGCTACTCAAATGGTACTCCTAGAGGCAGGAGAACCTAGAAGATATAATATATCGAAATCAATTACAAGGCCAAGCTCCCATGGTATATCATGACCACTCCCAACTGACTAGCTTGCAATCCCATCATGGAGCTCCCATCACGAATGGTCGTCATTGAAAATCATCAAAAATCATCAAAATTGTCATTGAAAAACTCAACTATAAGGTTGACTTAAAGTCGAACTCGGGTAATCGCCTATTTGACTCTAAGTCCTAACTCGAAGTCGAACTCGGGTAATCACCCATTTGACTTGAATTAAACCTAGGAAATTCTAGCCCGATATCAGACTGGGGTAAAACCAAGATTTTCTCCTAGCAAACATGCAAATGGCTCCAAGCAATGTTTGTCACCAACCTAGAACTTCAAATTCAGTTACTCCAAGCAAACCATGTGGTGACTCCAAGAAAATGCCAAATTATCTTGGATCAGATTCCAAAAAAAATACCACCGAACCATTAATGCCGATCCATCTTCGTTTTCCAATAACTCGAACATGCAAACTTCAAATGCCTTGAAATTTGGAATGCAACCTTATTGGGCCTTCTTGGTCACCCCGGACCGATCTCAACTAGTTTGAAATTTTTTGGGGATCATTACTCCATGACCCCATCATAAGTGATTTGTCATTCAATTGGCATTTCCATTCATTCAGGCATGGACAATCATGCATATATCATTTTCATGCGTTATAAACAGCCATAGCTTGAAAGCGGACTAGTCTGACAATAATTAGAGTATCTTCCCAAATCGAAACCTATTCACCGATTCCATTCAACATGAAAAATATCCAAAGAAGTTTATCATGCAAACTATACCTTTTGCAAAACTATACAACATATTCGAAATTGCTTTTCCACAGGTATGACTAGCATATGTACGAAGCGAGGGCGACAGATGCAGTCTACTACAAGGCCCTCGAGAATCATTAAAGGTTGAAAAAATCTACTACCCTGGAAGAAATCTATGGGGAGGCAAATCGGTTCTAAAGACTAGAAGTAATGCAATTGGAAGAAATCAAACCCGGAAATTTACCAAAGAACATACCAAACGGCAAAGGAGCTATGGGACAAGGCTACTAAGTCCCCGTAGAAAAGCACCCCAGTTAATTGACGAAATCAGAAGAAAGGATGATTATCAAATAATACTCTAGCTAGCTAGCAAATAAGGAATTGGCCAGCAACCAAAAGCGATGCCTTCTCTTCCATCCTTATCTACGTTTCTTTTCCAAATGTGCCGTACCAGGACATTGGGGGCATTGCAGGAAGCACGATAAAAGAAATGTTTTTATGCCCTCGACGAGTCATGTTGATCCCCTTCTAAGAACCGGTGTTGCTTTGGTAGCGTCGAGAAGTCTTGTCCAAAGGATCATCGAACAAATAGATCCAACCCTTAGTCTTCAGGAACCGATAAAATTATGTTCTCACAAGCTGAATCCCAAAAAATTCCTCTTGAAGTTGTTGAATCATCGCTTTAATACCGTTGAGCTATCGAACACATGACCCAGAACACTTCTTGGAGTCAATGAATTATCGTCCCAAGGCCTTCTGGTCATTGGACATCCGACCAAAATTTCTCTTGAAGTTGATGAATCATTGCTTTAAGACCTCCGAGCCATCAAACACATGACCCAAAACTCCACTTGGAATCGATAAACTCTAAGGCCGTCTGGTCATTGGGCATCTGACCATAAAATCTCCTTCAAGAACTAAAACGTCATGAAGGTCTTCCACGAACTAAAGCAACATGAAGGTAAATCGATAGATCAGCGGTCATCTGATCCAAAAATCCCTTCACGAACATGAAGTTATTTTATGTACTAAAGCTTCGTGAAGGTGAACTGGTAGATCAGCGGTCATCTAATCCAAAAAACTCCTTCACGAACTAAAGCGTTGTGAAGGTATTCCACGAACTAAAGCATCGTGAAGGTAAACCAGTAGATCAACGGTCATCTGATCCAAAAAAACCTTCACGAATTAAAGTGTCGTGAAGGTGAATCGGTAGATCAACGATCATCTGATCCAAAAAACCCTTCACGAATGTGAAGGTCTTTCATGAACTAAGCATCGTAAAGGCGAACTTATTGATTAGCAATCATCTAATTAAAAAAAAATTCGCAAACGTGAAGGTCTTTCACGATCTAAAGCGTCGTGAAGGCGAACCGGTAGATCACCGGTCATCTGATCCAAAAAACCCTTCATGAACATGAAGGTCTTTCACGAACTAAAGCATCATGATGATAAACCGATAGATCAGCGGTCATCTAATCCAAAAAACCCTTCGCGAATGAGAAGGTCTTTCATGAACCAAAGCATCATGAAGGCAAACCCATAGATCGGCGAAATTTTTGTACGACTGATATCCACGAAGTTGAACAGGAAGATCGGCAGTCGTCTGATCTAGAGCCCCCTGATGTCAACAAAGTCATGCTCCACGGCCACAAATCGACAATCATATCAGTGACTCCGCATAATTAACAGAATCACTTCCAACGACCGATGAAACAAATAGCGCTGAAATCCAGAGCTTCAAAGTCGCTCAAAGGAACTAAGCCAAAACATAAACGACCTTGTGGTTAATCAGAGGTTGATTCTAATCAAGCCAAGACTTAGAACTCGGGAGAACCGCACCCACTGGACTAGGGGCAACCAAATGAGTTGTGGAGAGACCCTGGCTACAGTTCAAATGCACCAACAGCTCTATGGCATAAGGGGTACCAAACACACTTGAATAGCCATAAGGAAGGCCAAGAGTAATCATACCATGTTTCAGTTATGCTTGATAAAAAATTCTAGTATTTTGACAACTATGGACTTAACGACTTGCTAGTGCAACAAACGAAATAGAAGCATAATACATGCTTACTTCTTCCCAACTCCTCCTTTACCACCTATGGTGACCAATTCATTTTCCTCTTAGACTATATGCCAGTTGAAGACCATTTCTCTAAAGGTAGTTTGGACCAAAAACTAAGAGTCTTGCCCCGAACTCCCATAAGCTCTTTCTTTATAAACATCTCCATGTGGTCGGCTGTAGATCACTACAACATGGCAACCTTATTTGTATGGTCGTGCACATCTTCCCGAAATACAGGAGGAGTGTCCAAGCAACGGTTACCCGATCAAAAAACCAATTATCCCATAACACCGATGAAATCGTGTTCCAGCGAAGTCAAATCGCTCGATTATGGAAAAACTCGATCCTTACCTTCTAAGAACTGGTATCACTCCTCCAGCACCAGGAAGTCCCAAACCATTATGTGCATCCCATAAGCCGCGCACTGCATCGCGCATCACTTCTTGCACCGTGGAACCACAATCTCGAAGCATGAACTCCTCGCGTTACCCAAAGATTGGCGATGTCAAGAACTTCCAAGCCGTTCTGTATCGACAAGTCATATCGATCCCATAAGACGCGAATTTCATAAGCTGTGCACTCTCAAAAGCCATGCATTTCGTAAACCCCGCACTCTAAAAAGCTGCACATTTTGTAAGCCGCGCATTTCTAAACTTGTCTAATGCAGGATTAATAGGGATCAACTTCTGCTACCCGAAAAACCGACATTGCTCCAACAGTGCCATAAAGTTCACAAACCAAGAAGTGGACAAAGAATTCTGAACTTTGACCAAAGTTAATGTACAAAATGTCTAAATTCAAGACATCCAAGTCACGAGTTCCCAGAGATAATGGCTGCAACGTACCTTTGACTTGGGGCATCCAAGGAGCCTCCCAGAACATCAATTATTCAAAATAATCAACACTATGGACTGAAGGGTACATAACACATTAACAATTGATCAGGATAGAAAAAAGCTCCAACTTGCAATAAAATAGGAACTTACCATCATCTAGAGATAGACAATGACGGAAGGCATTTTGCAGAATCAAATCGTCAATGCACAAGTTTCCAAAGACAGAAGCAGGTGCTCGACTGAGGTCTCAAACCCCAACTTGCAGAAAACCAATTGTTATCCGAAGATAGACAACGATAAGGAGAGAATGCTCGAAATTGAGCAGCTAAACCATTGATTTCAGAAGATTGGAACTAACGAATAAGGTTGATATACACAATAATGCTATCAGCCAACGCATTTGGCCTAAAACAAGCAAGGTTAAGTATCGCAGATTCAAGACAAAAAATACCAAACTCTACTGGTCCATGATCAGGATAGGAATGAGTGCGGTCGTACCGAAGGCAATGTGATGACTCGCTGCACAGTTTTTAATTTTCTATAAGAACATGGAATTTGACACCTAGAAATGGAGGGTTCCACATAGAAATCAAGGGTTCTGCAAATAGAAGTTGGATCATAACAAAAACCAGTTGGAGGAAATCCGATTTTTCGTGAATAAGAATAGTCATGGAATTGGTTAAGAAATAACCATGCATTTCCAAGGGTAACACTTGATGGTGATAAACATGGCTAGGCAATGGAAACACGTGGGACTTCATCCTTCCAGAACATGGTGTATCTTGAGGTTAAGCAACACCGAGAAAAACAGCCACATTGGGTTGAAAGGGACCTACTCAACTATAAAAGATCAGACGAATGATTTAATCCTAACAAAATGACTTTAACATTGCACGAAGACAGACAACACAAAGAAAAGATTTCTACAATCCAACCATCCAAGTGCAAGTTTTCGAAGACAGAAACTAGTACCCACTTGGATTAAAAGCATTGTCGAACCGGTAGGGAAAATCGATCCCAACCTCCTAAGTTTTGGTGTTGCCTCGGCAACTCCAAGGTCTTTTGTCAGTTCCTAAGTACCGGTGTTGCCCCGACAACATCAAGAAACTTTCTGGTTTCATAAGTATCAGTATTCCCCTGGTAACGCCGGGAAACCCTCTATTTCTTAAGTACCGAAATTGCCTCGGCAATGCCGAAAAATTTTCTATTTACTATTTACCAGTATTGCCTCAGCAACACTAGGAAAACTTTAATCCACAGGTTCGATGAGAAACACTCACCGTAGCAAACCATCAATGCACTAGCTTACAGAGATGGAAGTTGGTCCCCAACTGAGATTCTACCCTTATCTTCAGAAAACTACCGTTGCTTGAAAATGGGCAACAACAGGAAGACATAACCTTTTATCGGTCAGCCGAATGGTTCGACCTTCCATTATAGGAATCAGTCACTGCACAGGAAAAAAGCAACGATGAAAGGAAATCCTAGGATTGAATTGCTCATGTGCTAATTTCTAGGGATGATAGCTGGTGCACAGCTGAATTTCCTGAATTCAATTTAAAAAGAATTTAGATACAACCAAAGGATAGGTAGCCTCGACGATGTGTTGCTTGGTCTAGCTAGATTATCAATTCCAAAAGACAGGAATTGTGTATGAACATAACTTCTGTGACGACAGCAATCAAGCAAAGCATGCACAGCTAAGGACATGTAGGGACAATCATGAAAGGTTGGAACTACAACCATCAGACTTCCTCAATCCTATAATAAGATTGAGAGCTAGACCAGGGCCAATCGAATCATTTGTCCCAAACCTCTCCATCTCTCTCATTCGCCCAAATACTGGGGTTCGAAATAGCTAGTCCCTTGAGCAGGGATAGACGTACAGGAAATTGATCGAAAGAAATGTTTCAAAGTCCAAACATAAATAATTGTGAGGTTGGTCAGATAACGGTTCTGTATCGCAAAACAAAGCATTATGGAAATAAAGTTGCCAATAAAGGAAATGCAGGATTTAATGTTCAGAAATCAACCGTCGCTCGTAGTTTGGTAATGACGAGAAAGATCGATGACCTACTTACGGTCTAACTAGATCATTTGGTTCCAACTTGCAGGAATATGCCATTACTCGAAGTTTGGTGATGCTAAGAAGAAACCCCTAAAATGAAACTATCGATACATAAACTTTCGAAAACAGAAGAAAGAGTTTGATTAAATCTTCAGCCCTACCTTTTGGCATCTCATGCTATCTGAAGATTCACAACATCGAGGAAAAATCCAAAGTTGAGTCATCCACGCATGAGTTTATAGAGACAGAAACCGATACATGATTAGGGTCTCAACACTATACTTGGAAGAATTAACATTAGCAAAAGATGGCGGCAACACGTCTTTGTAGCACATGTACCTAGAATGACATCAGATGACGATGTCAACTTAGAGGAATTCAATTACAGTCAGGAACCAGACATTAATGAAAAAATTAGAGCTTGGAATCAAGCAGCAAAGTCCCTAGTTCCTGAAGATAGGAGCTATCGTGTCAATCAAACTGGGGTAATCGAGCATATTGCCCAGGAGACCTAGTTTCCTGAAAACATATAGACCCAGTATTAAGAGAAATCAGCCATATAGACTAGGGAAGATACACCAACACTTTGTTGAAACAAACCTAATTGAGCATAAGTAGGGATTAGCTACAGAACCGTCTAGACCAAGCAACCTCATAGTTTTGAACAAAGTCATGAAATAAAATATGGCGAAATGACCGCAGAAGTATTACTTACATGCATAGAATTATAGTAAGTGAGTATGTTGCACATGAACACAAGACGTGCAATAGCGAGAAAAAGAAATCCTCAGAAATGAGCAATTAAACCAATAGTCCCCAGAGACAGAGGCTAATGTGCAGGTTAAATTCCGAGCAAAGAAAGGATAATCACAGTCGAATGAGTCTTGCGCTAGCTTCCAAAGATTGAAACTATGCCAGATCGAACATCAAATACAACTCTACAAGAGTAGATGTGCCTTACAATTTAACTATAATGAATCATCCCAATATGATAGGAATAATAAGCGAAAACTAAGTTGCAAAGGACCTAACTCCTAGAGTAGTGGAAGTCCCTACGCCAAACTAAATATTAAAAGACCGGAGAGTCGTTTTCAATAAAAAAAACTTGGCATTCAACCCAATCAGATATGTTTTACTTTAAATAATATCCTTGTATAATCAACGCCCGGAATCCAAGCGAAGTTGGCTTATGTTGACTAGTCGGGTTCTAAGCGTTGACCAGGGCAGATGTAGTGTGTTATCTACATGAGAAGAGTCCAATATCGTAAATACTACAAATGAACAATCTAGTGTAAATAGCTTGCGTACATTTGAAAACAATCCATATCGTCCTTTGAAATTATCTTTTCCACACTTACCCATTATCGATCAATGATCGGTAACGTAGCTGCTGTCAATAGCGATGTGCGAAGCTTTTCTTTTCAGGATCACTGGAGTACAAAAATAGGAAGAGCGATATGATTGAAACATCCACTCTGTCCGATTTTTGAATAAATCATCGCATTAGAATTCAAAACATTGACATGAACTTAACCAAGTCCTCGAAAAGAAACTGTTAAAGACAAAGAGCAAGACGTTGCTTTAGAACGGACAATTATTCAAGACAAAACTTAGCTTCACCGTCGGTCGAGTTAAAACTATATAGGTCAACTCCAAACCTATGTCATGCACCCACTTACTGACCTAAACCCTTGTGTAAACTACAGAGCAAAGATTGCATCATCAATAATAGGAATTGAAATACAGATCGAAATCAAAAAATGAACGACTATCAGAAGTCAATCGATTAAAAACAACATCTTGAGATGGACTCCAACGATTCACTAAAATTCACAGAATAGTAACCCAAAACTTATCTTGTTCTAGAGCACACTTTGTTTCCAATGAAAGTATACTCTAGGGGCAAATGTTAACTGGGTTTTTAACCCAACAGAATTCAACAGAAGTTAGGACATCCAGAGTAAGCCAGAATGACTTGAAACATGAATAGGGCATCTAAAAGAACAAGCCAATGGAACTTAAGAGAAACAAGCCAAAAATCCACAAAGTAGATGGATCATTGGCGATCCATCATCCATGGATTGCTAGCGATCCAAAAGAAAGCATTAAGAGTTGTCAAAGCCTCTGGCATCATGATTTACTACCTCTTCAAAGAATACTTACCAAGTTTTATAGCATTCTAAGCAGCGTAGTTCAAGAAGTAAATACTCATCTTATTCAAACTGTTTATTCGCTTTTTGACTAAAGTAGTAAACTTAAAACGGACCTAGAGAACTCACACAAAGTCGAATTGACTTGAAATTTTGGGAGAACACTTAGAAGAAATAAAAGAAAGTACTCACAAAAAATTAGCTTGATTGGATAAGGCTAGATGGGTCGCTAGTGACCTAACTGGATGGGTTGCTAGCAACCCGTGTAGATTGGGGCCCACCACTTGAAATTATTATGGTAGGTCCCTGATACCCTCTAGAGTGTACCTGCAAACTTTCGACTTATTTCCCTGTTTTTTGAGAGAGTTATGAATGATTCTTCTAGACCATATGACCTAAGAAGACGCATGATCAGACAAACTCCAAACGACTTGATATTTGGATAAGGCACTTAAATAAAAGATAGGAAGACAAC
The DNA here is from genome assembly GCA_030737815.1 of Allium fistulosum. Taxonomy (NCBI): domain Eukaryota; kingdom Viridiplantae; phylum Streptophyta; class Magnoliopsida; order Asparagales; family Amaryllidaceae; genus Allium; species Allium fistulosum. The sequence continues at coordinate 267,916,560 of CM060904.1, read as the reverse complement.
CAAACTAAGATCACTCAAAAATATGCTAAGTGGATGAATAGCAAGTGATCCATCCCCTATGGATAGCTAGCAACCCATCCCTTATTGATAGCTAGTGATCCATCAAGATATGTGGTATCGCCCTTAAACTTTCCGAGCTCCTTCATAGCACTAAGTAAAGGCTTTTGGTAGAAAAATATGCTAAGTTGATTGATAGATAGTGATCCATCCCCTATGGATAGCTAGCGATCCATCCTCTATGAATAGCTAGCGATCCATCAAGATAGGTCAGATCATCCTCAAACTTTCCGAACTCCTTCATAGCATGAAGTAAAGGCTTTTGGTAGAAAAATATGCTAAGTTGATGGATAGCTAGCAATCCATCCCCTTTGGATAGATAGCGATCCAACCCCTATGGGTAGCTAGCGATCCATCCTCTATGGATAGCTAGCGATCCATGAAGATACATCAGATCTCCCTCAAACTTTCCGAGCTCCTTCGTAGCACTAAGTAAAAGCTTCTGGTAAAAAAAATGCTAAGTTGATAGATACCTAGCGATCCATTCCCTATGGATAGCTAGCTATCCATGAAAATGACTTAGGTTAGTTTGAGATTTTCGGTGATGACTTGGCATAACAACTGGACTCTTCTGCACCTATACATCTAACTCAAGTCCTCTCCAACCCCTATAAATGCAATCTTACCTGCAACATAAACTGGAACTTCTGGACCGGCTGCTAGAACTCTACAGGGATTATTCTTCATTTTTCTCCTCCCGTACAATAGTCATATAGAGGTTCATTGTGATTCTCCAGAGAACTCTTGTACTTGCATCTTGATCTAACTTAGAAGATTGAATCATATTGTAATCCGATTCAACTTGTAACAACGGTCAGTTAATAGAAAGTTATAAAGTGGATGTAGGGTTCATTAACAGTCGGACCACTATAAAAATCTTCTTATCTTTGTATTATTTCTGCTCCTTTTACATTTATTCTCTATGTTATTGCTCTGTAAGAACATGGCTGGTGCTTTCACATTCAATCCTGGGTGTTGATACATTTTTTGGGTTAACATTTATGATATAGACTCTCATGTCGAAGAGCCTTCTCCATCAGCCTCTCGAAGTTCTCATCGATGTGACTAACGAGTTTCTCTCCAACGTAATCACCTAAGCCCATAATAAACTTATCATTCTTCTTGAGTGGATTATTGATAAAAGATAGGTCGTACTTCGATAGCGTGTCGAACTTAGCCATGTACTCCGACACATACATATCCCTCTGTCCAAGTCATCAAATATCCGAAAGAGCACCAACTTGTGAGCGATCGGTATATACTTCACTTTAAACCTCAGCTTAAACTGCTCCCAAGAAATCTAGTCCTCGAGAATAGTAATGTTGATGGTGTTCCACCACTCAATAGCTATCTTCCTCTTCATCGCATCCTCTAACTCTATATCCTTAAATATGCGTTCCTAGGTATCCAATCGACCTCGCACATCGATAGTTGAGTCCGTTCTAAGAAACGGTTTGCTACCCAAAGTGGAGTAATCTTTGCTTAGTTTGGCAAAGTTAGCCCTTGGTGCTTGCACTGTATCACTACCACCAACAGCTGTAGCAGGAGAAACTTAGACATTCTAAAACATGTTTTGCACCATCTCAGCGAACATGTTCTACAAGTCGGGCTTAACAACCCTTGGTCCCGCCCCTTCTATACTCCAAAAATAGAGTTTCTAGCAGCCAATGATTGGCGAGCCAATGCCCATCGAACCTAAAACATGTACAAAAACTCTTACATGACTCTAAACACAACCTTGCATATGAGACATCGATTGGCGAGCCAAAGCCCATCAATCCAAAATCATGTAGCTCCTTTAGGACATCAACATCATGCCGATTCAATTGCTACACTCAACACTATAACCTTCATGGATCGCCTATGCAACAATATGACTCTAAACACTCTAAAGCCTATTCGTCGAAGGTCAGTCATATGGTTCCTACCTTTAGTTCACTCCAATGAGCATTCTCAATCATACAAGCATACAGATAAAACCATATGTAACGATCAATATTTTACATATCGAAGGATTATAAAATATTTTTTTAAAATTAATATGAGGTCGTATGACTCTATATCTTTAGGAAAATGCCTTTTTAGTGACATTTCCAATCATTAGAATTTTTCTAGACTATTTTATCCCTGAACACTTGTAATGGATATAACTTATGATAAAAGCCAAATTAGCATATGAGACAACTTCCATTGGAAAGTTAAAATGGTTTCCCTTTCCGTGGATTAGTCATAATAACGATTTAAGGTTTTGGGCTAAGAAATATGGCTATTCAAAGATTGGAAATTTTTTGAGTAGCTTATTAGAAAATTAGTAAGTTTGAAGATAGGCTCATTAATCGATTTCGGCTTTTACACCTATATCAGCTGAAACAAACATCCTCAAATTATTCTACCATCTCCTAAACAAATATAAGGCACCATTAACCCATTCTACACCCAAAACCTTCTCTTTTCTCCTCCAAATCAAGTCTCGATCATAGATTTAGGGTTGATTAGCTAGGGAATTCATTAGATAACTTCAAATCTAAATTTTTATGAAAGAAAGATTGAGGCTTGGCTATTGAATTTCGGATTTGCCTCAATTTGCATGCATATCTCCATATTTTGGATGTTTGTTGAGTGATTTATCATCTCTCACATTAATATATATGTATCTATAGGCTTTGACATGTTTCAAGCTTATTTTTGTCAAAATCATGTTTTGGGGCATTTATAAAATCAAACCTGAAACAAAAATGAATTTAAAATGTTTTAAATTGTTTTAATCATGTTAATTTGACGTATGGTTGCCTTAATGCGTGTTTGGCTATGTTAGAGATACATTATAGGATTATTTGTCATGACATATTATATGTTTGCATGAATGGTTGTGTGATTTGCAAGCTTGAATGTTTTTTGATGTGTAAATGGTGTTTGTGTGTATGCTTAAATGGTTGAAAATGCTCATCAAATTGAACAAGAGGTATGAATAATGAAAGCGAATGTCGATGGATGGGCTATAGAGCACTTGGAGACATATCATTGCATAGGCAATGCAAAAAGGTCAAAGTGTAAAGGGTAGATTGAATCAGCATGAGATCGGGGCATTGGAAATTGCTACAGGAAATCAAATCGAGTAGCTTTTGGATCGTGATGGCTTGCTCGGATGCAACTTCGATCCGGCTAAAAGTTTGTTCGGGGTTGACTTAGGGTAGGATGGAAGTTAGTCAAGGGGTGACTATGTTTTAGTGATGGAAAAACCGGACATCAATTGTTATACGATAGCATTATGGAAGACCTGATAACAAATCTGGTGGTGCTCCATTCAAGGGCCGGGCAGGAACTCCTATCCGGGGTTTCGTGGTTTAGCATTGTCGAAACTGAATAGCAAATGTTGTCCAGTGGTGTTGTCTGTTCGATGGCCAGATGTAGGAGTTGGTTTGAGGGGTAGCTATGCAGCACTTCGGGGCTGGCTTTAGAATTTTGGATAAGCAGCTTTAGGCCGGTTGCATGATTGGACGGACAGAGATGGAAATTTATGGAATTTTGAGTTTGGAGAGGCGGTGCTTCGGGGTTCTTCGTGACTTGATTTAAGTTTCTCATGGATGACTTAGGGCTAAGGTAGATCAACCAAAATGACTCGAGATGGCCTTGGATTCTTTGTAGTAACAAAGGAAGCGATGGCATAACGCTTCGACGTGATAAATTTGGGACCATAATATGATGGTTCTACAACTTAAAATGAATGTTTGGAGGAATTCTGATGATGAAGACTTAATAATTGAAGTCATGATGGTGATCTACAAAAACAAGTTCAATGATGAGGGCTTGTTAGTGGAATTTTCTATTATGTTCTATTGTGGAGATAGCTATATTGAAATAATAATTAAGTTCCGTTATGAAGACATGTGCAAAGCGATCGTTGATAAGTTAGAGGTTTCTAGTGTGTTTATAAATATTTGGCATGTTGATAGATCCCACATAGATCTATAATTGTGTTTGGATCTTGCGATAGTAGATTGCCTTGAGCTTTGCGATTATAGGCTTATTTCCTAGCCTTTGAGAGTGGCATGGATTCGAGCACCGGTGAAGTTGAGATTTGAATGAGTCCCTGGTCTATGATTATGCCATACGATGTATCATATATCCAATGCATATGAGTTATGCTGAGGATTGTTTGATAGATGTTATGCTTTCCATGGTTGCTTATCACTCTAAGGTGTCACACGATGTAGGTAATTTCGACCATATACCTAGACACTAGACATTGTGCTTCGATTGTAGTACAATTATGTGGCTATGGTAGTAGATTATCATATATCAATTGTTATATGCTAACTTTTTGGATGCGGTGACAGGTCGGGTATGGTTCTTCATACCATATGCCCCTATTTACTATGTATGATTTTATAGTACTTTTAAGATGATGTATCGCTCACACCAAACTTTGGTCTGACCTGTGGTTTTAGGTTTTGCTTCTTATTATCTTAGGTATTCTTAAATGAGTAGATTAGGGATAACATGTCTGGATAGCGCTTGGAGCTGTACGAAGTACAAGTAGGAGGCTACACATTTGTATAACTATCCTTGGAGCTTACCATCGCTTATATTCCGTTATGCAGTACTATGGAGCTATACCATTACTTGTATTACTTTAGAGATAGTTTGGAGTTTATTTTGGAGAATTTCGATGTATAAACTCTATTATTTTATTTTTTGTATAATCTGTGAACCTATTGCACTCTGATGTTCTTATTTATGTTTCATTTGATTATATCACTATCTTGCCTATTTTACATCTATTTTATTGCATTATATTTTGTCCATGCACTGTGAGATGTTCTACAAGTTCAGTGTTTGGATTTTCTTTACTTTCCACTCTTTGCTATTGCCTTACATTGGTTGGGTACATCCACAGTGCACTCTATAGGTATATTGGGTACCGATGGTGTAGGGCGATCATCACTTTTGGTATCAGAGCCAGTTTGCATAAATGACCTAAGTTGATACTTGAATCCATTAGAGGTAAGGAATGAGCTATCGCTTGGGAATGGATCGAGCAATATATGAGAGAGCGTACTTGTTATCTTTTGACTTTCAAAACTATATTGTATTATTGGTAGTAAGTCGCATTGTGCATATGAGTACCATTAGTGCAATTTTCCTCTATGAGAGACTGATCTTTCTTATTATAGTTTATAAAATTGAATAGGCATACTAGGAATTCTATGCCGGAAGCTAAGGATATAAGGGTCACCGGGATAGCTAATGATCGGGAAATGCAAGCAACGTTTATCCATACAATGCTCAGCATAATGCGAGCAGCCTAAAGAGGAGAACCATGGATAGTGGATAGTGGTGCTTAAATGCAAGGGCAACAAGTCGTTTTTCCTTAAGAAAAAGCTGAACTGCAAGTAGGTGGAAGTAGCAAGAGAATGAGGGACAACGAAGGTAAGAAATAGGTCTAGAAGAAAGGTGACCAAAAGAAAGGCAAATGGGTGCCATGGTGCTTTATTTGCAACGAAATTGGTCATATTAGTGAAGACTATAAGGACCCAAGAGATGGTGGGAGGAAGTGCTTCAACTGTGGTATGACTTGGCATGTTAAGATAGATTGCCCAAGGTCGGTTTAGGAGGTGCAGCCCTAAATGAAAAATGGTCCAAAGGAAGGGCAAATGGAAGCCTATTTGCTATGATTATGGGGAGAAGGTCCATATTGCTAAAGACTGTTGTTGGACGAAGTCCCACCGGACCAAGGCCACCGAATCAAACCCAACTCCACTCCCCTCTCATCACCGAACCAGCTACCTCATCCACTGCCGAACCAAGAAGCAAGGAAGAAGACCGTTGAACCAACTCATGACCAAACCAACTCCTTCCACTCCATCCACCGAACCAACCCTCACCGAACCAGCCTCTACCGCTCCACCTATTACCGAACCAATGTCCCACCGGATCAAAACCATCACCGGACCAAGTTCCACCGAACCAATGTCCCACCGGATCAAAACTATCACCAGACCAAGTTCCACCGGACCAAATCCCACCAGACCAAGGCGTTCCGGACCAACTTTGCCAGGCCAGGTTGAATTAGCCCAGGCCCACCAGCAGCTATATACATCCAAGACCCCTACCCCCAGCCTCACTCTATAAATAGAGGGGCAGGGGTACAACAATGAGGACAAGTTTGAGAGCTCAAGCACGGATAGAACTTTCAAACAACTTTCATATACTTGTATCAAAGCTTTGTACTTGTAATTTGAATAGAAAAAGGAGAATAACATATAAAGTGGCCGTAGGCACATTCTGGCCGAACCATTATAAATCTGCGTGTCTTTTACAGTTTAGTCCCTGCTTTTCATATATTTGCATAAGTCACCCAAATCACTACGAACAACATAAAATCAAGTAAACCATACGATTTGGAGGTGTTTGTCCATTTTTTGTGCAAACATTTTTGGTGCTTTCATTGAGAACTGAATGCTCGAAGCTTCAGCTTCTTCCATTTAACCTTCTTCCTAACAACGTCGTTCGTTGCTTGGAAAACATGCCTCCCAAGCAGAAGAAAGATGTTAACAAAGGAAAAAACATCGCAACCAGCAGTCTTCCAGATCCAGTGTCCACAGACCAAGTAAATCGTCCCCTTCCAACAGTAGTACCAGATGAAGGTCAGGCCAATCCGACAACCCTTGCCTCAGAACAGCCGGATGCAATTACTAGGGCAGATCTAGACAGGGTTGTGGCTGAAGTAACTAACCACTTCACATCCCAGCAGGAAGCCTTGGTGGACCATCTCATGTCACGCTTAAAGGATGCTGAAGAGTCCAACCGCAACACTGAATCATGGGGTGAGTCCCAGTCTGGAGGATCTCGGAGACAGCAAAGGTCTTCCTTCTTCGAAGGAGTTAACGACAGAAGAGGCCATGGTAGGAGTCGAGACCGAGCTCAGCCCGAAGTTAGACTTGAGGAAACGCTTGGAACCGAACCCAACGGGAGAGGTACCGGGCAGAGGTCAACTGTAGCCGAGCCTGTCATACTGCCTAACCACGGAAACACCAATGACCGGGGCTGAGCTAGAGTTCAGCCCGAAGTTGGACCCGAGGAAGCGCTTAGATCAGAACCCAGCAGGGGAAGATCAAGGCAAGGGCCAACTGTAGCTGACCCTAGCATGCTCCCAGAAGACCAAAGACAGCCACTGGAAAATGTCAGGAATGATAGACGATACCATCCCTACAGGTCATCTGGAGGGAATCAATCCCATAGAGCAGAGTCGAACTCATTTCTATCTGCTCCAAATTCTGATGAAAGAATGGCACGCTTGTTCAGAGAGTGCGTCCAACGGGATCAAAGAGATCGAGGCATAGGTGCTAGAGTAACTAGCCCCTTCGCTCGCAATATCGAAATCGCCATCACCCCCCGAGAATGGAAAATGCCAACAATGGAACCTTACAATGAAACCTTCGACCCCGTTGTACACTTACAGAGATACACACAGCATATGCTCATGAGTGGAGCAACAGAAGGAGTGCTGTGCAAATGTTTTCCGCTATTCTTAGTAGATCTAGCTACCTCCTGGTTCTGTCATTTACCCCAAGGATCCATCAGCTCGTGGGAGATGCTGAAAGAAAAGTTTATCAGCCAGTTCCGCATTCATGTGGAACAACCCAAGGACGCTTATTCCTTATCCAGTATCAAACAGAAACCTGGAGAGAAGCTGCAGCAATACCTTACCCGATTCAATGCCGCAGCGGCCGCAGTCCAAGATGCCGATGAGAAGCTTATCCTAATGGCCCTCTGTAGTGGTGTGCATCCGAATACTAAATTTGCTAGAAGATTGACAAAAGAAAAACCAGCTACTTTACCCGATTTCTTCCATGAAGCCGGGAAATATATGAGGCTTGAAGATGCTGCCACTGAGGGGCAGTCAGGGCAGCAAAATAAGGCAGCTCACGGCAACACGCCCGCTGCAGCGAAGGATGTTCGAAGAAATGATTCTAGAGACAATGCTGGGGGCAAGAAGGGAGAAAAGCGCCTATATCGGCCAGGACCGAGATTCGACACTTACACTCCTTTGAATGAGACCATCGAAAACATCTTCCTTGCCACCCAAGACGAAGTTAGATACAAACGCCCACCATACAAGAAGGAATCAGATAACGCGCAGAAATCTGGAAAGTTCTGCCGCTTCCACGAATCTCACGGGCATGATACCAATGAATGCCATCATCTCCGGGATTTGATTGAAGAACACATCAGAAGGATGAGACTGGAACGCTATGTAAAAGGTCAAAATAGACTCCAGCTCTTGCCAATGAGAACCCAAGGCTATCCTCACCAGAGATAGGCAGAGGAAATCGCAACACTAGCGGCTCCAGTCAAAGAAGATAGTGGTCCATACCATCTCGGGAGGACCGCACATCGCCGACAGAAGCTGGGCAGAGATGGAAAGATATGGAAAGTCGCTTAGAAACAATGAAGACTGTGTTAATTCTGTTATAGGAGAACGCCACCCAAAGTGGAAAGAGAGTGATGACATCACATTCAGTAGGCGTGACCTAGAGGGAAGGCAGTACCCTCACATGGATCCCATGGTTATCTCTGCCCGGCTCGGTCCAGCCGAAGTTTTTCGAATTCTAGTGGACACTGGAAGCTCAGTAAATATCTTATTCAAGCATGCATTCGACAAAATGAAACTATCAATAAAGGACGTTTCTCCCTGCAATAAACCACTACACGGTTTCACTGGAGATGCGAAGATGCCCCTCGGGCAACTGGACCTCTTTGTTGAAATTGGAAGTCATCCCCGCTCTGTTGTGCGGAAATAGACATTTGTGCTGATAGAAAACCACTCGGCCTACAACGCCTTCTTAGGAAGGCCAGCCTTGTCTGACTTCCAAATTGTCCTGGCCCCATGGTGCCTAAAGATGAAATTTCCAACGGACAATGGAGTAAGGGAAGTAGAGGGAGACCAGGACGTTGCTCGAGACTGCTATGTAACTAAACTTCGCAACAACCACATGAAGGATAAAGGGAAGAGTGTAGAGGTTGCCCTCTGCACAAAAAGTTTGGAAGCATAGCAACTAAAGAAAGCCCCTCCTCTTCGATATACCAGCGACCCTTTCAATGAATTAGACCCCAGTGACAAAGGGGAGGAGGCCACCGCTGAGCCTGCAGAGGCTATGGAATTTGTATCTGTAGACAAACATGACTCGAGTAGACTAATGAAAATCGGGTCCCAACTAAAAGCAGGGTTGAAGGAACAACTCATTGACTTTCTCCGCCACAACTTGGATGTATTTGCATGGTCACATGCTGACATGACCGGAATCTCCCCTGACCTAGCATGCCACGTACTAAACATTGATCTTACCAAGGCGCCCGTAAAACAAAGAAAGAGAAGTATGGGAGCAGAACGATCAGCAGCCCTCGATGAAGAAGTAAAGAATCTACTTGCCAATGACTTCATACGAGAAGCCATCTACCCAGAGTGGATCGCCAACCCGGTACTGGTAAAGAAGGCTAATGGGAAGTGGCGAACATGCATTGACTTCTCCAACTTAAATGACGCCTGCCCGAAGGATTGCTTCCCACTTCCCCGAATCGATCAACTTGTAGACAGCACAGCCGGGCATGAACTCTTATCCTTTATGGACGCATACTCAGGATATAACCAAATTCCTATGCATGCTCCCGATCAAGACCATACTAGTTTCATCACTGACCGGGGTTTGTACTGCTACAAGGTAATGCCTTTCGGACTTAAAAACGCAGGAGCCACCTACCAGCGCCTCGTCAACAAGATGTTTGCAGGGCTAATAGGACAAACTATGGAAGTGTATGTAGATGACATGCTGGTAAAGTCAAGGAAAGCCGACGATCATGTAAACCACCTGGGCGAGATGTTTCAAGTACTTCGCCAGTATGGAATGAAACTTAATCCTCTAAAATGCTCCTTCGGAGTATCATCAGGAAAGTTCTTGGGATTCATCGTCCATGCCAGAGGGATTGAATCTAACCCTGAACAAGTCCGAGCTCTAAAAGATATCAAAATACCTTCCACTCGAAAGGAAATGCAAAGCCTGAATGGGAAAGTGGCCGCCCTGAGCCGATTCATCTCCAAAGCAACGGACAAGTGCGTCCCCTTCTTCGAAGCTCTAAAGAAAGACAAAGGAAAGTTCGAATGGACTGACAAATGCTTAACCGCTTTCCTTAACTTAATCGAACACCTCCAGAAACCGCCGGTACTCTCGACTCCAAACGAAGGCGAAGAGTTATACCTATACCTTGCTGTATCATATCATGCTTTAACCGCTGCTTTGGTAAGAGAAGACAACCGCACGCAACGGCCAGTATACTTTGTAAGTAAGAGGTTTACAGGGGCAGAAATCAGATATCCTAAACTTGAGAAGCTAGCATACTGTCTGCTAATCGCATCACGAAAACTGCGACACTATTTTCAATCCCATTCCATCAGAGTTCTGACCGATCAACCGCTGAGGCAGGTACTCCATCGTCCTGACACTTCTGGGCGACTACTTAAATGGTGCATTGAACTAAGTCAATATGATATTACCTACCATCCTCGCACCGCCATCAAGGGGCAAGCCATGGCCGATTTCATTGTCGAATTTACTATCAACGAAGGTAAGGAGCAATCAGAAATAGCATAAGACATCAAGTGGAACCTCTTTGTGGATGGTGCATCAAACGAACAAGGCTCGGGGGCAGGCGTGGTAATAATCACTCCCAGGGGAAATAAGCTGCACTATGATATAAGGTTGGAATTCGCTGCCACCAACAACGATGCAGAGTATGAAGCGGTGATAGCTGGATTAGAACTTGCCTTAGAAATCGGAGCCAATTCTTTGTGTCTTCATAGCGATTCTCAACTTATTGTTAATCAAATAATAAGAGAATTCCAGGCTCGAGAAGAACGACTCATAGCATATTTAAAGAAGACCAAGTTACTTCTCAGTCGATTGGACCACTACTTAGTCAAACACATCCCTCAGGAAGAGAACCAAGAGGCCGACGAATTGGCGAAGCAAGCTAGCATGAGAGATGCCTCTATTTCTGGAGCAGTAGCCATCTCAAAGCAACTGACCCCAAGTTTTGAGCAAATAAATCTTATAGCTGCAACCGAAGAAGCAACGTAGATGACTCCCATCCGAAACTACTTACAAAGTGGCACACTGCCCAACGGGCGTAACGAAGTCAAGAAAATCTTGAGGAAAGCTTCCCGCTACACAATACAAGAGGGCACCCTCTATCGACGCGGCTTCTCTAACCCCTTATTGAGGTGTGTCGCTGGAAGAGAAGCCAAGGAAATCTTATCCAACATTCATCAAGGAAGCTGTGGGGATCACATTGGAGGGCAGACTTTGGCAAAAAAGATACTCCGATATGGATATTTCTGGCCCACCTTAAGCAAGGACGCCTTGGATTTCGTCAGAAAATGTGACAGATGCCAGAAGTTTGCTAAGATTCTGTGGCTACCAACAACTGAGATTACTCAAATGACCAGCCCTTGGCCCTTTGCAGTATGGGGAATTGACTTGATCTGCGAACTGCCAATGGGCCGAGGCGGGGCCAAATATGCTATAGTGGCAGTCGACTACTTCACTAAATGGGTGGAGGCAGAACCCGTAAATAAAGTATCTTCAGCGAAAATTATTAACTTCTTGATCAAAAATGTTCTATGCAGGTACGGAGTCCCATTCAAAATTATATCGGACAATGGACTTCAGTTTGACAGCGAGGAGTTCGCCAACTGGTGCCAAGAGCATGGAATTCACAAAAGCTACTCATCCGTGGCTTATCCCAGGCAAACGGACAAGTCGAAGCCGTCAACAAAATTCTGAAAACTCTAATCAAAACGAAACTCGAAAAGTCAAAAGGCGCTTGGGCGGATGAACTCCCTACGGCACTGTGGGCCTATCGCACATCTTTTAGAACATCAACGGGGCATACTCCTTTCTCTTTGGCATACAGATCGGAGGCTATGCTCCCAGTTGAAACAATCGTGCCTTCCCACCGTAGGATCCACTATAACCTAGAAGAGAACGAAGAACTCCGTCACATGTCTTTGGATCTAATTGAGGAGAGAAGGAATGATGCAACCCTCAAAGCAGCAGCCCACAAGCAAAAAGTGGCAGCACAATACAACTCCAAAGTCAAGCGTCGTACCTTACAAGAAGGAGATCTTGTCCTCAAGCGAATCTTCCCTCGCCCCGGAGCACTAGATCCAATCTGGGATGGACCATATGTAATTCATAAAGATCTCCACAATGGAGCTCATATTTTGTCAACAGTGGATGGAGAGGTGTTCTAGAGGGCATGGAACATCCAACACCTCCGTCGATACTTTTCTTAACTTGTACTGCCCATATGAAGTGAATTAACAAAGAGAATCAATGGACGTAGGCATTTTTGTGCCGAACCACTTTAAAAAATCTTGTCTCTTTTTTAACTTGTTCCTTTATATCTTGGCTGCTTGTTAACTTTATCCTTTTCTATTGAACAAAATCCTGTGCATATAGCATTTTCATTCAAGGCACTCCGCAGCGCGACTTCACCTGGACAAGACCTAATAGGTACTATGCGAATCTATGCCCTCGCTAATGAGACACTTTTGCTCCGGCATCCCTCTGTTGCAGGTTAACTCATTGCTCGCGACGGCCCTTAAAGCCAACTGTAATGAGCCGATTATAAGCCACCGAGAAGGCCGACTATAGCCAAGGCAGCTCATTACGGCGTTCGGCTCGCCGGCAACTGTGAACCTACTTTAAGCCCCAACATTAGGTGTGGCCAGCCAGGGGTAGTTCACGGTTGACGATCGGCACCCACGCTAGCCAGCCACAGTAAATCGAATAATAACCATGATTACGGGCCATAATGGCCCGGGTAGTTACTGTGTGCGATCTCGGCTCCGATGTGTCTTAAGTACGGCTGTGGTAAAAAAGATTAACTCCCCGCGGAGGCGTAAGATGGGTGACAAATGTCTCCAAGACCCACAGCTAGGGAAAGTGACTACAAAACCCGTTTGCCACGAACTTAAGCACATCGAAGGCCTTCCGTGATTGGAAGTTTTACTATTTCTCATATTTCAATTGTATTTAAAAGACTTTTCTCCTATCCTCTGTAACAATCCCTAAAGTACAGGACATGGAATAGGAGACATTCGCTAATGGAAGCGGGTACTCACAACAAGACACTGGACCACATTCCATACTCAGACACATGAGACATTCAAAGCTGCCATCTACAAGTAAAATATGAAGGGCGGTATTTTCCTCTTTCATGTATAAACACGTGGCTATAATTAATTCACACATCACACTAACATTGCAAGACATGAAATTATGTTTTAATTAAGAACTTGACATCAAACACAATTGAATTACAAGCATATGCATAGCTACATTTCTCATACAACATGTCAAAATAGCAAAAACATTCAAAAACGACAGAATCAGCTTAAGTTAAAAAATTACACGTCAAGAATAATGTTGTTTATTACAAGTAGCATAATTACAGCCTAAGAGTTACGTTACTGTTCTGAGACTAACATACACAACAATGTCAAGTTCACAAAAGGATATCCAGGTCAAATCAAGAAGCCGGCTGCATCGGAGTTCTATCCTTGTCCTGTTGCCCACCTGTCCGGTCAAAGAAAGAATTCATTAATGATAAGCAACCAAGTTAACGGAAAGACTAGAAAGGAAGACTTACCATCATCTGTTCCTTGATCATCTTGATCATCATCCTCTACTTGCACACCTGCCTCCTCGGCTGCAAGCAACCGCATGCCCTCCTTCACCGCCACATTCTCCTCCTTGGTAAATTGGGTAGTAACCACATCCATCCTGAAGGCCACGCCACCCTCCTTATCCTCCTCAGCCGCCTTGGCCTCCTCTAGAGCCCTGAGATATATCCTAGCCATAACCCGGGGGTAATCATCCATCCAGGACAAGTTACCCTGCCTCTAAGTACGGAAGTACATATCCTGGAGCATTTCATCCATCATCCCCTCGTTCTCCTCAAAATCCCTCATTCGGACCTCAGAAACCCGCAGCTTTGCAATGACAGCATCCCTCTGCGATCGATACCGTAAACGGTCAGCCTGAAGGGACCTCCTCATCGCCTCCATCTCCTCCTTCAACTTGGCCTGAGCAAGCTCCGTGGCCTCAAGTCTCCCTGATAGTTCCTCTACCCGCTCGAGGTCCGCTTGCCGAACCTCATCCACCGTGGCAATGGCCATGTCAATCCGCTCCTTACAGGCGGCCTCCATCTTCCGCAACTCTGCCCTACTGGCCTCTTCCATGGTCTTCCTCAATTGTCTGGATGCGGCCTCATGTTGAGAGATTTGGATGGCTTGGTCGGCAAGTTGTTTAGCCTGGTCGGAAACCATCAACCGTAGCCAAATGTTGGCGCTCCCTATCTCTTCCCCAGCCTTGACCAGTCGGGCATGGTGCCCCATCAATTTCCTGGTCTCCTCAGCAACCTGGTCAATATTTGCCTTAGCCTCATCCCCCAGAGTCACAACCCGGGTAGTAAGCAAATCAAGGTCTAGGGACTTAGCTTCGTCAAGCACCTGTACCATAGGATTGCGAGGGAGAAGATGCTCACCAGTAACCTCATCAAAGGAGATGTCATGAGATGCCGGGTCCAGGTCCGGATGACCCGCAAATGAATTGCGAACTAAGCCAGGGTGATCTATCGGGGCGACGGTTGGATTCTCAGACAGATGTGGGGAAGGTATAAACTCGGTGTCCTCCTCCTCAATATCATGAATAGGCTGGAGTGGGGCCGGAGGGCCAGGAAGAGGTTCAAGCGTAGATCGACTCCTCTTTCTCCTTTGTATATCTTCTTCAATAACTCCAAGAAGAGGACGATAGCCGACTACGTCTCCAGGACGGTTAGTAGGAGGCTTCGATATGGCGGAAGCTTTGAGGAGTTTGTATTGTTCAAGCCTGCGCCGAAGATCTGAGGTCTTGGCCGTTTTGCCTGCTCTTGGAATAAAAATCAAGTGTCACCAGCACGCATTGAGCCATCATTCGAGAATTAAAAATAGAGAGAAATTCACCTTAAACCGCAGAAGTTGCCTCAATAGAAGCACTCCTGGAAGATAAATCGACGCCGATCCCAACCTTATCAGCTTTCTTGGACTTCTCCGTTTCCTTCAACTCTTCAAAGGCTTGGCGGAGAGCATCATCCATCCACTCTTGGATCACGCCCGCCTGCCCAGGAGGCAAAGCCCCGGTGCCATCACCGCCGTGTTCTTCGCCACCATCATCGCCGTGATGATCACCGTCACCTTCTCCACCGCTTCCACTCTCTGCCTCACCCCCTTCGTCCTCGCCTTTTTCCCCCTCCACTTTTTCCTCCTCCTAAACATCCGGATGTGTGCTGGGAGAGGGTCCATCGGACTTCTTGAGTTTCTTTCCCCCAGCAACTGGATGCGTCGAGAAGGGTCTCCATTTGCTGCTTTTCGCCGTGGCCCCTCCTGTAGCTTTGGCAGCTCTCTCCTCCGCCGTGTCTCTCTGCTTAACCACGGACTGATGTGGAAGGATCAGGTTGTGCCCCAGAAGTGTAGCATTCCTGATCAAGTAAGAAGCCGACCTATCCCTTCCCGTAATGGCTTATATTTCCACTACCGTCTGAACCAGGCGATCATTCTCCACGACCGCAAAGCCACCTATCGCTAGCAAGGAATAAAAACACATGAGAAGAAGCATCGCAGTCAAAATAGAAATCATAAATAAACTTCGACTTACAGCCTGAGGTGAAGTGACGGATGGAAACAGAGTCATCCTTAACGAAAAACCATTCTTTCTTGAACATGCTGAACTTCGAATATAAGTCCAGGACTGGCTTGAAAGATACGGCTGATTCCAGGCTAATGTATGGAGAGCCCTTCTTATAGCCTCTCAGATTATACAAATACCAGATCTCCCGGTTGGAGGGAGGATGCCCGTATCTCCTCTGAAAAATGACAAACAGGCTCACCAGGATGGCATAGGAGTTAGGCTGAAGCTGAAATGGAGCCACCTTCAAGTAGGTGATGAAGCTGAGTATCCAGGCATTGATCGGGGGAATGGCCCCGCACATGCAATGGTACCTACTGTAAGCAAAGTATCCTTCGGGGGGATTATATGGCAGCACTCCTTCCCCCGGCAACAGCATACGCGCTCTGTCAATCCCGAAAGAGCGAGAAATGACATCAAGCTGCTCGTCTTTGAGGGAGCTAGGGAAGCAATCAGGAGGTGAGTTCAGAAGCTCTTGAGGACCATAACCGTCCACTAGCGATCTCGGGGTGGGCCCATGTTGTTCTGGATTCAGCTGGACTGGGGCACGACGGGAGATTCTCTTCTGTCCGTAGATTTCTTCTTCTCTGATCGGGTTTCAACTTTATGAGACATTATCTGCAAACACAAAAAAGGCACGTTGTTAGAACAAAGGATGTAGAAATATAAAACAAGCAAGTTTTTCAAGTTCATTCGGTATCAAAGTCATTCGGCAGATTCAAGGTTACAAAGTCATTCGGCAGTTCAAGGTTACTCGCCACTCGAAATCCCCAAGTCCATTCGGTTAGGCAAATCGAAAGTTCATCCAGTAGAAGAGGGCCTCACCTGGTCTTGCTGTTGAAGTATGGATCAGTGCTCGTTTGATTCGGCAAAAGCAAAGGCTTTGGTTCGGCTAGTACGGAATAACAGGGGCATGAGGCTCCTACTTATAGGCGAACGTGGGCGACCGAACCAACCGGTTTGGCAGTTGAAACCGAACGAACTAAAACAAAGCGAGACGCATGCTGGCATGTGCCCCACTTTTGGGGGAAAATGTTGGATGAAGTCCAACCGGACCAAGACCACCGAATCAAATCCAACTCCACTCCCCTCTCATCACCGAACCAGCTACCTCATCCACTACCGAACCAAGAAGCAAGGAAGAAGACCGCCGAACCAACTCATGACCAAACCAACTCCTTCCACTCCATCCACCAAACCAGCTCTCACCGAACCAGCCTCTACCGCTCCACCTATTATCGAACCAATGTCCCACCGGATCAAAACCATCACCAGACCAAGTTCCACCGAACCAATGTCCCACCGAATCAAAACTATCACCGGACCAAGTTCCACCGGACCAAATCCCACCAGACCAAGGCGTTCCAGACCAACTTTGCCAGGCCAGATTGTATCAGCCCAGGCCCACCAGCAGCTATATACATCCAAGACCCCTACCCTCAGCCTCACTCTATAAATAGAGGGGCAGGGGTACAACAATGAGGACAAGTTTGAGAGCTCAAGCACGGATAGAACTTTCAAACAACTTTCATATACTTGTATCAAAGCTTTGTACTTGTAATTTGAATAGAAAAAAGAGAATAACATATAAAGTGGACGTAGGCACATTCTGGCCGAACCACTATAAATCTGCGTGTCTTTTACAGTTTAGTCCCTGCGTTTCATATATTTGCATAAGTCACCCAAATCACTATGAACAACATAAAATCAAGTAAACCATACGACTTGGAGGTGTTTGTCCATTTTTTGTGCAAACAACTGTATGGCGGAAGGCAAGAAGTGCTACAACTGCAAAAAGCTTGAGAATATCAAGAAGGATTGTCCAGAACCACCTACGAACAAGCAGGTTGAATCTACTTATGCTTTGGGCATTGTCCGAACTTTATTGAGTGTTCCGTTGACGAAGGAGAAGGGGAAGAGCATTAGTATATAGGGTATATTTTCTATTTTCGATACACCTATACGTGCTTTATTCTATTCGGGACTTCACATTCTTTCATATCTAGTGATTTGATAGATAGACTGGGATCGAGACCGAGGTAGTTGACTGACCTCAAAATTACTGTAAATTCTATTAAGGGCTCATCCGACATGTGCATGGTTTGTCGAGAGTGACCCTTATCGAGTCATGGATGATTATTTGTTTGTAATTTCTTTTTTTGGGTTTCACAGGTTCGATATTATTCTAGAGATAGACTAGTTGAGGAGGTATGAAAAAGTGGTGGACTATGAGATGTTGTTGATGATGATTGGGATGGATGATGGGTGTAGATTAGAGAAAGGCTACCTACCAAACGATTAGGTGATGGTTATTATTTTGTATTTTCTTGAGGTCCCTCACAATGATTTTTTATTTATGCCTATAGCTAGAGAGTATTCAGACATATTCGAGGAGGTGACTAGATTACCATCACTTAAAGAGATCAAGTTCCATATTGATTTGGTGAAGGATGTTAGACTGACTATTATGGCATTGAGGCGTATAAAGCCAAAGAAGTAGAAGGAACTAGAGGTGCAAATGAACTAGGGTTCACTCGACGGGATATATCTAAGTGAGGAGCACCTATAGTGTTTGCCAATAAGGTGGATGGCTCTTTGAGATTTTGTGTAGATTACCGTGAGCTGAATAAAGTAGTCACGAAGAACAAGTACCTACTCCTTCATATAAATGGCTTGTACGGTCAGCTCCATGGTGCTAGGGTATTGTCCTAATTGGACATTGTTATGAGGTTACATCAACCGAGAGTAGCAAAGGAGAGTGTGCCGATTACAGTGTTTCGTACACCTTTTAGATTCCAGGAGTGGTTATTATGCTATTAGGGGCAACCAACGCGCCAACAAACATTGTTGATCTTATGAAATGTGTTTTCAAGGATTAACTAAATAAGTTTGTAGTTGAGTTTGTTAACCATAAAATATTTAGAAGAACGAAGGTATGAATGAAGGGTCACGAGAGCATGAGGAACGATCAAAAAGCATCTAGATGAACTGGATAATCATACCTTCCGACAAGGATCTTACGGCGAAGTCCAAAGCTATCTTTCAAAGTCCATAGGCAGGATGATGCTCCAAGAATCCACATTTTGACTAGGACGAGAGGTATTTCAATAAAGACAATGGAGAAGAAGTTCAAACCAAACATTTCGAAGTAGTCGAGAGGATGCAGCCATCAAGATTTAATAGCTTCAGACCTTCCGAAGTAGTCGAAAGGTTCTGTTCGGGGAGTTCTTACCTTTCGAAGAAGATGGAGAAATCAAAGCAAGCAGGTGCAGCTCCATAACGACCTTTTCGAAAGCATAGCAATCCTTTCGAACCGGTTGGAGCACATCTAGAATACCTTTCGACTAGGTTGAAAGGTTTTTATGAAGAAAGGAATGCTCAAAGGTCAGCAAAGAATGGTAGATAACCATTTGAAAACATCAAAGGGATGCAGTCAGCAGTACAAGGCGGCTCCAGACCTTTTGTAGAAGGCGGAGGGTATTATTCCACAGAATCCAAGAACTTCCGACCCTCTAAAGGAGGCAAAGGAGTCAAGACAAGGACATGCCACCCTATAACAACCCTTCTGAAAGCATGATAGGCCTTTCGGGTCGGTCGGGACACTTACTGAACACTTTTCAGCGGTGCCGAAGGGTGTAATATGAAGGTGACAATAATAAGTCAGCAAAGAGCATAAGGAAACCCTCAGACAATGTTCAAAGGAAGTTCGGCCCTCGACAACATCCGGGTGAAAATCAGCCTTCTAATAAAGTCGAAAGGCTCACAATAGCCAGGAACCCTCCGACACCACCGAAGGGTTCACCTACCGTATAGATGACAAACTTTTCAACAAAAGCAGAAGGTTACTAAAAACAAATAAAAGAAAAGTTCCTTCAATAGCGCTCAAGGATTCAAGGTGACATGTGAAAGGAAGACCTTTCGATGAGGTCGAAAGGTTAGCAGCTGTATGCAAGAAAGGAACCCTTCGACTCGGCCGAAGGCAAAAGGATGGAGACATGGCCGTCGGCATCTATAAATAAGACCCAAGGGGTCCCGTTCTAGGGGTGGATTTTTCCTCATTCTCTCCATGTAATCTCTTAATTACAGCTCTGTAACCCAAATTGAGTACCGATTTGGGAAAATTTAATAAAAATAGAAGTTTATTCGTGGATCTGAGGGAAGTCTTCAGTCTTTTAAATTTACTTTGTAGTTTACCTTAATCTCTATTGGTTAAAATCTATTTTCAGGAACATCCTCTCCGAAAGATCCTTATCAGCAAAGATAATGATTTTACCACTTGAATAATTTTTGTAACCCTTCGGAGACCTCAAATCGGCTGCTCAAACCCTTCGGTCACAAGGGAAATTTGCTTGAATCATACTCCATAAAACCATTCAGAATTATAAAATTTGTAGGTTGAACCTTTCGACGAGAGTTATAATCTATCACATTTGATAACCTTGGCAACCTTCCGGGACCTAACCAATTGCCTACCAAACCTTTCGGCGGAAACCCTGATCAACTGCATATAGAAGCCCAAACAAGGAAATTCTATCTTGGTCTACAAAATAGTTCCCAGGAGAATTCTTATAATGGTTAAGCTGAATCAAGGGTCAATTCACGCAAATTCAATAAGGCCGGAAGGTCTCTTTGAAATTAGTACCTAAGCCTCCATGACGTCCTTGGAAAGTTAGATTTAAAGTTTAGTCCCAAGCGTAGATATATTAGCAATTTTATCAGATATCAACCTTTCGGAATAGTCCGGCCTACCCTCATTACATGGGATACACACTGAAAGGTCAGGTTTAATCAAATCAGATACCCTTCCAATGAGACCAGAAAGACTTTTCTCATTCCAAATCTTGTATCTAAGCCTTCTTGACCACATCAAAAGGTCAGGTTTTAAGTCTAATCCCAAGTAGAGAAGTAAAGAAAGTTCTACACACCATTAATCTTTCGGCATAGCTCGGACTAATCCTGTCACTCGGAATAGTTCGGAGTTATCAGCTGAATATTCGTCAATCCCTTTAGAGATTCCATCTTCCACCTTTTCCCAATAACTTCTTCTGCTTGGATTCTTTGGAGTGTTGACCATAAATTTGGTTAACATTTTTGGCGCTAGAAGGAGGGCTCGAACCTCTGATCCCTAATCACTTTCACCAAGGATTAATATAACCCTTCTTTCAAGAAGAGGAAGATGGAAGGAGTCATGAATAGTATTAATATCTCAAATGAAGAAGTTAAGCCACAATCAACTTTTGAAAAGCAATAAAATTAAAGTCCAGCATCTACAACAGCAAATGATAGCCATTCAGGAATTATTTGGAGGAGCACCGTCTCAAGGAACGCTAAAGGTTTGGAAGGAGAAGGCAAGGCACAACGTCTAAATGAAGATGAATATGAGGAGCCAGGATGTCAGGCTAGGAGAACCATTGAGCAATCAAATGGCTTGAACATAGAAAACAGAGGAGGCCACCATAACAACGTTCACAACCAAGTCACGGAGGATGCAATAAAAATGTATTCAACGAATTAAGGAAATATGTTATCCTACAAAAGGCTCCTTTTTAGAAGAAAATATGGTAGATAACATCCCTTCTCACATTCAAATTCCCCCACCAAAGTATGATGGAACTACTGATCCAGATGATCACCTTACAACATTTGAAAATTGGATGAACTTGTACAATGCTCCTTGGATAGTTCAATGCAAACTTTTCTCAACTACTTTTCAAGGAGCAGCTATCAAATGGTGTAGGAACTATCAAAAGAAGACTATTTATTCTTGGGAACAATTTTCTCACGACTTTTTGACACAATTTTACGCATTCAAAGATGGGAGCTTTAGCCTGCTAGCTGCAATTAAACAAAAACCGGGAGAACCACTGAACGAGTATTTAAAGAGGTTCAATACTGAAGCATTAAAAGCAGAAAATTCAACCGATATAGGCAAGTTAATAGCCGTTCGGTCCGGGCTAATAGAACAAACTACTTTTTGGGAACAACTTTATATTCATGGATGTAAAGATCTACGGAACTTCTATTTTCAAGCCGAGAAATTTGTTCAGATGGAGGAAAAACATTCCACGACAAGGGAATCCCTACGAAGACAAAGGATAGAAGAAATCAATTTTGAGTCCCTTAGTGAAAGATTAGTGGGAAAGAAAAGTAGGAGGAAAATTCAAAAAGAGATTTCTGCATCCAATTACACGAATTTGAACAAGCTCCTTTCTCATATTTTTGCTGTAGCAAAAGATTCTGAAAGCTTTTCAATTACTCACAGTATATTAAGCCGCCCCAAACCAAGCAAAGGGAATGATTATTGCGACTATCACAAAGCAAATGGACATAAGGCTGATGAATGTTGCGCCCTATCGAGAATAGTCCAAAAGGCAATCAAAAGAATGGCAGATTAACATTCTATTGAGCCGTCAAATCCAGTGGCATTTGTTTACTATGAACGTTTCTTATTTATAAAATTTTGAACTTGATTTGTATTCCAAAATCGATCATGTACTGATTTGAAATTCGAGTGTCATTACAGGTAAAAGCAAAACCAGTCCATGGTATTCAGCACACGGATGGTACACAACAGATTTCTAGCTACTTGAGAAAGACAGCTCAAATGCCTGATACAGAGCAACTATCAATGTATAAGTCAATGCAATACAAAGATCAGTTCTCATGAAACCTCGGGCTGCTGTTAGTTCTTCATCAATTTCTAAAAATGCATATATATATATGTATATGTATATATATATGTATATATATATTTTACAAAAAGTCAATAGACCAAAAGATATTTTCACAAATGTCTCCAAAACTATTTTTATACCTCTTGGAAGGAGGATCAAAGTTACTTTCATACCTCACAGAAAGTGGGAACAAAACTATTCAATCTTTCCTCGAAAATGTCTCTTAAGAAGAGAAACAAAAATTTTGAAAATAATATATATATAGTACAAAAACTGTTTTTGAGAATTAACCTCTGATGTCCAATACGGAGTACAAAAAAAATATTTTTGATAATTAACTTCCAACGTCCAATCTGGAGTACAAAAAATGTTTTTGAGAATGAGCCTCCGGCGTCCAATCCGAAGCACCTCCTAGAGGGAGGAATAAAGCCCCTAACGTCCATATCACCTCTTAGGGGAGGGTCAAGATAAGCACCCGCAAAATCAAAAGCCCTTAACATCCATATCACCTCTTAGGGGAGGGTCAAGATGAGCACCCGCAAAATCAAAAGCCCGTAACGTCCATATCACCTCTTAGGGCAGGGTCAAGATGAGCACCCGCAAAATCAAAATCCCCTAACATCCAAATTACCTCTTAGGGGAGGATCCGGTAAAGCGCTCATCAGCGACCTTCTAGAGAAAGGTCACCTAAGTACATATCCCTTTGAGACAAGGGAAGCCCAAAGAAGGGCTCATCAAACAATGGACTAAGATGTCTAGCCCAAAGAGGGGCTCATCAAACAATGGACTAAGATGTCTAGTCCAAAGAGAGGCTTTTGACAAATTAAGATGTCCGAGCCCAGAGAGTGGCTCATCAAAGAGTAGATTGAGACGTCCAAGCCCAGTAGGGGCTCCAAATAAAAGAATAAAGACAAAGATGTCTACAACACAAGAAGAAATTCAGAACCCAAGAGAATTAAGGGTTAAAGAAAACCTATCCGTCATTTGAGACAATGTTGGAATCCTAGAAGAATACACTCAGAGGCAAAGGATATGCTAATGAATCACAGAACTTCCAATTGTAAGAAAGTGATTCCTACATCAAAAGATTAAAAATCTTTCATACGACAAAAAAGCATGAGACCAGAAAATGGAAGAAGGAATCCATAACATAAAATAAACAAAGACCGATACGAAATCTAAAGGAATGGAATGGGTGACAAATTTTAGCTACAAAGACAAAGTAATTCACTCCAAGAGCAGGATAAGAAAGCCACTCCTGATCCTTTGAGATAAAGTGACCTATTGGATAGAAGAGTATATTATACCTATATGTATACATATATACATATACTACTAACTTATAGGCATTTTAGGAGCAACACATTTATTAATAGGAAACTTTCCTGTGAATAACTATAGAATTAAGGTTAGATAAACTTAGTTATTTTTTATTTGAAATCTACTAAATATGCTATTATTAGATATATCTATGGCTTCGTACTTATATTGAATGGAGCTTTGAATATTTAATTCGTCAGATGAGATCCCGACGAGACTTTGGATAAGTTCTTGATTTCATGAATTTTGAGTTTCACCATTTCTATTGATGCAAATTTCAGTGTGGGTTCGTGAATTTTGAATTTCCATATTGGTTTTTATGATAATTTATAGATTCCATACTCATGTTTAACTTGTCAAATTATCATGATAACTTTTAATTGAATTCCTGATTTCATGAATTTTGAATTTCCCTTTTGGTCTCTTATGATGGTTTGTGAATTCTAGATATTAAGTTTCTCCCCGTTGAATTTTTGTGATGATTTCTTATTGTTGCTTGGTTTAATGAGTTCTTGATTTCCTGTTAAGTTTTTATGATGATTCGGAGATTTCCCATTTCTAGTTTCCTTATTGAATTTCTGATTTCCAATTTTGTGAATTATGGACTCCATTGTTGATTCTCATAATGATTTAGGAATTTTGTATTTCTGGTTTCCTTATTGAATTTTTGATGATCTTACTGGTTTTCGGGTTTAGTGAACTCTACTCTTCCTATGGATTTTAGTGATGATTTGATGATCTTGTATTCATGATTTCTTTATTAAATCACTATGGTGATTTCTTGCTCAATTATTAGTTTAATGAATTTCCCTACTGATTTCTCTAATGATTCATGAATTTTACGTGTTATAATTTCCCATTGAATTTTCATGATGATTTCCTATTGATCACTTGTTTCATGAGTTCATGATTTCTTGGTTCCTTTTATTGATTTTCCATGGTAATTTATGAATTTTTCATTGATCTTCTGATTTTGAATAATAATGAATGGGTTTTAGATCATATTTTGGATTTTTGGATTTTTTATTCCCTGATTTAATGGAATTTAAGCTTCCTTACTAATTTTTGTGATGATCGATGAATTTCGTATTTTTAATTTTCCTATTGGAATTTTTGGATGATCTTTATTGGGGTTTTGAATTGATGAATTCTGAAATTATTTGATAATTTTTATGATGATTTATGAATTTCCGATTTCCTTCTTGGGTGTTTGATGATCCTTTATAAGATCTCTGATTTAATGAACTCTGATATTTCCTTGTGGATCTTTATGGTGATTTGTGAATTTTGCATTCTCAATGATTCGTGAGTTTCATATTTCTACTATCTTTATTGATGTTTTTGGTGATCACTATTTGGATTTTTGATCGAGTGAATTTTGAAATTTCTTTGAGTGTTTCCCTAATGATTTATGGACTTTCTATACTTGATTTTCTCACTGAATTTTGAATGATCTTTTGTCAATTGACCAATTTCATGGACTTTAAAATTTCTTAATGGATTTTGATGACAATTTATGAATTTCACATCTCCAATTTCCTTATGGGACCTTTACTAGATTCCTAACTTTATAAATTATATATCCTGCTATTGAATTTTATGATGATTTCCATTGAATTTAAAATTTGATTTCAATACGAGATCTTTATGACACCAAATGGAAACATTACTAAACTACTTTCTACTTTTTCATTAAATGAGAATTACCAACCAATGATTTAAGGTTGAAAATGAAGGAAACTTAAAGGGACAAGGAAATTCCCCCGATAGCATGAAATTGATTTCCATAGGGTGAAAAGGTTTAACTCGAGAAAGAAATATTAAGAGTCTGTAATAGATTTTCTCCAAAGGTTCATTTATTTGAACGATATCTACAAATCAAGTGATCTTAATCCATATTCTTAAGGAAGTTTAATTATGGTCATTATAGAGCAATATATCTGAAAAATATTATCTTAATGGCATCTTAAATATTAGCTTCATAAATTTAAGATTGCTCATTAAGGACTCATAACAAAGTTATAACTTTAATAAGAGCTTTTATCTATTTTACAAGAAGTAAAGAAGAGAATCCATTGGAGTTTTGTCCTAACGAACAAATGCTTCTTTCATACAAGTGGGCTAAATGCTAACTATAAAATATTCAGAAGAACGAAGGTATGAAAGAAGGGTCACGAGAGCATGAGGAAAGATCAGAAAGCACCGAGTTGTTCTAGATAATCATACCTTCCAACAAGGAGCTTTCGGCGAAGTCCAAGGCTATCTTTCAAAGTCCATAGGCAAGATGATGCTCTAAGAATCCACCTTTCGACTAGGACGATAGGTCTTTCAACAATGATAATGGAGAAGAAGTTCAAACCAAACCTTTCGAAGGAGTCGAGAAAAGATTTAATAGCTTCAGACCTTCCGAAGTTCTCGAAAGTTTTCGTTCAAGGAGTTCTTACCTTTCGAAGAAGATGGAGAAATCAAAGCAAGCAAGTGAACTCCATAATGAACTTTTCGAAAGCACATCAAGCCTTTTGAATATGTTTGAGCACATCTAGAATACCTTACGACCAGGTCGAAAAGTTTTTATGAAGAAAGCAATCCTTAAAAGTCAGCAAAGAATGGAAGATAACCATTCAAAAACATCGAAGGGATGTAGTCAGCAGTATGAGGCGGCTCAAGACCTTTTCGCAGGAGGCGGAGGGTATTATTCCTCAGAATCCAAGAACTTCCAACCTTATAATGGAGGCAAAGGAGTCAAGACACGGACATGCCACCCTATAACAACCCTTCCGAAAGCATGATAGGCCTTTCGGGTCGGTCGGGACACTTACTGAACACTTTTCGGCGGCGCTGAAGTGTGTAAGATGAAGGTGACAATAATAAGTCAGCAAAGAGCATAAGGCAACCCTCAGACAATGTTCAAAGGAAGTTCGGCCCTTGGCAACATCCGGGTGAAAAGCAGCCTTCCGATAAAGTCGAAAGGCTCACAATAGCCAGGAACCCTCCGACACCACCGAAGGGTTCACGTACCGTATAGATGACAAACTTTCAGAAAAAATCAGAAGGTTCCTAAAAACAAATAAAAGAAAAGTTCCTTCAGTAGCGCTCAAGGATTCAAGGTGACATGTGAAAGGAAGACCTTTCAATGAAGTCGAAAATTTAACAGCTGTATGCAAGAAAGGAACCCTTCGACTCAGCCGAAGGAATAAGGACGGAGGCATGGCCGTCAGCATCTATAAATAGGACCCAAGGGGTCCCGTTCTAGGGGCAGATTTTTCCTCATTCTCTCCCTGTAATCCCTTAATTACAGCTCTGTAATCCTAATTGAGTACCGATCTGGGAAAATTTAATAAAAATAGAAGTTTATTCGTGGATCTGAGGGAAGTCTTCAGTCTTTTAAATTTACTTTGTAGTTTACCTTAATCTCTATTGGTTAAAATCTATTTTTTCAGGAATAGCCTCTCCAAAAGATCCTTGTCAACAAAGATAATGATTTTACCTCTTGAATAATCTTTGTAACTTCGAAGACCTTAAATCGGCTGCTCAAACCCTTTGGTCGCAAGGGAAATTTGCTTGAATCATACTCCATAAAACCTTTCGGAATTATAAAATCTGTAGCTTGAACCTTTTGATGAGAGTTATAATCCGTCACATCTGATAACCTTGGCAACCTTCTGGACCCTAAACAATTGCCTACCAAACCTATCGGTGGAAACCCAGATCAACTGCCTATATAAGCCTAAACAAGGAAATTCTATCTTAGTCTAGAAAATAGTTCCCAAGAGAAGTCTTATAAAGGTTAAACTGAATCTAGGGTCAATTCACACAAATTCAATAAGGCCGGAAGGTCTCTTTGAAATTAGTACCTAGCCACCATGACATCCTTGGAAAGTAAGATTTAAAGTTTAGTCCCAAGAGGAGATATATTAACACTTTTATCGAATATCAACCTTTCAGAATAGTCCGGCCCACCCTTATTACTTGAGAGACACACTGAAAGGTCAGGTTTAATCAAATCAGATACCCTTCTACGCTAATTCAACGAGATCGGAAAGACTTTTCTCCTTCCAAATCTTATATCTAAGCCTTCTTGACTCCATCGAAAGGTCAGGTTTTAAGTCTAATCCCAAGTAGAGAAGTAAAGAAAGTTCTACGTACCATTAACCTTTCGGCATAGCTCGGACTAATCCTGTCACTCAGAATAGTTCAAAGTTATCAGCTGAATGTTCATCAATCCCTTTAGAGATTCCATCTTCCACATTTTCTCAATAACTTCTTATGCTTGGATTCTTTAGAGTGTTGACCATAAATTTGGTTAACAGAGATTATGGACGATGTCCTTCTTTATTTTAGGATGGAGAAAGAACACAAGGATTATTTGAGGGTTGTGCTCGAGGTGTTGAGGAAGCACCGATTGAAGGCGATGTTTTCAAAGTGTTATTTCTGGAGGAGGGAAGTGTAGTTTCTAGGTCACATTGCTTCTGAGTAGGGTATTGCTATAGATCTTGCAAAGGTAGAAGTAGTATAGGACTGGGTTCCACCCTAGACCTCTATAGGCGTGAGAAGTTTTCGTGGGTTGGTGGGATACTATAAATGTTTTATCAAGGACATCCCTAAGGTAGTATCGCCATTAGCTAACTTAATGAAGAAGAACCAAACTTTTATTTGGACACGAGGTGCGAGCGCATGTTCTTGAATTTGAAGGACAGGTTGACGTGTGCAGCGGTGTTAGTCATTCCGAGTGCGAATGAGGAGTTGATAGTATACACAGATGCCTGTAGTGCTAGATTATGTGAGGTGTTGATGCAGAGGGGAAAGGTCGTTGCATACACTAGTTAATAGATAGAACCATACGAGAAGAAGTACCCGGCTTGCGATTTGGAGTTGGTGGCGACAATATTCGCATTGAACATATGGACGCACTTTTTGTTGGGGAGAGGTTTTCGAGTTGTATACAGACCACAAATTGTTGAATTATCTATTTTCCTAGAAGGATCTTAACCTTCGTCAGCAGCAATGGTTAGATTTCTTAACCTCTTATGACTTTGACACTTCATGTACATCTGGTAAAAGAAATGCAATTGGTAATGATTTGAGCAGGAGACATGCTAGCTTGGGAGTGATGTTCCTAGAGTGGAAGTAGTTGGAGTTTATCGCTTGCTATAATTTAGACATCGATGTGAGCTAGAGCCGAAAGCATTGGCTAGCTTGATGATTAGACCTACCTTGATTGAGCATAATGGTACTAGTCGGAGGCCAGATGCTAGACTAGTCGAGATCATGGAAATGATAGAGGAATGAGTAGAGTCTGGGGAGATGAAGTAGCATGGGCTCGACCGTGAAAGTTAGCTCTGTATGGATGGGAGATTGTTTGTTCCTGATGTCGATCAGTTGAGTGATGATTTGCTAAACGACTACCATCATTCAAGATTGACTATACATCCTGGCGATAATAAAATGTACCATGATATGAGGAAGACATTTTATTGGGAAGAAATGAAGAAGGAAATTGGAGAATTCATCTCGAAGTGCATTAACTATCATTTGGTAAAGGCAGAGCTGAAGAAGCCAAGTGGTTTACTTCAACCGCTCGAGATTACCAAGTTGAATTGAGAACAAGTTTCGATGGATTTCATTAATAGACTGCTAAGGACAGAGGAGGGTATGATAGCTTTGTATCATAGTTGATAGATTGACGAAGAGTGCCCGATTTATACTCGTTAAGTCTAGTAAAACATCATCTAATTTGGCCGAGTTGTACGTGAAGTGGTTTATTTGATTCAATGTTGTGCCAAAGAGCATTATGAGCGACCAAGGCCCTTTGTTCACTAGCAAGTTTTGGAAGAGGTTACAAGAGGTATTGGGGACGGAGATGCATCTTGGTACAACTTATCACCTACAAACTGACGGGCGGACCGAGAAGGTGAATTGAATTCGGAGGATCTCTTGCGAGCCTACATTCTCGATTTAGGTGGCTCATGGGATGAGCACTTACATTTAGTAGAGTGTACATACATCAACAGTTATCAGTCCAGCAACGCTATGGCATCATTTAAGGCATTATACGACCGACCGTGCAAAGCTCCTTCATATTGGTGGGAAGCGGGCAAGAAATTGATACTTAGGCATGATATGATTAGGGAGATTTCAGAGGTGATCGAGATCATTCGGAAACAAATGAAAGCTACTCAGGATAAACAGATGTAACGACCCGTAAAATTTCAACTGTTTTATTAACGTAATTAGTTGAAATTTTGTGAAATTTTAAACGATAAAATTTTGAAATAAAAATTTAATATTTGGAATACGTCTAGTTAAACATAGCAACTGGTAAATTTTCGTCCGAAAATACGAAAGTTTATTTCACGCGTAAATTTATTTCAATTAAATCAGTTAAAAAGCGATGAAAATAAAATGTTTCCGAAACCTAAATATTTTTACATAGAAAAATTCTAAACCATCTTCTGAGCAAGATATCAGTTTGTCGTTTTTCCAAATTCGGACATCTTTGGCTCCGTCGATCTTATTTTTCAGCGTTTTTCTTGCATTTTCCGTAGTAGAAAAATTCGAATTTTTATAATTCAATTATACCACTGATATTTGTATACCGGTTTGATTGTCTCGTCATGCTGATCTCCACAGTGTAGTCATATGTGTGTTTCGGAAGCCGGTTCGTGACAGAATCTACATAAACGGTAACCCTATCGGTACCCTGTTCTTGTCTTTTGAGTCCGGTATCTTTTCGTTGCTTTGGGAATAACCAAAGACCCATATCCTTTAATATTCTTGAAAATTTACGTTTGGCTTTTGCATTAATGTGGTGACCTTTGGTTCCATATCACAAAAAAAAAGGTGGTTCATCATTTACGTTCTCTGTCATTTTATTTCCATCTTCTCTAGGCTAAATATTTATAACATCACAAAAATGAAATCTTGTTCATCATTTTTTTCCAATTCCAACCCCTCCAAGCACCTAGCAATCACAGCCTTCAGTACCCTCACCTTTCATTCTTCAACGTTATTTTCCGTTCCACTTCGCCAAACACCACCAACGGCCGGACGCATCCCCACCTCCACCACTCTAAGATCCGTCCATGCCGAACCCTACCCACCGAGCACCACCACCCGAGACGGTTCCATTTCGCTGTTCATCCCCGGCAGCCCGCAACCGCCTCCAACCTGAGAACAAATCCATCAAACGCCCGTCAACCCGCCTCCTCAGCCGCCACAACATCCTCAACCACCCCGACCACCAATGCTCTGCCCACTTCCTTCCCGGCCGTGAACGCCAAACGACAGCATCACCTTTCCCTTCGCCTAATCCATCGACTCACGCCCACGTCTTCTCTTTCACTTCCGACCTACAACCATGGCCGCTCCACCTCGCTGAACATTGGCCTATCCTCCTCGCCTGCACCAGCCGTCGGCCTTCGCCTCGATAGCGACCCGACGCCACACTCCATCGTACAAGAAACCGTAACACCACCTCCCTTAAAGCTGACAGCCACTAGCTCCGCCTCCACCACTGCGATAGTGGCCACTTCATCCTCCGCCTTTTTCCAGTTCTTTCTCCCTCTCGTGCTCCTCCTTATCGAGCAAACCGCTTTGCAGAGATCTCCATTATTTCCAGGTTAGTTTTATATATATAATGTTATATATATATTAACCTATGTTTTAGTTATGGTTTTAACATTTTAGTTATAAAATAATATCCTAAGATTATATAACGTGTTAAGTTGTATAATATGTTGTGTACTATTTTATAAAAGAATTATATAGTGTTCGTATACATCTATAGTGAGCATAGTGAATATATGTAAGCATTGTTAAATAATAGGTTGGTTAAGTATATATATTAGAGCTTTGAAAAGATGCTTTACAGCTTGTTCAGGAATAGAGTATATATACTGTTACAAAGTATTCTATACTTTATGTTATGTCTTTCTTATGCTCGCATGTAGCAAGTTTCAGCGCCAGCTCATATAATTGGTATATCCTTGTTCATATAGGCGAGTTTTGTCTCGGTTATTACATATATGTTCATAAAGCATATATGTATGTTACCAGGAAGACATATATTACAGTGCATAAGTCAAAATGTTTACAACATGTAGTATTGATTTTTTTATATGTTCGTGTAGATATATATAAAGTGTATATGACTCGGTTGTGAAAATAACTTCAATATAACAAATCTGTTGCTAAAGTGTACTTGGCCATACAAATTTATAAATTGTTTTGAGTCGTAAGGAATTATAATAGCTCGAATTTCTTTTGGTTCCTTATGCACACGTGTTCAAGGAATTGCATACAGCTAACTTAATATTTACAATACTAGCTATGTATATTCAAACCTGTCATTTATGATATGGCTGGGCGTATAAGCAATTATTTCAATGATATCGTGTGCATATATTTGACTGTAAAATGTAAGTTTAATTTAAACAAAGATTTTGAAACACATATATATATTTAATATTTTGAAAGTGTGTTTGAATATAAAATATGGATTTATATATGTACATAGTTATAGATATATGTTCGCTTATACCTTATCTCCATCAATTCAGTTCTGATTTGATTTCTGTCAATTCCTTGTCTATCAGCTTGTCCGTCGAATCTGTATCCAATCAGCTTTGATCGGGGAATTCGTGCCGATTTGTTTTGTTTGGATTCGTAACTCAATCTCTATGACCGTATCAGTGTGCGTATCCGGGTCATCTTCTCGTGCATCTCTAGCCTCTAAAGGTGAGCACTCACTCACGATTAACGTTCTTTTATTTATTAAATTTGATTTCAATTGAAACGACAATTGAAATATACTGCTGTTAGTTAATTACACTGTTATATATGCTATTGCCTGTATCAGTTCACCTGTGACATTTGACACCATTATCTGTTATTTATTTATGCGATGATAATACAGTTTGGCTGATAATTGATTGATTGTTGATATTTATATTGGACGTTAAATTGTTAATGTTAAAATGATAAATAGTATGCAATTGAACTTGATATAGGATAGTTAAATGTTAAATTTGATTAACTGACATTTGAATAATATGACCCCTTTAACTGTTGAATTTATTGACACGTAGGATTTGTTTAATTACACTTTGAACCACTGAATGTATATTGTTAAATTGATGATGCATGAAATTGTAAATTGAACGACAAGTGAAAACCGTAATGTAATAATCTTTAATCTACATGAAATGATAGTGTAGATTCTAGAAATAATTATATTAATTCGTACAAATAACAATGCGAATTAATACGGTTATTTCGGGATTATTTGAATTGATTATTGGATTGTTATTGTTTGTTGTTATTGCTTGTTTATTTACTTTGACACCATCCCAGTTATCACACTGCAAGTTCCCTTTGCTATGTTTTGATTTTGAATTGAATTGGAATCGGGTTGAAATGATAAATACCCAAATTGAACTTTGACCTAGGATAGAGAATTAAATAAAACCCGATTGGTCAATAATTTGATTTAAAAATAAAATGAAGATTTTATTCGAATAAATAATATGGTTTTGAAATGAAGTTGAAATTTAAATTTTAATGAAAGGAAATGTGAATATATAATAATCTGAAACAAAATATTAACAATGAAATTGATGAAAGAATGTTGTTTAAATTGAGAAATTATTGAATTAAGTTTGAAATTATTAAACTTTGAAATGATTTAATAATTAAGCTTGAAATTATAATTGAGTTTGAAATTATTAAACTTTGAAATTATTTAATAATTAGGTATTGAATTATTTAATGATTAAATTGAATTGAAATTCTTTAATAAGAAAATTGAACTTTTGAATAAGTGAATTTTACTTCGTAAATAATTGAAATTGAGTTTTCTTTATTAAGTAAGTTTTGGAAAATTATTTAAGGAAGTAAATAAGTGAGATTGAATTTCTTTAATAAGAAATAAAATGTGATTTATTAAAATTAATGTAAGACTTGAAATTTAAAGAATTTGATTTGATGAGTTTAATTTAATTCAAATTGTAAGTTTTGATATAATGAAGTTGAATTTAAGTAATTGATTTAATGAATTGGAAATTAAATATAAATTGTTTTGAATGAAATTTACTTAACAAATATTGAATGAAATCGATAAATGGATTTAAACTGATTTGAATGTTAAATTAAATTGATTTAAATGTTTTCAAAATGAAACTTAGATACGAACTTGAATAAATATTTGAATGGTTTTAAATAAAGATTGAAATTGAATTATAAGATTTTGAAATGGTAATTTGGAAGTTTTGAAATGTAAATTATGGAAATTGATTTGGAAAGACAAATGAAATGTTGATTTACGAATTCTAATTGAATTGAAATTGATTTGGTTTTGAAATATAATAAATGACCAATCGGTGTAATAATTACGAAGTTATTAAAGAGACCGGGATCGGTAATGGATATACTCTCTATCTGAACCGAAACCACTTTAATAACTATACGTGGAGTGATGATCCAGAATGAAGTGGTTGGAATGATGTACGTGATGACTGAAGAAAGAGAACGATAATGGATAGCCTTGACACTTGTGTCAAATTGGAATTGACTAAAACAGGAGCTGTGCCGGGCCAATGGAGGATTAGCTACTTCAAGTGGACACACTTCTTCGAACTACTTATACTTGTTGTCGATTGGTGCACCCTTGATTTTGGGAGTGTTGTTTCACGGTGTTGCGGGCGCTGCGGCGTTGCGTTCTCACCAGTCCGGATCAGGCGAACGGTAGTATCACTACCTTGGGTATAGCCTCATGTGCCTTGTCATACTTGTATTCCATTTATGCGCGACCACTACGACTTTGATTTGTACCTTTAGTATATGGATTGCCCTCTGGTGACTTCCGGTTTTGGGGAAACTACGGTCTTGTATATGCTTTTGGTAATAAAAATGTGTTAAGGGTGGAATGGGCCATGACTTAACGCTATTTTGATACCTTTATATTACTGATAGACATTATCTACTTAGCGTACATTACTACCTAGTAGATAGTTTGATGGATCCTTAAAGGATGGTTATTCCAAACATCCTTTGAGTTACTTGTATTTCACTTGTGTTGGATTTATTAATATAAGAATGTTAATCCTGACTCGAGTGTCTTGTGTTTTTGCTTTACGCTCGGGTCAGACTGAGTAGTTTAGCTTTCGAGACTCACCTTTGGAGTTGGAGCTTTGATTGAAGATCCAGCCATCTATTCTGCTTTTAGTATTCGTTGATTCCAGTGATGTATTCTGATTTGTATCTGATGTATCGTATTATTCTTCTGTTGTAAACTCTGATGTATTTTATATATTCATATAGTAGCTTCATGAACAGCTATCTCTTTTATTTCCGCTGCACTTATTACTCTGTGTCTGTGATCTGTGATTATTTATTTACTGTATATGTTCAGTTTTGCCAAATTTAAATTAACAACGCGGTATTTTGAGCAATTCAATTCCGGCATGAGTGTCTGTCTATACACTTATAATGGACGCGAATGGTTCAAAATTCTGGGTCGTTACAGTTGGTATCAGAGCTTTGGTAGCTCTAGGCAAAACTCAACATATAGGGTAAATGTATTTACAGAATCACTCTCATTCGAGTTTCAATCTCTTCCTTTCGACTCGATTTCTTTGAATTTTGGAACGTTCCCCTCGGTTCCGAAATTCATTCGTGTCCTTCACTATTCGTCTTCTTTCAATTCTGGAGCACCCCATAACTCCATTTTAAATGATATCTATAATAGATCGGCGGTCTTGCCAATCTTCGAATGATTCTTAAGGAGCAAAACTCCTTTATAATAGGCATCGATCTACCGGAGATTTCTGTATCCTCGGTTTACGATGCTATCTATTCCTCGCTATACCTGAATTCCATCTCTTGAGATCGAGGGTTGATTTACCTCGGAATTCAGCATCGATCTTATTCTTGAAGTTACGGACGACCCGGTTAAGGTTGCCCGTGAATTAAATAAACTCATCCACCTCCCGATTGTGGAAATTGAATTATCTTATTTTTTTGTTTCAAACCTATCTTCGAATCGAAATTCTCTTTGATTTGAGTCTATCAAAAATTTGAATCTCTATCCTTGCTTAAAAATTCATTATTGTATCGGTAAGTGAGGAAGTGTATTTGTAAATAAATTTTAAATGTTTTATCGTGTTGTTTGAGTTGTTGATGTTGATTTGGATTTTCGATCGATTCGTCTGATCAACGCCATCGCTAGGATTTCCAAAACTCTTTAACAGAGCAAATCGACACAATATCGTTTTCAAATTTGGTAAACAATTTAATTTTTGAATGATTATATTATATATACAAGTATAAATTTTTCTGAAATTAAATTGTTAATGAATTTGTTGTCAGAAATGATAATAATTTGATTTTCATTTCTTGTTTTGTAAACCATTGATTATTGCATAATATAAATAAATGAATTTATGAAACTTGGTTATAATTTTATTTGGGATTTGAAAGGAATTTAAATAAAGAATTTGAGAATTTAATTTCTGGTAACTTCAAACTTTGATTTGAAAGTTTTAAAGTGTATAGTATTTAAAATATTTTCAAATATAAATAGTTTTCAAAGAATTTTGAAATGTTGAAATTAGTGCTCTTCTCTTTGTCGCTGGAAAATAATTTCGGTGATGGCGGCCGCATCATCGACGTTCATTTTCGAGTTTCGAAGTGGAGAAACCATTCTGTAGCTTTGCTACGGTTTTGTTTTGAAAAAAAATATATTTTGATTCGAATTTCTTCAGTATAATTTGATTTATATATATATATATGTATCTTATTTTAAAATTTAATTTGATTTGATATAGATATATTATATATATCTCTAAATTGTTTAAAGTTAATCGGAAATCTAATTCTTAAATTCTGTTAAAGGATGATTCCAATTATAAATAAGACCCAAATTTGGGATAAATATTTAAACTTGAATAATTGAATTGGGAAAAATTTTGTTTGTATATTATTCAACTGCATTCTAATACAACTTACCTAAATCATTCAGAAGTTGAATATGTAATTGGATAATATATAAGATAAATTGAATTTATAAATAAAATTTGAGTGTTTATAATAAATGTTATACACTAAATTTTGATTTTAAAGATGTTAATAGAGTAGACAGGATAATAAGTAAACTCAGTTAATAAAGAATTAATAAATTTGTTGTGAAAGAATTAATAAATTGAAATTTGATCAACTTATGAAAATACCTTGAATTTAAAAGCAATTAGTAAAATATAAATTAATTTAAATCGGAACTTTTATGGTTTAAATTAATATGGGTTAAATATATGTGATTAGATATATTAAGTAGAATAAATTTAACAATAATTTGGAATAAAGAAGAATATAAGTTGCTGAAAATTATGATTATAATAAGAGACTATTCAAATTTATGGTTTTAGAAATGGTAAATTTAAGAAAATGGGATAATAAGATAATGAATCTAGAAATAGTTAAAGCTTGATTTAACTTAAGAAAATCAAATGGATTAAATCAAATTGTTGAATATAAATTAATTTTTTTTTAAATTATATGGTTTAAATTAATTATTCTATTTGTTTTCCAATCTATTTTCTTTCTAGTGGTTTCCATTCTCCTACCTCGTTCCTTTTCGGGGACGAAAAGTTTTGAGTGGGGGAGAGTGTAACGACCCGTAAAATTTCAACTGTTTTATTAACGTAATTAGTTGAAATTTTGTTAAATTTTAAACGATAAAATTTTGAAATAAAAATTTAATATTTGGAATACGTCTGGTTAAACATAGCAACTGGTAAATTTTCGTCCGAAAATACGAAAGTTTATTTCGCGTGTAAATTTACTTAAATTAAATCAGTTAAAAGCGATGAAAATAAAATGTTTCCGAAACCTAAATATTTTTACATAGAAAAATTCTAAACCATCTTCTGAGCAAGATGTCAGTTTGTCATTTTTCCAAATTCGGACATCTTTGGCTCCGTCGATCTTATTTTTCAGCGCTTTTCTTGCATTTTCCGTAGTAGAAAAATTCGAATTTTTATAATTCAATCATACCACTGATATTTGTATACCGGTTTGATTGTCTCGTCATGCTGATCTCCACAGTGTAGTCATATGTGTGTTTCGGAAGCCGGTTCGTGACAGAATCTACGTAAACGGTAACCCTATCGGTACCCTTTTCTTGTCTTTTGAGTCCGGTATCTTTTCGTTGCTTTGGGAATAACCAAAGACCCATAGCCTTTAATATTCTTGAAAATTTACGTTTGGCTTTTGCATTAATGTGATGACCTTTGGTTCCATATCACAAAAAAAAAGGTGGTTCATCATTTACGTTCTCTGTCATTTTATTTCCATCTTCTCTAGGCTAAATATTTATAACATCACAAAAATGAAATCTAGTTCATCATTTTTTTCCAATTCCAACCCCTCCAAGCACCTAGCAATCACAGCCTTCAGTACCCTCACCTTTCATTCTTCAACGTTATTTTCCCTTCCACTTCGCCAAACACCACCAACGGCCGGACGCATCCCCACCTCCACCACTCTAAGATCCGTCCATGCGGAACCCTACCCACCGAGCACCACCACCCGAGACCGTTCCATTTCGCCGTTCATCCCCGGCAGCCCGCAACCGCCTCCAACCTGAGAACAAATCCATCAAACGCCCGTCAACCCGCCTCCTCAGCCGCCACAACATCCTCAACCACCCCGACCACCAATGCTCTGCCCACTTCCTTCCCGGCCGTGAACGCCAAACGGTAGCATCACCTTTCCCTTCGCCTAATCCATCGACTCACGCCCACGTCTTCTCTTTCACTTCCGACCTACAACCATGGCCGCTCCACCTCGCTGAACATTGGCCTATCCTCCTCGCCTGCACCAGCCGTCGGCCTTCGCCTCGACAGCGACCCGGCGCCACACTCCATCGTACAAGAAACCGTAACACCACCTCCCTTAAAGCTGACAGCCACTAGCTCCGCCTCCACCACTGCGACAGTGGCCACTTCTTCCTCCGCCTTTTTCCAGTTCTTTCTCCCTCTCGTGCTCCTCCTTATCGAGCAAACCGCTTTGCAGAGATCTCCATTATTTCCAGGTTAGTTTTATATATATAATGTTATATATATATTAACCTATGTTTTAGTTATGGTTTTAACATTTTAGTTATAAAATAATATCCTAAGATTATATAACGTGTTAAGTTGTATAATATGTTGTGTACTATTTTATAAAAGAATTATATAGTGTTCGTATACATCTATAGTGAGCATAGTGAATATATGTAAGCATTGTTAAATAATAGGTTGGTTAAGTATATATATTAGAGCTTTGAAAAGATGCTTTACAGCTTGTTCAGGAATAGAGTATATATACTGTTACAAAGTATTCTATACTTTATGTTATGTCTTTCTTATGCTCGCATGTAGCAAGTTTCAGCGCCAGCTCATATAATTGGTATATCCTTGTTCATATAGGCGAGTTTTGTCTCGGTTATTACATATATGTTCATAAAGCATATATGTATGTTACCAGGAAGACATATATTACAGTGCATAAGTCAAAATGTTTACAACATGTAGTATTGATTTTTTTATATGTTCGTGTAGATATATATAAAGTGTATATGACTCGGTTGTGAAAATAACTTCAATATAACAAATCTATTGCTAAAGTGTACTTGGCCATACAAATTTATAAATTGTTTTGAGTCGTAAGGAATTATAATAGCTCGAATTTCTTTTGGTTCCTTATGCACACGTGTTCAAGGAATTGCATACAGCTAACTTAATATTTACAATACTAGCTATGTATATTCAAACCTGTCATTTATGATATGGCTGGGCGTATAAGCAATTATTTCAATGATATCGTGTGCATATATTTGACTGTAAAATGTAAGTTTAATTTAAACAAAGATTTTGAAACACATATATATATATTTAATATTTTGAAAGTGTGTTTGAATATAAAATATGGATTTATATATGTACATAGTTATAGATATATGTTCGCTTATACCTTATCTCCATCAATTCAGTTCTGATTTGATTTCTGTCAATTCCTTGTCTATCAGCTTGTCCGTCGAATCTGTTCCAATCAGCTTTGATCGGGGAATTCGTGACGATTTGTTTTGTTTGGATTCGTAACTCAATCTCTATGACCATATCAGTGTGCGTATCCGAGTCATCTTCTCGTGCATCTCTAGCCTCTAAAGGTGAGCACTCACTCACGATTAACGTTCTTTTATTTATTAAATTTGATTTCAATTGAAACGACAATTGAAATATACTGCTGTTAGTTAATTACACTGTTATATATGCTATTGCCTGTATCAGTTCACCTGTGACATTTGACACCATTATCTGTTATTTATTTATGCGATGATAATACAGTTTGGTTGATAATTGATTGATTGTTGATATTTATATTGGACATTAAATTGTTAATGTTAAAATGATAAATAGTATGCAATTGAACTTGATATAGGATAGTTAAATGTTAAATTTGATTAACTGACATTTGAATAATATGACCCCTTTAACTGTTGAATTTATTGACACGTAGGATTTGTTTAATTACACTTTGAACCACTGAATGTATATTGTTAAAT
This sequence comes from Allium fistulosum, assembly GCA_030737815.1. Taxonomy (NCBI): domain Eukaryota; kingdom Viridiplantae; phylum Streptophyta; class Magnoliopsida; order Asparagales; family Amaryllidaceae; genus Allium; species Allium fistulosum. Next base: position 267,876,124 of record CM060904.1, on the reverse strand, counting down.
TGATGATGCATGAAATTGTAAATTGAACGACAAGTGAAAACCGTAATGTAATAATCTTTAATCTACATGAAATGATAGTGTAGATTCTAGAAATAATTATATTAATTCGTACAAATAACAATGCGAATTAATACGGTTATTTCGGGATTATTTGAATTGATTATTGGATTGTTATTGTTTGTTGTTATTGCTTGTTTATTTACTTTGACACCATCCCAGTTATCACACTGCAAGTTCCCTTTGCTATGTTTTGATTTTGAATTGAATTGGAATCGGGTTGAAATGATAAATACCCAAATTGAACTTTGACCTAGGATAGAGAATTAAATAAAACCCGATTGGTCAATAATTTGATTTAAAAATAAAATGAAGATTTTATTCGAATAAATAATATGGTTTTGAAATGAAGTTGAAATTTAAATTTTAATGAAAGGAAATGTGAATATATAATAATCTGAAACAAAATATTAACAATGAAATTGATGAAAGAATGTTGTTTAAATTGAGAAATTATTGAATTAAGTTTGAAATTATTAAACTTTGAAATGATTTAATAATTAAGCTTGAAATTATAATTGAGTTTTAAATTATTAAACTTTGAAATTATTTAATAATTAGGTATTGAATTATTTAATGATTAAATTGAATTGAAATTCTTTAATAAGAAAATTGAACTTTTGAATAAGTGAATTTTACTTCGTAAATAATTGAAATTGAGTTTTCTTTATTAAGTAAGTTTTGGAAAATTATTTAAGGAAGTAAATAAGTGAGATTGAATTTCTTTAATAAGAAATAAAATGTGATTTATTAAAATTAATGTAAGACTTGAAATTTAAAGAATTTGATTTGATGAGTTTAATTTAATTCAAATTGTAAGTTTTGATATAATGAAGTTGAATTTAAGTAATTGATTTAATGAATTGGAAATTAAATATAAATTGTTTTGAATGAAATTTACTTAACAAATATTGAATGAAATCGATAAATGGATTTAAACTGATTTGAATGTTAAATTAAATTGATTTAAATGTTTTCAAAATGAAACTTAGATACGAACTTGAATCAATATTTGAATGGTTTTAAATAAAGATTGAAATTGAATTATAAGATTTTGAAATGGTAATTTGGAAGTTTTGAAATGTAAATTATGGAAATTGATTTGGAAAGACAAATGAAATGTTGATTTACGAATTCTAATTGAATTGAAATTGATTTGGTTTTGAAATATAATAAATGACCAATCGGTGTAATAATTACGAAGTTATTAAAGAGACCGGGATCGGTAATGGATATACTCTCTATCTGAACCGAAACCACTTTAATAACTATACGCGGAGTGATGATCCAGAATGAAGTGGTTGGAATGATGTACGTGATGACTGAAGAAAGAGAACGATAATGGATAGCCTTGACACTTGTGTCAAATAGGAAATGACTAAAACAGGAGCTGTGCCGGGCCAATGGAGGATTAGCTACCTCAAGTGGACACACTTCTTCGAACTACTTATACTTGTTGTCGATTGGTGCACCCTTGATTTTGGGAGTGTTGTTTCACGGTGTTGCGGGCGCTGCGGCATTGCGTTCTCACCAGTCCGGATCAGGCGAACGGTAGTATCACTACCTTGGGTATAGCCTCATGTGCCTTGTCATACTTGTATTCCATTTATGCGCGACCACTACGACTTTGATTTGTACCTTTAGTATATGGATTGCCCTCTGGTGACTTCCGGTTTTGGGGAAACTACGGTCTTGTATATGCTTTTAGGAATAAAAATGTGTTAAGGGTGGAATGGGCCATGACTTAACGCTATTTTGATACCTTTATATTACTGATAGACATTATCTACTTAGCGTACATTACTACCTAGTAGATAGTTTGACGCATCCTTAAAGGATGGTTATTCCAAACATCCTTTGAGTTACTTGTATTTCACTTGAGTTGGATTTATTAATATAAGAATGTTAATCCTGACTCGAGTGTCTTGTGTTTTTGCTTTACGCTCGGGTCAGACTGAGTAGTTCAGCTTTCGAGACTCACCTTTGGAGTTGGAGCTTTGATTGAAGATCCAGCCATCTATTCTGCTTTTAGTATTCGTTGATTCCAGTGATGTATTCTGATTTGTATCTAATGTATCGTATTATTCTTCTGTTGTAAACTCTGATGTATTTTATATATTCATATAGTAGCTTCATGAACAGCTATCTCTTTTATTTCCGCTGCACTTATTACTCTGTGTCTGTGATCTGTGATTATTTATTTACTGTATATGTTCAGTTTTGCCAAATTTAAATTAACAACGCGGTATTTTGAGCAATTCAATTCCGGCATGAGTGTTTGTCTATACACTTATAATGGACGCGAATGGTTCAAAATTCTGGGTCGTTACAACAGAAGAGCTACGTCGGTAGGAGAAGACAAGATTTATAGTTCTCCATCAGCAATATGGTGTTTATCAAGATCACTCTATTGAAGAATGTTATTCGATTCGATACTAAGGGTAAATTGGCACCAAGATACATTAGTCCTTTTCCAACACTTAAGAGGATCAAGAATCTAGAATATACACTTACCTTAGAAGTTGTTGGGCGTGCACAATGTGTTCCACGTATCTCGGTTGCAAAAGTCTATGCACAGCTCAGACATGATAGTTAAACCGGATCAGCTTAAGGATATCGATGTTGAACGAGGAGCTTCGAGACCTCATAGGCCTATTTTTTGTCGAACATGATACGAAGCAGCTTAGGAGGAAAACAATAGAGCCGATGAAGTTTCAGTGGAGCAAAAGCGAAGGAGATTGTACTTGGGAGACTGAGGAGAGTATGAGGACCACATATCCAGAGCTCTTTACTTGGGAAGGCTTCTGTTTTCCACATTTACTTTCACTTTCGACATTATATCGGGTAGTTTAATATCATGCATGCTAGGGTAGGCATAAATATCATTACCTGGTTTTGTTGGCATGTTTGATGTTTAATGTGTTTTCTTGTGGATGTTAGGCATGTTAGGTAGTTATGTTTGATTTTATCTTATTTGTGTTGGGATTTCGACGGTGAAATTCCTAAATGGAGGAAAGCGTAATGACCCATATATTACTTAGCGAAGGACCATAAAATATTATTTTTAAATTCATATGAGGTCATATGACTTTAAAACTTTAGGAAATGTAACAACCCAAAATTTAAGCTATAATAATTAATTAATGAATTAATTAAATAATAAAATAAGTTTGTGAAATTGTCGAAATCGAGCAATGGGAGTTGCACCATTGTGTCTGTGGAAATTTTTTGATCAATTTCCATATATAACTTGTCAAAATCTGAGTCAGTATGGAGAAAATACGAGAGAAATACGGAACAGAACAAAACAAAAAAAATATAAATAGGGCTAGGTCGACCCATGGTCAGATCGACCCTAGGGTCGACCCCCAAGGCCATAGGTCGACCTGTAGGTCAACCCGCCTCTTTTATTTGATGTAGAAATGTCCAGGTTCAAGCAATAACGTGTTTTGCAATATTTCTTCAATCCCATGCGTTCATGCTTCTATCCGACGGTTCCCAATGAGCCTATGACGTGGTTACACCAAATTTAATCTTCAAATCCAATGGTCTGAGATCCCTAAGCTACACTATAAATAAGACCGTAGGCCTAGCTATTTTTCTCATTCAGATTTTCTCCTATTTGGGTTCATTGCCAAAGATTGGACCCTAAATAGAATAAATTTCTAAGGAGGAAATCTTTTTTATTAAAATATTCTATGCTCCAGGAGTGGATCAAGGAAGACCAAGGACTAGAGCTAAGGACCACAGGTGAGTGTTTTGTAATTATTTTAGATTTTTAAGTAATTTAAAATAATAGGGTTCTCAATAGTTGTAGTTTTTTTGCAATTTTGAGACAGTTTTTACATAATTTATTTACAGTTTACTTTAAGTAAATTTCAGAAGTTCTTCTCAGTCTATTTTATTCAGCTATTTTATTTAGCTATTTTATTCAGTTATTTACAGTTATTTACATTTATTTACATCTATTTTAAGTTGGAATTTAGCCAGTAAATGGTAGTTTCTTTTTATTCCTTTTTGACGCGAATAAAATATTAAAAAGAGAATAATTCTTAAATATGGATTAAAATAGAAAAACACTAAATTTACATAAATCAGATGTAAAATAAGAAGAACTTAATAAAATGGAGATAGACTAAAATATGCAAATTTAAGGTATTTGCAAGCATAATTATAACAAGTGATTATAACTAAAAAGAGAAAATAGAAAAGCAACAGAAGAGGCTTATTTTAGAACTTAGATCTTGGATTAAGTTAATAAGCAAAAGAACAGTTATATCACATAGGTTTTAATTAAAAAGAAAGAAATAACAAAAGAAGCTTATTTTAGAACTTAGATTAAGTTAATAAGCAAATATAGTAGAAATAACAGAAGATGCTTATTTTAAAACTTAGATTAATTTAATAAGCAAATATAGTAGAAATAATAGAAGAGGCTTATTTTAAAAACTTACACTAAGTTAATAAGCAAACATAGAAGAAGGGTCTGTGCCAACAGCATTCCCTTTCAGTCAGGAACTGATGGTCTCACGATAGTTAGGTGAGGCTGGAACACGCTTATGCTGATTAGGGTAAGTAAGAGGCCAAATAGATAGAGGCTCAAATATGGGGATTTGGGAAAGGGGCGCAAACTAGAATTTGTTTGTTAGGACTAGTACCGGCAACATTCCCTTTCAGGTCTAGGTCTAATGGTCTCACAAAACTTAGGTGAGGTTGGGCAGCATTCCCTTTAAGGTCTAGGTCTGATGGTCTCACAACAGATTAGATGAGGCTGGGCACGCTTATGCTGATTAGGGTAAATAAGAAATCACAAGTTAGCGTGTACCGGCGATGACCAAGCGTACGACATAGATTAGGGTAAATAATTCGCTACTGCGTTCCAAGCGCTAAACATGTGTCTTTTGATGTGGGACCAACAGGATTGGATCAGCTCACAGTGGCACAACAGAGATAGAAGGCTGATCAACGGGTAGAATTAAGATTTCAACATAATTAAAATAGGATTAGGATTTATGCCTAATGATAGCAGGTTTTAAGACAAGTGAAAACAATCAATCCAATATAACAATCAAAGTAAATAGTCAAACAGAATCAGAACAGTATTTTATCTTATTTTTATCTTTTTTGTATTTTCCTTTCAAGCTAGAACTATTGCTTAGTCTATTATCTTTACCTTGCTTAGAAATGCTAGTAATTACTTTCACTCACTAGACTTATAGTCTGACCCATTCCTCTATTTCCCTCTTTTCCCCCCAATAGGCCATCAGAGTTGAGTTGATTCAGGTTGCTTGGAGATTCATTCCCAGAGATTTCTCATTACAGATGTATTCTTCTGCTCTTCATCTTTTTCATTTGGCTTGTGATGGACTTACACTTGTGAGAGGGATTACTATTATTATTGTTACTTTTATACTCTGATTTTATGAGACTGAGATGTATTTTCATGAGAGATGAGATATTTTGAGTTTTTGAGACATGTTATATATTTATTAATGAATTTTAATTTTGAATGATAATTTATTATTTAAATGTTTCTTTTGTTTTTACTTATTTATCTTGTGAATCTTAGTCTCTGTGATGCTTTAGCTATACCTATAACGCACCACATCCTTTGGTGTGCCCTTTTTGGGTATGCTAAGGGGTGTGGGGGTGTTTCACTTGGTATCAGAGCCTAAGGTTATAAGATTCCAAAAAACTTGTTTTTAAAGTAAAGTATTTTTCAAAAGTAACATGTCTTCAAATTAAAAGTGTTTTTCAGAAAGAAACTCTTATTATAGAAATGTTTTTAAGTATAAGAGAGTTTTTATAAAAGTCCCCTCAACGTCCAGTTCAACCTTCTTTCGATTCTTTCGAGCCTAAATTCTCTTTTCTTTGCATAGAATGGAGGATGCCCCAAATATTCCAAAGGGCATCCAAGCCACTACCTGGTTCCATAGATACCACCAAGCTATGGTACCAGAGGTGCAAGGGCAAGCGCCCAATGCAGCACCAGTAGGTGGAGATCCCATTAATCCACCTACAACAGCCAATTTTTCTAAGCTATGCAAGGACTTCGCTAGTCTAGGAGGCAGAACATTTTCTGGCACGGAGGATTTCGTAGAGGCATGAGCTTGGTTGAGGAAGACAGAGCGGATATTTAGGCTGTTAGGATTGGAGGACCGCCAAAGAGTTCAGCTTGCATCTTGGCAGCTGAAGGGAGAAATTTCTTACTGGTGGGAGATCATAGAGACAGAAGGTAGAGAGATTGATTGGTTTGGATTTTGGGAAAGGTTTGAGAGAAAGTTCTTGTCGCAAGATGAGAAAAGCATGCAGTTGGAGAAGTTCATTAGTCTGAAGCAAGTAAATCTTTCGGTGAAGGAGTATATAAACCAGTTTAATGAGCTATCGCGGTTCAGAATGGAGCTTGTTAATACACCGCATAGGAAGGCCATCAAGTTTGCTAAGGGTTTGAACCAGCCCCTCCAATGGTTGGCACTAACACATGTACCTATGGGAGTGACATATGAGTCACTTGTGGAGATGGCTCTCATGTTAGATGCTTCTAAGAAAGGAGAGGTTAAGGAGGTTCCTAAGTCAAAAAATTCTAAGAAGCAACAGTGGAAGAATAAGAGGGATAAGGACAAGAAGAAAAGAGGAGGACCTCAAAAGCAGATCAAGAAAGGCGAGAAGTGTCATAGTTGTGGATTGCTTGGTCATTTTACAATGGACTGTAAGAAGGAAATGATGAAGGGGAGGTGTTACAACTGTGGGCAGCCTGGTCACCTTAGTAGAGCTTGTCCTCAGAGGGCAGGGTAGAGAGTAGGCGCACCTACAACGCAAGTATAGGCTTTGGATGCAGCACCTTCTAGTGGACCGGATCGAGGTAGGAAAGTCTCTATAGAAGGTTTGATCTCTATTTCGGATTTTCCTATTCGGACTCTTTTTGACTCCGTAGCATCGCATTCTTTCATTTCTAGTTCCTTGGTTGATTGTTTGCACTTAGATTTTCTCTAGTAGTAGACCCTATAGTTGTTTCAACCTTATAGGAGGATCATCACATTTATCCATGATTTGTAGGGGTTTGAAAATTTTTATACTAGGTGTAGAATTTGACTGTGACGCCTATGTACTGGGATTTTCGGGATATGGGATGATTTTGGGGATGGAATGGTTATCAATTTATGGAGCGATATTAGACCGCGAGAGGAGAGTCGTCAGTCTAGAGACATGTAGCGGCAAGACTCTCGAGGTTTCCTGCGACCCACAGGGGTCAGTCATGTTGAGATTCATTTATTCCTTTGATTCATCATTAGGAGAGTTGGATTCCATTCCAGTCGTTAGAGATTTCCCTGACGTTTTTGAAGAGGTTAGGGGACTACCACCTAAGACAGAGATCTACTTTAGGATCTATCTGAATGACAATGCTAAGTCAGTGGCATTGCCTGTGAGACACATGGCTCCTAGGGAGAGGAAGGAGTAAAGTAAGCGGATTGGTGAGTTATTAGAGAAAGGCTTCATCGGATGGATCATATCTGAGTGGGGAGCACCAGTCGTCTTCACTGCAAAGGCGGATGGTTCCCTTCGACTTCGCGTAGACTATAGAGAGTTGAATAAGCTCATAAAGAAGAACCGTTATTCACTTCCTAGGATAAACGATCTTTCGATCAGTTGGTTGGCTCTTCAGTATTTTCTCCGCTTGATTTAGCTACTAGATTTCATCAGCTTAAGGTCGCTGAAGATAGCATCGACAAGACAGCATTTAGGACAACCAATAGATTCTTTGAGTGGTTGGTTATGCCTTTTGGGCTGACCAACGCCCCAGCCTATTTTGTAGATTTGATGAGCCGTGTTTTTCGAGATGTCCTAAATAAGTTCGTGCTAGTGTTCATGGAAGACATTCTAGTGTTTTCCAAGAGTATGGAAGAGCATGCTATTCATCTTAAGGAGGTTCTTCGTACACCTCCTATTCATCACTTGAAAGCAAAATTCTCGAAGTGTCACTTTTGGCATGAGGAGGTGCGTTTCTTGGGGCATGTAGTCTCAAGAGAGGGTTTAGCCATGGATTCTGCTAAGATAGTAGCAGTATAGGATTGGAAGGCCCCCAAGAACGCTACCGAAGTTAGAAGCTTCCTAGTTTTGGCTGGCTATTATTGGAAGTTTATCAGAGATTTTGCTAAGATTGCAGCACCGCTTACTCGCCTCACTAAGAAAAATACAACATTCGTGTAGGACGTAGATTGTGAGGATTCCTTCACGATGCTGAAGAGGGTCCTTACTATTGCACCAGTGTTACTTTTACCCGACGGAGTTAAGCTTTTACAGTATACACTGATGCATGTGGGATAGGTCTTGGAGCAGTATAGATGCAAGAAGGGAGGTGTTAGCACCAAAATTGGCCACTAACACCCAATCGTCGATGAAAGCACAAACTAACAATCACGGATCACAGATAGTGTGTATGTAGAGAGTATAAATATGAAGAACAATCAAAATTAAAAATAAAGCAGTAATAACAGAGGATTTATAGTGGTTTGGTAGACTCTGGCCTATCTCCACTCAAGAAATTTCCTTTCTATTGATATGAGAATCAATTACAGTTATAATCCGGAGTTTTTAAAACAATAAAGGTAGAGTAGCCTTAATGAAGAAGATGAAGGGAAACAGAATGAAGATCCCCTTTCTGAAGCCCCATATGCTATATTTATAGGCAAAATCAGAGTTACTGGGCTTGCCGAGTGATACGGGCCCACCAAAACCATAACCGAACCCATACCCTTCATCACGACCGACCCTAAGCTCTGAATATACCGACCTGATGTTGCCTTGGGGATGACTCGAAGTAGATGCTCAAATGACCCGAAGCACGCCTGCATATGACCCGAAGAAAAACATGTTTGGACTCGAAGTAACTCAGTGCCGATCCCTCTCTTTCAAAACATTGATCGCCTTTAGCTGACCCGAAGAAATGCAACGACCGACCCGGAGTAGATGGCTCAATGACTCGAAGTAACATGCTTCAAGACTCGAAGCAATATTACACCAACTCCTCACCTTCAACACACCGATCCCAAATCGAAATCCTAACACCGACCCGAAGTCTCCAGAATGCCGACTAGGGGAAATACATTGCCAACTCGAAGTTAAATGAAGATGCCGACCCGAGTCCTTCTTTTATTCCGATCCTATAACTTGTCGATCCTATATGATACCGATCCCCTGGTGTCAATGCCAATCTGACTCGATGCCGACCTGGGGAGTTACCAATACTGACCCGAAGTATTCCAACTATGCTGACCTCAACTCGATAAACTGACCCCTTTCTTTGCCGACCCGAAGAAGTACGAATGTCGATCCCAAGATTCATGGCTGTCGACCCATAGTTCCCCTCCTATGGCCGATAGCAACCAATGAAATATGAATCGAAGCAGCCTGGCAAACGACTCGAAGAAAACAACTTGAAAACCCGAAGCAACACCAAGTATGATTAGAAGCAAATTCTAGGCAACTCGCGACAACTCGACTTTTGTCGAAACTCGTAATTCAAGTATCCCACGTCTTCTGTCCATCAACTATGCCGAATCCCGGCTTCATAATCATGTTTATCGTCCGTGATTGATCGTCTTTCCATCAAGTCGAGTCAAACCTATAGTATTTCAGCCTCAACAACCGAGCAATCGATTTATTTAAATCGCTTGTCTACAGCCTTGCCAAAAGGCAGGTTAACAGGAGGGTAGTATGTTATGGAAGTAGACAGTTGATAACACATGAGAAGAACTACCCCACCCATGATTTGGAGTTAGCTGCTATTGTTTTTGCGCTCAAATCTTGGAGACATTACTGGTTAAGAGAGAGATTCAAGCTTTTCACTGACCATAAATCATTGAAGTACATGTTCTCACAAAAGGATTTAAACTTGAGGCAGCAGCGTTGGATGGAGTTTTTGGCATCATATGACTTTGAGATTGCCTATACTCCTGGTAAAGGGAACGTGGTTGCGGTTGTGTTAAGCAGGAAGACGGCAACCCTTAGTCCAATGTTTGTGGAGTGGAAAAGCCTAGAGTTTATTTCTACCTTTGATTCTAAGCCCTCATCGGACATTACCCCTGGATATTGGCAACACTTGAGGTTAAGCCTACCCTCATAGAACATATTGGCTCAAGGCAACGAGAGGGTTCAGGGCTTATGGATATTTTGGATAGGATTAGCAGAGGAGAGGTATCTAGACATCTCCAACGCTATTCCATTGATAGCAAAGGATGGCTAAAAAGAGATGGAAGACATTGTGTCCCTCGTACTAGTGATTTGACGAGAGCAGTTCTAGAAGAAGCACACCATTCTCGAATGACTATTCATCCGGGTGGTGATAAGATGTATAAGGACATGAAGAGAGTATTTTATTGGAGCGGCATTGTTGCAGAGTTTGTAGCTAAGTGTCTTGTGTGCCAAAGAGTTAAGGCACAACATCAGAAACCCGGTGGATTGCTTCAACCATTGGATGTACCCGAATGGAAGTGGGATTTGTTTTGATGGACTTCATAAATGGTTTATCCCGATCTAGGAAGGGGAATACTAGTATTTGGGTGATTGTAGATCGTTTGACTAAGTGCACCCACTTTATTCCGGTGAAGAGTAAGAGGACATCACCTTATTTGGCATCATGTTCGTGAGATAGTCTGACTTCATGGAGTTCCCTCTAGCATAGTGAGCGATAGAGACTCTATCTTTACTAGCGAGTTTTGGAGAAGCTTGCAAGAGGCTTTAGGGAAACAACTTAGATTGAGTATGGCTTATCACCCCTAGAAGGACGGCCAAACAGAGAGAGTTAATAGAGTTCTTAAGGATTTGTTGAGGATGTGCATTCTTGATTTTGGAGGAACTTAAGAGGAGCTTTATCCTTTAGTGGAGTTTGCATATAATAATAGTTTTCAAGCTAGCATTGGGATGGCACCTTTTGAAGCTCTTTATGGAAGACCTTGCAAGTCTCCTTCGTGTTGGTTGGAGTCTATAGAGCGATTGCTACTAGGTCACGACATTGTTAGAGAGACTTCGGAAAAGATTGATTTGATTAGAAGGAAAATGAAGACGACCCAAGATAGATAGAAATCCTATGCAAATAAACGAAGAAGGGATATTGAGTTTGAGATAGGAGATTTGGTTTTCATTAAGGTGTCTCCGCTAAGAAAGGTAGTGAGGTTTGGATCAAGTGGGAAACTTGCTCCCAGATTCGTAGGACCGTTCCCCATTGTGGAAAGGGTAGGGAAGATGGCGTATCGGATAAAGCTACCAGAGAAGCTCGCAGGAGTTCATGATGTTTTTCATGTTTCGCACTTGAGAAAGTGCTTACATGATTCAGTAGAGGTAGTGGAACCTAGCCAACTTAAAGAAGTTGAAGTGGAGGGAGAAGCATCGGTTCATTGCATTCCTACCAAGATCGATGGACGTGATACCAAGAAGCTTAGGAATAAGGAAGTCCCTTTGGTTAAGGTATAGAGGGGAGATAGTATTGTGGACGCTGCGTGGGAGGCTGAGGAGAAAATACGTACCTCTTTTCCACATCTTTTCGATGGTACATTTTGAATTTCCTATTTCCATCTTTAGTTTTGAATAGGTTCTTTCCTTTAGTATCCTTTGTGAGGGTAGATCTTAGGATTTGATCTATGGATGGTAGGACTGAATGTAAACATGTTACTAGAACATGTTATGTATGTTGGACACTAGTGGTTGCAAGTGTTTGCTAGTGGATGCTAATGAACACATATATATACACTAGGCACTATTATCTCTTAGGGATCGGCCTAACTAGGTCACTAAAACATATGCACATGGATGTGTGTGCATTTGAATTTTTATTTTATTTCCATGATTGCTATAAATGGATGATTATGATTGTTGCATTTGGATGATGACTGTAGCACACATATAGAACAATCAGTTATCATTAAGGAATTTACATTCATTTGGATACATGGCACTTACATGATTGCATAAAAAGGAGGTCGACTGAATCAGTAGACCACCTAATCTTTTGCATTAGTTAGGGACACTAACACTACACTATTGCATATATCATAAACTGCATTAGAAAACTTAAGAACAATGGATGTAATGGATGATGGTTGAATATGTGGTTGTAGAATTTGGATGAAAATATTTATTTCATTTTTCTGTCCTTAGAGATTTCGGGGACAAAATCCCTTAAAGAAGGGAGAATGTAACAACCCATTGAGCTATAATAATTAATTAACGAATTAATCTAATAATAAAATAAGTTTATGAAATTGTCGAAATCGAGCTACAGTGGCGATTTTCTGATCAATTTCCATATATAACTTGTCAAAATCCGAGTCAGTATGGAGAAGATACGAGAGAAATACGAATCAGAATAAAACAAAAAAATAATATAAATAGGGCTAGGTCGACCCCCAAGGCCATAGGTCGACCTATAGGTCGACATGTAGGTTGACCCGCCTCTTTTATTTGATGTAGAAACATCCAGGTTAAAGCGATGGCGTGTTTTGCTATATTTCTTCAATCATGTGCGTTCATGCTTCCATCCGAAAGTTCCGAGTGAGCCTATGACGTGGTTGCACCATATTTAATCTTCAAATCCAACGGTCTGAGTTCCCTAAGCTACACTATAAATAAGACCCTAGGCCTAGCTGTTTTTGTCTTTCAGATTTTCTCCTATTTGGGTTCATTGCCAGAAGCTGAACCGTAAATAGAAAAAATTTCTAAGGAGGAAATCTTTTTGATAAAAATATTCTACGCTCTAGGAGTGGATCAAGGAAGACCAAGGACTACAGCTAAGGACCATATGTGAGTGTTTTGTAATTATTTTAGATTTTTAAGTAATTTAAAATAATAGGGTTCTCAATAGTTGTAGTTTTTCTGCAATTTTGAGGCAGTTTTTATATAAATTATTTACAGTTAACTTTTAAGTAAATTTCAGAAGTTATTTTCAATCTATTTTATTCAGCTATTTTATTTAGCTATTTTATTCAGTTATTTACAATTATTTATAGTTATTTACATTTATTTATATTTATTTACATCTATTTCAACTTGGAATTTTTCCTATAAATGTTAGTTACTTTTTATTTCTATTTGACGTGAATGAAATATTAAAAAGAGAATAATTCACAAATATGAATTAAAATAGAAAAAAACTAAATTTACATAAATCAGATGTAAAATAAGAAGAACTTAATAAAATGGAGATAGACTAAAATAGGTAAATTTAAGTTATTTGCAAGCATAATTATAACAAGTGATTATAACTAAAAGGAGAAAATAGAAGAGCAACAGAAGAGGCTTATTTTATAACTTAGATCTTGGATTAAGTTAATAAGCAAAAGAACAGTTATATCACATAGGTTGTAATTAAAAAGAAAGAAATAATAGAAGAGGCTTATTTTAAAACATAGATTAAGTTAATAAGCAAATATAGCAGAAAAAACAGAAGAGGCTTATTTAAAAACTTAGATTAAGTTAATAAGCAAATATAGTAGAAATAATAGAAGAGGCTTATTTTAAATACTTACACTAAGTTAATAAGTAAACATAGAAAAAGGGTCCGTACCAACAACATTCCCTTTCAGCCAGGAACTAATGGTCTCACAATAGTTAGGTGAGGCTGGGACATGCTTATGCTGATTAAGGTAAGTAAGAGGCCAATTAGATAGAGGCTCAAATCTGGGGATTTGGGAAAGGGGTACAAACTAGAATTTGTTTGTTAGGACTAGTACCGGCATCATTCCCTTTCAGGTCCTGGTCTGATGGTCTCACAACACTTAGGTGAGGCTGGGCAGCATTCCCTTTAAGGTCTAGGTTTGATGGTCTCACAACAGATTAGGTGAGGCTGGGCACGCTTATGTTGATTAGGGTAAATAAGATGTCACAAGAGGGGGCGATAGTTAGCGTGTACCGACGATGACCTAGAGTGCGCATTGATTAGGGTAAATAATTTGCTACTGCGTTCCAAGCGCTAAACAGGTGTCTTTTGTTGTGGGACCAACAGGATTGGATCAGCTCACAGTGGCACAACAGAGACAGAAGGACGATCAACGAGTAGAATTAGGATTTCAGCCTAATTAAAATAGGATTAGGATTTCAGCTTAATCATAGCAGTTTAAGACAAGTGCAAACAATCAATCCAATCAAACAATTAAAGCAAACAGTCAAACAGAATCAGAACAGTATTTTATCCAACTTTTATCTTTTCTGTATTTTCCTTTCAAGCTAGAACTATTGCTTAGTCTATTATCTTTACCTTGCTTAGTAATGCTAGCAATTACTTTCACTCACTAGACTTATAGTCTGAACCACTCCTCTATTTCACCATTTTTTCCCCAATAGGCCATTAGAGTTGAGTTGATTCAGGGTGCTTGGAAATTCGTTCCTGGAGATTTCTCATTTCAGATGTATTCTTCTGCTCTTCATCTTTTTCATTTGGCTTGTGATGGACTTACACTTGTTAGAGGGATTACTATTATTATTGTTACTTTTATACTCTGATTTTATGAGACTGAGATGTATTTTCATGAGACATGAGAAATTTTGAGTTTTTGAGAGATGCTACGTATTTATTGATGAAGTTTAATTTTGAATGATAAGTTATTATTTAAATGTTTCTGCTAGTTTTACTTATTTGTCTTGTGAATCTTAGTCTCTGTGATGCTTTAGCTATACCTCTAACGCACCATATCTTTTGGTGTGCCCTTTTTTTGGGTATGCTAAGGGGTGTGGGGTGTTTCAGAAAATGCCTTTTATTGACTTTTCCTATCTTTAGAATTTTTGCAAACAAATTTACCCCTGATAACCAGCAACGGCTATAACTTTTGATAAAAGCTGAATTAGCATCTGAGATCCCTTCCATTGGAAAGCTATGATTGTTACCCTTTCAGTAGAGTGGTCATAATAACAATATGGACTTTCTAGCTAGGAGATAAGACTAATTGAAGATTAGCAGCTTTTGGAGCAACTTAGTAGGTAATTAGTGAGTTTGGGGGTAGGCTGATTAACTCATTTAGGTTTTATACCTATATTGGTTGAAGCAAACATCCCCAAATCATTTTTACCATCTCTCAAATAGATCTAAACCTCCATTAAACCATTCTACACCAAAAACCTTCTCTTTTCTGCTCTATATCAAGTCCAAATCATAGATTATTGGTAGATTATCAAGGGGATTCATTAGAGATCTTCAAAGATACATTTTTGGGAAATAAAGATTGGGGCTTGGTTGTTGATTTTTGGTCTGCCTCGATTTGCATGCAAATCTCCACTTTTTTGGGTATTTTGTGATTGATTTATCATCTCTCACCTTACTATATATGTATCTATAGGTTTTGGCAAGTTTTAAGCTCATTTTCAAAGTTAAGGTCATGTTTTGGGACTATTTTAAAATGAAAACTAAAGTAAAAATGAATTTAAAATGTTATAAAGTGTTATAATCCTATCAGTTTAATGTATGGTTTCCTTAATGTGTATTTAGCTATATTTGAGATACATTATAAGATGATTTTTCATGACTTATTTATGTTTGCATGATTGTTTATGTGATTTGCATCTTGAATATTGTTTGATGTTTATGTTGTGTTTGTGTGTATGTTTGAATAGTTGAAAATGCTCATCGCAGCAAACTAGTGGTAGGAACCATGAAAGCGAACTTCGACGGATAGGCTCTAGAGCGTTCGACGTCGTATTATTGAATAGGCAATGCATACGGGTCAAAGTGCTAAGGGTAGTGATGGAATCGGCAGGAGATTGGAGCATTGGAATTTGTTACAGGAAATTAGTTAAGGGGGCTACTAGTTCAGTGATGGCTTGCTCAGGTGTGACATTGGTTCGACTGAGTGTTTGTTCGAGGTTGACTTCGGATAGGATGGAAGTTGGTCCGGGGTTGACAACGGTTCGGTGATGGCAAGACAGGACAACAATTATTGTCTGGTAGCATTGTGGAAGACTAGACAACAAATGGTGTTCGGTAGTGCTCGGTTCGGGAGCTGGATGGGAACTCTTATCCTAGATGTTGGCTTTGTAGGAACCGGACAACAATTAATGTTCGGTGGTGTCGTTTGTTCAGTGGCTGGATGTAGAAGTTGGTTCGAGGGTAGTAATGTAACTCTTCAGAGTTGACTTTGCGATTTTATGGAAGCAACTTCGGGTCAATTGCATGGTAGGACTGGACAGAGACGGAATGGTGGGGAACTTCGAGTTTGGAGTCTAAGGAGATGACCCCAGATGACTTAGGATGGCCTTGGATTTTGTGCGGCAATAGAGGAAACAATTGCATAATGCTTCAATGTGATGACTTCAGACCATAGTACGATGGCTCTATGACTTAATATGGATGTATGGAGGTGTTGCAATGATGTCAACTTAATGATGGCAGTCACGGCGGTGATCCATAAGTACAAGTTCAACGATGGGTTTTGTGAGTGGAATTTGTGAATGTGTTCTATTGTGGAGATAGCTGTGATGGAATAATGATTGAGTTCCACTATGAAGACACGTCCAAAGAGATCGTTGATAACTCGGAGGTTTCTTATGTGCTCTAAAGAAGGGGTATATGGCTACCTAGATTTGCAATCATGTTCGGCTTTTGTAATAGTGTTTTACCCTAGACTTTGCAATTGTGAGCCTAGTTCCTAGCCTTTTGGAGCGGCATGGATTCAAGCACCAATGAAGCTGGGATTTCGACTGAGTCCCTGGTCTGCGATTGTGCCATAGAGTTATCATATATCCAACGCACACGAGTGCTGGTGCAGATTGTTTGATGGATGTTATGTTTGCGATGGTTGCTTATTACTCTAGGCTATCACACAATGTAGTTATGTTCGACTGTATACCCATACACTAGACATTGTTCTTCGATTTTAGTACACTTATATAGCTATGATAGTAGATTGGCATGTATCGACTATTATGTGCTAACTCTTTGGATGCAGGGATATGTCAATCATGGTTCTTCATACCGATGCCCCTATTTACTATAGATGATTTTTATAATATTTTTGAGATGATGTATCGCTCACACCAGATTGTTTTCTGACCGAGGTTTTGTGCTTTGCTTCTTCTTATCTCAGGTACTCTTAAATGAGTAGATTAGGGATAATAGGTCCGGATAACTCATGGTGCTGTACGAAGTACAAGTGGAAGGCTTTGGTTTCATATATCTGTCCTTGGACCTTCTTATTGCTTATATTCCACTATGTAGTAATGTTGTACTATACCAGTAGTTGTATTGCTTTAAAGATGGTTTAGAGTTTATTTTGGAGATTTGGGATGTACAAACTCTATAATTTCAATTTTTGTGTAATATGTTACCTGATGCGCTTTGATGTTCTTATATATGGTTCATTTGATTATATCACTGTCTCGCTTGTTTTACATTTAAGTTATTACATTATATTTAGTTTATGTGTTGTGAAAAGTTCTACAGGTTCCGTGTTTGGATTATCTTTACTTTTCACCCTTGGCTATCGCCTTACATCGGTCGGTATCTCCATGGCGCAATCTACAGGTATATTGGGTGCTAAAGGTGTAGGATGGTCATCACACCATACATGCACCAAACGACATTTTGCCATGTTATTCGCAGAAGCCATCATCGCAATCATCATATATGGTGTTTACAACATAGCCTAACATATATCAAGGCAATCAGATATCTAAATAACATGTCTAGAACAACTAAAATCCATTTATTCACGTTTTTACTACATGTTAGGTTTTAAAACAGCATTAAAACTTAAATTTGAAATTAAAAATGGATCCAAAATATGTTAAAACCTATTAATACATATATAGTAAGGAAGAGATGATAAATCACTCACCAAAACCTCGAAATTCCATGTTTTGAATGCAAATCGAGGCAAATCTAAAAATCAAAACCCAAGCCCTTAGTTTTCTTCCCCAAAAATGTGTATCTAAAGATCTCTAATGAATCCCCTTGATAATCTATCCTTAATATATGATTTAGACTTGATTTGGAGGAAGAAACAAAGTTTTTGGATGGATAATTGGTTAATGGGAGCTTAGATCTATTTGGGAAGTGGTAAAAGTGATTTGGGGATGCCGGTTCAGCCTATCATAGCCTCCAAACCGGAAATGGGTTAGTGGGCTTACCCTCAGAGCTCACTAATTACCCATTAAGCTACTCCAAAAATACCAATCTTTAAACAACCATATTTCCTAGCCATAAACTCCAAATCGCTCTTATAACCACTTTATGGAAAGGGAAACCATCATATCTTTCAATGGAAGTGGTCTCAAATTCCAATTCATCTTCTATCAAAAGTTAAAGCTATCACGAGTTTATAGGGGCAAAATTGTCCAAAAAATTCTAAATATAGGAAATGTCATCGGTAGAAATTTCCTATATTTAGAGTCATATGACTTCATAGGAATTTAAAACAATATTTTATGATCCTTTGATATATAAAATATGGGTCGTTACTGTATAAGTTTTCTCTTGGATGGGTGTAGAAGTGACAACACGCCAAAATATTTATCGATAAATATATATTATATTTCTATGGCAATCTTAGTTCATTTGTATACCTAAACCAATAAACATTTTGTTAATTTTTTTATTATTTTCACAAATTTATCGACATAGATTATTTTAATTTTATATAACATATCTTCCTACAATTTGAGCAAGGTCAAACGTTATCATTTCGTTTCCTAATAAGCTTCTAATAATTTTTTTATGTTTCTTAAAACTTTAAAGAAAACATAGAAATCATTTGATAGCTCTAGTAGGTGTTAGGACTCGCTTTTGTTGGGATTCTGACCTTGAGTTTGCTGAAAGACTATTGGCGCACAAGCAATAGATAACACTTTATCAACTGTATCATATACAACTCCTAACGCATGGTATTTGTCCTAATCTTAGTCTCAGCCTTGATTTTTCTCAACAAATTGAAAGAGATTATTCGCTCATAACTACTAATTCATGATGGTCGAAGTATAATGCACTTACGTTGACATTTCTCAACAAATACATACATGATCTAGCCTTATTAAGCAATGTACTAATAGTATTAAACATAACGTATATCAATATACATGTTATCCAACTTTTAACCGAGCAGGCTTCCAATGGAATCTGGACGTCAGGATAAAGATAAGACGATTCATGGACCTGGAAATATGCTTGTAAGGACAAAAGGAATAGGATCGAGAATCTGGAGAAGGATTGCAAATAAGGACAAGGCTAGTACCGACACTTCCAGGTCGGTACCGACCATTTTAATGCCACATATTAGCTTTTTGATCCATGATCTATCAACTATTAGCAAGAGAGATCATCTCGGGGATCATTTCTCAAGGAGTAGGTGAACAACTCCAAGAAAGTTATGAAGGAAAGTAGAGAAGCACAAGTGACATAAGAACCTCTCGAAAACAACATGACTCTTAAGAAAAAGTGATCGGAGCATAATGGATTGATGTTAGAATATCAAAGGAAGGAAGGTGAGTAACCAAACCTGAAATAGAAAGGTCTGTACCGACCGCTTTGAGTCGGTATCGATTAGAATGTAAAATTTAGGGGACCCCATCTCCCCTTCTTGTCTTCTCAGAACTGAAGTTAGGCTCGGTATATTGATATTCAATGATTCTGCTAGACGATTTCCCAATAAATATATTACCTATGTGATTTATAAAAGAACTTTTGGCACTTTGCTTTCTTCATCTTCGATATCCCCTTAACCATAGTCAATAAAGAAGCTCCTCTTGGTAGTTCTAGGCTATTAGACTTATCAAACCCTTGTATTAGTGACTAATAATCAATAACAATATAGTGCACGTAGGCCATAGATTTGCCAAATCATTATAAAAACTTTTGGTTTTCCTTATGTTTTACTTACAACTTTTGTTAGGTCTCTATATTCCTATTTATTTTATGGCATTGCGCCATTTCTAAGCCTAAAATTTTAGTGTTTTCATTAAGAAAAAGCATTTCTTAAGCGTAGATCTAGCTATTTCATATGAATTAAGTGTCCAGAGGTTAGATCTAAAAGGTTTTCATTAAGAAACTTGAAGAATTTGCATATTGGAATCAATAGAACCTAGGAGATCGAAAGTTCAACTGGAGCGATCACTAGATGAGCTTCTCACCATGATGAGGTGTCTAATCGACCAGTAGTAGTTCTGCCAGAACCATCTGCTCCTTAGAAGATGGTTATAAGGATGGAGTTTGATAAGATGACGCATGAGCTGAATCAGAGCATGGTTGATAATCAGAAGGTTCTGTTGGAAACTATGGACACCATCATTGCTTTGCAGACCCGTTAGTCACATAAAACTAGGAGCAAAGGAAACGAGATTTCTCCTACTAGATTTTAAGAGGAGAACTCATTCGCATCTGATTAGAATGGGCGAGATGAAAAACAAAAGCAGAAGGAAAATGCTACTGGGTAGCAGGGGAGGGGAAGTTGTTGGAGGAAGTAGGAAGGCACCCTCTAAGGGGGTTCAGCTTGGTACCGACCATAACCAGGTCGGTACCGAAAAGAATCTTGTACCATTATAGGGGTAGGAAGTTGAGGCTATTGACTTATCTGATTCTTAGGATGATCTGCAGCATGATAGTGATGGTTATAAACTGGATGTTGATGTTCGGATGTTGGTGTATAGACAATCGCTACAAAGCAATCAGGAGTCAGAAAAGACCCAAAGGAGCTCTCAAAGACTGAAGAACCTAGGCGTCAACGAGCAAACCGAGATGGTTTGTAGAGTCTAACACTCGATGGGGCTCTTGACGGTTAATCTTCGAAGTTCCATGCTAGTGAGGGGGTGGTGGAAGAAAATAAATGGAGGAAGAATGAGGATTGGGGTTCCACGTGAAGCAGAACTCCGTACACAGAGAATATTCTAAGGGAGGAGTATCCCAGGAGGTTTGCAACACCATCAATGCCATCGTATAATTGGACTACCTATCCTAAGTAGCACTTTTTTAAATATAAATGGCATATGGATGGTGCTAGAGTGATGGACGTGGTTCGGTGTAGATGATTTCTTATTATTTAGGAAGGTGTTGCATCAATATGTTTTACTCGGTTCATGTCAAAATCCATATTGGCCTTTGATGAGTTAGTAAAGAAATTTCTGCAATAGTTCAGGCTCCACACCACTTGACCCAAGGATGTGATGTCCTTGTCCATCCTTTCACAAGGACTTAAGGGGTCATTGAAGGGGTTCTTGAATTGGTTCAATACTATAGTAATAGAAATTAATAATTAGAAGGAAGTTTTGGTTTTTATGGAATTAGTCCGGCGCACATATCCGGACATAGGCTTTGGGAAATGGTTAAAGATGAAGAAGCCAACAAATATGGAGAAATTCCATCAGAAGGAAAATCCATACATGTATTTGGAAGAAGAAAGTCAAGCTATTGGAAATACTAATAGTGGATAGGCATAGGAGATGATTCAAAGTAATGTTGTGATTAAGAAAATCGTTAAGAGTCTGGTAATGTAGATGTAAATTTTGGACAGAAAAGGAGAAATCATAGATCAAGAGGTAGACGGAATAAAGCCAATAAGCGCCCGAGGAACATAAGGCCGGATGAGTATATGCCTCAGAATGATACATTGAGGAATATATATCTTGCCACATACATCACGAAAAGGTATAAAAGGCCATTTAGAAGGAGGCGACCGAGGAAGAGCGATGCTCAAGAAAGTACTGTCATTTCCATGAAACTAATAGATACAACACGAACGAGTGCCGACATCTTAGGGATTTTATGGAGGAATTGATAAGGAAAAAATTTACAGCAATACATGAAAGAGCCATAAGACCGATTTTATGACATTTGCATTTTAAATGAAATGGGTACTATTTTTGTTATTATATTTTATCCTTCTGCTGTAAGCTCTGAAACGTGTAGATAAATAGCCCTGTATTGTTCTCTGTTTTGGGAGGAGTTGTCATATTTGGTATCAAAAGTTTTGATTACCCTATCAATAGGGATAAGTATATGTACGAAAGGTGTACTTGTTTTTTTTGAAAATATTTTTTAAAAATCCTACTATACACACATACACACACACACACTTATAAACATACAAAAAACACTAGGCAAATCTTTGCTTCAACATATAATACTATCTTAGGAAATGTAGATAGAAAAGATTGTAACTCCAAAGTTAATAAGGCAATAAATATGCAATACATAGTGAGTTACAAGAATTTTAAAAAGATGTAAATAGATTAGTGGGACTCATTAAAGAGATTATTAGGGTTTTTATGGAAAGATAAGGACGGCATAATAGGTAAAATTTGAATGAATGAATAAATGTCATTAAAGATTGTCCATTATAATAATCATTTATTATGGACAATTGACATTTCTAGAAATAGCAAATAAACATATTAGGTGGTAATTAAATATTACAAGGTAGTATAATCATCATTATGGAAAATTATATAGCCTTAATTATATAGACAAAGATTAGTGGCCCTAGCCCAATACATAAATATATATAGGAGATAAGAAACTGCATGTTGTAAACATCCGGGAGTAAGGAATGATAGGAGTAAAGCAAGATGTGAAGGAGTGGAGCAACTTCCTGAAAGAAGGTGTACAATACTCACCACAAAGAGATAACCAGATTTTTATAAAGATTGGGTAGAGAAGAAGGAAAGTTCAAAAGAAAAGACAATTAAAGTCAATTTTTAAATCCAACCCCATGAGAAAGAATTTGATAAGAAGTTTCTGGAAAATTCCTTGAAATTTTTTTAAATGGGTTTTTCAAAAGATTTACTGGAAACTTGTTGTTTTGAAAAGGTAAGAAAAGTAGAAATTCATAATTAAAAAAATTGTTGAGTCAAAAGCTTCTAATTAAAAGGTTTTTTGTAGAAAGGATTTTTTATTTTTGAAATTCTAGTTTAAAATAGGTTGAGTTAGAAATTTTCAATTTTTTGATAAAGAGATTCTTCTTTTTTAAAATAAATGTAAAATAGAGCATATATTAGATTTGATGATTTTTCTTCTATTTTGTAAGTTGGAAATTCATTTTTTTCATTCTTTCTAAAAAGGGAAAAAAATGGAAATGAAGTTTAATTAAATTAAGGAATAGAGAATAGAAGGATAAGAATAACTAAGATAGTAGAAACATTTCCGTAAGGAATATACGAAGAATAATAGTTGAAGTAGACGTCAATTAGTTAGCATAAATACAAATAGATGTAGTATTAGAAGATTTGGATAGAAATAGCATTAGGAATTTATATAAAACAGTATCGTAATCTAGTAAAAAATTAATAGGATGGAAGTTATCCTTGTCTACTCCACTTTCATTATTTAAATTTATAGAAGATGTTTTTGAATAGTTTTTTAACAATTAAATGAAATTAGATGATGATAATTAATAAATGAGTTGGGATAATTTAGTGAATGTTATAAGGAAAAGCATTTATGTGAGAACGTGAATTTTATATACATTCTTCTATTTGGAATTTGTTTCAATAAGAATAATATATTATTAAATTTAAAATGATAGTGAAAGAGAAATAAATTGGGATTGATAAGAAAAGGATTACGAAAGATTACAGGAGTTTAAATAAGACTTAAACAAAGCTATAAAAATATTTAGTTAAGTGACAGTACGTTTTGAGTAATAAAGCAATAGATGTTGATGTATATCTTTAAGATAATATGTAACATCCCTAATTTTTGAAAACAATATGCAGAAGATTTAATTAGATAAATTAAATAGAATAGTGATGATAAGGGATTGATATTTAAATAAATTATATAATGGGCCGTGCTTAATAATAAAATCTAATGGGCTTTAAATTGGTTAATAAGATAATTAATTTATAAAGTAGGCATAGTAGTAAATAGCTTCTTATCATACATGGCTATACACATCTCATCCTTGTCCATTCACATTCTAATTTTCATTTCTAATAAACGCAAAACAAAAACACTGAGAGCCGGCCATTAACAAGGAGGAAAAGAGGAATATTACAATCTTAAACTATGGATCAAAGCAAGGAAGGATTAAAAAAATCTCAGATTCCTTATCATATCTAAGGTGAATAATAATTTTATACCATCTCTATTTTATTCTATGGTTATATATATTTTGGATTTAGGATTAAATTCGTTTTTATGATGACATGATTGATGATATACTTGAACTATATTATGTTTGATTTATTTTAATTCATTCACATACGAATTTGCACGGTTTTGATGTAAAATTGAAAGTCTATGATTTCAGGATGCCATGGAAAAATTTTATGTTATGTAAAACATGATTTTGGAGATGGGTTTTAATTTTTAGAATTTTCCAAGCTATGGAAATTTTATCATTAATTTTTAAAGGTAAACATGATATAATTGGGTTTAAAATTTATTTCGAATATTTTAGGAAGAAATTAGGTCTAAAATTTTAATATGTTGGATTAAATGATGAAGGAGATTTTCTGTGATTTTTGGGAATTTTTTCCAGTTGATTTATTAAGGAAAATAAATTATTTTCAAAGAGGGACTTTTCTACAAATATTTGTTTTGTCATAGGGAAGGGCTTAAACGTTATATTTCTTTGATTTAGGTCTAATTAAAGGCGGCATGTTTTAACTATAAAGGATTCGAAAAGTTTTAAAGTAACCAATCAAAGATTTACAACAGGCAGGTTAGTTATAAAGTGATAGTCATATTTAGCTAAATCCAATGTATTACAGAAAAAGGTGGTTCCGACTATTTTGAAAGTACCTTTCGACTCCTTACCTCCGTCCTTACCTAATCGAAACCATTAGGGTCGAAACCAGTGCACATGGTATCAATGGTATTGGTATGAACTAAATTGGTGAGTAGCGGAAGGTAGAGTGTCAAAAGGGATGCTTTCATTAAAGTCGAAACTTAGCCGCAAATTTTAACCTTTCAACTACATTGAAGCCAGTAGTGCTTTTGAATGGTTATTCTTGATTCTGTTTAAGTTAAGCCTTTCTCCTGAATTCTTTCGACAGGGGTTGAGGATTTTGAAGGCAATGGAGTCGAAAGGGGGTTTCGACTCTTTCTAAGTTTTAATTTAAAGGATTATGTTTGCACCAAAAATGGTCACAAACCCCAAGTGTTGTGAAAGCACCAGTGTATGAATACAAATCAGCAATATTCAAACACAAATATCAGATCTAAGCAAGCACAAACAACAATCCAGAAATAATGAACAGTGACACGCAATTTATAGTGGTTCGGCTATCTCCGGCCTACGTCCACTTCAAGGATTTTTATCTTTTATTGATGTTCTTCGCTGATTACAGATGATTACAGCAAATACAATGAATGAATCTGAATATAACAGCAATGGAAAGGAGTAGAGTTGAATCCGGCAGAGTCTGGACGTTGAATGGAAAAAGATCCCTTTTCTGTTGGCTTCAGGGGGCTATTTATAGGCGTAGGAGACCCAGATCTCGCCCAAACTTCAGGAGACTTCTTCTGCCACGTGAGTGGGCCCACGCGACCGGTCCCACCAAGTTTCAACTCAATCTGTGATCGATTCGAATCAACTTCGTATCGATCAGGAAATGCTCCAATCGAGCTGAAACTTGGCAGGATTTCTCTTTACCTTGTGTGGAAGCTACTGTGAAAATTTCATTACATTTGGCCTTGTGGCTTGGGAGATATGATCGATTCAAGGTCATGTTTTTCGTAGTCTGCCGCTTTCGAATCCATACTTTCGCATCCATCTGTTCGACTCGATCGAGGCACATGCGTGGGAGGTGACGTGGAGAGATATGGAACGAGTTTCCTGGGTCGATCCGATTTAAGTGGCGTATTGACCGATTCGTATCCACGAACTTCGCCTTGTTTGTATCGAAAACTGGTATCCTGTTTGAATCAAACAACTCCGTGCATCTCGTATCAGTTGTCAACGTCTAGTTCAAATCAAGGTATGCAGCTTAGCTCGTATCGATGGAGACTCATTCATGATGGATACGAACTAAAGCTTCCTGATGGTCAAATGAACGCCTCGTCCATCGATTCGAACTAATCATCGGTCAACCGATACGAAGTTCATGGATACGAACCAAGGTGTGGTGATGGATACGAACGGATGGATTCGAGCTTCATGACCACGGACCGATTCGTGCCTGATCGATTCGAAGTCGCCAAGCCCTGATGGATTCGAACTCGACGATGTCTCCCTGATGGATACGAATCTGATCGATTCGAACAGGCCGCTACCTTGTTATTCTGATGGATACGAACAACTTGTATCCAACTTGTATCGATCATATCTTATTCACACGAACTCTGATTATCCTGAAATCTGAAACGCTGGCTCCCATGGCTTTGCTTGTCATGTCTTGTCAATTGCGGTCCGATCCGGACTTGGGCAAAATTCATCGATATCCAGGATCATCCTGCAATGCATATTTAATATCCATGGCTGATTAATATTGACTTCAGTTAATTTTTGTGTATCCCAGCTTTGCCAAAAAGCGGGATAACACTTTGCCCCCCAAAACATGCCTTTTGGTAAAAGGTGTGTTTTGATTAGTCTCAATTCGAATGTAGTAAGCTCAGGTTTTATTCGAATCTTATGATATTTTCAATCAAGTGCATGGCTGTTCGAAGCCGAAGCATTATCAATTTCTGTCAGTGGGAGTTAAGAATGAAATTCTACAGCCTCTCCGGACTGTTAACGATCACTCCGGACCCTTGCGAAGCCCATTCTAGACTTAGCGGTTGAATAGAAAGATCCTATTGCACTCCGGCGTTGCTTCCTATTTCTTGCACTCTGGCCCCAGTTAGGACGTGAAGCGATGGCTTGGCCATTCTGGGCCGATCGTAGCCTCTCCGGGCTCCTGCTGGATCCCATCCTGTCACTCTCCGGTGAAGGGGAAACAACGTTAAGTGGGTCGATCCTGTCGCTCTCCGGCGAAGCGACCCACTTCTTGCACTCCGGTTCAGTGTATCTGAACATTAAGCGATGTCTTGACCTGAATCGTCGGCCGATCATAGCCTATCTGGGCTCTTATCGAATCCTAATCGAAACACTCCCTGGTGAATAGGAAACGATGCTTAAGTGAGTCGATCCCGTCGCTCTCTGGCGAAGCAACTCACTTCTTGCACTCCGGACCACGCCTCTCTGGGTAGGATCATAAAGCGATCATTTTTATATTGATATTTAATGTTTATCCTTTAACTCTCCGGTCAAAGGTTTATTTCAAGAAATTCAAATTTATTTATTAAATTCAGACCCTAGATGTTCAATCTCAAACATCAGGGAAAAACTAAACAACGCCTCTCCGGGCTGAACGGTCTATACCATCTCAGAGCATGCCTAGGGGTCTCTCTGGTTCCCATACATGAGTGAGTGAAATAGCCGTTTTATTTTGAAAGCAAATCTAATGAAATTATTTGGCCGAAGTCCAAATCTCGAACTTGGCCCTTGCCATCTTAATCAGTTGATGATGAGTCATGATCCCGATCCAGGATGGTTTCTGTTAGGTGGAGGCGGTAGTTGTTCAGGCCTTACCGCTGCTGCCCGTTCTCTGACATATTGTGGCAGCTTACCACTTCTGGCATGTTCTTCCACCTCATCCCTTAGGTGGCGGCATTCATCGGTAGTGTGTCCATCCAGCTCATGGAATAGGCAGTATTTTCCAGTCCTGCATTCCCGCTCCGTGGGATCTCTCCTGGGTGGTTTTCGATAGGGGAGTTGCCCCCGAGTTTCAGTGTAAATCCTTTCTAGGCTCGCCGTCAGATCCGTGAATTGCCTGAATCTAGGTTCTCTGAATTTCTTCCGTTTATCAGGACCATCATGTGTGTCATCCTGCTTTCTCTTTCCTTTGTCTGCTCCAGACTGTCCTCCTGCGGTCCCTTCGCTTCGTGTAGTGTTTATTTCCTGCCTCTCGGCTCGTGATTCCTCTAGTCGAATGAATTTTTCAGCTTCATGATATAACTCCCCTAGATCTTGCGGTGGGTCTCTGGTCAGAGAATCTTTTAATTCGGTGCCTTCTGCAATTCCTGCTACTGCCGCCATCAAAATCATTGATGGATCCGGGCGATCTACAGAAGCCACCGTTGCATTGAATCGCAATAGAAAATCTTTTATGGACTCTCCGGTCCTTTGCTTTATCGAGGCTAAAGTCATCACACTCTTGGGTCGCGTCACATGGACCCTAAACTGTCTCATGAAGCATTCCACTAGCTCACCCCATGTCCTGATTGATCCAGTCTCTAGTTGTATGAACCATAGCGCAGCCAAATCTGATAAAAACAAAGGGAAGCATCGTGCCATCACTTCCTCGGATGCCCCCAGCACTTCCATATGCCTGATGTATCTGGTAACGTGCATGGTCGGGTCTGACTTTCCGTCATACGGATTCAGCGTCGGCAGTTTGAACTTCGGAGGGTTCCTTGCATTCCTGATATTTGGAGTGAACGGACTCCGACTGACTTCCTCCAATCCTCCGCTAGACAATCATCCTCTCATGAGTCGTCGCACTAATACAGCCATCTTTTCATCTCCATCTTGGGGTTGCCCTCTTGGTCTTGAAGGGTATTCTGGTACGTATTCTTCGTGTGGCCCGTTAGGATCAGCATTGCCCCTAGCTTGTTGAGCTCCGTCTGTCGGCCTTCCAGCATCGGATCCCGAGGGTCTGCCCCCGAGTCCTTGTCGATTGTCCTCTAGATCTGCATTCTGTCCTTCATCAGGTTCCGCAATCCTAGCTCCTTGTTCCACATTCATAGCCGCTGTAGTTGGTCCAAGGTTCTGTGTCCCTGCAGCTCTCATCTGCTAGAAGAAATTCTTTAGCATCTCTTGTTGACTTTTCATCATTCTTTCGTGCATCAGATTGGTCATGGTCTCCATTTCGTCTCTAGTGATGTAGATCGAAGCTGGTTCTTCCCCAGCGCCAGAGGATGCCTCTTGACTTCCTCCTTGATGGCTTCTCTCAGCTCTTTGTCTCCTACTTGTTTGTCGAGTCATTGTCTTCAAATCTTCGAGTTTTCAAATCTGAACTTCGAATCTGGTGTAGCGGGTGTTGGTTGCTCTCAATGAAAGCACCAAAGTGTTTGCACCAAAAATGGTCACAAACGCCAAGTGTTGTGAAAGCACCAGTGTATGAATACAAATCAGCAATATTCAAACACAAATATCAAATCTAAGCAAGCACAAACAACAATCCAGAAATAATGAACAGTGACACGCAATTTATAGTGGTTTGGCTATCTCCGGCCTACGTCCACTTCAAGGATTTTTATCTTTTATTGATGTTCTTCGCTGATTACAGATGATTACAGCAAATACAATGAATGAATCTGAATATAACAGCAATGGAAAGGAGTAGAGTTGAATCCGGCAGAGTCTGGACGTTGAATGGAAAAAGATCCCTTTTCTGTTGGCTTCAGGGGGCTATTTATAGGCGTAGGAGACCCAGATCTCGCCCAAACTTCAGGAGACTTCTTCTGCCATGTGAGTGGGCCCACGCGACCGGTCCCACCAAGTTTCAACTCAATCTGTGATCGATTCGAATTAACTTCGTATCGATCAGGAAATGCTCCAATCGAGCTGAAACTTGGCAGGATTTCTCTTTACCTTGTGTGGAAGCTACTGTGAAAATTTCATTACATTTGGCCTTGTGGCTTGGGAGATATGATCGATTCAAGGTCATGTTTTTCGTAGTCTGCCGCTTTCGAATCCATACTTTTGCATCCATCTGTTCGACTCGATCGAGGCACATGCACGGGAGGTGACGTGGAGAGATATGGAACGAGTTTCCTGGGTCGATCCGATTTAAGTGGCGTATTGACCGATTCGTATCCACGAACTTCGCCTTGTTTGTATCGAGTACTGGTATCCTGTTTGAATCAAACAACTCCGTGCATCTCGTATCAGTTGTCAACGTCTAGTTCAAAT
This sequence comes from Allium fistulosum, assembly GCA_030737815.1. Taxonomy (NCBI): domain Eukaryota; kingdom Viridiplantae; phylum Streptophyta; class Magnoliopsida; order Asparagales; family Amaryllidaceae; genus Allium; species Allium fistulosum. The sequence goes on along the minus strand of CM060904.1, from coordinate 267,846,203 downwards.
CAAGGTATGCAGCTTAGCTCGTATCGATGGAGACTCATTCATGATGGATACGAACTAAAGCTTCCTGATGGTCAAATGAACGCCTCGTCCATCGATTCGAACTAATCATCGGTCAACCGATACGAAGTTCATGGATACGAACCAAGGTATGGTGATGGATACGAACGGATGGATTCGAGCTTCATGACCACGGACCGATTCGTGCCTGATCGATTCGAAGTCGCCAAGCCCTGATGGATTCGAACTCGACGATGTCTCCCTGATGGATACGAATCTGATCGATTCGAACAGGCCGCTACCTTGTTATTCTGATGGATACGAACAACTTGTATCCAACTTGTATCGATCATATCTCATTCACACGAACTCTGATTATCCTGAAATCTGAAACGCTGGCTCCCATGGCTTTGCTTGTCATGTCTTGTCAATTGCGGTCCGATCCGGACTTGGGCAAAATTCATCGATATCCAGGATCATCCTGCAATGCATATTTAATATCCATGGCTGATTAATATTGACTTCAGTTAATTCTTGTGTATCCCAGCTTTGCCAAAAAGCGGGATAACAGATTATGCTTTCGACTAGATGGTTCCGAAACAATCCACTTTTCCCTCTAAACAATTTTATAATTGGTTTCGACAGAGATATTTTCGTATATAACGACTTTAGCCCAAATGATGTTTTTAAAAAGTAGACCCAATGTTTTCGAAAGGGATACTTTCATTTGTTTCGAAATTATGTTTAAAGGACGTTTTGACACCCTCAAAAGGTATATTTGGTTTTGAAAGAGAATATTTATCAAAGGCTTTGAAAGGTATGTTTGGTTTTGAAAGAGATTATCTATCAAAGGCTCCGAAAGGTATGTTTATTATGTTTTGAAAAGAAGTTTTACTTTCGAAGGAGGTCATCCAGAGGTTTCGAAAGTGATGTTTTAAAGTTTCAAAACAAATAACCCACTCTCCCTTTTAAAAAGGAAATACCATGGCATAAATAAAGATTTTAGAAGTATTACTTCTTCATATACATATTCACATTATTATTAACCCATGAATATATGTTGGGGAAGGGCAGAATAACCAATTAGGTTGACCCAGTAGTGAATATAAATAAGAAACGTTAAAACCTTAAAACTAAAGATATTGGCAGGGGCCAATAGGTTCATAGTTAGCCCATGAAAACTGTGATTTGATACTGGCAAGGGCCAGTAGGTTTGTAGTTATCCCATGAAAACTACATCCAGATTAAGATATTAACAGCCAGTCAATAGGTTCCTAGTTAGCCCATGAAAACTAGAATAAGTGAAAATATATTGGAGTTACCAATAGGTCCTTAGTTATCCTATGAAAACTATGAAATCAGACAGATAGTCCATAAGCATTTTACAGGTTAATGATAACCCTTAAACTATAATTGAGACAGATAGTCAGAATGAATGGGGATGGGAAATCCAGATTTAAATTACTTGTTTTGCATATCATCATAATATTTTGAAATACTATGTATTTAACCATTGTGGACGCAGGAGCACAGTATAGGGTTTTATAAATGTTTTAGGATACCCGTGAGGGGAAAACCCATTACGCTAAGCGATGTGGTCTCACTAGATATCCAATTGATTATTATTCATACCAGGCTTTATGTCTGACTTGAAGTTTTTGTTTTCCCCTTAAACTCTTGGGTACTCAACTGATTTTTAGTAGGTTGAGAGTTAAGGTTTCCAAGTGTTCTTTTTGGCGAATAAAGCTTCCGAAGACGTGTAGGAGGCAAGCTTGTTATTAGAGTTCTTTCATTTCCATTGTGTGTTTGATTGTAAAGGAAAATTGTTTGGTGCCTTATTATATACTCTTATTAACCAAGGAAGGCATCTTCATATGTCGCTCTTGGCGTATATTGCAATTATTATATATTATCTAAACATTGTCTGCGAACTGGGATTATGTATTCAATTTGAAATATTTTGTAATGGAATGTGGAATTTGTTTGTTGTTTAATTTTTTTCCATATTCTTGTGTTTCTATATATTGATGTATCTAATATTGCCGTATTTGGTCGTCGAGGATTAATAACTATGGATGACTACAACATCCGTAGCTGTTAGTTTTGAACTTCCAAGTAGGGAGATGTTACAAGTTGGTATCAGAGCATTGGTTTATAAAACATTAAAAGAAACTTAAACCTATAAGATTTTTCAAACATAATCTAATGAATCAGGTAATAAGATTGGAGTTTAGGATAATGCTATAATAATAAACATGTAATTGATATAGTTATATATATATATATACATAAGTACGTATTCCCCTTCTCTTAGATCATTCTTCTGTATCTTACTGAGGCCCATATGCAGATTTACGAGAAAGGAGATATGGAAGCAGGAAATGGAAGAGGAAATCTCGGTGGGGAAGCACCATAACTAATGTAAATGCTCGACCCACTACCAGGAGGAACCTGGGTCGATAGGCTAATGTTAGTGATCAAAATGCCGATGCCAATGTGAGCACTAGAAATCCACCAGTAGATATGGGGGCGATGTATCAGTTCTTTGTTAGTTTGATGCAAGCAGGTGCTGCTGCTGGTGTTGTTGGAAATGTAGGAGGAGCTAACCACGTGGCTCTAGTTGGGAATAATATTGCTTTTCTGAGTAGAGATTAAAACAGTTTGGGTAGGAAGCCGTTCATGGGAACAGAAAGTGCGGTAGAAGTTCATAATTGGATGTTGCATTGTGAGCGTATATTTACTGATTTGGGTCCAAATTATGAGTAAAAGAGAAGGTTGGTCTCTAGACCGTTACTGGGTTCAGCACCACACTGGTGGAATAGTGTTACTGCCGTAGTGCCGGAAGAGCGATTAGCTTGGGCTGATTTTAAAATAAGATTTGAGCAGAAGTTTGTATCTGAGTTTGCTAAGTCAGAGCTGATAAGGAAGTTTATGGATTTAGTTCAAGGAGAGATGTCAATAGTCGAGTATGCTACTAAGTCTGAAGAGTTGTCTTGATATGGATATGTTATTATAGATACTGGCATCAGAAGGAATGAGAGGTTCATTTGGGGATTGAGGCCCGAGCTTGCTAGAATGACCATGACGTATGTTTGTGATCCATGTAATGTAGTGGTGGAGATGGCCATTTGCCATGAGGAGTGACTTGCTGATCAGACTAAGGAGAAGTCGGTGGAAGCTCAGGGTTATCATGGGAAGAAGAGGAAGTTCTTAAAAAGAAGGGAGCCCCGAAGGGAGATAGTGCTAAGAAATCAAAGGCCGAGGTAGTTTGCTATAAGTGTGACAAGAAGGGTCACTTTACGAGTGAGTGCCAGTCAGGAAATGGGAAGAAAGCTGCAACCAAGAAAACTGTAAAGTGCTTCAACTATGATCCAGTTAGGTATTATAAGAATCAGTGTCCAGAGCCAGTTAGGGAGGGCAATGGAAAGTTCTTTGTTATTGGATCGGCTAGGCCTACTATAGCATATAAGGAAAAGACTGTGATGGAAGGTACGCTTTTGATTCAGAGTATTCCAGTTAGAGTACTTTTTGATACCGGTGCATCGCATTCATTTATGTCTTAGTGTTTGGTTGATAGGTTATGTTTAGTACACAACTACCTTGTTACTTCCTTAAGGGTTGTAAATCCAATAGGAGGGTAAAGGTTGAGATATGACCAGTTAGAACTTGATTTATCAGGTCATAAGTTTGCATGCAGTTTGTATGTTATTGATTTCATAGATTTCGGGATCATCTTATGTATAGATTGGTTGAGCAGGTATGAGGCTAGAATATTTTTTGCCAGGATAGAGAGATATCGCTGAGACACCCTGATAGTCATAACCGAGTGATTCTCAGTAGAAAATACTGAACGAAGTGTTAGTGCTTTGCTTAGTGCTATGGAAATGGGAGATGAGTTAAGTCAGGTTCGGGTTGCAAGAGAGTTTGTAGACATCTTTGAGCCAGTCACTGGATTACCACCTAAAAGAGCTGTTGAGTTAGAATAGACCTAGTGCCCGGAGCCGAACCTGTGAGTAGACCACCTAGCAGGATGACACTAACTGAGATGAAGGAATTGAAGGTGCGGCTAGTGGATTTAGAGGGAAGGAATTTTATTAGACCAAGCAGTTCACCTTGGGGAGCGGCCATAGTGCTCGTGATGAAACCAGATGGGTCGTTAAGGATGTTCGACTATCGTAGGTCAAAAAAAGGACAATTAAGAATAAGTATCCTTTGCCCAGAATAGATGATCAGTTCGATCAGTTGAACGGAGCCAGAGTGTTTTCCCAATTGGATTTGGCGATAGGTTTCCATCAGTTAAGAGTGGCGAAGGACAGTATTCCTTTGACTGCATTTCGGACTAGATATGGTTCATATGAGTAGTTAGTGAGTCCATTTGGATTGACGAATGCACCTGCTTTCTTTGTGGACTTGATGAACCAAGTTTTTCAAGAGTATTTGGATAGGTTTTTTCCAGTATTTATAGATGACATTTTAGTATACTCTAAGGATGAGAGAGCATGAAGTTCATCTTAGAGTGGTACTTGAGACGCTGAGGTAGAATCAGCTAAAGGCGAAGTTTACCAACTGTCATTTTTGGAAGAAAGAGGTTAAGTTTCTTAGTCACGTGGTTTCAAAGAATAGATTGTCAGTTGATCCAGATAAGATCGAAGCCGTAAACAATTGGAAGAGACCAGAGATAGTGATTGAAATCAGAAGTTTTCTTGGACTTGCTGGTTATTACCGGAGATTCATTAAGGATTTCTCGTGGATAGCAGCACCTTTGACTAAGTTAACCAGAAAGGATGTGAGGTTTGTCTGGTCCAACAAATGTGAGGAAGCGTTCCTTAAGTTAAAGCATTTGCTGACCAATGCTCCAATGCTAGTAGTTCCAGATGGAAACCAAGGATTGGTGGTGTATACTGATGCATGCAGAACTAGATTAGGAGCAGGGTTGATGTAGAATGGTAAGCTTATTGCCTACCAAGCATGGAGCTTAGACCACATGAAGTAAGATATCCAACTCATGACTTAGAGTTGGCTGCGGTGATTTTTGCCTTGAAGATTTGGAGGCATTATCTCCTGGGCGAGAGGTTTGAGTTATATACCAATCATAAGTCTTTAATATATTTATTCTTACAGAAGAAGTTGAATATGAGACAGTAGAGGTAGCTGGATTTTTTGGCTGCTTATGATTTTGGTATAGAATGTACGCCAGGGAAAGGTAATAAGGTTGCAGATGCTCTCAGCAGAAAACATCAGAATGTGGTGTTAGCTATGTTGGCGGAATGGAAGGATTTAGAAGATTTAGTTCAGTTGTGATGTGCAGTTAAGATCGACTGCTGGTTCTAGTCAGAGTTCCACTAGATTGTCTTGTTTAGAAGTTCGACCAGTATTGATTGAGAGAATTGCTTCTAAGCAGAAGGAGGTCCAGTGTTGGCTAAGAGGATCAGAAGACTTGAGATTGCAATTGAGATCGATGCTTTAAAGGTTTTTGCATTGAACTAAGAGAATGGTTGAGAAAGAAGGGACGACTGTGTGTTCCGAATATAGGGGACTTGAGAAAAGAAGTTCTTGGAGAATGTCATCGGTCCAAGTTTACGGTTCATCTTGGAGGAACAAAATGTATCATGATATGAAGAGGAGCTTTTATTAGGAAGGCATGAAGATGGATATTGGCTTGTGGGTTAGGCAGTGTTCAAACTGTCAAAAAGTGAAAGATGAACATCAGAAACCGAGTGGGTTGCTTCATCCTTTAGAGATTCTAGTTTGGAAATAGGATTCGATATCTATGGACTTTATAGACGGGTTGCCAAGGACAAATATGGGTAATGAAAGTATATGGATTATAGTTGACAGACTGACCAAGAGTGCCCATTTCATTCCAGTTAAGTCTACCAGGATGACACCTATTTTAGCTAAGTTGTTCATGAAGAACATAGTTAGAATGCATGGAGTTCCTAGTAGTATAGCCAGTGACAAAGATGCTTTATTTACTTGTGAATTCTGGAAGAGTCTACAGGATGTGATGGGTACCAAGCTTAATATGAGTACTGCATATCACCCTCAGACGGATGGGTAGACAGAGAGAATCAATAAGGTACTCGAGGATTTATTAAGAGCTTGTGTTTTGTACTTTGGTGGATCTTAGGAAGATCACCTACATTTGTTTAAGTTTTCCTATAATAATAGTTATCAGACTAGTATAGGAATAGCGCCATTTGAAGCTATGTATGGAACGCCATGCAAATTACTAGCATGTTGGTTAGAGATTGAAGACACATTAGTCTTAGGTCTAGATTTGGTTAGAGAGGCATCATAAAAGATTGAGTTAATCTGAGGAAGGATGAAGGAGGATCAGTCCAGAGAGAAGAATTTTGCAAATAAGAGGCGTAACGACCTGGAATTCTCAGTTCGAGATAAGATTTTCCTTAAGGTATCACCTAATAAGGGTGTTATGCGCTTTGGAAAGTCAAGGAAGTTAGCGCCAAGATATGTTGGTCCATTCCAGATTTTAGAGAGGATTGGAAAACTCACATACAGAGTAGAGTTGCCGAGCAATATGGTGGGTGTCCATAATTTATTTTATGTATCACATCTTCGTAAGTATGTACATGATCTAGAGACTACTATTCCTCCGACAGGATTGGATGACTTAGTAGTGGAGCCTAATTTGACTATTGTTAGACAACCAGTTTAGGTTGTAGCTAGAGATGGGAAAAGATTAAGGAACAAGACAATCAAGTAGGTGAAAGTTCAATGGAGCGACAATGAGAAAGACTGTACTTGAGAGACAGAGGACATGATTAGGGATACTTATCTTAATTTTCTTTGAAGGTATGTCTATATTAAATTTATATATACAGTTGCTAGTCAGATAGGCTAGTATGATTGTTAGGAGTTCTTACAGATGATTGCTATATTTAGTATTTGGTCCTTACTGAATTTCAAGGATAAAATTATTTAAGGGGGGAGCCTGTAACATCCCTCATTTTTGAAAACATTATTTAGAAGATTTAATTAGATAAATTAAATAGAATAATGATGATAAGGGGATTGAGATTTAAATAAATTATATAATGGGTTGTGCTTAATAATAAAATATAATGGGATTAAATTGGTTAGTAAGATAATTAATTTACAAAGTGGGAATAGTAGTAAATAGCCTCTTTATCATACACGGCTATACACATCTCATCCTTGTCCATTCACGTTCTATTTTTCATTTCTCATAAACGCAAAATTAAAACCCTAAGAGCTGGCCATTAACAAGGAGAAAAGGAGGAAGATTACAATCGTAAACTAAGGATTTAAGCTAGAAAGGAATAATCAACAACAAATCTCAAAATCCTTATCATATCTAGGGTGAATAATAAATTTATACCATTTCTATTTTATTATATGATAATGTATATTTCAGATTTAGGATTAAATTCATTTTTATGATGACATGAATGATGATATGCTTGGACTATATTATGTTTGATTTGTTTTACTTCATTCACATATGAATTTGCACGGTTTTGATGTAAAACCGAAAGTCCATGATTTCAGGATGCCATGGAAAATTTTTATGTTAAGTAAAACATGATTTTGGAGATGAGTTTTAATTTTCATAAATTTCCAAGCTATGGAAATTTATTATGAATTTTTAAAGTTAAACATTATATAATTGGGTTTAAAATTTATTTCAAATATTTTAGGAAGAAATTAGGTCTAAAATTTTAATATGTTGGATTACACGATGAAGGAGATTTTCAGTGAATTTTGGGGATTTTTCCCAGTTAATTTATTAAGGAAAATAAATTATTTTCAAAGAGGGACTTTTCTTCAAATATTGTTTTTGTTATAGGGAAGGGCTTAAAAGTTATATTTCTTTGATTCAGGTCTAATTAAAGGTGGTGGTTTTTAATTGTAAAGGATTCAAAATGTTTTAAAGTAACCAATCAAAGAATTACAACAGGCAGGTTAGTTATAAAGTGATAGCCATATTTAACTAAAATCCAATGTTTTACAGAAAAAGATGGTTCCGCCTATTTCGAAAGTACCTTTCGACTCCTTACCTCCGCCCTAACCCAGTCGAAACCAATGCACATGGTATCAATGGCATTGGTATGAAGTGAATTGGTGAGTAGCGGAAGGTAGAATGCCGAAAGGGATGCTTTCGTTAAAGTCGAAACCTAGCCTCAAATTTTAACCTTTCGACTACATTGAAGCTAGCAATGCTTTCGATAGGTTAATCTTGATTCTGTTTAAGTTAAGTCTTTTTCCAGAATGCTTTCGAAAGGGGTTGAGGGTTTCGATGGAAATGGAGTCAAAAGGGTGTTTCGACTTTATCCTTCAATGTTTTAATTTAAAGGATTGTGCTTTCGACTAAATGGTTCCGACACCATCCATTTTTCCCTCCAAACAATTTTATAATTGGTTTCCAGAGAGATACTTTCGTATATAACCACCTTGGCCCAAATGATGTTTTTAAAGAGTAAACCCAATGTTTTCTAAAGGGATACTTTTATTTGTTTCAAAGTTATGTTTAAAGGACGTTTTGACACACTTGAAAGGTATATTCGGTTTTGAAAGAGAATATCTGTCAAAGGCTTCGATAGGTATGTTTAGTTTTGAAAGAGAATATTTATCAAAGGCTTCGAAAGGTATGTTTATTATGTTTTGAAACGAAGTTTTTACTTTTGAAGGAGGTCACCCAGATGTTTCCAAAGTGATGTTTTAAAGTTTCAAAACAAATAACGTACTCTCACTTTTAAAAAGGAAATACCCTGGCATATATAAAGATTATGGAAGTATTACTTCTTCATATACTTATTCACATTATTAATAACCCATATATATATATATATATATATATTGGGGGAGGGCAGAATAACCAATTAGGTTGACCCAGTAGTTAATATAAATAAGAAATGTTAAAACCTTAAAACTTTAGATATTGGCAGGGGCTAATAGGTTCATAGTCAGCCCATGAAAACTACATCCGGATTAAGATATTGACAGCCAGTCAATAGGCTCCTGGCTTGTCCATGAAAACTAGCATAAGAGAAAAGATATTAGAGTTACCAATAGGTTCTTAGTGATCCCATGAAAACTATGAAATAGGACAGATAGTCCATAAGCATTTAACAAGTTAATAGTAACCCTTAAAACTATAATTGAGACAGATAGTCAGAATGAATGGGGATGAGAAATCCAGATTTGAATTATGTTACCCAGTTGCTCGGCCCGGCTACTAGATACTAGTTGTAGAGGTTCTGATTGAATCAAAATGATACTCGAGCCAGAGGAAGGTTGGAAAATGTAAAAGGTTGGCTTGAATTGAGAGGTTTAACATATGTACATGTTGTTCGGTACGAAAGCATGGCTCGGCCAGTATACATGGTTCGGCATGCAAGAGCCGCTCGGCTTGGATACATCGTTCGGTTTGAATATGTGGTCCGGCCTGAGTACACGGGTTGGCCTACATGCATGGTTCGGCCTGGTGTGGTGATGTATCCCACTCGGTGGGAAGAAAAGTGTAAGAAGGGACTCAACGCACGTCGCTGGGCCGCCTTCATTCGGCTAACATGGCTCGGTATTTCTCGTTCGGTCTGTATGGTCCGGTGTATATCTCTCGGCCAGGATTGGGAGGCCAAGTGGTTCGGTCGGGATGGAGGAGCCGTTGTCATCCGGGCGAGGTTGTTTCGGCACGAGCGTTTGATTTAGTTGTTGCAAAGCAAGATGAGGTATTTAACTGATTCACGGAAGTCGACATCAGATTGAGGAGTTCGACATTGCTTCACTTCGAGTTCAGCCGTGGGTTACTCCGAGTCCTTTGAGAGCTTGCTTCAAGTCAATCACCCGATAACCACCGTTCGACCACCCTGGATCGGCATCTGTCATTCGGCGTGTCTCGTTTGGCATACCTGGCTCGGTGTGCGGAAGTCACCTGCTACGGGTCGAAGTACCTTGTTCCTGGGCCCATGGAGGAAGTCCAGTATGTCTTCGTTCATAAATAGAGAGGGAGGGGCGCAGTGAAAGGGGACCTATTTTCGAGAACTCCGGGAAGACTCTGCCATTTCGAAGACTCATCTATTTTCGATCCAAACTTGTAATCAAGTTGTTAGTGTACGGATTGTATCTGTATTCAATAATTTGAAGAAGCAATAAAGATTAAACTCAAAGTGGACGTAGGCAGTTACGCCGAACCACTATAATTCTGGTGTTATTGTTTCTGTAGTTAATTTTGCATACATTCCTCTATTTTAATTTTCTATCTTCATTAATCTCTCTACACAAATCTTTTCTAGGGTGTTAGTGACCAATTTTGGTGCTTTCATTGGGAACCACATTCTCAGGCTGTTAGGATCTCCTTTGTTGCTACTGGATTGAGGAAATCCCCTAAAGAAGATCTGAGTTCGTTCGCAAGAAGTCCATTGATTCTTCTCAGAGTTCCAACCGATAACTCTACAATGGGAAGACCACGTTCTAGATCAACCTCCCACAATGCAGATGTCAACTAGACTGCTAGCGTCCAACAAGTTAGCAACCCGAATGACCATGCCATTTTAATGGCCGTAATGCAAGGAGTAGATCCGGATTCAGAGTTTGGTGATTGGCTGGCAGGAAAGCCTCCGGCTATGCTGGAACGTTTTTATTCAAAGGCGCACCAATTTATAAGAAGGGAGGAAGCCAGGTGGACGAGGCAAGATAAGCACCAGGACTCGGCAAGGAAACTGTGCAAAGCAACATTGCTGTAAAACAATCTGGTGACAACTCTGGAAAAGTCCAGGTCAACGTTCAAAACAAGCTTGAGCAGTCAAAAGGATCCGGAGGAGGAAATTCTGGAAAGAAAAGGGAAGCCGGAAAGTGGAAACCAAGGATCCCAACATACAATAAATACACTCCTTTGAATGCATCTCTGGAAAATATTTACCTATCGACCTGTAATACTTTCCAATATTGAAAGCCACGCCCAAAAGAGTCCATCGAAGAGCAAAAGCGGACTGGAAGTATTGCTGCTTCCATGAGACTTACGAGCACAATACCAAGGATTTTAGGCACCTCCATGATGCGATTTAAAAGCTGATTCGACAGAAAATGTTACAGGAGTTTGTAAAGAACCCTCAGGAAGGCGGACAGGGGACATTCGACCCTAATCGCGGACAGGCTCCACGACGGTCCGAGGAACCCATTCGGACTGGAGGTAGATTAGTCATAAACATGATAGTGGGTGGGCCTCACCCTGCAGACAAGAATTGGCAAGAAATGGAGCGTTATGCTAGTTCCTTAAAGCATGCAGGTTTTGAATGTTGTTCAAACACGGAAGATGGGACTCCGGCTAAGCAACAACGAATGATGACGGATGATATAGTGTTCAGAAGTAGAGATGCCGATTAGGTAGAGGCACCTACCATTGATCCGATGATCATCTCGGTCACTATTGGGCCAGATTTTGTGAGAAGAATACTGATTGACTGTGGAAGTTCTGTTAACATCATCTTCAAAAAAGAATATGACCAGATGAAGATGAAGACAAAGGACCTAAAACCATCTAAAGCCCGTATCCATGGCTTTAATGGTGCGGCTACTAATGCAGTGGGTTTTGTTGAATTACCAGTTGAACTTGGAGAAGGTGAACGTAGGAGGGTGCGGATCCTACCATACATTGTTTTGGATGTCGATTCTCCGTACAATGTGTTTCTGGATCGACCGGCCCTGGCAGAGTTTAGGGCAGCTTTGGCCCCATGGTGTTTAAATTTGAAGTTTCCGACGGATAAAGGAGTTGGTGTTGTGCATGGCGATCAGGCAACTGGTCGTGCGTGTTATGTGGCTGAGCTGAGAGAGGCCCATTGAAGAGAGAAAGGTAAGGTTATGGACAACTCCATCCGAATCCGAGTCACTGAAGATTGACAAGTAATGCCCGAGCCTTCGCTCGGGCAGTATGATCGGATCTATAGAGACATAGATCCGAGGGACGATGATAAGGAACCCAAGGAGGAAAAAGCAACGCCGGCTGAACTAACGATTGACATTCCAATCAGCCGTGATGATGCATCGCGGGTATTAAAGATTAGATCACAACTCAACCCTTCGATGATCGAGGATCTTACTGATTTTCTCCGAGTGAATCGGGATGTCTTCGCTCGGACACATTCCGATATGTGCGGGATTTCTCCCACAATTGTGAGTCATATGTTGAACATAGACCCGAAATACGTGCCGGTGAAGCAAAAAAGGAGAGGTATGGACCCAGAGAGATCCACTGCTCTCAAAGAGGAGGTGGACAAACTCAAAGCCAGTGGGTTCATTCGCGATGACCTCTACCCAGAATGGGTCTCTAACCCTGTACTAGTGAGGAAAGCGAATGGGAAATGGAGGACCTGCGTGGATTACTCAGATCTGAACAAAGCATGCCCTAAAGATAGTTTCCCTTTACCTAGAATTGATCAGATGGTCGACTCAATAGCATGGCAAGAGTTATTGTCATTTATGGATGCGTACTCGGGATATAATCAAATCTCGATGCACATTCCAGATCAGGAACATACTAGTTTTGTCATAGATGTTGGACTGTACTGTTATGTAGTGATGCCTTTCGGATTAAAAAATGCAGGAGCAATTTATCAACGTTTGGTGAATTGGATGTTTAAAGACCAAATTGGTAGGACGATGGAAGTCTATGTGGATGACATGCTCGTGAAGTAACTGTTTGTACCAAAAATGGGCACAACACTCTTCGGAAGTTTTTGAAGAGATAAAAGTGAAGAAAGAAAATTAAAACTGAGGATTATCTAACAAAAACTCCAAATAACAGAATGTAAATTGCACAGAAGACAGAGTGGTTCGGCGTTTCGCCTACGTCCACTATGAAGTTTGATGATTTTATTGCTTGACACTTGAAGATTACAATTCTTATAATGTAGTACAACTGATTTTATGAGCTAAGTCTGAATCTAAGCCAGCAGTGGTGATTCTGAGTAAATCTGGCAGAGTCTGGGCGTTCTTTAGCTCTTCAAATTGTCCGACCCCTTTTCTGAATGACCAGGGGCTCTATTTATAGGTGTAGGAGGCAGATATTTCTCCTAAATTTCGGGAGATCGCTTCTGGCACGTGAGGGGGCCCACGCGCCCGCTTTTAGGAAATTTGGGCCTGCTTTGGGATCGATTCGAAGTCCATTCGAATCGATCAAGAAAACGTCCAATCGAGTTGAAATTTGGTGTAGACATTCTTCAACATGTTCGTAAGCTTCTGTGAAAATTTCATAGCGTTTGGATTGGTATATCTCTAGATATTGTCGATACGAACTGAAACTCTTCGGTGGCTGCGTGGTTCGAATCGATCGATTCGAATCGATTCCTTCGAATCGATCGCTCACGCGTACTCTCGTGGTGATGTGGCGTGCATCATACGCATCGATACGCTATCTTCACCTATTTGATCGAGTCGTCCCGGAGATTTCGCCGCCTTGACTCGATGGATTCGGGGTTATCGACTACATCTGGATTCGAGTGGGGTTTCGTTCGTATCGATCATGACGTGTTTCTGTCGATCGATTCGAAATGACTGCTCATGACGGATTCGAAGGACTTCATCTTGGTGGATATGAACTATGCAGGCGTGAGGCTAATTCCTTCTACCGATGGATGCGAATGCTATCGATTCGGACACTGGCTTCTCTGATGGATTCGAGCATAAACCCTGCTATTGGATACGAAAAAGACGATATTGATGGATACGAAACTAGGCAATTCGATGGATACGAAATTGCATTTTTCTTTTTATCTTGTGTCGATCATAACTTGAGCATATGGACTCGGATTGATTTGAAACTTGGAACATTTGCTCTCATGGCTTAGTTTGCCATGTCCTACCAATTTTGGCTCGATCCGGACTCAGACAAAATTCATCGATATCCGTAATGAGCCCGTGTATAGCTGATCTCTAGGATGGACCGTCATTGGTTACTAGTTAATTCCTTGGTGTTACGGCCTTGCCAAAAGGCGGGATAACATTTGCCCCCCAAAGTACGTCTTGTGTAAACATGACGTGCTTTGAAAAGCTGCAGTCTTTCATGCTGAATATTTTTTTTCAATTGGTTGCTTGACAGTCGTCTTTTAGTCATTTTGTTGTAGTCTTCTTTTAGATACATGTTCCACCAGCGTGCTTTGCCTCGATAGACACGAAAACCTTTGATGGATATGAAATCCTGATTCGTATCGATGAGTCTTTGCTGCTGTGGGTCCAGTATTGATGGATTCGAGCCGATGGTTTCGAATCGATGGAGTCGAGTGTTTTTAGGGCCATCTTTATTTTGTACTTCGCATCGATGAACTCAGTGCATATTGGATGGGTTCGAATCGATGGAAACGAAAGGTGGTCTCGAACTGGTGGTTGCCGATGTTTTCTTCGATTCGATGGAGGCAAAATGGTCAATGGATTCGTGTAGGACACTTCGAATTGGTCTCTGGTTTTGACTGGTTGCAAGCGGTCACGTAGACCGGGAGGTGAATCGACCCAGTTTTCTTCTAAGTTTCGTATAAATACCGGGTACCTCGGCATTTTTTTACTTTCTACATTTCACTGTAGCTTTCTTGCGCGATCGAATCCATTTCCATCCTTCAAGTACAAGGCTAAACTACTCTCCTTCCTTCGAGTCGAGGCAATATCCAACTCTTTCGAACCGATTTATACATTCAGGTAGACGACAGTTTATGGATTCGATAATCCAAGAACAAATCTTTCTACCGTGTTTTGTCCATTTCGATCTTGAATGAGTTGAAGTTGAATTGGCTGGTCGAAGAAGAAACACAGACGAGTCTTTCATATCGATCTGGAGTTGTAGCGATGGAGTCGATATGGGAAACAATAATCTGCCCTTTATATTCATATCGATCAATATCTCGCTTGTGAGGATTTCAAGTTGAATTGGTCGCGCGTATGGGGTCATCGTATCGATCGATTATGATCGATACGATGGGATTACCCCTTACGATCGATTCGAAGGCCCTGCCTACACGATCGATACGAGCCTTGGGCTTTTCATCCGTTTGTGAACTTTTGTTGCCGTAGATCGATTCGAAATCCATATTGACGATGGATGTGAAGCTTGAGTCACTGATCGATACGAAAGACTCCAGTTATCATCGATACGAACCGTGTTGATTTGAGCGAGATCGATTCGACGCATTGTCTCTTCGATCAATTCGAACACTTATAATTTGGCTTGGATCGATTCGAACTAACTTCTACGGACACGAAACTTCCAAACATTTAGCGGCGTGATTCCGACGAGCTTCATCTTTGCATATTTGGACTGAACTTTTTTACTGCATACTTGACTGCCCTTCGAAGCTCGTCGATGGAACTGTACCTTGACAAATAAAACTGTAACATGAATTAACCTCCGTGGGGTTGAATAATACGATTATGACGGTCAGCGATGACGGTCACTCCGAAAAGATTTTGATATTCTTGATGTTGCATATTTTCTTCAATTCTTTTGAATTTCCCACGTATTAGCTGCACTCTACTGCACCACACTTTCACACACTTCACACTGGGAAATGAATGGGTTTATCACATGCTTAACACTGATTTCTGATAAGTAGTCAGTTATGGAATCTTCGAGCTCTCAACAGCAAGAGATTCAGAGTTCTCCCCCTCCGGTCCTTGTAATTCCAGATATCCCAACGGAGGTAGTAGATCCAGCTCCTGACGAGCTACAAGAGGCTATATTTATTGAGGACCCTATAGATTCTATTCAGTCCAATATTTTTGAAAACTTGTTGGGCAGGATATGCACGAGACATAACCTCTCTTTGGATGATGCACTACTGCCGGGACCTAGTGACAGACCTCATTGTCCGCCCGAGGGGTATACCGCCTTCTATCGACATGCTTGTGCAGCCGGAACACTCCCTCCATTCAATTAATACATTAGGGAGATGTTATCATTTCTTGGAATCGCTCCTTCTCAATTACAGCCTAACAGGCACGCGCTACTGAACAGTGCGTTTATTGTATTTATGGAACATCTCTTCCGCCCACCAAGACCAACAGAAATCAGATATTTATTTAATTTCAAAAGTAGAGGCGATAGTCCATCCTTTACATTTTTGGAGGCAGTCAGAGACTGCCAGGTTATTACCGGAGCTTGGACCAGACTCAGCTACTTCAAGAATGAATGGTTTTATGTCCGGTGCCCTCCATGTTTTGCTATGCGATGGTTGACTAGACGTAAGTGTCGTAACCCGTCGACGATTTCCTTGACTAATGGTTTTTTGGCATTGGTATTAACATCCTACTTTTCTTACAGCCATTATCTCCAGACCTGACGACGGATATTACAAGGGCATGGTTCGGAGCCTTTAAGAGATCCCGAGCGATTTAAGACACATCGACTTGGTGTTGACTGATTATAACTTAAGAGCTCTTGGCTTGATTGAAATGAATCAGAGCAAAGTCACCGAAGGGATGCTAAGGCCCGTTCCAAAGAAGAAGAAAATGAATAAAAAGAAGAAGAAGATGGCGAAGAAAACGCTCGGAGTTGTGATAACTGAAGTGAGCGACGAAGAAAGGACTCAAACGGACGGAGAGCCGATGGCCGATCTTTCAGGAAATTTTGAAGACTTGGGAGAGAGACGGAAAAGCAAGACCGTCGTTTCCAAAAAACTTAAATCTAAGGGGTGGAAGTCTGTAGATGTGTCTCCTCCCACTTCCGGAGTTATGATTTCAGAGGCCGCCCCTTCTCAATCGAGAGATATTTTCAAAGGGCTTAGTGATATTCCCATCCCGGATTATATATCTATTCATCACAATCTCGGGTTGGAAGAATTTCAAGATGTTTTAAATATGAGCGAGCCGTTTCCTTTGAGTGCGGTCAACACTTCCGGTTGGTCAGGGGGTTTACACATTTACACACACTTCCACAGCACTACATGATTTCCGCATATTGATCATTACTATTGTAGGATCCTGAACTGCAGTTTCATCTTATCGCAGGTGAGTTGTCAGGTCGCGGATCCACTCTGGATAGGCTCCGCAATGTACGCCGATCTTCCTCATATTACGAGTCCCGCTGGAGGGAATCAGATAGGGATCAAGGACGAGGCTATACTAGCCAGGAGCGCTATGACAGGGATTAAGATTATTGGCGTGGCCATTCTGGTCGTGAGCGTACTTATAGAGATAAAGGCCATCAGTACCGATCGCGGTCTCGTTCTCCTCCGCCTCCTAGGGCCCCTATAGATCCTCCTGAGTCTTCGCAGCAACAACAACCTTCTCAATCTTCCAGGCCCGAAACTCAGCGGCAAAGGGTTGAACCGCAGACGGCTACCATTGTTGAACAGGCTCCGGCTGAATTGACAGGTGAAGGAGCCATCAAGCTTGCTCAAATGAAAAAAGACTTCCCAGAAATCTCTCTGGATGCATATGTCTTCCCTCCTCATCTCAAGAGGATTCCTCCGGACGCCGAGAATATCGCTCATGATTATATCCGTGACTTTTATGCTCAATATAAGGAGTGGTACAAAGCAGTTGTGAAAGCTTCAAAGGTAGCTTTTGACCGGGCAAAAATTATTGAGAAGCGTGATGCTGACATTGTCAAGAAAGACCGCATCATCCAGGTTCTCCAATCAGAGATCGAGTCATCTCGAAGTCCAGAACTTCAAGCGCTTAAAAAGCATGACAAGGCCGTGGCAAAAATGGCAAGGATGCAGCATGCACATTGTGCCTTAGTAGAAGGGATGGGCCATCGTTATACCACCGTTGTAGCTGAACGGGACGCCACCGTTAAAGAGCTGAATGAGCTTAAAGCCAAATTCGCCGAGGTGGTGAAAGAAAAATATGATGCAAACACCGCCGCTCAAGATGCGTGTGATCAAGCTGTGTCACTTCGAGCTGAACTTACTACGGCGGTGGCAAAGACTAAGTCTGTGGAGGCAGAAGTTGAGGAAAAGATTATGGTGGAGCAGTCCAGGATGGAAGCTGATTTCGATAATCTCCTGGTCACATATAACGCCAATGTGCTGGAGCACATAAACTTATCTTGGCTTGGAGATGACTCTATGATTCTGTACAACGCCTGGACTAGGCTGGTGGAGGAGAAGAAAGCAGCGCATCTGGATGAAGCATTGGATGATTTCGAGCTTGAGACACGCTTGCTTTCTGTGGAAGAGAGGAAAGTTCTCCACGAGGCGATGATTTCCATGGAGAAAGAGAGGCTTGGTGCTCGGCAGATAGAGACCGGTGAGGGCTCGTGGATCGAGCATAATAAAGCAAGTGTTGGAGCTGTAATTCCAACATTGCCCGAAACCACTGGCATGGTCGATCCCCAGTCCTATCCCGCTTATAACCCCGATCATCCGCAACTGTCTCCTGTTGATCCCCCTGCCTCTGCACCTGTCCAGACTTCGGGTCAGGCTAAGGAAGGTATTTGAACGCCTCCCATGTATACTCAGTGTGGTGAGTCTGAAGCAATACATTTAGCTAACAATCTTCGTTTTTTCTCATTCAGTGACCGAAGCTGTTACCTCTGCGCCTCCTGCATCTCAAGTTCCTTACCAGGCGCAAGGCGCCATTGTCACCGAGGCTATTATAACATCTACTGGGGTCGGCGAAGAGGGAGAAACAAGCATGTTATCTTTCGATGCTTAGATGATTGAGGAACTCCTTAGTCAACCCAATGATCCCTTCGCAGACCCATCTTTCGCCATGAGTGGAGTTACTCCATCTACTAGCTCCTTCGTGCCAGCCATTAGTACTTCCAGTGCGGCCCAAGCACCTCATGAGGATGAGATTTTAGCCGAGATCAATGCTGAGATGGCAGCTGTGACAGCAGGCATGAATCCATCTGGCCATGCCCCACTAATGATGATATTGCCGGGTGGCATTGTGCTTATTGCAAGTGCTCCTATCCCACTTCCTGTTACAGCTCCTATGCCTCCGTTCCATCATCCAAGAGAATTTCTATCGCTTCAAGCTCCAAGGAGGATGTTGACATCATGCCGCAATCGGAGGACAAAACGGAGAAGAGCAAAAGATTGCGGAGGAAGTCGGGTAGCGGCTCAAGCCGGACTACCCCGAAAAAGAAACCGAAGAAGAAGAAAGATTGAGCGCTTCTTTAGTTTGCTTTGTCATATTCAGGGGTAGCATTTTGTGTTGTCTTTTTGGTTTTCTGTAGCCGTGTATAGATGCGGGCTTGGCCCCCGCTAGTAGAAATTTTTTGAATTAGCTTGTAATTGGATTCCTTTTGTTGATAATTGAAATGAAAACATATTCTCCTTAGTCTTCAATTCAATATTCGCTTTGGTTCTGCCCCCAACCTTGGGGATAATGTCGTAATAGTCGCTAACGCTTATACCCAGCTCGCGCTCTCGGAGTACTCTGGGGTATGTTTTATGTTTGTGCTCCGCCTCGCACTCTGGGAATGCGGAGTTTGACGAATGTTTATGCTCCGCCTCGCACTTTGGGAGGACAGAGTTGAGCAAAGTTTATACTCTGTCCTGCACTTTGGGAGTACGGAGTTGATTAATGTTTATACTCCATCTTGCACTCTGGGAGTACGCAGTTGATTAATGTTTATACTCCGTCTCGCACTCTGGGAGGACGGAGTTGAGTTAATGTTTATACTCCATCTCGCACTCTGGGAGTACGGAGTTACGTTAATGTTTATACTCCGTCTCGCACTCTGAGAGTACGGAGTTAGTTAATGTTTATACTCCGTCTCGCACTCTGGGAGTACGGAGTTAAGTTATGTTTATACTCCGTCTCGCACTCTGGGAGTACGGAGTTAAGTAAGGGATTGTAATGTATCAGCCCATTTTTTGCCTTGATGTGATGGCTTGCCCCTGAGCTCGGGTTTCACTTAGTGAGTGGCCGGTCGTATCACAGCCACTCCCTACTTGAATAAATTCCACTGCGTGATGGAATTTAGCTCTCTGTGCATCGTGATGTTGTGCATTGTATTCAATGAATCACAGCTCTGGCTCGAAGAAATGATAGTTTATTGCTGAAATAAGAAAATATGGCACAGTCAGTTCCCTTATTACAAATTCTAATTTCTAAATGCAAAAATAAACTGCTAAATGGAAAAACATAATGAAATAAATAAAGCCTGTCATGTGTAGTAGCGATGGAGACTCTCGCTGTTCCAGGCCCTCAGCAAATCAAGACCGTCAATGGTCGATAGTTTGAATGTGCCATCTCCGAGTCTTTGTGTAATCACGTAGGGTCCTTCTCAATTTGGTTTCATGTGTGAAGGAACTGGATAGATTCTCTTGAGAATGAGATCGCCGAGTTCAAAAGTTCGAGGTCGAACTTTGGCATTGTACAATCGGGCGACTCGACTTCGATATGCAGCAGCTCTCAAATCAGCCTCTTCCCGCTTCTCATCCAATAGATCCAGAGATTCAGCAAGCAATATAGAATTTGTTTTCGGATCATAATAAGTCGCACGATGGGAAAACACTTCCATTTCGACTGGAATAACGGCTTCTGTGCCATAAGATAAGGAAAACGGGGTGTGTCCGGTTGCGGTCTTCGAAGTCATTCGATAAGCCCATAATGCCATAGGGAGTTCATCAACCCATTTACCCCCGGCCTTTTCCAGTCGTTTCTTTAGGATGGATTTTATAACTTTATTGACAGCTTCGACCTGACCGTTTGCCTGAGGATGTGCAACCGCCGAGAATTTTTTATGGATATGGAACCATTGACAGAAATTCTTGAATTCTGCACTTTCGAATTGGGCTCCATTATCGGTGATGATGGTATGCAGGAGTCAAAATCGATAGATGATGTTGCGAACTATGAAATTGATCACTTTCTTAGTCGTAATCGTTGCGAGTGCTTCGGCCCACTTTGTAAAGTTGTCAACGGCGACGATGGCGTACTTCGCACCACCTTTTGCCAGAGGTAGAGCGCCAATGATATCGATGCTCCACATTGCGAATGGCCAAGGACTGACCATTTGAGTTATCTCGGTAGGTGGGGCTCTTGGAATTCGGGCGTGTTTCTGGCACCTATCGCACTTTCTGGCATAGTTTGCTGCATCTTGGTTCACTGTCGGCCAGTAGTATCCATATCGGAGTATTTTCTTGGCGAGAGCTTGCCCACCGGTGTGATCGCCACACTCTCCTTCGTGTACATCATGTAACACTCGTTTGATTTCATCGTGCGCGATACACCGGAGGAGAGGAACAGAATAACCCCTTCTATACATGACTCTGTTCTGAATGATGAACCGTGAAGATTTTCGTAGAATTTGTCTCTTCTCATTTCTGTGCTCAGGCAATGTCCCATTCTCAATGTAATTTCGATACAGAGTCATCCACGATTCTCTACTGGGAGCGGTTTTAAACACAAAATTCGTCTCTATTTGATCGATGCTTGGGGAGGACAAAGTTTCGACGGGGACAAGTCCCATTTGTTGTGCTTCACCTGTGCAAGCTAATTTTGCCAATGAATCGGCTTTTTGATTGCGCTCTCGAGGTATATAATAAATGGCATAATAATCAAACTGATTCAGTACTTCCTGAACTCGAGCTAAGTAAGCAGCCAGCCTTCAATCTCTCGCTTGATACTCTCCCCGTACTTGACACACGACTAATTGTGAATCACAATAAATTTCCACAGTGATAATTCTCAAATCTTTAGAAAATTTTAGTCCAGCTAAGAGGGCTTCATATTCAGCTTCATTATTGGTTGCACGAAAACCAAACTTCAAAGCATAACATATAGATTGGCCTTCGGGAGTTTCAAGTACAACTCTAGCACCTGAACACTGGTCGTTTGATGCACCATCAGTATACAGCTTCCAGATGTATTCGGGGGATTCACTGGTTTCGGGCAAGTCTTCTGGAACGGTAAATTCAGCTATGAAATCGGCTAGGACTTGTCCTTGAATGGCTCATCTTGGAGAGTAAGTAATATCAAACTGGCTCAGTTCGATGTTCCACTTGAGTAACCTACCAGACGTCTCAGGTCGCGTAAGGACCTGTCGTAACGGCTGGTCGGTGTAAATAATAATAGGATGAGCTTGGAAATATGGTCGGAGTTTTCTTGATGCGATGACAAGGCAATAAGCCAACTTCTAGTTTCGGATAATTTCTCTCAGCTCCAGTCAATCGTTTGCTGACGTAGTAGACTGGTTTCTGCACTCGGTCTTCTTCCCTAACTAAAGCAGCGCTGATTGCATGCTCTGATACTGCCAGATAAAGGTACAATTGCTCGTGGTCAACTAGTTTTGATAAGATCGATGGTGTGGAATGATGTTGAACCAGCGATCGGAATGCGTCTTCACACTCCATTGTCCATTCAATGTTTCGCTTCCCTTTCCGGATCAGATCGAAGAAAGGAATGCATTTATCGGTTGATTTTGAAATGAACCTGCTCAATGCTGCTACCTTCCCGTTGAGACTCTGGACTTGTTTTATGGTTCTTGGAGTTTGTAAGTTCCTTATTGCCCAGATCTTTTCGGGATTTGCTTCTATCCCTCGAGCGTTAACGATGAACCCGAGGAACTTTCCGGAGGCGACACCGAAGTGACACTTTAATGGATTGAGCTTCATTCCATATTCTCGAAGGATACAGAACATCGAATCTAAATCTATGACGTGATCTGTGGAGACTCGAGACTTTACTAACATGTCATCCACATAGACCTCCATGGTCTTCCCGATCTGGTTGGCGAACATCCGGTTGACTAAGCGTTGGTATGTTGCTCCGGCATTTTTTAAACCAAAAGGCATGACTCTGTAGCAGTAGAGTCCCAGATCGGTCACGAAACTGGTATGTTCTTGATCAGGCAAATGCATAGGTATTTGATTGTAGCTAGAATAAGCATCCATGAAAGATAATAATTCGTGCCCAACCGTTGAATCTACGAGCTGGTCAATTCGGGGAAGTGGAAAACTATCCTTTGGACAAGCCTTGTTTAAGTCAGAATAGTCGATGCAAGTTCTCCATTTCCCATTCGGTTTTCGAACCAATACTGGATTTCACACCCATTCTTGATACAAAGCATCTCGGATGAACCCATTTGATTGTAACTTATCAACCTCCTCTTTAAGGGCGGCAGATCTCTCTGGATCCATACCACGCCTTTTCTGTTTGACCGGGACATACCGCGGATCAATATTCAGGGAGTGACTTGCGATGTCCGGCGAGATACCGCACATATCAGAGTGTGTCCGGCGAAAACGTCGAGATTTGCCCGAAGAAATTCAACCAATTCCTGTTGTGTCGGTTTTCCCAGTTGAGATCCAACTTTTAGTACTTTCGAATCATCATCCTCACTGATTGGGACGTCCACAGTCAGTTCGGCCGGGGAAGCTTGATTCTCTTTAGATTCGTCTTTATCTTCGTTGTCTCTAGGGTCAAGATCTTTAAGGAATTGGTCATGGTGCCCGGGCCGGGGCCCAGGCACTAATTGTCAATCATCAGTAAAACAGACGCAGAGAGTTTCCTCTACGCCCTTTCCTTTCTCCTTTCTCTGCGCCTCGCGCAGTTCAGCAACATAACAGGCTCTTCCTGCTGCCTGATCTCCTTGAATGACTCCAATTCCATGATCAGTGGGGAATTTTAGAGTTAAACACCATGGGGCAATGGCTCCCCTGAACTCAGCAACGGCCGATCGGCCCAAAAACGCATTGTAAGGTGAATCAATATCTAAAACGACAAACTGCAACATCCGGACTCTCCGGCGTTCTCCAACTCCCAACTCCACTGGCAGTTCCACTACTCCAGTGGGTATCGTAGCACTTCCATTGAAGCCGTGAACTCGAGATTGGCAAGGTTTTAAGTCCTTTGCTTCCATTTTCATTAAATCATAGGCTCGTTTAGGCAAGATGTTTACGGAGCTCCCACTGTCAACCAGGATCTTCTTCATCCAAGCAGGACTTACCTGGGTAGATATGACCAGTGGGTCGATTGTTAGGGCTTCAATCTTATCAGCGTCTCTACTTCTAAATATGATATCATCAGACATTGTTTTCTGATGTTTAGCCGGAGTTCCATCTTCACAATTACTGCAGCATTCGAAGCCCGCATGCCTGATAGAGCTGGCATACGACTCCATTTCCCTCCAGCTTCTGTCTGCTGGATGGGGACCACCACTTATTGTATTTATAACTAGCCTTCCCCCCGTACGAGCGGGTTCCTCTTGTATTTCCTGATTTTGTGCACGATTCTGATTCGACGGGCCCGCACCACCAGACTGCGGCGCCCGCACAAACTGATCTAACTTTCTCTCCCTGATCAACTTCTCAATAAGGTCCTGCAAATGTCGACACTCATTGGTATTGTGGCCATAACTCTCGTGGAATCTACAGAACTTCCCTGTTTGAATCTGCCTTTCCAACGATTGCTTCGGAGCAGGCTTCTTATATTGCACAGTGTTGCAAGTTTGTAGATATACATTTTCCAATGATGTATTCAATGGCGTGTAATTATCAAACATCGGAGCCCTACGTCGTGGGCCTCGGTTCTGATCTCTCTTTTTATCCTGACCATTGTTGCCTCGCGGCTGGGTCTGTTTGTTCTGTATATTCAACTGAACTTTTCCGGAACTCTCACCGGACTGCTTAACTGCTACATTACTTTGTATTCCTTCAGTTCTATGCATCGCATCGTCTGCTTCCTAGACTGCTTCGCGTCCTCTTTCCGTTAGAATTGAGCGGCTTTGGAGTAGAAACGGTCCAACGATGCGGGTGGTTTCCCAGCTAACCAATTTCCAAACTCAGAATCGGGATCGATTCCTTTGGTTAATGCCATCAAGATTGAGTTATCATTAGGATTACTAATCTCTACACATGCCGCGTGGAATCTTTCTAAATAACGTCTGAGTGTCTCTCCCTTAGCTTGGGTGACGCTAGATAGGGTGTTAACATCTTTAGGTCTAGCGACATGCATACAGAACTGTTCGACAGATTTTTTAGCCAGTTGATCGAACGAAGAGATAGATCTAGGCGGTAACCTTGTGAACCACATTGTTGCGATTCCTCCCAAAGAGATGGGGAAACTTCGGCATTTTACTGCATCATCAGCCCTTGCGGCGCTCATTGACCACTCATATTTCAAAATATGTTGATTGGGATCGGAATTTCCTTCGTACATAGGGAGAGTTGGCATTCTGAATCGCCGAGGAGGTTCAGCGTATAATATTTCGTCTGTGAAAGGAGTATGACTGCGGGAGATTCCCCAGTCGTCATTGGTAAGCCCTTGGCTTTCGCGAATCATCTGGCATATAATGGTGGAAATATCGGGCATTGTCGCATTCTGTGCATGCTGAGCTAAGGTGTGGTCGGGTTCCACATTGCGAGTTTGAATCGGACGTTGTCGACGGTCCAAATCTCGCCTCCTTGGCTCGGCATCTTCCGGGACGTATGGTTCAGGAGTACGCCCACGTTGCTGATTATTCGGATCTGACAGATTTCGCGTATCAACCCTTGTTTCTACCGCGGCAGTTGTAGTGGGATTATCCGTGGTATACTACGGAATAGTACCTCTTCGTGATGAGGGTCCGGTCTGGAGGCTAGTTGACGGTCCAACCCTCAATTGTCCTATGGTCAAGGCAGGTTGATATCCGGTAGCTTGTGTGTGACTTACGTCTAACCGGGGACCTATAGATCTACCGTGATAGTCAGATGAAGCAAAACTTTCAGTGAACGAGTGGGAAACATCATCTCTCCTGGTCCTCCTGCGCCTTCGGCGGTTTAATTGGTTTGTCAATTCAGCGTTAGCGTGAAGCTATTCAGTTAATTGTTGCCGACTTTAAGTCAGTTCTTGGAGCAACACTTGGAACTCTTGCCTGGTGACTGGTCCTGACGGATCTGAGTGAGCAGTGTTGTCTTGGTTGGATGGAGGCAGCTGCGTAGGATTCTGTCTATCCCGACCTTCTTGGTCAGCAGCTGTAGAAGCGGTTCTTGTGCTAACCATTTTGAGTGGTGGATTCCTTTCCTAGACTTTATGCAAATCCGCATAGAATGGAAGGATTCTGAATTAGAGATCTGGATCTTCCTCTTGGATTTATGCAATCCGGTATCGATGGTAGATCCAAGGAGCAGGAGAAAAAGATGGTTTTCTCAGTGAAAGCACCAAAGTATTTGTACCAAAAATGGGCACAACACTCTTCGAAAGTTTTTGAAGAGATAAAAGTGAAGAAAGAAAATTAAAACTGAGGATTATCTAATAAAAACTCCAAATAACAGAAAGTAAATTGCACAGAAGACAACAATTTAGAGTGGTTCGGCGTTTCGCCTACGTCCACTATGAAGTTTGATGATTTTATTGCTTTACACTTGAAGATTACAATTTCTTATAATGTAGTACAACTGATTTTATGAGCTAAGTCTGAACCTAAGGCAGCAGTGGTGATTTTGAGTAAATCTGGCAGAGTCTGGGCGTTCTTTAGCTCTTCAAATTGTCCGACCTCTTTTTTGAATGACCAGGGGCTCTATTTATAGGTGTAGGAGGCAGATATTTCTCCTAAATATCGGGAGATCACTTCTGGCACGTGAGGGGGCCCACGCGCCCGCTTTCAAGAAATTTGGGCCCGCTTTGGGATCGATTCGAAGTCCATTCGAATCGATCAAGAAAATGTCCAATCGAGCTGAAATTTGTTGTGGACATTCTTCAACATGTTCGTAAGCTTCTTTGAAAATTTCATAGCGTTTGGATTGGTATATCTCTAGATATTGTCGATACGAACTGGAACTCTTCGGTGGCTGCGTGGTTCGAATCGATCGATTCGAATCGATTCCTTTGAATCGATCGCTCAAGCGTACTCTCGTGGTGATGTGGCATGCATCATACTCATCGATCTGTTATCTTCGCCTATTTGATCGAGTCATCCTGGAGACTTCGCCGCCTTGACTCGATGGATTCGAGGGTATCGACTACATCTGGATTCGAGTGGGGTTTCGTTCGTATCGATCATGACGTGTTTCTGTCGATCGATTCGAAATGACTACTCATGACAGATTCGAAGGACTTCATCTTGATGGATATGAACTATGCAGGCGTGAGGCTAATTCCTTCTACCGATGGATGCGAATGCTATCGATTCGGACACTGGCTTCTCTGATGGATTCGAGCATAAACCCTGCTGTTGGATATGAAAAGACGATATCGATGGATACGAAACTAGGCAATTCGATGGATACGAAATTGCATTTTTTCCTTTTATCTTGCGTCGATCATAACTTGAGCATATGGACTCGGATTGACTTGAAACTTGGAACGTTTGCTCTCATGGCTTAGTTTGCCATGTCCTACCAATTTTGGCTCGATCCGGACTCAGACATAATTCATCGATATCCGTAATGAGCCCGTGTATAGTTGATCTCTAGGATGGACCGTCATTGGTTACTAGTCAATTCCTTGGTGTTACGGCCTTGCCAAAAGGCGGGATAATAGTCATGGCAGTCAAACGACCACATACGAGACTTGACGGAGATGTTTGATTTACTAAGACACTATGGGATGAAAATCAATCACTTTAAGTGTTCTTTTGGTGTTGCGACGAGGAAGTTTTTGGGTTTTATCATCAATGCACGGGGAATTGAAGCTAACCCAGAAAAGATTCAGGCTATTCGAGACATACAAGTGCCTAGAACCATAAAGCAAGTACAAAGCCTGAACGGAAAAGTGGTCGCGCTAAGTCGATTCATATCCAGAGCGACAGACAAGTGCATTCCCTTCTTCGATGTAATAAAGAAAGGGAAGAGAAATTTTGAATGGACTCCCAACTGCAAGGATGCATTCCGAGCTTTTCTAAGACATTTGGAAAGTCCCCCGGTGCTGTCGAAGCCTATAGACCATGAAGTGTTGTATGTATACTTGGCCGTGTCTCAACATGCCATTAGTAAAGTTTTGGTTCATGAGGAGGACCGAGTTCAAAAGCCGGTGTACTATGTCAATAAACGATTAATGGGAGCAGAAAGAAATTATCCTAAAATTGAGAAGCTATCCTACTGCTTGGTGATTGCGTCACGCAAGCTTCGTCCATATTTTCAGGCACATCCGATCAGTGTTTATACCGATTACCCTTTGCGATAGGTACTCCAACGACCAGAGACGTCAGGGAGGTTAGTAAATGGAATATTGAGTTGAGTCAATTCGACATCACCTACCTGCCATGGAGGGCTATCCAAGGGCAGGCGCTAGAAGACTTCATCGTAGAATTCACCATATCAGACGAACCAAACAGTGATGATGTTATTCCCTCCATTCGATGGAAACAATACACCGATGGGGCATCCAACGACCATTGCTCTGGGCCTGGAGTCATTCTTCTAACCCCTGAAAACCGATCAATTTGTTATGCCTTGAAACTTAATTTCCCAGCTACAAATAACAAAGCTGAGTATGAAGCATTGCTTGTTAGCTTAAAACTTATCAGGGAACTCGGAGTAAGATCGGTTGAGATCTGTTGTGACTCACAAGTGGTGGTATACCAAGTACGAGGACATTATCAAGCAAAGGGGCGGAGGCTTGCTCCATACCTCGCTCGGGTTCAAGAACTATTGGAAGACCTTGAATATTACGATATTTCGCACGTCACGCGTGAACAAAACTGGGAAACCAATTCATTGGCAAAATTCGCAAGAACTGGCGATGCACAACAGATTGGCTTGGTTCCCGTCGGAGTTTTACAATTTCCAAGTATAAACGAGATGGAAGTATATTTTGTGCTAGAAACAGAAATTGAAATGGAGTCATGGATAACCCCATTCAAACAATACTTACTATATGGGACTTTTCCCGATAGAAAGAACGAAAGACGACAAGTCATTCGCAAAGCTTCACGATATATAATGCAGGGCAGAATAATGTATCAGAGGGGATTCTTGGTTCCCTTGCTTCGGTGCATCACATATGATGAGATAAAACGTGTCTTGAGGGAAGTTCATGAAGGAGAATGTACTGACCATACTGGGGGGCAGACCCTAGCAAAAAAGATCCTCCGCTATGGATACTATTGGCCGATTGTAAATTGGGATGTTCCGGACTACGTAAGAAGATGTGACAAATGTCAAAAGTATGCGAAAATCCCAAGAGCTCCGCTAACAGAACTCACACAAATGGTTAGTCCCTAGCCATTTGCAATTTGGGGGGCCGATATAATCCGTTCCATACCAATTTCCAAAGGTGGTGCAAAATATGCAATTGTTGCGGTCGATTACTTTACCAAGTGGGCAGAAGCAGAGCCTTTAGCTACGATCACCACCAAAAAGGTAATTAATTTCGTTGTACGAAACATCATATGCCGTTTCGGCCTCCCACGAACTATCATTACGGACAACGCAATTTGAAAGTAGGGAGTTCAAAGAATTCTGCCAAAAGTATCACATTGAGAAATGGTTTTCAACGGTCGCTCACTCCAAAGCGAATGGACAAGTTGAAGCTGTAAATAAAATAATCAAGTCAATATTGAAGAAACGCTTGGAGAAGTCTAGAGGCAAGTGGGTGGATGAGCTTCCGACAGCGCTCTGGGCTTACAGAACCACCCACAAGTCCACGATTGGCCATACTCCATTCACCTTGGCATACGGCACTGAAGCTGTGATACCCGTGGAACTTGAAGTTCCTTCCCATCGGGTAACTTATTATGACCCCAAGACAAATCAGAATCTCCTATTGGAATCGCTAAACTTTGTTGACGAAAAACGTGAAGAAGCTGATTTAAGAGCAGCCGCACATAGGCATTGAGTTGCTCGATATTATAATCAGAAGGTTCGACCGAGAATTTTCGATGTGGGTGATCTCGTTTTGAAGCGAGTCTTTCCGACCCCATCACATCTGAATCCCACATGGGAACTTTCAAGCTAGCAACCGTAGATGGCGTGACACTTCCCCGCGCATGGAATAGCGAGCATTTGCGTCACTATTACACCTAGATTATTTCTTTTACATTTTAGTTGCAATTATTTCCAGTGTATGTTCATTTTGCTATTCTTGGTTTTTAGCATGTAATAAGACAATTCAGTTT
Organism: Allium fistulosum; assembly: GCA_030737815.1. NCBI lineage: Eukaryota > Viridiplantae > Streptophyta > Magnoliopsida > Asparagales > Amaryllidaceae > Allium > Allium fistulosum. The sequence continues at coordinate 267,816,247 of CM060904.1, read as the reverse complement.
GTTTCCATTTGTCATGATCAATAAAGCCTGAAGCCATCTTTTCCATGGATATTGATGTTTCCGTATGTTACAGTTCTATGACAAAATTTAAATTACATTATTCTATATGGCGCATGAACGCGCACCAAAACTTAAAAAATCTCTAAGTCCCCAGAGTGGACTAGAGTACTTTGAGTCCCCAGAGTGCGGACTATAGTATAAACGACTTAAAAAATCTCTAAGTCCCCAGAGTGCGAACTAGAGTACTCCGAGTCCCCAAAGTATGGACTAGAGTATAAACGACTTAAAAAATCTCTAAGTCCCCATAGTGTAGATTAGAGTACTCTGAGTCCCCATAGTGCGGACTACAGTACTTTGAGTCCCCAGAGTGCGGACTAGAGTATAAATGACTTAAAAAAAATCTCTAAGTCCCAGAGTGAGGACTAGAGTACTCTGAGTCCCTAGAGTGCGGACTAGAGTATAAACGACTTAAAAAATCACTAAGTCCCCAGAGTGCGGACTAGAGTACTCTGAGTCCCCAGAGTGCGGACTAGAGTATAAACGACTTAAAAAATCTCTAATTCCCCAGAGTGCGGACTAGATTATAAACGACTTGAAAAATCTCTAAGTCCCCAGAGTGTGTACTAGAGTACTCTGAGTCCCCAGAGTGCGGACTAGAGTATAAACGACTTATAAAATCTCTAAGTCCCCAGATTGCGAACTAGAGTACTCTAAGTCCCCAGAGTGCGTACTAGAGTATAAACGACTTAAAAAATATCTAAGTCCCCAGAGTGCGGACTAGAGTATAAACGACTTAAAAAATCTCTAAGTCCCCAGAACGCGGACTAGAGTACTCTGAGTCCCCAGAGTGCGGACTAGAGTATAAACGACTTAAAAAATCTCTAAGTCCCCAATGCGCGGACTAGAGTACTCTGAGTCCCCAGAGTGCGGACTAGAGTATAAACGACTTAAAAAATATCTAAGTCCCCAGAGTGCGGACTAGAGTACTCTGAGTCCCCAGAGTGCGGACTAGAGTATAAATGACTTAAAATATCTCTAAGTCCCCAGAGTGCGGACTAGAGTATAAACGACTTGAAAAATCTCTAAGTCCCCAGAGTGCGGACTAGAGTACTCTGAGTCCCTAGAGTGCGGACTAGAGTATAAACGACTTAAAAAATCTCTAAGTCCCCAGAATGCAGACTGGATTACTCTAAGTCCCCGGAGTGCGGACTAGAGTATAAACGACTTGAAAATTCTCTAAGTCCCCAGAGTGCGGACTAGAGTACTCTGAGTTCCCAGAGTGCGGACTAGAGTATAAACGACTTAAAAAATCTCTAAGTCCCCAGAGTGCGGACTAGAGTATAAACGACTTAAAAATCTCTAAGTCTCCAGAGTGGGGACTAGAGTACTCTAAGTCCCCAGAATGCTGACAAGAATATAAACAGTTCAAGCTAATAACTCAGCCTCTAGAGCATAGGCTAAAATATAAGCGATTTAGAAATCTCTGAGTCATGCGGAAATGAATGAGAGTTTAAGTGACCCACCCTTGGATTTCAGATACGAGATGGGTGGTGAAGCTAAGTAGCAAAGATAATCAAAAAACAAAACTTTATTTACTAATCGAAAATTCTGTTTCACTACAACTTCTCCTGAACCCGGAGCAAAAAATCTATTTACAACGACTACGAGAATAAATAGAGATAATTACATAATCCAGGCTTATTCGCGTTGAGCCAGACATGATAGCTACTTTTTTGACTTTTCTCCTTCCTCGGTTTCTCTGAAGACTCGTCCCCAAAGCGCTTTTTCCTACACACCTTGCTTGCTAGGGAAGTAGTGCCTGGGGAAGGAAGAGGGACTTCTTGTGGCGAGGTTGCACCGGGGAGTATAACCTTCAGGGGCATGTCTAATGGATCATCAAGTTCCACCACCTGAGGCTCAATCTTAATCTTAGCTTTCTTCTTCTTCTCTTCTATGATTTGCTCCGCCATGCTCGATTTTGAAGTGTGTTCAGAGGCGCCCGTGATCCCAACTTCATCATGTTCCTCCATGGGCGATAAATTTTCAGATTTGTCTTCATCGAGCGTCCCGATCACTTGAGCGTCGGGTCCGAGAGTCTCTCTAGTCTGAGTTGCCTCTCCCGTTTTCCCCTCCTTTTCTGCAGCAGCATCGCTCCTTGGAGTTGGCTCGGGGTCAGAATGGCCTACACAAAATCGTAAGAGACAAATGTTAGGATACATTTATTATTCGCCAAAAGCGATGGCCCTTTGAACTCTGGGAGAAAAAGCTATGTACCAGTTTATGGCTGACTCTCAATGGTTCGGGGAGTTTCACCTTCTGAAATAGGAGATAAAGCGTGAATATCAAGTCTAGGCTTCTCTGGGTCATAGAAAATATGCTGCTCGAAGGGATCGAGTGGTGAGTGACCAGTCGGCTGAATAGGAGGAGGAACTGAGGACTTGGTTCCGGATGGACTGGCAGTGTCATTTTTTCCTTTTGATGAGGAAGAGTCCCTTCTGTAAAAGGCCTTTGCCGCAGATATGTTAGTGCGCTCATTCTCGTGAAGTATTTCCTTCACAAGAGACTCCTCATCCACCTCTTCAGTTCCCAATTCGACCTCTTTAATTTTTATCAAAGTGTCCCATGCTTCGGCCAAAGATTCGAGGTAACCCTCGCCAAGAAAAGTTAGGTCACGATGCAGAGAACTCGAGCGTTATACTCGGCTATGAGTGGATCAAACATGCACTTTATTTTCTCCCTATCAGCCTCAATGGCCGCCTCGAGGCGAGAATCGATTTCTAAGAGCGCCATTCTTTTGCCCTCTTCACGGCCCGCATCCTTCAACGATTCAACTTTGGAAATCTCCTCATCAAGCTTTGCTTTTAAGAGTCGTGTGGAGTCGATCTCGTCACAATATCGTTGTGACTCTTCTTGGGCTGCAGTTTTTTCTTCTTTTTCTTTAAGGAGTAGCTCCTCCAATTCTTTAACTCGCTGAGTGAGAGCATTCTTCTCTTTTTGGATGAAATCCTTCTCTAAGGCTAAAGCGCCACAGCATTGAACCGCCTCATCAATTTCCTTTTTGTGTGCAACTTCCAGAAGATCAACTACTTTGGCTGTGACTTTAGCGGTTTTTTGAGCAGCTTCAAGCTGAGATTTATACGAGGAAAGCTCTTCATCTTGTGCTTTGATAATGTCTTTGTCGTGGACAGCTTCAAGTTTCAAGCGATCGATTTCATTCTAACGTTCCACCGAAACTTCTGAAACTTTTTCCACCAAATGAACGAATGTGTCGTGCTGGACGTAGACATCATTATTACAAGCAATGGCACTTTGTTTAACGTGCCTCGGAATAGGATGGATCGCCGGAAGAAACTTTAGTCCATCAAAGCATATTTTTGGAAATGTGGTTTTAAGCTCAGCTAGCCTTTCTACTATCGATGGATCATGTGCAGGGCTGGAGGAAGTTTGTTTAGTCGAAACAATAGATTTCTTATGGAGCTCACGGGACTGCCTAGTGCTTGATTAACCGAATATTGATCACGAGGAGCTTCAGATTGAGACCCCCTTTGAGCAGATTTATCCCTACTATGCTCTGGTTGAGGAAGAGGATCATTGGGGTAGGAAGAGCGGCTATAAGTTTTCCTTCGAGACGATGAATCTCGAAGACGATAGTCTCTATCGCTGTTGTCATCTCTATCTCGGCATTTTCCGGGCCCTGAGTCTCGGCTAGAGTGATGAAAGATAGAGGAACCGCAAAGGAGGTCAAAGTCGTGTGAGCGTCCCATGTCACCTGCATAGAAATCGATTGAAAACAAGTTAGAGATGATCATATGATGGCTAAAACTTAAGTATGGGGTGGAGAGTGAGTGTTAGTGTGTGTCCTAGTGTTTCCCCCCGACGGACCGATTTCTTTAGCTTTACTTATCGGAGTTTTTTCTCCCTGGTGATCGGCTCGAACGCCTTCATCGCCCTCGTGGGTGAATGAAGTTTTAGGGTTTCTGGATCGTCGAAGCCATAATTGAGCAATTCATCGGGAATAGTAAGATCTGATAAGCCTTTCAATGAACTCTCTAAGTGTTGCAGAGATGGCTCTTTCTCCATCGGAGTAATTATAACCTTCGAGGTTCCGCCCATTGTTTTCTTTCTTAGTTTGTAGGCTAATTTTTTCTTCCCCTTTGAAGGAGGAGGCGGTTCATTAATGCCGGGTGCGTCGGCTATGAGAGAGGACTTATATGCTCGCTGGATGCTCTCGGTACCCCTACATCTCTAATTTCACCTTCCTCAGGTATGTCGGAGGCCCCGCCGTAAGGGGCACCGAAGGCCTGGCCTGTTCTTTACCCTTCTCCGCCTTAGATCCGGTTGTAGTGAAGCTGGAAGGGAGACTAGTTCGGCGACCTTCCGCCAACAGCCCAAACCTTAAGAGCGACTCATTGGAAATGACAAGTTTGATCTCCCAGTCTTCAATGGGAGTAGCACGAATGGCCTCAACGGCCTCAGAGTACCTTGTGCCTTCGGGACATGGGCTGATACCTGTAAAAATCGAAAAATGTTTAGAAAGAATGCACTTTCTGCCACAGACTGATATTGATATGAAAATGAAGCTTACTTCCTTCCAACCAACTCCTCGCGAAACCCGGGGGACAGCATACATAGAACCATTCCTGCTTGTATTGGGTGAATTTACTCCATGCCCCCATCAGAATTTGACACTTGGTGATGCAGCGGATAATCACAGTGACGACGAAATGAAGATTTCATGTCAATCAAATCGATAAACGATTCGATGAAGCAGTATGAATCGATGGATTGATGATACCAAACGCCCAAATCCGTTGATCTCTCGAGATACCGGATTCTATCTATCTCCAACACGTTGATCGCGCATGATACCGTGTTAAAAGATCTACGATTCTTCTACGTTGATCTTGCGCACAAGATTCCGTGAATCGGCTTCAAAATCGTTGATTCGAGCGCACTCGAATAACCGAAGATGGAGAAAGGAGATCACACTCAACTTCCAATTTCAAAGTGGCACAAAGCACACAAACAAAAGTTTACTCAAAAATCAACTCCCCAAATGATACAACTCACCCGTTATTTATAGGATTTTACATCACACATACACATCATAGTTCCATTGACCTAACAGGCGGCCGACCTAACATACGCGACCTACGACTCAACATAGGTCGTTAACGACCTAACACATACGGGTTACATCACACATAATAACGACCTAAGTACAACGTCTTACAACACAACAAGCGACATAACAATAACAACACATAAAGCGACTCAACGACCAACGACCTAAGAAGTAAATGCGGTATAAGCAAATCCAGCTTCAGGAACTCTTCACGCGACCTAAGGACTCAGCAACTTAAGAAATCCAAGCTCAATGCGACATAAGCTTCATGCGACCTAAAACTTGAGCGACATATGGTCGAGCGACCTAAGCAAATAACAGTGGCATATTTCCGAAGCGACCTAACCCTTCACGTGAGTTAAGACTTAACTCGTTAGGTCGTTGCGAGTTACATCTCCCTTCTCTCTTAACTCGCTGGGTTGATTGAATGTTTTAGAGCTTAACCCGTTAACTCGCGAGCAACTTTCACTAGGTCGTGAGCGACTTAAGGCATCAACTATTGCATAGGTTGATTGGTTAACCCGCTACATAGGTTGATTGGTTGACTCGCTAGGTCGCGAGCGACTTAAGGCCTTCGAGCGACTTAAAGCAAATGAGTTGGTAGATTGCGCTGCATCACTTGGTGTGTGGCTCGAGGAAGATGAAAGATGGACTGTTAGACCGTCTCTTAAGACGATAGATGTAGCGGATGTCACCAGGAGTAGGGAGCCTGAATAAGATGCTCATAAAGAGAATGCAAGTGCCATGGATGAACGCATGGCTATTGGGATGTAGCTGTAATAGGGCGATCCCGATATACCGTAGCACTTTGCGGAGAAAGGAGTTGAATGGTGGCATGCTACTGACCCAACACATGAATTTGTTACAAGTTGTATATCAAGCTGGGGGCAGGTGAGGACGATCTCCTCCCGATGGAACAAATACGTCGTCAAAAGGGATTTCGTGAATCGAGCATAGTCGGCGAAGAGCGGTTTCATTGATTTTTGAAGCTTGGGAATCATTTGGATTATCTAGAATAACAGCTCCGTCTATCGCATCAGGAGCCGGGTCAATAGTTGCCGCTGACGGGTTTGGGATATCCTGTGTAGGAGTTGTCGATGGATTCAGAATTCCCACTACTTCTTGCTTAGCACTCGACTCAGGTTTGTCTGAAACTATGGCGGAGCTCCACTTTCTAGACATCCTCAACGAGCGTCGAATTTGGGTAAACACGTGTTTGAACTATACTTGATAGACAACCAGTATTAGATATAATGATAGAAATATTCCCCATGTGTGGTGTGTACTAGTGCGATCATTCGAGCATAAATGTGAAAGAGTTAAAGATTTAACAGCTGATGAAGTAAGATTGAGCATTAAATTGTCATCTTCGAAGATCGTCATTGCTGACCGTCTCCGAGAGTTTGCCCTATGATGGTTTGGGTCTTGAACTCAGACATTGACACTGTATGTTGAAGGCTATTATTTGCTTTTATCGAGTTGAATTCAGGCTTATAGTTGTTGGGACTGGGGAGTTATCAATCCAAATTAGTTTGATATGCTTGTATGCCTAAGTTCTTGTCATTATTCATTGTCCCTGTGTTTAGGCGTGGAGATGTATGATCTTAACATGTACTGTGTTTAAGTGAATAAGATGTTGGCTGCTAATGCCGATCCAAAGTCTGAGACCGATCGCTTCCCTGAACCCGCATACCGAACCACATACTTCCAACTTCCCACTCAAAATGCCGAGCGCCATACTTAACCTATACCCACCCACTCACTACCTCCCATAGACTACCAACCGGCCTCATTCGAACTTTGACCTACCCACCTTCCTAATCCTCTACTGTCATGTGCTCACCCTCGGGACCAAACGACACTCTGGAACAGAGAACACTGACCCACTCACTCTCCTCCATCTCATCTTCTCGAGTCACCTAAACGCTCTCCCAGTTGCCCATCGAACGACACTCTCACTCGTACACTGCACCCAACCTACCGACTAGTAAGCTTCCGCCCAACCTAACAACTCGGCATTAACACTTAGCCAACACCTTTGAAACTTATTAACTCCTACCGAACCACTACTACTTCCTTCTCCCTTGCTCGGTAGCCCAACAGGAGCTGGCGTCCTAGAAACCACCGGTACCCTTTTTCTTTCTCCTCTCCATCTCACCGGCTTCAAACTCAGTTAAGGCTATATCAAGTTCCAACCTAGGGCATGTTCTTACCTCAGATTCATCTTCCTCATCTACACGATTCCTACCACCAGTAATCTGAAGAAAATTCGTGGATTCGAATCTCGTACAACACCTTTAATTCGGAAAAAACCAATCGAACGAGAAATTCATACCTAAGACAATAAACCGAAGCTTAGGGAACTGTTAATTTTGGGATTAAAGTTCGTTCAGACTTGTTATCGGGGGGAGTTGTGGAGCAAACATACTGGACTCTGGATGGGAGAGGAAGGTTGAGGCAGTAGCTGAAGTTTGGGGAAAGGTATATTAAAAGGTCCTGTAGAGTTGAAGTGAGAGTGAAAGAAAGAAGAGGAGATGTGTTGGCTTTTACACGAAGAAGGGGAGGTGAACAAGCATTAACCCGTGGGCTGGTTTAGAACACCTCGGTGGTTCGGTAAGCAATCTCGCCGGGAGACGATGAATATGCCGAACGAGCGGTTTGGTGTGTGTGCGTCGACCGACCCACACCACGGATGGTAATGCAATGGAGAATCAGATCCCACCTGATAGTATAAAAAGAGTGGGGCCATGGATTGCTTATGGTTCAAAGCGCATCATGATGACTCTCATAATATGCTTTGGGGGGCAAATGTTACCCGGTTGCTCGGCCCGGCTACTAGATACTAGTTGTAGAGGTTCTGATTGAATCAAAATGATAATCGATCCGGAGGAAGGTTGGAAAATGTAAAAGGTTGGCTCGAATTGAGAGGTTTAGCATACATGGTTCGGCCAGTATACATGGTTCGGAATGCAAGAGCCATTCGACCTGGATACATCATTCGGTTTGAATATGTGGTACGGCCTGAGTACACGGGTCGGCCTACATGCATGGTTCGGCCTGGTGTGGTGATGTATGCCGCTCGGTGGGAAGAAAAGTGTTAGAAGGGACTCAACGCACGTCGCTCGGCCGTCTTCATTCGGCTAACATGGCTTGGTATTTCTCGTTCGTTCTATATGGTCCGGTGTATATCGCTCGACCAGGATTGGGAGGCCAAGTGGTTCGGTTGGGATGGAGGAGCCGTTGTCATCCGGGCGAGGTTGTTTCGGCACGAGCGTTCGATTTAGTTGGTGCAAAGCAAGATGAGGGATTTAACTGATTCGCGGAAGTCGACATCAGATTGAGGAGTTCGGCATTGCTTCACTTCGAGTTCAGCCGTGGGATACTCCGAGTCTTTTGATAGCTCGCTTCGAGTCAGTCACCCGATTACCACCGTTCGGCCACCCTGGATCGACATCTGTCGTTCGTCGTGTCTCGTTCAGCATACCTGGCTCGGTGTGCAGAAGTCACCTGCTACTGGCCGAAGTACCTTGTTCCTGGGCCCATGAAGGAAGTCCAACCTATCTTCATCTAAAATAGAGGGGGAGGGGCGCAGTGAAAGGGGACCTTTTTCGAGAACTCCGAAGAGACTCTGCCATTTCGAAGACTCATCTATTTTCGATCCAAACTTGTAATCAAGTTGTTAGTGTAAAGATTGTATCTGTATTCAATAGTTTGAAGAAGCAATATATTAAACTCAAAGTGGACGTAGGCAGTTATGCCAAACCACTATAATTCTGGTGTTCTTATTTCTGTAGTTAATTTTGCATACATTCCTCTATTTTAATTTTCCATCTTCATTAATCTCTCTACACAAATATTTTCTTGGGTGTTATTGACCAATTTTGGTGCTAACAAATTACTTATTTTGCATATCATCATAATATTTTGAAATACTATGTATATAACCATTGTGGATGCAGGAGCATAGTATATGGTTTTATAAATGTTTTAGGATACTAGTGAGGGGAAAACGCGTTCCATAAGTGGCTTGGTCTCACTAGATATCCAGTTGATATGAGATGGTAGATTATTATTCATACGAGGCTTTATGTTTGACTCAAAGTTTTTTTCACCTTAAACTCTCGGGTACTCAACTGATTTTGAACAGGTTAAGAGTTAAGGTTTCCAGGTGTTCTTTTAGACAAATAAAGCTTCCAAAGATGTGCAGGAGGCAAGCTTGTTATTAGAGTTCTTTCATTTCCGTTGTGTGTTTGATTGTAAAGGAAAATTGTTTAGTGCCTTATTATATACTCTGATTAACCAATGGGCATCTTTATATGTCCACTTGGCGTATTTTGTAATTATTATATGTTATCAGAATGTGGTCTGCGAACTGGGATTATGTAATCAATTTGAAATATTTCGTAATGGAATGTGGAATCTATTTGTTGTTTAAATTTTTTCCATATTCTTATGTTTTTGTATATCAATGTATCTAATATTGTTGTATTTGGTCACCGAGGATTAATAACTATGGTTGACTGCAGTATCCATAGCCGTTAGTTTTAGGCCTCCAAGTAGGGGGATGTTACATAATATTACAACTTGAAATTAGCAAATTGGCATGTATGTGGTCTACTAAAATAATTGTATTGTAATTAGAAATATTTTTAAAATAATGAATATATAATAAAGGAAAACCTATTATTTTGGAATGCTATCAATGTTATAATTTTTGTAATAGATTTAGAACAAGTTAAAACTGAATAATAATAATAATAATAATAATAATAATAAATCCTTAAAATGGTAGTCAATGAACTTTTCAAATGTATAGACCATAACTTCATGGAGTAATAAATGTTGATTTCAAATTTAATGTAATAAGTTTATATGTTTGAAAACAATTTATTGAAATTTATTTTGTATGTTGTGGAAATTTTTTGAGAAGGGAAATTATTTTGCTCCTTTATGAAATTAAGAAATTTTTGAATTTTTGACTTAATTATAATTTTGTTTAGTAATTGATTTTAAATGTTTTGAATTAAAAGCCCAACTCTTAAAGAAATATATCTTTGTTATAGAAAGTCCTTAATAAGGAAAAGTTGGTTAGAAAAAAGAAAAAATTTTATGACTCCTTTTGGGAATTAACCAATTTTTCAAAAAAAGAGTTTCCAAGTTTATATTTTAAGATAAAGGTATCAGATAAGTTATTTTATAATTATGAAATTTTTGTTTTAGAATGGTAAGGACTAAAAGGAAAAAATTATGAAGTAGATATGGATCACTACTTAGGTAAGGCAGTGTAAAGCTTTTATATATGGAAATTTGAAATTAATCCTGAATATTTAATGGTAGAATGTTGGTAAAGTTGCAAAAGATATTCCATATTTATAATTGGGTTGTAAGTTAGGTTGCCCTAGTTGACTTGGAATGTAAATTTCTATGTTTTGATTTATCTTGAGTGGGTTCCATGTAAATTCCATAATTTATCCAACTCCAAAATATTTATAAAAGCGTGTCGTTTGAACTAATAAGGAATATACTAAAAAGAGATGTGCAAGGTACAAATGTTTTGTTTGTAGTTTACACTATCTATTTTAATATAAAAAAGAAATAATTCCTCGTAATTTCAAACGAAGCAAAGATCTCGCTTTAGTTAATTTATGGGAAATTATAATGGTAATCCTTTCAAGAATGATATCTTTAATAAATTAAAATGTGAAAAGTAATGTTCTAGTTTAGAAATTAATGATTAGAAATAAGAAATATATACACACACATATAACCGCGTTAAACGTACAAAAATAAATAAATAACATAATTTACAATGGTATTTCTATTAGTTATTAACAACATAGTAAAATAGGAATAGGATTTATCGACAATAATTACAGATTTAGCAGGTAATAAATTTGTAATTAGTAAAGAATTATGAGGAATTATATGGGGACTGATTGAGGAATTTAGTATGGTATTTATGTAGGAATCGAACCGGCATAATAGTTAAAAGATTAAAGGTATTTAAATGAGGATCGATTAGAGATGGTTCAACTTTAACATTAATGTCCAATTATTATGAATATATTAACTGAAGTAGTGGATGGGCCGCATTTGTTATAAACCAAGAAGGAGAAATAAAAAAAGAAGGAGAATTAAGTGGAATGATATACTAGGAATGTTTGTCTTAATTTAGTAAGGAGTGTTAGGGCTCTAACATCATTAACACCAGTTGATGATAAATGACAGCTTCCAACAAAATTTTCTTTTGGAGTTTTTGGGTTTGTTATCACTAGTTGTCTCCCTTAGATTATTGGAAAAGCGTATGATATGGTATAAGATATGTTCTTGTTTTATCATTAGGTTGATTTTATGAATAAGATTAGATCACCTGATAATTATCTATATATATGGATAAATAACCTAATTAAGGAAATTTTATAGGGCACTGTTGGGCGAATTCTCACTACCGGACCAGAATAGCCAAACCAGCCACCCTCCAAATTACAACAAACCAACTCATTCACCTACCACCGAATCAATGATCTACCGATCCAAGCAATGCCGAACCAACCACTCCACCAGAGTCCCACTGAACCAATCCTCTGCCGAACCAACCACTCCACCAAAGCCCCACCGAACCAATCCACTGCCGAACCAAGAACTCATCACCACCCATCTACTACCGAACCAAGGCTCTGCCGAACCAACCACTCCACCAGAGTCCCACCGAACCAATCCACTACCGAACCAAGACCTCATCACCACCCATCTACTCCCGAACCAAGGGATTGCCGAACCAAATTTGCCAGGCCAGATTGTATCAGCCCGGGCCCATCAGCAGCTGTATACATCCAAGACCCCTACCCCCTGCCTCACTCTATAAATAGAGGGGCAGGGGTACAATAATGGGGGACAAGTTTGGGAGCTCAAGCACGGAGAGAACTTTCAAACAACTTTCTTTTACTTGTATCAAAGCTTTGTACTTGTAATCTAAACAAGAAAAGAGAAATAACATATAAAGTGGACGTAGGCACATTCTGGCTGAACCACTATAAATCTGCGTGTCTTTTACAGTTCAGCCCCTGCTTTTCATATATTTGCATAAATCACTCAAATCACTTATAGCAACATAAAATCTATTAAATCATACGACTTTGAGGTGTTTGTCCATTTTCTGTGCAAACATTTTTGGTGCTTTCACTGAGAACTAGAATCTCGAAGCTTCAGCTTCATCCACTTAACATTTTTCCTAACAGCATCGTTCGCCGCTTGGAAAACATGCCTCCTAAGCAGAAAAAGATGTTAACAAAGGAAAAAACATCGCATCCAGCAGTCTCCCAGATCCAGCTGTCACGGATCAAGTAAATCGCCCTCCTCTAGCAGCAGTATCAAATGAAGGACAGGCTAATCCGACCATTCCTGCCACAGAACAGCCCGCAACAATTACTAGGGCATATTTAGACAGGGTTGTGGTTGAAGTAACTAACCGCTTCACGTCCCAGCAGGAAGCCTTGGTGGATCATCTCATGTCACGCTTAAGGGATGCTGAAGAGTCCAACCGCAACACTGAATCATGGGGCGAGTCCCAGTCTGGAGGATCTCAGAGACAACACAGATCTTCCTTCTTCGAAGGAGCTAATGGCAGAAGCCGCCATGGTAGGAGCCGAGATCGAGCACAGCCCGAAGTTAGGCCTGAGGAAACGTTTGGAAACGAACCCAACGGGGGAGGTAGCGGGCGAAGGTCAACTATAGCTGAGCCTGTCATACTGCCTAACCACGGAAATGCCAGTGAACGGGGCCGAGCTAGAGTCCAGCCCGAAGTTGGACCCGAGGAAGTGCTTAGATCAGAACCCAGCAGGGGAAGATCAAGGCAAGGGCCAACTGTAGCTGACCCTAGCATGCTCCCAGAAGACCAAAGGCAGCCACTGGAAAATATGAGGAATGATAGACGATACCATCCCTACAGGTCATCTGGACGGAATCAATCCCACAGAACAGAACCAAACTAGTTTCTATCTGCTCCAAATTCTGATGAAAGGATGGCACGCTTATTCAGAGAGTGCGTCCAACGGGAGCAAAGGGATCGAGGGATAGGCGCTAGAGTAACCAGCCCTTTCGCCTGCAATATCGAAATTGCTATCACCCCCCGAGAATGGAAGATGCCAACAATGGAACCTTACAAAGGAACCTCCGACCCCGTTATACAATTACAAAGATACACACAAGTGACACAACATATGCTCATGAGTGGAGCAACAGAGGGAGTACTGTGCAAATGCTTTCCACTATTCTTAGCAGATCTCGCTACCTCCTGGTTCTGTCATTTACCCCAGGGATCCATCAGCTCGTGGGAAATGTTGAAAGAAAAGTTTATTAGTCAGTTCCGCATTCATGTGGAACAACCTAAGGACGCTTATTCCTTATCCAGCATCAAACAGAAACCCGGAGAGAAACTGCAGCAATACCTAACCCGATTCAATGCTGCAGCGGCCGCAGTCCAAGATGCCGATGAGAAGCTTATCCTAATGGCCCTCTGTAGTGGTGTGCATCCGGACACTAAATTTGCTAGAAGGTTGACAAAAGAAAAACCAGCTACTTTACCCGATTTCTTCCATGAGGCCGAGAAATATATGAGGCTTGAGGATGCTGCCGTTGAGGGGCAGTCAGGACAGCAAAATAAGGCAACTCACAGCAACGCCCCTGCTGTAGCAAGGGACGTTCGAAGAAATGATTCTAGAGACAATGCTGGGGACAAGAAGGGAGAAAAGCGCCTATATCGGCCATGACCGAGATTCGACAATTACACTCCTTTGAACGAGACCGTCGAAAATATCTTCCTTGCCACCCAAGGCGAAGTTAGATACAAATGCCCACCATACAAGAAGGAATCAGATAACGCGCAGAAGTCTGGAAAGTTCTGCCGCTTCCACGAATCTCATGGGCATGATACCAATGAATGCCATCATCTCTGGGACTTGATTGAGGAACACATCAGAAGGAAGAAACTGGAGCGCTATGTAAAAGGTCAGGACAGGATTCCAGCTCCTGCCAATGAGAACCCAAGGCTACCCTCACTGGAGATCGGCAGAGGAAACTGCAACACTAGCAGCTCTAGTCAAGAGAAGATAGTGGTCCATACCATCTCGGGAGGATCACATATCGCAGACAGAAGTTGGAAAGAGATGGAAAGATATGGAAAGTCGCTTAGAGACAATTAAGACTGTGTCAATTCGATTATAGAAGAGCGCCACTCGAAACGGGAAGAAAGTGATGACATCACATTCGGTAAGCGTGACCTAGAGGGAAGGCAATACCCTCACATGGATCCCATGGTTATCTCTGCCAGGCTCGGTCCCGCAGAAGTTTACCGAATTCTAGTAGACATTGGAAGCTCAGTGAATATCCTGTTCAAACATGCATTCGACAAAATGAAACTATCAATGAAGGATGTATCTCCCTGCGATAAACCACTACATGGTTTCACTGGAGATGCGAAGATGCCCCTCGGGCAACTGGACCTCTTTGTTGAAATTGGAAGCCATCCCCGCTCCATTGTATGGAAACAGACGTTTGTGCTAATAGAAAACCACTCGGCCTATAACACCTTCTTAGGAAGGCCAGCCTTGTCTGACTTCCAAATTGTCCTAGCCCCATGGTGCCTAAAGATGAAATTTCCAACGGACAATGGAGTAGGGGAAGTAGAAGGAGACTAGGACGTTGCTCGAGACTGCTATGTGACTGAACTTCGCAACAACCACAGGAAGGATAAAGTGAAGGGTGTAGAGGTTGCCCTCTGCACGAAAAGTCTAGAAGCATAGCAACTAAAGAAAGCCCCTCCTCTTCGATATACCAGCGACCATTTCAATGAATTAGACCCTAGGGACAAAGAGGAGGAGGCCACCGCCGAGCCTGCAGAGGCTATGGATTTTGTATCTGTAGACAAGCACGACTCGAGTAGACTGTTGAAAATTGGGTCCCAACTAAAAGCAGAGTTGAAAGAGCAACTCGTCGACTTTCTCCGCCACAACTTGGATGTATTCGCATGGTCACACGCTGACATGACCAGAATCTCCCCCGACGTAGCATGCCACGTACTAAACATTAATCCTACCAAGGCGCCTGTAAAATAGAGAAAGAGAAGTATGGGGGTGGAGCGATCAGCAGCCCTCGATGAAGAAGTAAAGAATCTACTCGCCAATGACTTCATACGAGAAGCCATCTACCCGGAATGGATCGCTAACCCGGTGCTGGTAAAGAAGGCTAATGGGAAGTGGCGAACGTGCATTGACTTCTCCAACCTAAACGACGCCTGCCCAAAGGATTGCTTCCCACTTCCCCGGATCGACCAACTTGTCGACAGCACAGCCGGGCACGAGCTCTTATCTTTTATGGACGCATACTCATGATATAACCAAATTCCCATGCATGCTCCCGATCAAGACCACACTAGTTTCATCACTGGCCGGGGTTTATACTGCTATAAGGTAATGCCTTTCGGACTTTAAAATGCAGGAGCACCTACCAATGCCTCGTCAACAAGATGTTTGCAGGGCTAATAGGGCAAACTATGGAAGTATACGTGGATGACATGCTGGTAAAGTCAAGGAAAGCCGACGATCACGTAAGCCACCTAGGCGAGATGTTTCAAGTACTTCGCCAGTATGGAATGAAGTTGAATCCTCTAAAATGCTCCTTCGGAGTATCATCAGGAAAGTTCTTAGGATTCATCGTCCATGCCAGAGGGATTGAAGCAAACCCTGAATAAGTCCGAGCGCTAAGGGATATCAAGATACCTTCCACTCGAAAGGAAATGCAAAGCCTGAATGGAAAAGTGGCCGCCCTAAGCCGATTCATCTCCAAAGCAACGGACAAGTGCGTCCCCTTTTTCGAAGCTCTAAAGAAAGACAAAGGAAAGTTCGAATGGACTGACGAATGCTTAACCGCTTTCCTTAACCTAATCGAACACCTCCAGAAACCACCGGTACTCTCGACTCCAAGCGAAGGCGAAGAGTTGTACCTATACCTTGCTGTGTTATCTCACGCCCTAAGCGCTGCCTTGGTAAGGGGAGACAACCGCACGCAGCGGCCAGTTTACTTCGTAAGTAAGAGGTTTACGGGGGCAGAAGTCAGATATCCTAAACTTGAGAAGCTAGCATACTGTTTACTAATCACATCACGAAAACTGCGTCACTAGTTCCAGTCCCATTCCATCAAAGTTCTGACCGATCAACCACTGAGGCAGGTACTCCATCGTCCCGACACTTCTGGGCGACTACTTAAATGGTGCATTGAACTAAGTCAGTATGATATCACCTATCACTCTCGCACTGCCATCAAGGGACAAGCCATGGCTGATTTCATTGCAGAATTCACTACCAACAAAGACAAGGAGCAATTGGAAATAACAGAAGACATCAAGTGGAATCTCATTGTGGATGGTGCATCAAACGAACAAGGCTCGGGGGCAGGTGTAGTAATAATCACTCCTAGGGGAAATAAGCTGCACTATGCTATAAGGTTGGAGTTCGCTGTCACCAACAACGATGCAGAGTATGAAGCAGTGATAGCTGGATTAGAACTTGCCTTAGAAATCGGAGCCAATTCTTTGTGTCTTCATAGCGATTCTCAACTTATTGTTAATCAAATACTAGGAGAATTCCAAGCTCGAGAAGAACGACTTATAGCGTATTTAAAGAAGACCAAGTTACTTCTCAACCGATTGGACCACTACTTAGTCAAACACATCCCTCGGGAAGAGAACCAAGAGGCCGACGAATTGGCAAAGCAAGCAAGTGTGAGAGACAGCGCCATCTTCGGGGCAGTAACCATCTCAAAGCAACTGACCCCAAGTTTTGAGCGAGTGAATCTGATAGCTGCAACTGAGGAAGCAACTTGGATGACTCCCATCCGAGACTACTTACAAAGCGGCACACTACCCAACGGGCATAACAAAGTCAAGAAAATCTTGAGGAAAGCTTCTCGCTACACAATACAAGAAGACATCCTCTATCGGCGCGGATTCTCTAACTCGTTATTAAGGTGTGTCGCTGGGAGGGAAGCCAAGGAAATCTTATCCAACATTCATCAAGGAAGCTACGGAGATCACACCGGAGGGCAAACTTTAGCAAAAAAGATACTCCGATATGGATATTTCTGGCCCACCTTAAACAAGGACGCCTTAGATTTCGTCAAAAAATGTGACAAATGCCAGAAGTTTGCTAAGATTCTGTGGCTACCAACAACTGAGATTACTCAAATGACCAGCCCTTGGCCCTTTGCAGTATGGGGAATTGACTTGATCGGCGAACTGCCAATGGGCCGAGGCGGGGCCAAATATGCTATAGTGGCAGTCGACTATTTCACCAAATCGGTGGAAGCTGAACCTCTGAATAAAGTATCTTCAGCAAAAGTTATTAACTTCTTGATCAAAAATGTTCTGTGCAGGTACGGAGTCCCATTCAAGATCATATCAGACAATGGACTTCAATTTTACAGCGAGGAATTCGCCAACTGGTGCCGAGAGCATGGAATTCACAAAAGCTTCTCATCCGTAGCGTATCCCCAGGCAAACGGACAAGTCGAAGCCGTCAACAAAATTCTGAAAACCCTAATAAAAAAGAAACTCGAAAAGTCAAAGGGCGCTTGGGTGGATGAACTCCCTACGGCACTGTGGGCCTATCGCACATCTTTCAGAACATCAACGGGGCATACTCCTTTCTCTTTGGCATACGGATCGAAGGCTATGCTCCCAGTTGAAACCATTGTGCCTTCCCACCGTAGGATCCACTATAACCCAGAAGAGAACGAAGAACTCCTTCACATGTCTTTGGATCTAGTTGAGGAGAGAAGAAATGATGCAGTCCTTAAAGCGGCAGCCCACAAGCAAAAAGTGGCAGCACAATACAACTCCAAAGTCAAGCATCGTACCTTACAAGAAGGGGATCTTGTCCTCAAGCGAATCTTCCCTCGCCCCGGAGCACTAGATCCAATCTGGGATGGACCATATGTAATTCATAAAGATCTCCACAATGGAGCTTATATTTTGTCAACAGTAGACGGAGAGGTGTTCCAGAGGGCATGGAACATCCAACACCTCCGTCGATACTTTTCTTAACTTGTACTGCCCATATGAAGTGAATTAACAAAGAGAATCAGTGGACGTAGGCCTTTTCGTGCCGAACCACTTTAAAAAACCTTGTCTCTTTTTTAACTTGTTCCTTTATATCTTGGCTGCTTGTTAATCTTATCCTTTTCTGTTGAACAAAATCCTATGCGTATAGCATTTCCGCCCGAAGCACTCCACGGCGCAACTTCACCTGGACAAGACCTAACAGGTACTATGCGAATCTATGCCCTCGCCAATGAGACACTTTTGCTCCGGCATCCCTCTGCTGCGGGTTAACTCATTGCTCGCGACGGCCCTTAAAGCCAACTGTAATGAGCCGATTATAAGCCACCGAGAAGGCCAACAATAGCCAAGGCAGCTCATTACGGCGTTCGGCTCGCCGGCAACTGTGAACCGACTATAAGCCCCAACATAAGGTATGGCCAGCCAGGGGCAGTTCACGGTTGACGATCGGCACCCACGCTAGCCGGCCACAGTAAATCGAATAATACCCACGATTATGGGCCATAATGGCCCGGGTAGTTACTGTGCGCGATCTCGGCTCCGATGTGTCTTAAGTGCGGCTATGGTAAAAAAGAATTAACTCCCCGCGGAGGCGTAAGATGGGTGACAAATGTCTCCAAGACCCACAGCTAGGGAAAGTGACTACAAAGCCCGTTTGCCACGAACTTAAGCACATCGACAGCCTTCCGTGATTGGAAGTTTTACTTTTTCACATATTTCAATTTTACTTAAGAAACTTTTCTCATGTCCTCTGTAACAATCCCTGAAGTACATGACACAGAATAGGAGACACTCACTAATAGAAGCGGATACCCACAGCAAGATACTGGACCGCATCCCTTACTCGGTCACACAGGATATTCAAAGCTGCCATCTACAAGCAAAATATAAAGGGCAGTATTTCCTTCTTTCATATGTAAACACATGACTATAATTTATTCACACCTCACGCTAACGTTGCAAGTCATGAAATTATGTTTTAAACAAGAACCTGACATCAAACACAATTTGATTACAAGAATATGCATAGCTATATTTCTCATACAACATGTCAAAATAGCAAAAAACATTCAAAAGACGACAAAATCAGCTTAAGTTAAAGAATTACACGTCAAGAATAGAGCTATTTATTACAAGTAGCAAAAATTACAACCTAAGAGTTACTTTACTGTTTTAAGACTAACATGTACAACCATGTCAAGTCCACAAAAAGAATTTTTCAGGTCTAATCATGGAGCCGGCTGCGTCGGAGTCTTATCCTTGTCCTGTTGCCCACCTGTCCGGTCAGAAAAAGAATTCGTTAGTGATAAGCAACCAAGTTAACGGAAAGACTAGAAAGGAATACTTACCAGCATCTGCTCCTTGATCAACTTGATCATCATCCTCCGCTTGCACACCTGTCTCCTCAGCTGCAAGCAACCGCATGCCCTCCTTCACCGCCACCTTCTCCTCCTTGGTAAACTGGGCGGTAACAGCATCCATCCTAAAGGCTACGCCACTTTCCTTATCTGCCTCAGCCTGGGCCTCCTCTAGTGCCCTGAGATAGATCCTAGCCATAACCCGAGGGTAATCATCCATCCAGGACAAGTTACCCTGCCTCCAAGTACGGAAGTACATATCCTGGAGCATCCCCTCCATCAGCACCTCGTTCTCTTCAAACTCCCTCACCCGGGCCTCGGAATCCGACAACGTTGCGACGGTGGCATCTCTCTCCAATTGGTATCTCGAGCAGTCAGCCTGAAGGGATTTCCGCATCGCCTCCATCACCACCCTCAACTTGGTTTGAGCAAGCTCTACAGCCTCAAGCTTCCCAGATAACTCCTCTATCTGCTCAAGATCCGCTTTCCGAACCTCGTCCACCGTGGCAATGGCCATATCGATCTGTTCCTTGCAAGTAGCCTCCATTTTTCGCAGTTCGGCCTGGCTGGCCTCTTCCATAGTTTTCTTTAGACGTCCGGAGGCGGCCTCGTGCTGAGAGATCTGGATGGCCTGATCAGCGAGTTGCTTGGCCTGGTCGGAAACCACTAACCGCAGTCTTATGTTGGCACTCCCAATTTCCTCATCGGCCTTGACCAGTCGAGCATGATGCCCCATCAACTTCCTGGTCTCCTCAGCAACCCGGTCGATATTTGCTTTAGCTTCGTTCCCCATAGCGACAACCCGAGTAGTAAGCAAATCAAGGTCCAAGGATTTGGCCTCATCAAGCACCTTTACCATAGGGTTGCGAGGAAGAAGGTGCTCACCGGTAACCTCGTCGAAGGAAATCTCATGAGAACTCGGATCCAAATTAGGATGACCCGCAAATGGATTACGAGCCAAGCCAGGACGATCAATCTGAGTAACGGTAGGATTTTCAGACGGGTGCGGAGAGAGTGTGAAATCAGTATCCTCCTCCATGATATCATGAAGAGGCTGAATTGGGGGCTGAGGACCAGGTAAAGGCTCGGATAGGGAGCGACTCCTCTTTCTCTTTTGAATATCCTCTCCAATAACCCCGAGAAGAGGACGGTAGCCGACTACATCCCCGGAACGGTGGGTCGGAGGCTTCGGCTTGGCGGAAGCTTTGGAGAGCTTGTATTGTTCAAGCATGTGCCAAAGATCTGTGGTCTTGGCCGTTTTACCTGCTCCTGATATGAAAACCAAGTGTCACCAACATGTATTGAGCCATCATTCGAGAATTAAAAGAGTAAAGTGAAATTCACCTTGAACCGCCGAAGTTGCTTTAGTAGAGGCGCTCCCGGAAGATAAATCAACGCCGGTCCCAACTTTATCGGCTTTCTTAGATTTCTCCATCCCCTCCAGACCTTCGAAGGCTTGGCGGAAAGCGTCATCCGTCCACTCTTGCATCTCGCCTACTTGCCCAGAAGACAAAGCCCCGACACTGTCGCCACCTCCGGTGCCTTCTCCTTCACCTTCGCCTTGCTCCTCCTCCACCTCTCCCTCCTCTGGGATATCTGGACATGTGCTGGGAGAGGGACCGTAAGACTTTTTGAGCTTCTTCCCCCCGGCCACTGGATGTTTTGGAAAGGGCCTCCTTTTACTGCTCTTTGACTCGGCCCCTTCTTTAGCTTGGGCAGCCTTCTCTTCAATCGTGTCCCTCTGCTTGACCACAGACTACTGTGGAAGGATAAAGCTGTACTCCAAGAGTGTAGCGTTCCTGATCAGGTAGGCGGCCGACCTATCTCTCCCAGTAATAGCTTCTATTTCTGCTGCCGTCTGAACCAGGCGGTCATTCTCCACGACCGCAAAACCACCTGTCGCTGGCAAAAACTAAAAACACATAAGAAAGAGTATTGCAACCAGAACGGGAATTAAAAATAAAGCTTTGACTTACATCCGGAAGTGAAGTGCCGAATAGAAATGGAGTCATCCCTGACAAAGAACCATTCCTTCTTGAACATGCTGTACTTGGAGTATAAATCCAGGACCGACTTAAAAGTTACGGCCGATTCCAAGCTGATGTAGGGAGACCCCTTCTTGTAACCTCTAAAGTTGTACAAATATTGGATCTCCCGGTTGAAGGAGGACGCATATATCTCCTCTGGAAGATGACAAAGAGACTCACCAGAATGGCATAAGAGTTGGGCTGAAGCTGGAATGGAGCTACCTTTAGATATGTGAGAAAGCTGACTACCCAGGCATTGAGAGGCGGGATGGCACCACACATGCAATGGTATCTGCTGTAGGCAAAATATCCTTCGGGAGGATCATACGGCATCACTCCCGCATCCGGCAATAACATGCATGCTCGGTCAATCCCGAAAGAGCGAGATATAGCATCAAGTTGCTCGCCCTTGAGTAAGCTAGGGAAGCAATCAGGAGGCAAGTTAAGAAGTTCCTGAGGACCGTATCCATCCACCAATGATCTCGGGGCGGACCCATGACGGACAGATCCGGACTGAGCTGGGGGCACTGTGGAAGGCTCTTCTTTGTCCTGTGTTTTCTTCTTTTCTGATCGAGTTTCCACTTTATGAGACATTTATCTGCAGACACAAGAAAATCGTTAAGACACATAAACTATGTAATCTAGAGTTCCACTGGTTTCTTAGTAAAAATTCATTTGGCATTTCTCAGTAAAAATTCATTTGGCATTTCTCAGTAAAGGCTCATTCGGCATTCTCAACTAATGTTCATTCGGCTTCCTCAGGATAGGGTCCATTCGGTATTAAAACTTCAAGCCCATTCGGTAAAAAAAAAAATTTCCATTCGGCGGCAAAGAGGTCTCACCTGATTCGGCTGGCACTTTGATTTGGCGAAAACAAGAGTTTGATTCGGCAAATGATTTGGCTCGGTTAGTGAAGAATGACGAAGGCCTAACACCTCTACTTATAGGCAAATAAAGGACACCGGACCAACTGGACCGGCACTCAGGGACCGAATGAAGATGACCAAGAAACAAAGTAAGCTGTATGCCAGCATACGCCCCACTTTGGAGGGCAAATGTTGGGCGAATTCTCACCATCGGACCAGAATAGCCAAACCAGCCACCCTTCAAATTACAGCAAACCAACTCATTCACCTACCACCGAATCAATGATCTACCGGTCCAAGCAATGCCGAACCAACCACTCCACTAGAGTCCCACCGAACCAATCCTCTGCCAAACCAACCACTCCACCAAAGTACCACCGAACCAATCCACTGCCGAACCAAGAACTCATCACCACCCATCTACTACCGAAACAAGGCTCTGCCGAACCAACCACTCCACCAGAGTCCCACCGAACCAATCCACTGTCGAACCAAGACCTCATCACCACCCATCTACTACCGAACCAAGGCATTGCCGAACCAAATTTGCCAGGCCAGATTGTATCAGCCCGGGCCCATCAGCAGCTGTATACATCCAAGACCCCTACCCCCAGCCTCACTCTATAAATAGAGGGGCAGGGGTACAACAATGGGGGACAAGTTTGAGAGCTCAAGCACGGAGAGAACTTTCAAACAACTTTCTTTTAGTTGTATCAAAGCTTTGTACTTGTAATCTAAACAAGAAAAGAGAAATAACATATAAAGTGGACGTAGGCACATTCTGGCTGAACCACTATAAATCTGCGTGTCTTTTACAGTTCAGCCCCTACTTTTCATATATTTGCATAAATCACCCAAATCACTAAGAGCAACATAAAATCTATTAAATCATACGACTTTGAGGTGTTTGTCCATTTTCTGTGCAAACAGGCACTTTACTAGCAATAAAGTGTAGGTAAGACTAGATATTGATGAGGAAATTAAGTTAGTAATTAGGAACAACGGACGCTTCAATCCCAAAATATTTAGGATTTTGGGAAAAATACATTTTAGATGCAAAGTGACACCATTCAAGGATGACCACTCACTCTGGATGAAATAAGATGAACATGGATATGAAGATAATTTTCCATTGGACATGGATGAAGAAGAAGATGGCAGAATTTTCCACTAGTTGTTTGACGAGATCACTAGAAATCATATGCGGACAAGAGAAGAAAAGATTTAAGTTTGACGTAGGGGACATGATGTTTGTTTAAATTTCTCTCTCTTGGGAAGGTCGTGAGATTTGAAAAGTCGAAAATGTCAGCACTAAAGATTTGTTAGGCTCTTCCCAATTTTAGAAAGAATAGGAAAACTTGCTTATAGCGTGGAGCTACTGGATAAGTTGGCAGGAGTCCATAACAATTTTCACGTTTCGCACTTAAGAAAATGCCTTCATAGCATAACTATTGTTGTAGAGCCTGATCAATTAGAGGATACTGAGACGGAGCCTATAGCATCTTGTGCCACTGCATGCATTTTGGAGCACGGAACTAGGAATCTCCGCAACAAAGTAATTAGGTTGACAATAGGGCGAAAAACTGATGGAAAGCATGAGGACTTCTTATCCTAAGCTTTTCACCGGCAAACTTTTCTCTCCGAATTTAGGTTTTGGTTGCATCGTGGTTACTAGATTGGATGGTAGGAAATATTTGCTACACTTTTACTATCACTTTTGCACTCATATATAACATTTTGCATGTTTAGGATGTTTGCATACTATATGTCATGACACTTGCATTCAAGCCTAGATTGTCTACATACATAATAACATTACACTTTTGGATGAGTAGATGGTTGTGTAGATAACTTTGTTTTATGACATGAATGTTTATTACGCATTGTGTTGTCCACCTCTTGAAAAGATTTCGGGGATGAAATCCGTTTAAGGGGGAAAATGCAATACCACGTAAAAATTAACAGAAATAAATAAAATAGATAAACTAATTAAATTAAGACAAGGCTAAAATGAAAATTTTGCAAAAGTAAGAATTTGACTATGGAAGTTATGTCGTTGCGTTCACGACAAAATTCTGATCAATTTCCATATATAATGTTCTGAAAACAGAGCTCAAACCAAAAAGTTATGGACATTTGAAGTTTTCGGATTTAAAATAATTTAAATAGAATTAAAATTAAAATAACTAAATAATTCCCAAATTTGAAATTTGAAAAGTAACAATAATTAGACTTAGAGGTTAAGTTATTGTTAAAATTAACGACTATGTTAAAAGGTTAATTAATGAATAAAATAAATTAATCAATGGCATAAAAATATTGTTCCTTAAATAACTATAACGGTCGACCACCAACCTAGGTCCCTATGTGTGGCAGCTAAGATTTTGTGCAAATAAACATACCTGATTATATTATTTTTAATCAAATTTAATCTGACGGTTCTAGTATATTCTAACCACTATAAATAAGAGCATAGCCTGCTCACTTTTATTCATGAATTATTTTGGGAACCAAGCGAAGCTCTGTCAGTTCTCTCTTCAAAGACTCAACTTTTTTTAGTGTTTTAGGTAACAGATTCCAGATGTTTTTTTATTTTATTTCTGATTCCATTCTTCTCTAATCTCTAAATTTCTAAATCTAATCTATATACAAATCCCTTATTGTATATATCTTAAAGGGGAGATCTGAAAGAAATTATTGGAGGCATGGCAAATCCAAAACGAGGAAGAGCTAAGGATCTATTGTGAGTGGAAATCTTAGTCTTTCTTATTTTAGTAGTCAAATAGAATAGTTTGAATTTGATATATATCTTGTGCAATTTTGGTTTACGAAAACATCACATAAAAACCCCCAAAATTCTCCCAAAGCAAAATGTCAATTCTTAGGTAGGTATCTCAATTTTTTTTATGTACCAAAATAATGGAATTTATATGGATTTTATAATTTCAATGTTTTACCTTCTATTTCGCTTCTTATCTTTTCCTTTGGATCCGATTAAGGGTTTTGATTAGGAAATGGTGTGTAACGCATGAGTTCTTATTCATAGTTTGCATTGTCTATTTCCATAATTTGAATAGAAATTCCCTTTCTCTTATTCATGTAAAAAGAAGTGGAATAGAGCGTAAAAGTAAATTGAAATTTTCTAATATTGATTTATACCGTTGTTTTATTATAAAATTAATTTAGTTTGGATTCTATTTTATATAATTCTATTGATTGAATAATGGATAATGGAATTATGGTATATTTGTTTATATGGTGACTTGTATAATTTTTGAAGATTTGACATTTAAGCATTAGTTTGGGGTGTAAACCGTGCACGCTTAGAAATTTACTAAGTGCGTATATGTATATGTGTGTATAAATTAGTGTAATGACGTAAGATTATAACGTATTAATGGAGTAGTTAATAGGTTATTAATTATTATTGAACTCCTACTTAGGAAAGTGAGTAATTGTAGAGGCAAAATATGAAGTTTTCTCAGAATGCCTTAATAATGGATATGGTGAGATTTGTGATAATATGTTAAGAGAGTGTTATAAATTATGACCAAGTTATATGGATGCGAGATCAGTCAAAAACGCACAGAAGTCTACCAAGCTAATCTAGCTACCAAGCTACCAGCAGTGTCACTTTAGAGCTGATGTGAGACATCACCTATAATAAGTAACTACGGAGGATGCGAGGTTAGTTCCAAATTATATAAGGTAAATCTGCCCAACTAATCTGACTATCGATACCTACAAATAGAATGTGAGATGTCACTATAGGGTGTGGGTTATAATACGAAGGACTCACTTTAGGGATTGAAAGTATTAAGTGGCTATGTGAGTGCCTGTCTCAGCCATATATAGGAAGTAAATGGTCGAGGTTAATAGGTAGGCACAATAATGGATATCTTAAAAAGGTCCACTTTGATATGAAGTATTAATTGGCCGAAGAGATTCTATGCAATGTCAGCTAGATAAGTACCAATGAGGAGTCCGCTGTTGGATATGTATTAAATGACTGGGGACCTACCGTAAAT
Source organism: Allium fistulosum (assembly GCA_030737815.1). Taxonomy (NCBI): domain Eukaryota; kingdom Viridiplantae; phylum Streptophyta; class Magnoliopsida; order Asparagales; family Amaryllidaceae; genus Allium; species Allium fistulosum. The sequence continues at coordinate 267,789,732 of CM060904.1, read as the reverse complement.
AAGGTATTAAATGGTCAAAGACTGCCTATTTCCCATTAAAAAGGTATCAAGTTACTTGGGTACTATCTCTTACATTGATATGACATTAATGACGATAGATATGGGTTATTGGGTTGAAAGAGTAATGGTTATGGAATTGGAATTTGGAAAGCCATGGGGCTTAAAGTTGGAAAGATTTAGAATAAAGCCAATATACAAAAGACATGTTCCTATTTAAACTATATTGTCCAAGTACTGTTATAGTAAGGCTTGAGATTTTTTTTAAATGACATATGTTGTTCTGACTCCCTACTTATTACAACATAGGTTAGGAAAGGCGATGTTGAAGGCGAATGTGAGGAGGGAACTTGTTGCAGTTTACCTATTTATCTACTTATGTTATTTTTTAATGTACTCATTAAAGAATAATGATGTACTTTGAAAATGTTGTACTATGGATATGTGGTGGTTGTTATCGGTTTCATGTTATATATTTTACGACATTGGATTTTAAATGAAATGGGTATTGTTTCTGTTATTATATTTTACCCTTCCTCCGTCAGTTTTAAAACAATAGATAAATAGCTCTGTATTATTCTTTATACCAACCAACAACCGGCTTTGGAATGGGTCTAAGTTTCGATGGGCCTTTTCTGGATTGGAATTTAACTTCGTTTCGAGGCGGGTTGTTACAATATATCTCATTAAATGAACAGTTGGATCTGTTCTTTTGTTATACATCTCCAGCATTGGTAGCTTAAAATCAAGTGGATTCCTGACATACTAGATGTTTGGGGTAAATGGATTTCTATTTACATCCTCCAAACTCTAATCAGAGGATCCACCTCTAAGCACCAGTCTTATCATATTGGAGACTCTGTCAATATCATTCAATGGAGATCTGTAAGGCTTCGCACATCCTTGTCTCGGATCTTCATCCTACCCCTCGTTCCTATAGGGAATTTCCGGTCCTAGCCCTTATGGTTTTATGTTCACCTTCTGGTCTTCATACCTAACTTCAGCATTTTCGATCTTCGGTCTACCAACTTTCCCAAAGCCTGGATTAGTTGTGCCCCCTTACCATTGTGATCGGTATTGATATGATTGTGATTGGCACCGATCTGTTTTGGTGTGGGGTTTAGCTACATTATGTCCTACTCCATTCTCTTATATATTTTTTTCCTTCCAGCCTATGATTCTAAGTTCCATCTTCTTCGGCTCTCTTTTGTTGTTCTATTCTTCTAAAAAATCCATAGCATCTCTTCTTGTCGTAGTCGCAGTCTAATTTGCATTTCTTTCATCATCCTTTCCATCTCTTCATTTGTAACATAGATAGAAGATGAATTTGTAGTTAAAAAAACCTCTTGGCTGCCCCCATGTCCTTGCTATCTTCTACGACAATAGCACTACTTTTAGGCCTCTTCATCTTCTCCAAATCTCAGATCTAAGTCGTTCATAATGAAAGCACCAAAAAAGTTGAACCAAAAGATGCCATAGCACCCCAATGTTTATTACATCTAAATCTAGCTAGTATGAAAACGATAGAAACATGAACAGACACATGAACTTTATAGTTGTTCAGAAAATACTTTGGCATACATTCATGTAATCCTTGTTATTGATAGTTTTCTCTTTGGAATACAACAATTATAATCAAAATTGGAGCTACCCTCTCATTGAACTCGGTTTCACATCAGTTTTATGAGTTAAGGAGGAAGAAATAGAGTGTTAGATCCAAATTGCCAATCCCCTTTCTACTTGAAGCCGCCTTGCTATTTATAGATGATTCCAAGCACAAATATCACTATTTAGGCTTGAATATATCTCAATCTCTAGATCTAAAAAACCCTGTATGACGAACATGTCAAATTGGAATGCTCAAATCATATCAGTACCGATTACAATCGCGGTTAGTACTGATGAAGTACAATTAGTGCCAAAATGTCCCTTATCATATGCATCTTCTCAATTTCCACAAGTACGAGCACACTTCAAGAATCATATTTTTGGTACCAATCACAATTTTGATCGTTGCTGGTCAAAGTTGACTTTTTTGACTTCAAATTTCTTGTGTGGCTTCATATCATCATCCTAAGATTGCCCATAAGTTCTTGATCTGTTTTGTCTTCGTCTAAACATTCAAATTCACTTAGAAGTTGCTCGGTTCAAACACTGGATAACACTAACCAAATTATATTCGTATTGATCAAAATTTGGTCAGTACCAATAAAAAAAGTGCATTTCCTAAATTTAGCCAAATCTTTAGTTTCTTCAATCCTGGCATTTTCCAAGCTTCTTGATTCATTTCTTCATCCTTTTACAGTCTAGTTCATCTGTTAGAGTCTCTTCTAAGACTACGGAAAATTTGCCATAGAGATATAACAACATAGCATAATGAAATACAAACATGTGTATAACTATGTACATATACATATAGATATTGGGATTTATATCTATTGTATGTACATACACATTATACATACATATGCATATGGCAAGTCCAAATGAATATCGATATTGCGAATGCCTAAGTTTGTATATCTATGTTTTATGTTTGAATATACTATATTATATGTATAATTTATAGTACCATATATATGTGTGTGTGTGTGTGTATGTATATGTATATAAAATTTAGATTTATATACATAGACACCATATGTATTCTACCACTTATTCCTATAAAAACAAAACTATATAATAGAATTGGATATTTTCAAAAAAAAAGAATATTTGGTAAAAAATTAAAGATGGAAATAAAATTGCTCATTAGATTAAAAAAGGAAACTGAATTGATGGTATGAAGGTTTCCTCTTTTACAACATTAATAAATAATAAGTGCAATATCTATACGAAATGAATTGTATGCTCAGTCACATCAAAATATCTCGGCTCTTAAAAATTGCAGATCCAAAATCATAAATTTAACATAAACAATAATACAATAACATGATTACTATTTTTGAACGTTGCAATATACATAAACACACTTATGAAATTTTTTATTTAATATTTAAATTTCAATTACATATAACTGACTAAAAAGTAAGACATTAAATGTATTAACTGAAATACAAAATGATATTAACTAATATACTCAACTTAATAAGATAAAGCATACATACGTACACACATACGTAAATATATATATATATATATATAAACATAATTTAATTTATTTAAGCTTTAAATCTATAACCGTAAGTGAATTGAATTGTGAAAGCAAATGAAAATTTTATAGCAAAACAAATCTACATTGACTAATAACTTTAGATTTAATAACCAATATAACCACATAAGATAAAGCAGGAAATTTTTTATTTTATAACTAAATAACAATATACAAGAGACTTTAGATTAATTTAATAAGTGGCAATCTATACACACATATATGTGAATTAGGTCAGGGTTAAACATTATGAATAAATAAAATAAAATAGAAAAATCGAACCTAAAAAATCTTGTCGTTTGTAATAATAGATTACAACATGCCATATGGGTAATTATGTAATTTGTTACATAAATCTAACTCGATAAACAATCTTGTTCGATGTAAAATGTGTTTTCTTTCTATTATATACTTAATATAATATGTTATATTAATTAAATAATTTAATTAAGACTGTATTCATCAAAAAAATCCATAAAAGTATGTTTTATGATAGTAGTTACAAAATGTTGTAACCATGAGCAATTTATCACAACGAAAATAATCATAGCATCTTAATATTCCTAGTCAAGATATAAGAAGACCAGATATTGATGCATCATGTAACACCTCTAATTTTTAATAACATTATTCAGAAGATTTAATTAAAATAAATTAAATAGAATAATGTAGATAAGGAGATTGAGATCGGTAAATAAATGTAGTGGTCGTCTTATTAAAATAACTGAACTTATAAATGGTTAAGTGTTAGCAAATTAAACATAAGGGTATTAGGGTAAATAGTCGCCCATATTCCCACCCTTATACCATTACCTCTAGGCAATACACGTTCATTTATCATAAGCAAAATTTTAAAACGTAAGAAGGGAAGGAGCCGGCCATTAGGAAGAAGTGAAGAATGGAAAATAAAATATAAAGCTTAGGATTCTAGCTAGGAGAAATCAATCTCCAATTTCCTTACCCAATCTAAGGTGAATAATAATCACTACATCTCTATTTTTGGTTTTATAATCATATGTTTTCGAATTTATGGGTAAATTCGTTTTAATGATATATTGGATGATGATATGCTTGATTTTGAATTTGTTTAGATTAAACAAGATTATTTAACAAAAGATATACACAGTTTTAGGGCAAAACCAAGGTTTAATGATTTTTAAGCGCCATGGAAAATTTATATGTTATGAAAAACATGATTTTGGTGTTGGGTTTCAATTTTCATAATTTTCCAAGCCGTGGAGAATTAGTTATAAATTTTCAAAGGAAAATATGGTTACTTGGGTTTATAAATTTATATTGGAAAATATATTATGAATTTGGGTCTGAAATTTTGATAGTTAGATAACATGATTAAAGTGAATTTCTGGAATTTTTAGAGGTTTTTACTAAGCGATTTAATATGGAAATTAAATAATTTTAAAAGGAGGACCTAAATGGTTTAATTTTTTTGTTAATAGGAAGGGCTTATTTGTTAAAAGTTATCTATTTTTAGATTTGAGAAAATGCGGCAAAAATTTAGTAAAATAATTTGAAGGTTTTAGATAGCCAATCAGGTATTTACAAGTAGGCAAGTTAGTTACAAAAAGTTTACTTCATTTGGTAAAAATAGCCTTTTGCTAAGAAAAAGGGGTTCCACCTTCTTTGGAAGGACCTTTTGACTCAGAGCTTTCGCCTCTAACCTAGTAAAAACCTTCTAGGTCGAAACTAGTAAACTAATACACATGGTATCATTTAGATGGTACGTAGTGGATTGGAGAAAGGCAGAAGATAGGGTATCGAAACGCACCTTTCGAAGGGGTTGGTTCCTTTGTTTTTTTTAAAGAAAAGCGCTTGCATGTTTATAAAGGGGTTTTGACATAGTCAAAACCTACGGTTATGAAAGGTATTTCAAAAGAAGCTTTCGAAAGGGAGCTACCGCCTTTGTTTTAAAAAAGTAGCTTCCGACATAGTTACTTAGGTTTTATTTAAAGCTTTCGGAAGGGGTAGTTTCGACCAAGTCGAAACCCTTATGTTAAATGATGTCTTCCGATGGTATTGTAGACATCAATGTTGTTGAAAGGTACTGTTGTTTTTATAAATACAAGCCACTTCCTACTAGTATCGAAAGGGGTTAGGAGTTTTGAAGGGAATGTTGTCGAAAGGGGTTTTGAAACCAACCTTCAATTGATTTACCTAGATGGTTTAATTGCTTTCAAAAGGATGGTTTCGACACCATCAATCTTCCCCCATACTTTTTGAAATAGAATGGTTTCGAAAGAGATGCTTTCGCTAATGTTCACTTTGACTCATAAGTGTTATTTTAAATATAAACCCAATGGATTCAAAGGTGTATTTTCAATGGTTTCGAAGGGTAACCTTCAATGGTTTCGAAAGGGATACTTTCAAATGGTTTCGAAGCTATGCTTCTATACTTATATGATAGTACTTTAACTTGGTCAAAAGGTTTTGAAAGAGTTTTTTTTAAGTATTCGAAAGGCAGGAGCCTAATGGTTTAAAGTTAGCTTTTAAATGCTTTCGAAGGAGATTCTATAAGGTCAAAAGCAAGGTTTCGAAGGAGTCGAAAGGTTTTATAACCTAAACTCATTTTTAAAGGAAAAACCCATGGCTAAATAAAGGAGTTTTGAAATGACTTTAAGTATGTAAATTTGAAGAAGTGTCGCCTTGATAAAAATATAAGTTAAAAGGTTTAACTATGTTTTATATGAAAAAGGACCTTAAACCTACAAGAGTGGTATTGTTAAATTGTTATGTTTACTTCCTCAAATATGAGATATTCACATGATACAGAACCTATAACTGTATTTTAGGGATAGAGGGGTAGGAGAACCAGCTAGGTTAACCCAGTAGTGAATATAACTTGATTAAACTCCTGAATGAGTAGAATTGCATCCAAGGAGTCAGGGAGACCAAAATATTGGATGCATAAATGTTGAAGTTGTCCGGGAGTTAGGTTCATAGTAAACCCATGAAAACTATGATTAGGAAGTTATTAGGAATAACCAACAGGTTCATAGTAAACCCATGAGAACTATGTATTAAGGATAGTTGGTAGGCGCTAATTAGTTTGTAGTGAACTCATGAAAACTATATTCGGATTAAGAATTGAAATTAGTCAATAGGTTCTTGGTCAACCCATGAAAATAAGGATAAGAAAGAAGTTAATGGCGGCATCAGTAGGTTTCTAGTCAACCCATCAAAACTAGGATAAGATAGGAGTTACTGGATAAATCCACAGGTTCTTAGTATGCCCATGAAAACTAGGACAATGATTAGTTATTGGAATGACCAATAGGTTCAGGGGAACCCATGAATTAATTAAGTTAATTGGCAGGGTTCTATAGGTTCTTAGTGATCCCATGAAAACTATGAATAGGACTGGGTGTCCATGAACTATAAAAAGGTTATTAGTAAACTCATGAAAACTATTAGGTTAATAGTGACCCTTGAAACTATAATTATGACATGGAGTCAATTAAACGGGGATGGGAAATCCAAAATGTTTATATGTATGCATATCATCATAATATTTTGAAATGTATGCTTTAACCATTGTGGATGTAGGAGCACAATATATGGTTTTGAAAAGGAATTTAGGATACTAGTGAGGGGAAAACCCGTTCCATTAAGCAGGGTGGTCTCACTAGATATCTAAATGGATTGAGATGTTAGATTATTATTCATACCAGGCTTTATGTGTGACTCGAAGTTTTTGTTTTCCCCTTAAACTCTCGGGTACTCAATTGATTTTTAGTAGTTTGAGGATTAGGGTTTTCAGGTTTTCTTCTTAGACGAATAAAGCTTCCGTAGGCGTGCAGGAGGCAGTTAGTTATTTAGAGTATCTTTTCCACTATGTATTTTTGTTGTCAAGGCAGATTTATTAGCCTTATTATATACTCTGATCAACCAAGGAGGCATCTTCATATGTCGCTCTTGGCGTATGTGTAATAATTATATTTTGCGGAACGTGGTTAACACTCTTGGGATTATGTAATGAACATGAGATGTTTTGAATGTAATGTGGAAATGTTTTTTTTATTTGTTAAATTTTTTTTTCCATATTCTTATGATCGGTGTATTAATGTATCTAGCAACGCCGTATTTGGTCGCCGAGAATTAATAACTATGGATGACTGCAACATCCGTAGTCGTTAGTTTTGGGCCTCCAAGTAGGGGGATGTTACAAGTTGGTTTTAGAGCGTAGGTTTATGAAACTTTAAAAGAAAGTTAAACCTAAAAGCTTTTTGAAACATAATCCAATAAATCAGAAATATGATCGGGGTTTGGGTTAACAATATAGTAACGTACTTGTATTTTATATATAGGTATATATCTAAGTACGTATTCCCCTCTCTTTTAGACCGTTTTTATGTATCTTACTAAGGCTCGTATGGAGATTTACGAGAAAGAGGATATGGAAGCAGTAAACGGAAGAGGAATTCTAGGCGAAGGAAGCACCACAACCAATGGAAATGCTCAACCTAATACCAAGAGAAACAAAAGTCGATAGGCTAACGCTAGCCCAAATGTTGAAGACAATGTAGGTGCCTGAAATCCACCAGTAGATATGAGGATGGTGTATCAGCTATTGGCTAATATTTTGCAAGCAAGAGCTGATGGTAACGTTGGTGGAGTTAATCATGTAGTTCCAGTTGGATATAACTATGCTAGGCTGACCAAAGTCTACACCAATTTGGGTAGAAAGCCATTTGTTGGAACGGAGGATGATGTCGAGGTTGATAATTGGCTTTTGAGCTGTGAGAGGATCTTTACTGATTTAGGTTTGGATGATGGAGAGAAGAGTAGGCTGGCCTCTAGACAGTTGCAAGGGGTAGCACTACACTGGTGGAATAGTGTGACAGCCGGATTTCTGGAGGAAGAGCTGACATGGGCAGATTTCAAATGGAGGTTTGAGCAGAGGTTCTTGTCTTAAGTTGCCAAATCGGCATTGATGAAGAAGTCCATGGATCTTGTTCAGGGAGATATGTCAGTAATCGAGTATGCTGCTAAGTTTGACTAGCTATCTCGATATGGGTATGCTACTATAGACACTGACATGAGAAGTAATGAATGGTTCATTTGTGGACCAAGGTCAAGGCTAGCTAGAATGAATATGACTCATGTCAGAGAGCCTTGTAATGTGGTGGTGGAGATGGCTATTCTCCATAAGGAGATGCTTGAAGTGTCCGTTAAGGAGAAGCCAGTTGAGTCCTAGGGTCCTTAGGGAAAGAAGAGGAAATTCTTTAAAAAGAAGAGAGCCCAGAAAGTGGATGCTGCCAAGAAGGTAAAGGCTGATTTAGTAGGCTTCAAATGTGATAAATAAGGTTATTATGCTCATGATTGCCAGATAGGCAAAGGATAGAAGCCTGTAGAAGAAGAATGTGAAATGCTTAAACTATGACCAAGTTAGGCATTATAAGAACCAATGTCCAGAGCCAATCAGGACGGATAGAGGGAAGGTTTTTGCTATTGAGCCACCATCTTCATCTAGACCTACTGTAGTAGAGAAAGGGAAAACTATGATGGAAGGTACGCTTTTGATTCAGAGTATACCAGTTAGGGTAATATTTGATACCGGTGCATCACATTCATTCATGTCACAGTATTTGGTTGATAGGTTATGCATTGAACCCACTTACCTTGTTACTTCCTTAAGGGTTGCCAATCCAATAGGAAGATATGCAACTCTAGGGATGAGATGTGAACAGTTAGAACTTGATTTGTTAGGTCATAAGTTTGCATGCAGTTTTTGTGTTTTTGATTTCGTAGATTTCGGGATCATTTTGGATATGGATTGATTGGGTAAGTATAAGGTTAGGATATTTTGCCAGGATAGGGAAATATCAGTGAAGCACCAAGATAGTCATAGCCGAGTCAACTTTTCAGTGGAGAATTCCAGTATGAGTGTTTGTGCTTTGTTAAGTGCCATGGAGGTTGGAGAAGAGTAGGTTAGGTTTGAGTGGCAAGAGTGTTTGTAGATGTTTTTGAGCCGGTCACAGGGCTACTACTGAAATGAGCTATCGAGTTTTGAATGGATCTTGTACCAGGAGCTAAACCTATGAGTAGACCACCTACCAGGATGACATTGACAGTGATGAAGGAATTGAAAGTGCAGCTAGTGGATCTTGTGGGAAGGAATTTTATTAGACCAACCAGTTCACCTTAGGGAGCGGTCGCGGTTTTCGTGAAGAAACCCGATGGGTCGTTAAGGATGTGCATCGACTATCGTAAGTTACATCAAAGGACAATTAAGAATAGGTACCCTCTGCCGAGGATAGATGATCTATTTGATCAGTTGAATGGAGCCGGAGTGTTCTCCCAATTGGATTTGGTGATGGGGTTCCATCAGTTGAGAGTGGTGGAGGATAGCATTCCTTTGGACTAGGTATGGTTCGTATGAGTGATTAATGATGCCATTTGGATTGACAAATGCACCTACTTTCTTCTTTGATTTGATTAATGGGTATTTCGAGAACACTTGGATAGGTTCGTATTGATATTCATTGATGACATTTTATTGTACTCAAAAGTTGAAAGAGACTATGAGATTCATCTTAGAGTGGTGCTTGGAATGCTGAGGCAGCGAAGTTTTAAAAGTGTCGTTTTTAGAAGAAAGAGGTTAAGTTTCTTTGTCATGTGGCTTCAAAGGAGGGATTGTTAGTCGATCCTGTTAAGATCAAAGCTGTTAATAATTGGAAGAGACCAGAGACGGTAACCAAGATTAGGAGTTTTCTTGGACTTGCTAGCTATTATTGGAGATTCATTAAGGATTTCTCGCGGATAGCAGCACCTTTGACTAAGTTTACCAGGAAAGATGTGAAGTTTCTTTGGACCGACAATTGCGAGGAAGGGTTCCTTAAGCTAAAGCATTTGTTGACCAATGCACCAGTGTTCGTAGTTCCAGATGGTAACCAAGGGTTGGTAGTATACACTGATGCATGTGGAACTGGATTGGGAGCAGTGTTGATGTAGAGGTGTAAAGTTACTGCCTACGCATCCAGACAGCTTAGACCACACGATTAAGATATCCTACTCATGACTTAGAGTTGGGTGCGGAGATTTTTGCCTAGAACATTTGGAGGTATTATCTCCTGGGAGAGAGATTTGAGTTGTATACCGATCATAAGTCTTTAAGATGCTTATTCTCTCAGAAGGAGTAGAATATGAGGCAGCAGAGGTGGCTGGAGTTTTTGGTAGCTTATGGTTTTGGTATAGAGTATAATCCTGGGAAAGGAAATAAGGTGGCAAATACTCTCGATGGAAAACATTGGAATGTGGTGTTAGCTATGTTGACAGAATGGAAGCATCGAGAAACCTTGGCCAGTTGTGGTGTACAGTTGAGATATACTGCTAGTTCTAGTCAAGGTACTGCCTTGTTATCTTGTTTAGAAGTTTGACCTGTATTGATCAAAAGGATAACTTCTAAGCAAATAGAGGATCCAGTATTAGCCGAGAGGATTAGAAGGCTTGAGGTAGGATCAGAGATTGATGACCTAAAGGGTTTTAGTCTTGACCAAAGAGGATGTTGAGAAAGAAAGGACGATTATGCGTTCCGAATGTAGAGCACTTAAGGAGGGAAGTTCTAGAGGAATGTCATCGATCGAAGTTTACGATTCATCCTGGAGGGACCAAGATGTATCAAGATATGAAGAGGAGCTTTTATTGGGAAGGCATAAAGAGAGATGTTGGCTTGTGGGTTAGGCAGTGTGTGAACTGTCAACAAGTGAAGGCCGAACATCAGAAGCCAAGTGGATTTCTTTAGCCTTTAGATATTCCGGTCTAAAAATGGGATTCGATATCGATGGATTTTATTGACGGGTTGCCAAGGACGAATAAGGGAAACGAAAGTATATGGGTTATAGTAGACAGGTTGACCAAGAGTGCCCATTTCATTACAGTGAAGTTAACCAGGACAGTACCTGTTTTGGCGAGGTTGTTCATGAAGAACAAAGTTAGACTTCATGGGATTCCTGGTAGCATAGTCAGTGATAGGGATGCATTATTAACTTGCGTATTTTGGAGGAGTCTACAAGAATTATTAGGTACCAAGCTCCAAATGAGTACAACATATCACCCAAAGATGGATTAGCAAACAGAGAGAGTTAATAAGGTACTCGAAGATTTATTAAAAGCTTGAGCATTGGACTATGGTGGGTTTTGGAAAGATCACCTACATCTGATTTAGTTTTCCTATAATAATAATTATCAAACTAGTATAGTAATGGAGCCTTTTGAAGCTTTGTATGGAAGGCCATGCAGATCGCCAGCATTTTGGTTAGAGGCAGGAGACAGATTGGTCTTAGGTCTAGATTTGGTTAGAGAGGCATCATAAAAGATTAAGCTAATCCGAGGATGGATGAAGGAAGCTCAACCCAAGCAGAAGAGTTACGCAGATAGGAGGCATAAAGACTTAGAGTTCTCAGGGGGGGTGGAGTTTTCATTAAAGTATCACCTGTGAAGGGTGTGGTACGGTTTGAAAAGTCGGGAAAGTTGGCCCCGAGGTATGTTGGTCTATTCTAGATTGTAGAAAGGATTAGAAAGCTCACCTACAGAGCAGAGTTGCGGAGCAGTTTGGCAGGTGTCCAAAATGTATTCCATGTGTCTCATCTTCGCAAGTTTGTGCATGATCCAGAGGCTACTATTCCTCAGACAAAGTTGGAGGACTTGGTGGTAGAACCTAATTTTACATTTGTTTGACAACTAGTTCGGGTTGTACCGAGAGATGAGAAAAGATTGAGAACCAAGATAGTCAAGTTGGTGAAGGTTCAGTGGAGCGACAATGAGAAATACTGTACTTAGGAGACTGAGGATAGGATTCGAGAGGTGTTAGCACCAAAATTGGTCACTAACCTCGTAGAGAAAGATTGTGTAGAGATATAAGTGATGAAGATAAATTAAACAGAGAAGACAATGCTAATTTAAATGCAGAAAGTAAGAACACCAAATTTATAGTGGTTCAGCGTAATTACCTACGTCCACTTTGAGATTAAACTTTATTGATCTTCCTTATTGTTGATTACAAATACAATTCGTGAATCAAATGCTTGAATGAAATTGTTAAGTAGAGAAGATGAGTCTCAAAAATGGCAAAGTCTCCCCGGTGTTCTCTCCAAAAAAGGATCCTCTTCATTGTGACCCTGCCCCTCTATTTATAGACAAAGATGGGCTGGACTTCCCAAGTGGGCTTGGTAGCCGAACGCTCTAGCCCAGGTGTAGTGGTCGCTACATGCCGAACCAGGTATGCCGAACGCTTTGATGCCGAATGGTCCTTTCCATGCCGAACGGTCCCTTCCATGCTGAACGGTCCTTTCTATGCTGAATGGTTCGTTTGATGTGTGGGAAGTGCAGGATGGTTGCAGTTGAAGCCGAACGTACCACTGTCCGAAGCTCTTGACCGAACAATGCATGCAGGCCGAACGATATTGTTACCTTGAGTAGTTGTGCATACTGAATGTCTTCTGGATGCCGAGTACTCCCGTTGCCGAGTACTATGCCGAGTACCATGGGATGCCGAGTACTCCTGTTGCCAGGATCTACTTGATGCTGAGCGCTCTTGTTGCCGAACGCTAGCTGACGCTGAGCATTGGTTGACGACGAGTAGTTTTGTATGCCGAGTATTACGCCGAACGCCGAACACTACTTAACGCTGAGTCTTCTGGATGCCGAGTACCACGGATACCGAGCACTATGGATGCCGAGTACTACGGATACCGAGCACTATGGATGCCAAGCACTATGGGCACTATGGATGCCGAGTACTACAGATACCGAGCACTATGGATGCCGAGCACTATGGATGCCGAGCACTATGGATGCCGAGCACTATGGATGCCGAGTACAATTCCGAGTACTAGTTGCCTGGTCAAATCTTCAGGAAACACTTGCCCCCCATAGTGTATCGCGTGGCCGAACGTGATGCACTTTGAATCTAGTTCAACTTTCCTTGGTGATGCCTTCTCGAGAATGCCTGTGACGGAGGTGTGTGACGAGCGTGGCCTGGACGCCGAACTATACGTTCGAAGCCGAATAATCCTTATGTGCCGAACGTCACTTCGCTCTGATGCCGAACACTCTAGCATTGACCGGTTCTACCGGGTATAGCCCCTTCGACTTCCACCTCCCTTCTCTATAAAACCAGGCCTTTTCCTTCTTCTCCCCTTTACTTTTTTACTTCTGCCGTTCCTCGAGGATTTTCAATTCTATTCAGTCGTCCGGATTTAAAACTTAACTACTCCATCCCAATCTCCAATCTGCAAACTAGGTATCGTTTCTCGTACGATAGTAGTAGATTTCAAACGAGATGGCCGAGTGTGTCACGTAGAAGGCCTTTGAGTAGGTTGTCTCTATCGCGTCTTCATTGCCGAACGATGAGGCGAGGAGGAATGATCCGGTTCACCTACGGGCTTAGCTTCCTCGTGTCAAACCAAAGTTAACGGGAAGAAAAAGAAGGAAGGTGTTGGAGGGAGTAAAGGTGTTGTTCGCTGCTCCGGCGTATGTCGTCATGCGCCGGACGGTGGAAGGGGAAGTTGCCGAGCACTACCTTGGCCGAACGAACCCAGGCCTAACGCTTATTGAAATGCCAAACTATGACTTAGCCGAACGAACTAAGGCCAAACAACACTCAAATGCCGGACAGTATATGTGCCGGGCAACTGACATGCCGAACAAACACACATGTCGACTAGAACTTAAACCGAACAGTACAATTGCCGAACAGACGCACATGCCGAACAGTATACGTTTTGAACAACTGACCTGCCGAACATACATACATGACGAATACTCTACTCAGGCCGAACAATCCAAATGCCAAACAAAAGTTAGCCGAACCATATCAAGGCCGAGCAATGCAAATGCCGGACAATTATAAATGCCGATCAATGATAACTGTTGAACCATACTTAGGCCGAACACTGTAAATGCCGAACAAACAATTGCCTTGCTTAATCAATACAAGGACAAAGGTCTAAGCACACCATCATACGAAACTGACCCAGATCATTAACTCCCTAGCTTTAGTAGACTTAACGGGCTTTTTGAGACGGTCATCAATGACGGTCTTCGAAGGCGACGATTCGAAGCACATTTTTATATCTTTGAAATCTTTAGACTTTTATTGCTTGTACACAATTGCTTGCACTAGTTCACACACCACGTGGGGGGGGGGAAATTGTGTTGCCAATTCTAACGTTCAACGTTTTACAAGTATAGTTTTCTCAAGCACTTTGCCAGGTTCGTTATTTATTGAGGATGTCAAGAAAGTCTAGCTCCGCCACTATATCTGACAGGCCTGGGCCGTCATCAAGGCCAAAAGCTGCTGATACTTCTAATCCGTCGACTTCTCCTGCTCACAACTTAGCACCTGATGCCCTGGAGGTAGCAATTCTTCTAGACAATCCGATCGATTCACAAGCTTCGAAGATCAACGAAGCCGCTCTCCGACGGATATGCTCCATTCATGGGATCCCTTTCGCCGATGTGTTGGTCCCTTCGCGACACGATCGTCCTCATCTGCCCCTAGTCGGGTATACCGCCTGTAACAAGTTCATGTGTTGGATGGGCAGCGTGCCTCCGTTCAATTTATTTCTCCGGGATGTATTACAATATATCGACGTAGCTCCGTCGCAGCCGCACCCGAACGGCCATGCGTTTCTGTACGGGACCTATTTACTTTTCATGGCCGTCTTCTCCAGACCTCCTACCGCTGGCGATATCAGATACATCTATATGATCAAGAGACGAAAAGATAGTCCTTCCTTTATGTTCCTCGAGCCGTACCACAAATGCCAAATCATGACAGGAGCATGCAGTAAATTCGCCCTGTACAAACAGGAATGGTTCTACGTGCATTGCCCTCCTGGTTTTGCGAGGAGATGGGTTGAAGGCAGTAAGTCTCTCTACTGAGTCACTATTCGCATTGAACTGGAGTCATGTTTTTCCTAACTCTTTGTTTCATCCTTTCAGGTATCAACCCTCGTCCAGAAGGCCGAGGATATTCTGAGGCTGTTGATGCCATTAGAGCTCTTCCTGCCGAGGAACGAGACATCCGAACTATCGTCTCAAATGAATCATTGTCGGGGTTTGGTTTGCTAGCCCCTGGTCGTCGGATCAGCCTTCCAGAAGGTGTCACCATTCCCAAACCTTCGTCCGGTAAAGGGAAAAAATAGGCCGGATCGTCGTCGCGCCGCACTCCCGATACGCACGAAGAAGGTGAGCGCAAAGAAGACGAAGCCCTTGAGACTCAAGGCGAGAATGTGGGTCCCGCTTGGAATCCGGCAGTCGAAGTTCAAGATATTGAGACGTCATCCTCCCCTTCGAATGGAAAGAGGAAGTTAAGATATAAAGTTCAGAAGGAGAAAGTTGGTGGCACTTCAAAAGTCATGCCTATCCCGCCTGAGAAAGAAGCTTCCTCGCAGCACTTGGAAAGTTCCCTGAGGGGCCTGTCGAACCTGTCTATTCCCGATGATATTCTCAATTATGGGTTTGACGATCCTGAAGCCCTCAAGTTTTCTTCGCCCGTTAAAGGCAATGCGGGAGTTCAACTCCAGGTCCAAGGAGACAACACTCCGATTAGTAAAGATAAACGAACGGGTCTGTCGGGGGAACACTGGGACACACACACACATAGGCATTTCATCATACACTTCAAGTTTTTTTTCTTATCTCATGGATTTTTCTTAACTCGTTGTTATCTCCACTCTTTGCAGGTGATATGGGGTGTTCTCACGGACTCTATCGCCTTCATGGCTCTTCCATATTTCATCACTCTGGACAGGACTCTGGTTCAGGCAGACGCAGGGGCAGAGACGATTATGAAGATAGAGACAATCGTCCCCGTGAGTCGTCTCACCGCAAGAAGGCATATTCTCAATCTTCGCAGTCCTGTGATCCTCTTCCTCCAACTGTGCCGGATAAAGAGAAAACTTCACAGAAGGGTTACCACTTTGATGCTCCTCGAGAACAACACTCCGGTTCATCGAGTACGAGGCAAGTTCGGGAACAACGAAAAAGGGAAGAACTTTCAAAGCCTCCTCCCCTACTCCCGCGGTTGACCCAACTGTTGCGGAAAAGATGGTCGATCTTAAGGCCAAGTTTTCGAAAATTTGCTTTGACGGTTTGAAGTTCCTCCCGGCTATTCACCATATTCCTGGGCACGTGAAGCAGAGTGCCATTGCCTGCAATAACGACGTCTATGTTCAACATGACGCGTTTGTGCACTTGGTGGAGAAGATCTCAGAGGTATCCGTTGAGCGTCAACATGAGATTGATCGCCTGAAACTGGAGGCTGGCTGCGACAAAAACATCATCGAGCACCAAGACGTAGAGCTCGCTTCGTATAAGTCGAAGCTGGAAGCCGCTGAACAAAGCGCAAAAGATACTGCTGAGGCAGTTACTCGTTTAGAGGCGGCTCACAAAAAAGAGCTTGACGAAGCAGTCCAGCGCAGCGGTGCCCTCGCCATAGAGAAAGACTCTGTCCAAAAAGAGAGGGATGCGCTCGTCGTGCAAGTCGGAGAGCTGAAAGAATTACTCTCCAAGGAGAAGGAGGACAAGGTAGCTGCTCAAGAAGAATCACAACGATACTGTGATGAAATCGTTGCTACTCGTCTCCTGAAAACGAAGCTCGATGACGAACTTGCTGGGGTTGAGAAAATGAAGGATGAGGCCCGTGAGGAGGGCAAGAGAGAGGCTGTGTAGGAGATTGATTCTCGCCTCGAGGCGGCCGCAGAAGCCGGCAGGGAAGAGGTCAAATGCATGTTTGACCCGTTGATTGCTGAATATGGAGCCTGCGTCCTTATGCATCGCGACTTAACGTTCTTGGGCGACGGCTATCTCGAATCCCTAGCTGAGGCCTGGGAAACCTTGATAAAGATCACGAAGATTGAGTTGGGCTCCGAAGAGGTCGATGAGGAGGCCTTGGTGAAGGAGTTCCTTAGGGGGAATGAGCCATCGGATTTATCCGCAGCATTGGCACTTTACAGCAAAGGCTCTCCCCTTCCAAAAGAGAAAAATGATGAAGCTGGCCTGTCTGGGGCCAATATTACTGCTCCTCATATTGCTGCTCCTCCCGCTTCTCAATCGGTCGGTCAGCCGACACTTGATCCATTCGAGCAGCATGCTGGTTATGACTCCGAAGATCCCGGGCTCGGTGCTCATGTGCTATCCCCTATCTTGGAGGGTGAAACCCCACGCGCCACCGATAGCCAACCGGAACCTGGTAGGAAATTCTTCTTTCTCTAGAAGTTGAAAGATCCCGTCTTTCTTCAGTAGTGGCTACTCGTTCTAACGCTCATTCTTTATGTTTTCATGTAGGTTGTTCTGACGCCGAGCCAACTCCGAGGAGCGATGACGCCAAGGAGGAGACAGGGAAAACAAGCGACGCTGTCCATGCGAGAGTACTCCCTGGTCCCGATGCTCAAGTGATCGGGGCGCTAGATGATGATAAGCTTGACACTTCACCTCCTACCGAAGGGAGTGATGAAATTGAAATCACCGGCGCCTCTGAGCATACCTCGCAGATGAGCATGAAGGACCGCCTTGCCAAAGAGGAGAAGAAAAAGGTTGAGGTCAAAGTTGAACCTGGAATACTGGAACTGACCGACCCACGGAACAGACCTTTGAAAATCATTCTCCCAGGCAAGTTCAAACCACTGGACGTTCCGTCTCCTACCCTTGACTCCGCTTCTTTAGCAAGCAAGAAATCCAAGAAAAAGCGTGAGGGAGAGGAGTCATCGGAAAAAACAAAGGAAGACAAGAAGAAGAGATCGAAGAAATAATCGATACACTCGTTCAACGAGTTTCTTGCTTAAGTCTTGTAATTGCTTTTATCTTCCGTAGCTTGTAGTTTGTATAGACAGGGCTTAATTTTGTAGGAGTGATCATGTAACCTCATTTTGGACTTATCGAATAAAGTTTTAGTTTCTTTTTCGCTTGAATGATTCTCTTGTCTTTCTTCGGTTTGCTGACTAACTGTAGCCATAACTCAAGTTCTTATGAGTTGTGTTATCTCCCGGTCCATTCTCGTGTTGTTCAAACATTTCTAGACATGGCGTACTTCTCGTCCCACATCTCTCGAGTACTTGGACTTTTTGCTGACTCTGTGTTCTGGGGACTCGGAGACTTGAAACCGTTTATACTCTAGTCCGTGCTCCAGGGACTTAGAGTACTCCGCTCCGCACTTTGGGGATTCGGAGATTTGTATTCGTTTATACTCTGGTCCGCGCTCCGGGGACTTAGAGTACTCCACTCCGCACTCTGGGGATTCGGAGATTTGAAATCGTTTATACTCTAGTCCGCGCTCTGAGGACTTAGAGTACTCCGCTCCGCACTCCGGGGATTCAGAGATTTGAAATCGTTTATACTCTAGTCCGCACTCTGGGGACTTAGAGTACTCCGCTCCGCACTCCGGGGATTCGGAGATTTGAAATCGTTTATACTCTAGTCCGCACTCCGGGGACTTAGAGTACTCCGCTCCGCACTCCGGGGATTCGGAGATTCGTATTCGTTTATACTCTAGTCCGTGCTCCTGAGACTTAGAGTACTCCGCTCCGCACTCTGGGGATTCGGAGACTTGAAACCGTTTATACTCTAGTCCGTGCTCCAGAGACTTAGAGTACTCCGCTCCGCACTCTGGGGATTCGGAGATTCGAAATCATTTATACTCTAGTCCGCGCTCTGGGGACTTAGAGTACTCCGCTCCGCACTCCGGGGATTCGGAGACTTGAAATCGTTTATACTCTAGTCCGCGCTCTGGGGACTTAGAGTACTCCGCTCCGCACTCCGGGGATTCGGAGATTTGAAATCGTTTATACTCTAGTCCGCGCTCCGGGGACTTAGAGTACTCCGCTCCGCACTTCGGGGATTCGGAGATTCGTATTTGTTTATACTCTAGTCCGCGCTCCGGGGACTTAGAGTACTCCGCTCCGCACTCCGGGGATTCCGAGATTTGAAATCGTTTATACTCTAGTCCGCGCTCTGGGGACTTAGAGTACTCCGCTCCGCACTCCGAGGATTCGGAGATTTGAAATCGTTTATACTCTAGTCCGGGCTATGGGGACTTAGAGTACTCCGCTCCGCACTCCGGGGATTCGAAGATTTGAAATTGTTCGTACGAGTCTGTGCGTCGTACAGGATAATGTAATTTGTCATCCAATTATGAGATATAGAAACGTTAGTGATTTATGGGAAATACGGCTTCAAGCCTTTATTAATGAAAATCAACTAAACTGCTCGATTACAACTTTAAAAAGAAACTAAGTTATGACTGAATGGAAACATGCAGGAAATAACAGTGCCTAAGACAAGAAAGGAAACATGCTAAATGTAATAGTGCCGCAGATGTTCACTGTTCCATGCTCGGGGGAGTGTCGTGCCATCCACGGTCGCTAGCTTGAACGTTCCCTCTCCAAGCTTCCATTCAATGGCGTACGGACCTTCCCAGCTAAGATTCATGCGTGATGGTACCGGGAAGACTCGTTTCAGAACGAGATCACCCACATCAAAGATCCTTGGGCGGACTCTGCCGTCGTAGTAACGCTTGACTCGATGTCTATGCGCTGCCGCCCATAATTCAGCTTCTTCACGCTTTTCGTCGATGCAGTCCAGTGATTCCAACAAGAGATTCTGGTTCGTCTTGGGATCATAGTATGTCACCCAGTGTGATGGAACTTCAAGTTCCACGGGTATAACAGCTTCGGAGCCGTATGCCAAGGCGAATGGAGTGTGGACGATCACGGACTTGTGGGTAGTCCTATATGCCTATAATGCTGTCGGGAGTTCATCTACCCACTTGCCTCAAACCTTCTCCAGGCGCTTCTTCAGTATGGACTTGATTATTTTGTTGACGGCCTCGACTTGTCCGTTAGCTTTCGGGTGTGCAACGGCGGCGAACTTCTTCTCGATACCGTACTTCAAACAGAACTCTTTGAACTCTCTGCTTTCGAATTGCGTCCCATTGTCCGTAATGATGGTGCGAGGAAGGCCGAAACGGCATATAATGTTTCGTACAACGAAGTTAATGACCTTCTTAGAGGTGATTGTGGCCAAAGGCTCTGCCTCAGCCCACTTTGTAAAATAGTCGACTGCAACTATCGCGTATTTCGCACCACCTTTGGATATAGGCAAAGAGCCGATTATGTCGATTCCCCAGATAGCAAACGGCCAGGGACTAACCATTTGCGTGAGTTCCGTTGATGGAGTCCTCGGGATTTTTGCGTATCTCTAACACTTGTCACACTTTCTCGCGTAGTCTGCGGCGTCCCGGTTTACGGTTGGCCAGTAATATCCATAGCGGAGGATCTTCTTTGCTAGCATTTGCCCCCCAGTATGGTCACAACATTCCCCTTCATGAACTTCTCTTAAGACCCGCTTTGTCTCATTATGAGCGATGCATCGTAATAATGGGACTGAGAATCCTTTTCGATACATTGACCCATCCTTCATTACGTATCGCGCGGCCTTTCGAAGGATTTGCCATCTTTCGCTTCTTTTTTCTGGTAAGGCTCCGATCGTTAGGTACAGTTTGAATGGGGTTATCCACGATTCCTTCTCGATCTCCGTTTCCAGCACACGATCGACTTTCATCTCGTCTATGCTCGGGGCATGCAAGGCTTCAACGGGATACAATCCCATTTGCTGCGCATCGCCGGTACTCGCAAACTTAGCCAACAAGTCGGCTTCTTTGTTCTGTTCGCACGGGACATGTGAAATGTCATAACGCTCGAGATTCGAGAGTAGTTCTTGGACCTGAACAAGGTACGGAGCGAGCTTTCGTCCCTTTTCTTGGTAGTCTCCCCGTACTTGGTAAACCACCAACTGTGAATCACAAAAGATTTCGACTGATTTGATCCCGAGTTCCCTGATGAGCTTCAAGCCAGCGATCAGTGCTTCATATTCTGCTTCGTTATTTGTAGCCGGGAAATCAAGCTTCAGGGCATAACAGATTGATCGGTTTTCCGGAGTTATAAGAACTATACCCGCGCCGGAGCAACGGTCGTTTGATGCACCGTCAGTGTATAATCTCCATCGAATGGGGGGAATGATGTCGTGATCATCCGGTTTGACGGGTATGGTAAACTCAGCGATGAAATCTGCTAACGCTTGCCCTTGGATGGCTCTCCGTGGTAAGTAGGAGATATCGAGTTGGCTCAACTCGATGTTCCATTTTAGCAACCTTCCAGAAGTTTCCGGCCGTTGGAGTACTTGCCTCAGGGGTTGATCGGTATAAACACCGATTGAATGTGCTTGAAAGTATGGGCGCAGCTTACTTGATGCAATCACCAAGCAATAAGCCAATTTCTCGATCTTAGGGTAATTCCTCTCTGCCCCCGTTAAACGCTTGCTAACATAATACACCGGCCTCTGGACTCAATCCTCCTCACGAACCAAAGCCGCACTTATCGCATGTGGGGATACAGCCAAGTATACATATAACATTTCGTGGTCAACTGGTTTTGACAGCATTGGTGGACTCTCCAGATGTCTCACCAGAT
Organism: Allium fistulosum; assembly: GCA_030737815.1. NCBI lineage: Eukaryota > Viridiplantae > Streptophyta > Magnoliopsida > Asparagales > Amaryllidaceae > Allium > Allium fistulosum. Next base: position 267,768,099 of record CM060904.1, on the reverse strand, counting down.
TCTGGAATGCTTCCTCACAACTAGACGTCCATTCAAAATTTCTCTTCCCCTTCTTTATGATATCAAAGAATGGGATGCACTTGTCAGTTGCCTTGGATATAAATCGACTTAGCGCAGCTACTTTTCCATTCAAACTCTGCACTTGCTTTATATTCCTGAGCGCTTGCACATCTCGAATAGCTTGGATCTTCTCTGGGTTGGCTTCAATTCCCCTAGCATTGACGATGAATCCCAAAAACTTCCCCGATGCCACGCCGAAGGAACACTTCAGAGGGTTGATCTTCATCCCGTAAAACCTGAGTATGTCGAACATTTCAGCCAAGTCTCGAATGTGGTCGTTTGACCGACGTGACTTCACGAGCATGTCATCCACATAGACTTCCATCGTTTTACCCAGCTGGTCCTTGAACATTCGATTCACTAAATGCTGGTAAGTTGCCCCTGCGTTCTTCAATCCAAAGGGCATCACTACATAGCAGTACAGTCCGACATTTGTCACGAAGCTGGTGTGTTCTTGGTCCGGAATATGCATCGGGATTTGGTTGTACCCTGATTACGCATCCATAAATGACAACAGCTCGTGTCCTACGGTGGAGTCGACCAACTGATCGATCCTAGGCAACGAGAAACTGTCCTTAGGGCATGCTTTGTTCAAGTCGGAATAATCTACGCAAGTCCTCCATTTCCCATTCGCCTTTTTCACCAGCACGGGGTTGGATACCCATTCAGGGTAGAGGGCGTCGCGGACGAACCCATTTGCTTTGAGTTTGTCCACCTCCTCTCCGAGAGCGGCGGACCTCTCCGGATCCATTCCTCTCCTTTTTTGTCTGACTGGAATGTATTTCGGGTCTATGTTCAACATATGACTCTTGATGACGGGGGAAATCCCACACATATCGGAATGCGTCCAGGCGAAAACATCAAGATTCGCCCGGAGGAAGTCGCTAAGGTCTTCAGTCATCGCGGGGCCAAGCTGTGATCCGATCTTCAGTATTCGCGAGGGGTTGTCACGGCTAACTGAAATGTCAACTGTTAATTCAGCCAGCGCCGCCTTCTCTTCCCTGGGTTTCCCATCGTCGTCTCTCGGGTCTATATCTCCGAAGATCCGAGAACTATGCCCGAGCCAGGGCTCGGGCACTACTTGTCAATTATCCGTATTAAGGATGCGGACGAGATTGTCCGCAACCTTTCCCTTCTCCCTCCGATGGGCCCCTCGGAGCTCAGCCACATAACAGGAACGACCAGCTGCTTAGTCGCCATGAACAATACCTACTCCTTTGTTAGTCGGGAACTTCAAAGTTAAACACCACAGGGAAAACGCTGCCCTAAACTCAGCCAGGGCCGGCCGGCCCAAGAAAACGTTATATGGAGAATCCACATCCAGAACTACGAAGGGTAGAATTCGTACCATCCGACGCTCGCCTTGTCCCAGTTCAACTGGCAACTCAACATAACCCACGGCATCGGTTGCTGCGCCGTTAAAACCGTGTATACGAGCCTTGGACGGTTTCAAGTCCTTGGTTTCCAGTTTCATTTGGTCGTAAGCCTTCTTGAAGATGATGTTGACTGAACTTCCGCAATCAATCAGAATTCTCTTTACATATGCTGGTCCGATCGTCGCAGATATGACCATTGGGTCGATGGTCGGAGCCTCTACTTGATCAGCGTCTCTGCTTCTGAACACTATATCGTCTGTCATTACGCGCTGCTGCTTAGCAGGGGTCCCATCCTCCACGTTCGAATAGCACTCAAAATCCGCATGTTTGAGGGAACTTGCATATCGCTCCATTTCTTGCCAATTCTTGTCTGTGGGGTGAGGCCCACCGATAATGGTATTTATGACTAGTCTACCTACGGTTCGGGCAGGCTCCTCGGGATGTCGTGGAGCTGGTGCACGACCTGGGTTGGACGTTCCCTGTCCTCCTTCCTGTGGATCCTTCACAAATTCTTGCAACTTCTTTTGCCTGATCAACTTCTCGATAGCGTCGTGCAGGTGTCTGCACTCTTCCGTATTGTGCCCATAAGTCTCATGGAAGCGACAATATTTCCCGGTCCGCTTCTGTTCCTCGGTTGATTCTTTTGGACGTGGCTTTCTGTATTGAAAAGTATTGCAGGTGGATAGGTAAATGTTCTCAAGCGGTGCGTTCAGCGGAGTATACTTGCTGTAGCTTGGAATTCTCGACTTCCACTTCCCCGCTTCTCTCTTCTTCCCTTGATTTCTTCCTCCGGACTCCTTAGACAGCCCAGGCTTATTCTGGACATTGACTTGGACCTTTCCCGAGCTATCTCCGGACTGCTTCACAGCAATGTTGCTCTTCATAGATTCTTGGACAGGTCCTGGTGCCTTATCTCATCGTACCCACCTAGCTTCCTCTCTTCTTATGAATTGGTGTGCCTTTTAGTAGAAACGCTCTAGCGTAGTCGGAGGTTTTCCTGCCAACCAGTCTCCAAACTCAGAATCTGGATCCACACCTCTCATTACAGCCATCGGAATTGCATGGTCATTGGGATTACTGACTTCAGTTGCCGCAACATGGAATCTCTGTAAATATTCCTTCAATGACTCCCCAGGATTTTGGATTACACTTGACAGAGACATTACGTCCTTTGGACGTGTAGTGTGTATCCTGAACTGCTCAATAAACTTCTTTGCCAATTCCTCGAAATTTGATACGGACCGCGGAGGACGTCGGGTGAACCACATAGTAGCGATCCCAGATAGAGTAATCGGAAAGCATCTACACTTGGTGGCATCATTTGCTCTAGCTGAATCCATCATCCATTCGTACCTCATGACATGCTGTCTGGGGTCAATCTTTCCCTCATACGAAGGGATAGTAGGCATACTAAACTTCTTGGGGTACTCTGCCTGCAACACAATATCCGTGAACGGAGTGTGACTTCTTGACACTCCCCAATCATCATTCGATAACCCCTGATTTTCTTTTATCAATTGCCTGATCATGGCTGTCAGGTCTGGTGTCTGTATGGAATGCGGAAGGTTAGAGTCTGTTCTACATGCCTGTCCATGCTGATGCCTCCTCTCTTGGTGATCTGCCAATCGCACGTCTTGGGGTTCGACATCGTTAGCGTTTTGATGGCCTGAGCCTCCATCCTCCGTTTGCACTCCGGTCCTGAAGTTTCCAGCTCTTGCTTGGTTACGGTCTCCAGCTGTTTGAACATCAGCTTCTGCTCGTGCAGCTTCAGTTTTACGTCGTCTGCGCCTGGGAGGTTCATCAGAGGAAGTTGAGCTGTCAGATGAAGAGTAAGGAGCGGTATTGCCCCCAACATTCTGTTGCTGCTGTTGAGTGAGTTGTGCCATCAGGTTGGCGTTAGCTTGCATCTGCTCTCCTAGTTGACTCCTGCTTTCCCTAAGTTCTATCATCAAGTCATTGAACTCTACTCTGGTGACAACTGGAGTCTGTTCTTGAGCGGCAATTCCTGCACTCGGAATCGCTGGTTGATTGCTAGGTCCTGCTTGTTGCACGCTAGCAGTCTCGCGGGCATCCGCATTATGAGAAGCTGACCTGGTACGTGGTCCTGCCATTGTAGAGTTATTGGTATGAACTCTGAGTAGAATCAATAGATGTCCTACAAGTGAGTCGGATCTTCTTTGGGGGATTTGTTCAACCCAGTAACTTCAAAGCAGATCCTTGAGGTCTGAGAATTCAATTCTCAGTGAAAGCACCAAAGTGTTAGCACCAAAATTGATCACTAACCTCGTAGAGAAAGATTGTGTAGAGATATAAGTGATGAAGATAAATTAAACAGAGAAGACAATGCTAATTTAAATGCAGAAAGTAAGAACACCAAATTTATAGTGGTTCAGCGTAATTGCCTACGTTCACTTTGAGATTAAACTTTATTGATCTTCCTTATTGTTGATTACAAATACAATTCATGAATCAAATGCTTGAATGAAGTTGTTAAGTAGAGAAGATGAGTCTCAAAAATGGCAAAGTCTCCCCGGTGTTCTCTCCAAAAAAGGATCCTCTTCATTGTGACCCTGCCTCTCTATTTATAGACAAAGATGGGCTGGACTTCCCAAGTGGGCTTGGTAGCCGAACGCTCTAGCCCAGGTGTAGTGGTCGCTACATGCCGAACCAGGTATGTCGAACGCTTTGATGCCGAACGGTCCTTTCCATGCCGAATGGTCCCTTCCATGCTGAACGGTCCTTTCTATGCTGAATGGTTCGTTTGATGTGTGGGAAGTGCAGGATGGTTGCAGTTGAAGCCGAACGTACCATTGTCCGAAGCTCTTGACCGAACAATGCATGCAGGCCGAACGATATTGTTACCTTGAGTAGTTGTGCATACTGAATGTCTTCTGGATGCCGAATACTCCCATTGCCGAGTACTACGCCGAGTACCATGGGATGCCGAGTACTCCTGTTGCCAGGATCTACTTGATGCCGAGCGCTCTTGTTGCCGAACGCTAGCTGACGCTGAGCATTGGTTGACGCCGAGTAGTTTTGTATGCCGAGTATTACGCCGAACGCCGAACACTACTTAACGCCGAGTCTTCTGGATGCCGAGTACCACGGATACCGAGCACTATGGATGCCGAGTACTACGGATACCGAGCACTATGGATGCCGAGCACTATGGGCACTATGGATGCCGAGTACCACGGATACCGAGCACTATGGATACCGAGCACTATGGATGCCGATCACTATGGATGCCGAGCACTATGGATGCCGAGTACAATTCCGAGTACTAGTTGCCTGGTCAAATCTCCAGGAAACAAGAGGCTTATCCTAACCTTCTTTGATGGTATGTCTATACAAGATTTATATAGATTAGTTGCTAGTCGAGTAGGCTAGTATGGATGTTTGGAGTGATTACAGATGATTGTTATTTTTGCTATTTAGTCCTAACTGAATTTCGAGGATGAAATTCTTTAAGGAGGGTAGCTTGTAACACCTCTGATTTTTTGTAATATTATTCAGAAGATTTAATTAAAATAAATTAAATAGAATAATGTAGATAAGGAGATTGAGATCGGTAAATAAATGTAGTGGTCGTGCTTATAAAAATGAATGAACTTATTAATGGTTAAGTGTTAGCAAATTAAACATAAAGGTATTAGGGTAAATAGCTGCCCATATTCCCACCCTTATAACATTACTCTAGGCAATACACATTCATTTATCATAAGCAAAATTTTAAAACATAAGAAGAGAAGGAGCCGGCCATTAGGAAGAAGAGAAGAAGGGAAAATCTAATCTAAAGCTTAGGATTCAAGTTAGAAGAAATTATACTCAATCAATCTCTAATTTCCGTATCCAATCTACGGTGAATAATAATCACTATATCTCTATTTTTGGTTTTATAATCATATGTTTCCGAATTTAAGGGTAAATTCATTTTAATGATATATTGGATGATGATATGCTTGATTTTGAATTTGTTTAGATTAAACAAGATTATTTAATAAAAGATATACACGATTTGAGGGCAAAAGTGAGGGTTAATGATTTTTAAACGCCATGGGAAAATTATATGTTATGGAAAACATAATTTTGGAGTTGGGTTTCAATTTTCATAATTTTCTAGGCCGTGGAGAATTAGTTATAAATTTTCAAAGGAAAATATGGTTACTTGGGTTTACAAATTTATTTTGGAAAATATATTAATAATTTGGGTCTGAAATTTTGATATGTTAGATAACATGATTAAAGTGAATTTCTGGAATTTTCGTGGATTTTTACTAAGTGATTTAATATGGAAATTAAATTATTTTGAAAGGAGGACCTAAATGATTCAATTGTTTTGTTAATAGGAAGGGCTTATTTGTTAAAAGTTATCTATTATTAGATCTATCAAAATGTGGCAAAATTTAGTAAAATAATTTGAATGTTTAAGATAGCCAATAAGGTGTTTACAAGTGGGCAAGTTAGTTACAAAAAGTTTACTTCATTTGGTAAAAACAACCTTTTGCTCAGAAAAAGGGGTTCTGCCTTCTTTGGAAGGACCTTTTGACTTAGAGCTTTCGCCTCTAACCTAGTCGAAACCTTCTTGGTCAAAACCAGTAAACTAATACACATGGTATCATTTAAATGGTACGTAGTGGATTGGAGAAAGGCAGAAGTTAGAGTGTTGAAATGCAGCTTTCGAAGTGGTTGGTTCCTTTGTTTTATTTTGTTTTGAAAGAAAAGCGCTTACATGTTTATAAAGGGTTTTTGACATATTCAAAACCTATGGTTGAGAAAGGTAATTCAAAAGAAGCTTTCGAAAGAGAGCTGCTGCCTTTGTTTTAAAGAAGTAGCTTCCGAAGGAATTACTTAGGTTTTATTTAAAGCTTTCGAAAAGGGTGCTTTCGACCAAGTCGAAAACCTTCTGTGAAATGATGTCTTCCGATGGTATTGAAGAAATCAATGCTGTCGAAAGGTACTGCAGTTTTTATAAATATAAGCCACCTCCTACTGCTTTCGAAAGGGGTTTTGAAGGGAATGCTGTCGAAAGGGGTTTCGAAGCTAACCTTTAATTGATTTTCCCAGATGTTTTAATTGCTTTCGAAAGGATGGTTTCGACACCATCAATCTTCCCTTATACTTTTTAAAATAAAGAATGGTTTCGAAAGAGATGCTTTCGCTTATGTTCACTTTGACTGATAAATGTTATTTTAAATATAAACCCAATGGCTACGATAGGTGTATTTTCAATGGTTTCGAATTGTAACCTTCAGTGGTTTCGAAAGGGGTACTTTCAAATATTTTCAAAGTTATGCTTTTATACTTATATGATAATAGTTTAAATTGGTCGAAAGGTTTCAAAAGAGATGTTTTAAAGTATTCAAGAGGTAGGAGCCTAATGGTTTAATGTTAGCTTTTAAATGCTTTCGATGGAGATTCTATGAGGTCGAAAGCATGGTTTCGAAGGTGTCGAAAAGTTTATAACCCAAACTAATTTTTAAAGGAAAAACCCATGGCTAAATAAAGGAATTTTGAATTGACTTTAAGTATGCAAATTTGAAGAAGTATTGCCTTGATAAAAATATAAGTTAAAGGGTTTAACTATGTTTTATATGAAAAAGGACCTTAAACCAACAGGAGTGGTATTGTTAAATTGTTATATTTACTTCTTCAAATATGAACATATTCATATGATAAAGAACCCATAATTGTATTTAGGGATAGAGGGGTAGAAGAACTAGCTAGGTTAACCCTGTAGTGAATATAAATTGATTAAACTCCTAAATGAGTAGAATTGCATCCATGGAGTCAGGGAGGCCAAAATATAGGATGCCTAAACCTTGAATTTGTCCAGGAGATAGGTTCATAATAAACCCATTAAAACTATGATTAGGAAGTTATTGGGATAACCAAAGGTTCATAGTAAATCCATGAAAACTATGTATTAGGGATAGTTTGCAGGGGCTAATTGGTTTGTAGTGAACCCATGAAAACTATATCCGGATTAAGAATTGACATCAGTCAATAGGTTCCTTGTTAACCCATGAAAAATAGGATAAGAAAGAAGTTAATGGAGGCATCGGTAGGTTCCTAGTCAACCCATGAAAATTAGGAAAAGAAGGGAGTTACTGGATAAATCCATTGGTTCCTAGTCAACCCATGAAAACTAGGACAAGGGATTAGTTATTGGAATGACCAATAGGTTCAGGGTGACCCATGAATTAATTAAGTTAATTGGCAGGGGCCTATAGTTTCTTAGTGATACCATGAAAACTATGAATAGGCCCGGGTGTCCATGAACTATACAAAGGTTACTAGTAAACCTACGAAAACTAATAGGTTAATAGTGACCCTAGAAGCTATAATTATGACAGGGAGTTAAATAATCCGAGGATGGGAAATTCAAAATTTTTATATGTATGCATATCATCATAATATTTTGAAATGTATGTTTTAACCATTGTGGATGTTGGAGCAAAGTTTACGGTTTTGAAAAGGGTTTTAGGATACTAGTGAGGTGAAAACTCATTCCGCTACGTGGCGTGGTCTCACTAAATATCTAAATGGATTGGGATGTTAGATTATTATTCATACCAGGCTTTATGTCTGACTCAAAGTTTTTGTTTTCCCCTTAAACTGTGGAGTACTCAATTGATTTTGAGTAGTTTGAGGTTTAGAGTTTTCAAGTTCTCTTCTTAGACGAATAAAGCTTCCGCAGGCGTGCAGGGGGCAGTTAGTCCTTTAGAGTATCTTTTCCGCTATGTATTTTGGTTTTCAAGGCAGATTTATCAGCCTTATTATATACTCTAACCAATCAAGGGGGGCATCTTCATATGTCGTTCTTGGCGTATGTGTAATAATTATATTTTGCTGAACTTGGTTAACGTTTTTGGGATTAGGTAATGAACATGAAATGTTTTGAATGGAAAGTGGAAATGTGTTTTTTATTTGTTAATATTTTTCCATAGTCTTGTGCTGTGTATCAATTTATCTAACACCGCCGTATTTGGTCGTTGAGAATTAATAACTATGAATGGCTGCAGCATCCGCAGCTGTTAGTGTTTGGCCTCCAAGTAAGGGGATGTTACAAGTTGGTATTAGAGCATAGATTTATGAAACTTTAAAAGAAAGTTAAACCTAAAAGCTTTCTGAAACATAATCCAATAAATTAGAAATATGATTTGGGTTTGGGTTAACAATATAGTAAAATACTTGTATTTTATATATAGGTATGTATCTAAGTACATATTCCCCTCTCTCTTAGACCGTTCTTCTATATCTTACTAAGGCTCGTATGCAGATTTACGAGAAAGAGGATATGGAAGCGGGAAATGAAAGAGGAATTCTAGGTGGAGGATGCACCACAACCAACAACAATGCTCGACCTAATAACAGGAGAAACCAAAGTCCACAAGCTAATGCCAACCTAAATGCTGAAGCCAATGTAGGTGCTGGAAATCCGCCAGTAGATGCGGTGATGGTGTATCGGCTGTTGGCTAATTTTTTGCAAGCAGGAGTTGCTGGTAACGTTGGTGGAGTTAATCTTGTAGTTCCAGTTGGATATAACTATGCTAGGCTGAGCAGAGGCTACATCAATCAGGGTGGAAAGCCGTTTGTTAGAATGGAGGATGCTGTTAAGGTTGAGAATTGGCTTTTGAGCTATGAGAGTATCTTTACTGATTTAGGTTTGGACGACGGAGAGAAGAGGAGGCTGGCCTTTAGATAGTCACAAGGGGTAGCTCTCCACTGCTGGAATAGCATGACATCTGAATTTTCGGAGGAAGAGCTGACATGAGCTGATTTCAAAAGGAGGTTTGAGCAAAGGTTCTTGTCTACAGTTGCCAAATCGGCATTGATAAGGAAGTTCATAGATCTTATTCAGGGAGTATGCCAGTAATCGAGTATGCCGCTAAGTTTGACGAGCTATCTCGATATGGGTGTGCCACTATTGACACTGACATAAGAAGGAATGAAAGGTTCATTCGTGGACTGAGGCTAGAGCTAGCTAGAATGACTATGACTCATGTAAGAGAGCCTTGTAATGTGGTGGTGGAGATGGCTATTCGCCATGAGGAAATGCCTGCTGTGTCCGTTAAGGAGAAGCCAGTTGAGTCCCAGGGTCCTCAAGGAAAGAAGAGGAAATTCTTTAATAAGAAGGGAGCCTAGAAAGAGGATGCTGCCAAGAAGGAAAAGGCTGATTTAGTGTGCTTTAAGTGTGATACTAAAGGTCATTATGCTCATGAGTGCCGAACAAGCAAAAGAAAGAAGCCCACAAAGAAGAAGAATGTGAAATGCTTCAACTACGACCAAGTTGGACATTCTAAGAGCCAGTGTCCTAAGTCAGTCAAGGCGGACAAAGGGAAGGATTTCGCTATTGGGCCACTATCTTCATCTAGACCTACTACTGCAGAGAAAGGGAAAACTATAATGGAAGGTACGCTTTTGATTTAGAGTATACCAGTTAGGGTACTATTTGATATCGGTGCATCACATTCATTTATATCACAGTATTTGGTTGATAGGTTATGCATAAAACCCACTAACCTTGTTACTTCCTTAAGGGTTGCGAATCCTATAGGAGGATATGCAACTCTAAGAATGATATGTGACCTGTTAGAACTTGATTTATTAGGTCATAAGTTTGCATGCAGTTTGTATGTTTTTGATTTCGTAGATTTCGGGATCATTTTGGGTATGGATTGATTGGGTAAGTATGAGGCTAGGATATTTTGCCCGGATAGGGAAATATTAGTGAGGCACCCAGATACTCATAACCGAGTCATCTTCTCAGTGGAGAATTCCAGTAAGAGTGTTTGTGATTTGTTAAGTGCCATGGAGGGTAGAGAAGAGTAAGGTTAGGTTCGAGTGGTAAGAGAGTTTGTAGATGTTTTTGATTCGATCACAGGTCTACCACCAAAACGAGCTATCGAGTTTCGAATAGACCCTGTACCGGGAGCTGAACCTGTGAGTAGACCACCTTGCACAATGACACCGACAATGATGAAGGAATTGAAGGTGCGGCTAGTGGATCTTGAGGGAAGGAATTTTATCATACCTAGGAGTTCTCCTTGAGGAGCGGCCATGGTTTTCGTGAAGAAACCAAATGGGTCATTAAGGATGTGCATCGACTATCGTAAGTTAAATGAAAGGACGATAAAGAATAGGTACACTCTACCGAGGATAAATGATCTGTTTGATCAGTTGAATGGAGTCATAGTGTTCTCCCAATTGGATTTGGTGACGGTTTTCCATCAGTTAAGAGTAGCGGAGGATAGCATTCTTTTGACAACATTTCGGACAAGGTATGTTTCGTATGAGTGGTTAGTGATGCCATTTGGATTGATAAATGTACCTGCTTTCTTCGTAGATTTGATGAACCGGGTTTTCCGAGAAAGCTTGAATAGGTTCATGTTGGTATTCATTGATGACATTTTAGTGTACTCGAATGATGAAAGAGAGCATGAGATTCATTTTAGAGTGTTGCTTGAAATGCTGAGGCAGAGTCAGCTAAAGGAGAACTTTTCCAAGTATCATTTTTTGAAGAAAGAGGTTAAGTTTCTTGGTCATGTGGTTTTAGAGGAGGGATTGTCAATCGATCCGTTAAGATTAAAGCAGTGAACATTTGGAAGAGAACAGAGACCTTAACCAAGATTAGGAGTTTTCTTGGACTTGCTGGCTATTACCATAGATTCATTAAGGATTTCTCACGGATAGCAGCACCTTTGACTAAGTTTACCAAGAAAGATGTGAAGTTTATTAGGACTGACAAATGCGATGAAGGGTTCCTTAAGCTAAAGCATTTGCTGACCAATGTGCCAGTGTTAGTAGTTCCAGATGGTAACCAAGGGTTGGTAGTATACACGGATGCATGTGGAACTGGATTAGGAGCAGTATTGATGTAGAGGAGTAAAGTTATTGCCTATGCATCCAGACACCTTAGACCGCACGAAGTAAGATATCCTACTCATGACTTGGAGTTGGCTGCGGTGATCTTTGCCTTGAACATTTGGAGGCATTATCTCCTTGGAGAGAGATTTGAGTTGTATACCGATCATAAGTCATTAAGATTCTTATTCTCTCAGAAGGAGTTGAGTATGAGGCAGCAGAGGTGGCTGGAGTTTTTGGTAGCTTATGATTTCAGTATAGAGTATACTCCTGGGAAATGAAATAAGGTGGCAGATACTCTCAGTAGAAAACATCAAATTGTGGTGTTAGCGATGTTGGCAGAATGGAAGGATTTAGAAGCCTTGGCCAGTTGTGGTGTGCAGTTGAGATCTACTGCTAGTTCTAGTTAGGGTACTACCATGTAATCTTGTTTAGAAGTTTGACCAGTATTGATCGAAAGGATAGCTTCTAAGCAGGGAGAGGATCATGTTTTAGCCGAGAGGATTAGAAGGCTTGAAATAGGATCAGAGATTGATGACCTAAAGGGTTTTAGTCTTGACCAAAGACGATGGTTGAGAAAGAAGGGACGATTATGCGTTCCGGATGTAGAGAACTTAAAGAGGGAAGTTCTGGAGGAATGTCATCGATCGAAGTTTATGATTCATCCTGGAGGGACCAAGATGTATCAAGATATGAAGAGGAGATTTTATTAGGAAGGCATAAAGAGAGATGTTGGCTTGTGGGTTAAGCAGTGTGTGAGCTGTCAACAAGTGAAGGCCAAACATCAGAAGCCAAGTGGATTGCTTAAGCCTTTATATATTTCGGTCTGGAAATGAGATTCGATATCGATGGACTTTATTGAAGGTTTTCCAAGGACGAATAAGGGAAATGAAAGTATAGGATTATAGTGGATAGGTTGACCAAGAGTGCCCATTTCATTATAGTGAATTCAACCAGGACGACACTTGTTTTGGCAAGGTTGTTCATGAAGAACATAGTTAGACTTCATGTGATTACTGGTAGCATAGTCACTGACAGGGATGCATTATTCACTAGCGAATTTTGGAGGAGTCTACAAGAAGTATTAGGTACCAAACTTCAGATGAGTATAGCATATCACCTACATACGGTTTAGCAGACAAAGGAGTCAATAAGGTACTCAAAGATTTATTGAGAGCTTGTGTATTGGACTTTGGTAGGTTTTGGGAAGATCACCTACATCTGATTGAGTTTTCCTGTTGTAATAGTTATCTGACTACTATACGAATGGCGCTTTTTGAAGCTTTATATGGAAGGCCATGCAGATCGCCAGCATGTTGGTTAGAGGCAAGAGATAGATTGGTCCTAGGTCCAGATTTTGTTAGAGAGGCGTCAGAAAAGATTGAGCTAATCCGAGGATGGATGAAGGAAGATCAATCCAAGCAGAAGAGTTACATAGATAGGAGGCGTAAAGACTTAGAGTTCTCAGTGGGAGACTGAGTTTTCGTTAAATTATCACAGTGAAGGGTGTGGTACGATTTGGAAAGTCAGGAAAGTTGGCCCCGAGGTATGTTGGTCCATTCTAGATTGTAGAAAGGATTGGAAAGCTCGCAAACAGTGTAGAGTTGTCGAGAAGTTTGGCAGGTGTCCATAATGTATTCCATGTGTCTCATCTTTGCAAAATTGTGCATGATCCAAAGGTAATGATTCCTCAAACAGAGTTGGAGGACTTGGTGGTAGAGCCTGATTTAACATTTGTTAGGCAACCAGTTCGGGTTGTAGCGAGAGATGAGAAAAGATTGAGGACCAGGACAGTCAAGTTGGTGAACGTTCAGTGGAGCGACAACGAGAAAGACTGTACTTGGAAGATAGAGGACATGAATCGAGAGGCTTATTCTGATCTTCATTGATGGTATGTCTATATTAGATTTATATAGATTAGTTGCTAGTCGAGTAGGTTAGTATGGATGATAGGGGTGGTTACAGATGATTGCTATGTTTGCTATTTAGTCCTTACTGAATTTGAAGGACGAAATTGTTTAAGGAGGGGAGCCTGTAACACCCTTAATTTTTAGTTACATTATTAAGGAGATTTAATTAAAATAAATTAAATAGAATAGTGTAGATAAGGAGATTGAGATTGGTAAATAAATGTAGTGGTAGTGCTTCTTAAAATAAATGAACTTATAAATGGTTAAGTGTTAGCTAATTAAACATAAGGGTATTACGGTAAATAGTCGCCCATATTCCAACCCTTATACCATTACCACGACGCAATACACATTCATTTACCATAAGCAAAATTTTAAACTGTAAGAAGAGATGGAGCCGGCCATTAAGAAGAAGAGAAGAAGAGAAGAAGAGAAGAAGAGATGAAGGGAAAATCAAATCTAAAGCTTGGGATTCAAGCTAGAAGAAATCAGTCTCAATCAATCTTTAATTTCCTTATTCGATCTAAGGTGAATAATAATCACTACTTCTTTGTTTTTGATTTTATAATCATATGTTTTTGGATTTAAGGGTAAATTCGTTTTAATGATACATTGGATGATGTTATGCTTGATTTTGAATTTGTTTAGATTAAACAAGATTATCTAATAAAAGATATACGCGGTTTTAGGGCAAAACCAAGGTTTAATGATTTTTAGACGCCATGGGAACATTATATGTTATGCAAAACATGATTTTGGAGTTAGGTTTCAATTTTCATAATTTTCCAAGCAGTGGAGAATTAGTTATAAATTTTCAAAGGAAAAAATATGGTTACTTGGATTTATAAATTTAATTTGGAAAATACATTAAGAATTTGGTTCTGAAATTTTGTTATGTTAGATAACATGATTAAAGTGAATTTCTAAAAAATTTTGGGATTTTAACTCAGTGATTTAATATGGAAATAAAATTATTTTGAAAGGAGGACCTAAATGATTTAATTGTTTTGTTAATAGGAAGGGGTTATTTTGTTAAAAGTTATCTATTTATAGATATGAGAAAATGCGAAAAAAATCTAGTAAAATAATTTGAAATTTTAAGATAGCCAATCAGGTGTTTACAAGTGGGCAAGTAAGTTATAGAAAGTTTACTTTATTTGGTAAAAATAGTATTTTTCTCAGAAAAGGGGGTTCTGCCTTCTTTGTTAGGACCTTTCGACTCAGAGCTTTCGCCTCTAACCTAGTCGAAACCTTCTAGGTCGAAACTAGTAAACCAATACACATGGTATCATTTAGATGGTACATAGTGGATTGAAGAAAGGCGGAAGGTAGGGTGTCGAAATGCAGCTTTCGAAGGGGTTGGTTCCTTTGTTTTATTTTATTTTAAAAGAAAAGCACTTGCATGTTTATAAAGGGGTTTCGACATAGTCAAAACCTACGGTTGTGAAAGGTATTTCAAAAGAAGCTTTCGAAAGAGAGTTGCCGCCTTTTTTTTAAAGAAGTAGCTTCCGACGGAGTTACTTAGGTTTTATTTAAAGCTTTCGGAAGGGGTAGTTTCGACCAAGTCGAAACACTTCTGTGAAATGATGCCTTCCGATCGTATTGAAGATATCAATGCTGTCTGTTTCCTGGAGATTTGACCAGGCAACTAGTGCTCGGCATCTCAGACTGTCCGGCATCCAGCAGTGTTCGGCGACGCACTTGGCATCTAGGAGTATTCGGCGAAGTACACAGCATCCATAGTGTCCGGCATCCAGCAGTGTTCAGCGAAGTACACAGCATCCATAGTGTCCGGAATCCAGCAATGTTCGGCGTCAACTGGCACTCGACGACAACCAATGCTCAGCGCTAGCGTTCGTCATCATTAGAACTCGGTGATAGGAGAACTCGGCATCAAGAGCGCTCGGCATCCCAAGGTACACGGCGTAGTACTTGGCAAAAGGAGTACTCGGCATCCCAAGTTACTCGGCGACAGGAGTACTCGGCATCCCAAGGTACTCGGCGTAGTACTCGGCAACAGGAGTACTCGGCATCCCAAGGTACTCGGCGTAGTACTAGGCAACAGGAGTACTCGGCATCCCAAGGTACTCGGCGTAGTACTCGCTAACACTTTTCGGCATCCCATGGTGTTCGGCGTAGTACTCGACATCCAGAAGACATTCCATATGCCAAACTACTCAAGATAACGGTGTCGTTCGGCCTGTATGCACCGTTCGTTCAAGAGCTTGAGATGGAGGCACGTTCGGCCTCAACAAACAACCATCCTACACTTCCCACAACACCAACACACCGTTCGGCATAGAAGGAATGGTTCGGCGTAGCGGCGTTCGGCACACCAGGTTCGGCATACAACGACCACAGCACTGGGGCTTGAGCGTTCGGCAATCCAGCCCACTTGGGAAGTCCAGCCCATATTTGCCTATAAATAGAGGGGCAGGGTCACAGTGAAATGGATCCTTTTTTGGGAGAGAGAATACTGGGGAGACTCTGCCATTTTCAAGACTCATCTTCTCTACTTAAACAACTTCATTCAAGCATTTGATTCACGAATTGTATTTGTAATCAACTATAAAGAAGATCAATAAAGTTTAACCTCAAAGTGGACGTAGGCAATTACGCTGAACCACTATAAATTTGGTGTTCTTACTTTCTGCATTTAAATTAGCATTGTCTTCTCTGTTTAATTTACTTTCATCACTTATATCTCTACACAATCTTTTTGAACGAGGTTAGTGACCAATTTTGGTGCTAACACTTTGGTGCTTTCAATGAGAATTGAATTCTCAGACCTCAAGGATCTGCTTTGAAGCTACTGGATTGAACAAATCCCCCAAAGAAGATCCGACTCACTGATAGGACATCCGTTGATTCTACTCAGAGTTCATACCAATAACTCTACAATGGCAAGACCACGTACCAGGTCAGCTTCTCACAATGCGGATGCCCACAAGACTGCTAGCGTGCAACAAGCAGGGCCTAGCAATCAACCAGCAATTCCAAATACAGGAGTTGCCACTCAGGACCAAACTCCAGTTGTCACCAGAATAGAGTTCAACGACTTGATGAGAGAGCTCAGGGAAAGTAGGGGACAACTAGGAGAGTAGATGCAAGCCAATGCCAACCTGATGGCACAACTTACTCAACAGCAGCAACAGAATGCTGGGGGCAATCCCGCTGCTTACTCCTCATCTGACAGCTCTACTTCCTCTAATGAACCTCCCAAGCGCAGACGCCGTAAGACTGATGCTGCGCGAGCAGATGCTGCTGTTCGAACAGCTGGAGACCGCGACCAAGCAAGAGCTGGAAGCTTCAGGACCGGGATACAGATAGAAGATAGAGGCCCAGATCATCAAAATGCTAACGATGTCGAACCTCAAGATGCACGATTGGCAGATCGCCAAGAGAGGAGGCATCAGCATGGACATGCGCATAAAACAGACTCCAACCTTCCGCCTTCCATACAGACACCCGATCTGACAGCCATGATCAGGCATCTGATGAAAGAGAATCAGGGCTTATCAAATGATGACTGGGGAGTGTCAAGAAGTCATACTCCGTTCACGGATGTTGTGTTGCAAGCGGCGTACCCCAGGAAGTTTAGTATGCCTACTATTCCTGCATATGAAGGAAAGACTGACCCTAGACAACATGTTATGAGGTATGAATGGATGATGGATTCAGCCAGAGCGAATGATGCCACCAAGTGTAGGTGCTTTCCGATTACTCTATCTGGGATCGCTACTATGTGGTTCACCCGACTTCCTCCCCAATCCGTATCAAATTTCGAGGAGTTGGCAAAGAAGTTTATTGAGCAGTTCAGGATACACACTACGCGCCCAAAGGACGTGATGTCTCTGTCAAGTATAATCCAAAATCCTGGGGAATCGTTGAAGGAATATTTGCAAAGATTCCATGTGGCAGCAACTGAAGTCAGTAATCCCAATGACCATGCAATTCTGATGGCTGTAATGAGAGGTGTGGATCCAGACTCTGAGTTTGGAGACTGGCTGGCAGGAAAACCTCCAGCTACGCTAGAGCGTTTCTACTCTAAGGCACACCAGTTCATAAGAAGAGAGGAAGCTAGGTGGGTACGACGAGATAAGGCGCCAGGGCCTGTCCAAGAGTTAATAAAGAGCAACATCGCTGTGAAGCAATCGGGATACAGCTCGGGAAAGGTCCAAGTCAATGTCCAGAACAAACCTGGGCAACCCAAGGAGTCCGGAGGAAGGAGTCAAGGGAAAAGAAAAGAAGCAGGAAAGTGGAAGTCGAGAATTCCAAGCTACAGCGAGTACACTCCGCTAAACGCCCCACTTGAAAACATTTACCTATCCACCTGCAATACTTTTCAGTACAGAAAACCACGTCCAAAAGAATCAACTGAAGAACAGAAGCGGACCGGGAAATATTGTCGCTTCCATGAGACTTATGGACACAATACGGAAGAATGTAGACACTTGCACGACGCTATCGAGAAGTTGATCAGGCAGAAGAAATTGCAAGAATTTGTGAAGGATCCACAAGAAAGAGAACAGGGAACGTCCAACCCAGGTTGTGCACCAGCTCCACGTCATCCCGAGGAGCCTGCCCAGACCGTTGGTAGACTGGTCATAAATACAATTATCGGCGGGCCTCACCCCGTGGATAAGAATTGGCAGGAGATGGAGCGATATGCAAGTTCCTTGAAGCATGCAGATTTTGAGTGTTGTTCGAACATGGAGGACGGAGCCCCTGCTAAACAGCAGCGCGTAATGACAGACGATATTGTGTTCAAAAGCAGAGACGCTGATCAGGTAGAGGCTCCGACCATCGACCCCATGGTCATATCTGCAACGATCGGACCAGCATACGTAAAAAGAATTCTGATTGATTCTGGAAGTTCAGTCAACATCATCTTCAAGAAGGCCTACGATCAAATGAAGCTAGAAACAAAAGACTTGAAACCATCCAAAGCTCGTATCCTCGGCTTTAACGGCGCTGCAACTGATGTAGTGGGATATGTCGAGTTACCAGTTGAACTGGGATAAGGCGAGCGTCGGAGAGTGCGAATTGTACCCTTTGTAGTTTTGGATGTGGACTCTCCGTATAACGTTTTCTTGGGCCGGCCGGCCCTGGCATAGTTTAGGGCAGCGTTAGCCCCGTGGTGTTTAACTTTGAAGTTCCCGACTGACAAAGGAGTAGGCATTGTTCATGGCGACCAAGCAGCTGGTCGTTCCTGTTATGTGGCCGAGCTCCGAGAGGCCCACCAGAGGGAGAAGGGAAAGGTTGCGGACAATCCCGTCCGCATCCTCAATGCAGATAATTGACAAGTAGTGCCCGAGCCCTGGCTCGGGCATAGTTCTCGGATCTACGGAGGTATAGATCCGAGAGACGACGATGAGAAACCCAGGGAAGAGAAGGCGGCACCGGCTGAATTAACAATTGACATTTCAGTTAGTCGTGACGACCCTTCGCGAATACTGAAGATCGGATCACAGCTAGGCCCCGTAATGACTGAAGACCTTAGCAACTTCCTCCGGGCGAACCTTGATGTTTTCGCCTGCACGCATTCTGATATGTATGGGATTTCTCCCGCCATCACGAGTCATATGTTGAACATAGACCCGAAATACGTCCCAGTCAAGCAAAAAAGGAGAGGAATGGATCCGGAGAGATCCGCCGCTCTTGGAGAGGAGGTGGACAAACTCAAAGCAAATGGGTTCATCCGCGACGCCCTCTACCCGGAATGGGTCTCCAACCCCGTGCTAGTAAAGAAGGCGAATGGGAAATGGAGGACTTGCGTAGATTATTACGACTTGAACAAAGCATGCCCTAAGGACAGTTTCCCGTTGCCTAGGATCGATCAGTTGGTCGATTCCACCGCAGGACACGAGTTACTGTCATTCATGGATGCGTACTCAGGATACAACCAAATCCCAATGCATATTCCGGACCAAGAACACACCAGCTTCGTTACAAATGTTGGGCTGTATTGCTATGTAGTGATGCCCTTTGGATTGAAGAATGCTGGAGCAACTTACCAACGTCTGGTGAATCGAATGTTCAAGGACCAGCTGGGTAAAACCATGGAAGTCTATGTGGATGACATGCTCGTGAAGTCACGACGGTCAAACGACCACATTCAAGACTAGGCTGAAATGTTCGACATACTCAGGTTTTATGGCATGAAGATCAACCCGTTGAAGTGTTCTTTCGGCGTTGCATCAGGGAAGTTTTTGGGATTCATCGTCAACGCTAGGGGAATCGAAGCCAACCCAGAAAAGATCCAAGCTATTCGAGATGTACAAGCGCCCAGGACTATAAAGCAGGTACAGAGCTTGAACGGAAAAGTAGCTGCGCTGAGTCGATTTATATCCAAGGCAACTGACAAGTGCATCCCGTTCTTTGACATAATAAAGAAAGGAAAGAGAAATTTTGAATGGACGTCTAGCTGTGAGGAAGCATTCTGGAATCTGGTGAGGCATCTGGAGAGCCCACCAATGCTATCAAAACCAGTTGACCATGAGATGTTGTACGTATACTTGGCTGTATCCCCACATGCGATAAGTGCGGCTTTGGTACGAGAGGAGGATCGAGTCCAAAAGCCGGTGTATTATGTTAGCAAACGTTTAACAGGGGCCGAGAGGAATTACCCTAAAATAGAGAAATTGGCTTATTGCTTGGTGATTGCATCACGAAAGCTTCGCCCGTACTTTCAAGCACATTCAATCGGTGTTTATTCCGATCAACCCCTGAGGCAGGTATTCCAACGGCCGGAAACTTCTGGAAGATTGCTAAGATGGAACATCGAGTTGAGCCAATTCGATATCGCGTACTTACCACAAAGAGCCATCCGAGGGCAAGCATTAGCAGACTTCATCGCTGAGTTTACCATACCCATCAAACCGGACGATCACGACATCATTCCCCCCGTTCGATGGAAATTATACACTGACGGTGCATCAAACGACCGTTGCTCCGGCGCGGGCGTAGTTCTTGTAACTCCGGAAAACCGATCGATCTGTTATGCCCTGAAGCTCGATTTCCTGGCTACAAATAACGAAGCTGAATATGAAGCACTGATCGCTGGCTTGAAGCTCATCAGGGAACTCAGGATCGAATCAGTCGAAATCTTTTGTGACTCGTAGTTGGTGGTTTACCAAGTACGGGGAGACTACCAAGCAAAGGGACGAAGGCTTGCTCCGTACCTCATTCAGGTCCAAGAACTACTATCAAATCTTGAGCGTTATGACATCTCACATATCCCGCGCGAACAGAACAAAGAAGCCGACTTATTGGCTAAGTTCGCGAGTACCGACGATGCGCAACAAATGGGATTGTATCCCGTCGAAGTCTTGCATGCCCCGAGCATAGACGAAATGAAAGTCGATCCCGTGTTGGGAACAGAAATCGAGAAGGAATCATGGATAACCCCATTAAAACTGTACCTGACGACCGGGGCTTTACCAGGAAAAAGAAGCGAAAGACGGCAGGTCCTTCGAAAGGCCGCGCGATACGTAATGCAGGATGGATCAATGTATCGAAAAGGATTCTCAGTCCCGTTATTACGATGCATCGCTCATGATGAAACAAAGCGAGTCTTGAGAGAGGTTCACGAAGGGGAATGCGGCGACCATACTGGGGGGCAAACGCTAGCAAAGAAGATCCTCCGCTATGGATATTACTGGCCCACCGTAAACCGGGATGCCGCGGACTACGCAAGAAAATGCGACAAGTGTCAAAGATATGCGAAAATCCCGAGGGCTCCATCAACGGAACTCACACAAATGATCAGTCCCTGGCCATTTGCGATCTGGGGAATCGACATAATCGGCTCTTTGCCTCTATCCAAAGGTGGTGCGAAATACGCAATAGTTGCAGTCGACTATTTCACGAAATGGGCTGAGGCAGAACATTTGGCCACTATCACCTCTAAGAAGGTCATTAACTTCGTTGTACGAAACATTATATGCCGCTTTGACCTTCCACGCACCATCATTACAGACAACGCAACGCAATTTGAAAGTAGAGAGTTCAAAGAGTTCTGTTTAAAGTACGGCATCGAGAAAAAGTTCGCCGCCGTTGCACACCCAAAAGCTAACGGACAAGTCGAGGCCGTTAACAAAATAATCAAGTCCATATTGAAGAAGCGTCTGGAGAAGGTTGGAGGCAAGTGGGTAGATGAACTCCCGACAGCATTATGGGCGTATAGAACTACCCACAAGTCCACGACCGGCCACACTCCGTTCGCCTTGGCATACGGCTCTGAAGCCGTTATATCCGTGGAACTTGAAGTTAAATCACACCGAGTGACATACTATGATCCCAAGACGAACCAAAACCTCTTGCTGGAATCACTGGACTGCATCGACGAAAAGCGGGAAGAAGTTGAATTAAGGGCGGCGGCGCACAGACATCGAGTCAAGCGTTACTACGACGGCACAGTCCGCCCAAGAATCTTTGATGTGGGTGATCTCGTTCTGAAACGAGTCTTCCCGGTACCATCACGCATGAATCCCAGCTGGGAAGGTCCATACGCCATTGAACGGAAGCTTGGAGAAGGAACATTCAAGCTAGCGACCGTTGATGGCGCGACACTCCCCCGAGCATAGAACAGTGAACATTTTGCGGCACTATTACATTTAGCATGTTTTCCTTTCTTGTTGTAGGCACTGTTGTTTCCTGCATGTTTCCATTCAATAATGACTTAGTTTCCTTTTAAAGTTGTAATCAAGCAATTTAGTTGATTTTTATTAATAAAGGCTTGAAGCCATATTTTCTACGAAGTTTCTATATCTCTTAATTGGATGATAAATTACATTATCTTGCACGACATACAGACTCGTACGAACGATTCCAAATCTCCGAATCCCCAGAGCGCGGATCGGAGTACTCTAAGTCCCCAGAGCGCGGACTAGAGTATAAACGATTCCAAATCTTCGAATCCCCATAGCGCAGATCAGAGTACTCTAAGTCCCCAGAGCACGGACTAGAGTATAACTGATTCCAAATCTCGGAATCCCCAGAGTGCGGATCGGAGTACTCTAAGTCCCCAGAGCGCGGACTAGAGTATAAACAATTCCAAATCTCCGAATCCCCAGAGCAAGGATCAGAGTACTCTAAGTCCCCAGAGCGCGGACTAGAGTATAAACGATTTTAAAACTCCGAATCCCCGAAGTACGGAGCGAAGTACTCTAATTCCCCGGAGCACGGACTAGAGTATAAACTATTTCAAGCCTCCAAGTCCCCGGGGCACAGAATCAGCAAGAAGTCCAAGTACTCAAAAGATGTGGGACGAGAGGTACGCCATGTCCAAAAATGTTTGAACAGCACAAGAATGGACCGGGAGATAATGCAACTCATAAGAACTTGAGTTATGGCTACAATTAGTCAGCAAACCAAATAAAGACAAGAGAATCATTCAAACAAAAAGAAACTAAAACTTTATTCAATAAGTCCAAAATAGGGATACATGATCACTCCTACAAAATTCAGACCTCTTTATACAAACTACAAGTTGTGGAAGATAAAAACAATTACAAAACTTAAGCAGGAAACTTGTTGAACAAGTGCATCGATTATTTCTTCGACTTCTTCTTCTTGTCTTCCTTTGGTGTTTCCGACGACTCCTCTCCCTCACGCTTTTTCTTGGACTTTTTGCTTGCTAGAGAAACGGAGTCAGGAGTAGGGGACGGAACATCCAGTGGTTTGGACCTGCCCGGGAGAATGATTTTCAAAGGTCTGTTACGCGGGTCAGTGAGTTCCAGTATTTCAGATTCATCTTTGACTTTGACCTTTTTCTTCTCCTCGTCGGCGAGACGGTCCTTCATGCTCATCTCTGAAGTATGCTCAGAGGCGCCAGTGATTTCAATTTCATCGCTTCCTTCGGCAGGAGACGAAGTATCAAGTTTGTCATCATCTAGCGCCCGGATCACTTGAGCGTCTGGACCGGGAGTTACTCCTGCGTGAGCAACGTCGCTTGTTTTCTCTGCTTCATCCTTGGCGTCATCACTCCTCGGAGTTGGCTCGGCGTCAGAGCAACCTGCACAAAAACATAAGGAATGAGCATTAGAACGAATAGCCACTGCTGAAAAATGACGGGAACTCTTCAACTTCTAGAGAAAGAAGAATTTCCTACCAGGGTCTGGTTGGCTATCGGTGGCACGAGGGGTTTCACCCTCCAGGATAGGTGACAGCACATGAACACCAAGCCCGGGATCTTCGGGATCATAACTAGCATGCTGCTCGAATGGATCAATTGTTGGCTGACCGGCCGATTGAGCAGCGTAAAGAGCGGCAATGTGAGGAGTAGTAGCATCGGCCCCAGACGGGCCAGCTTCGTCATTCTTCTCTTTCGGAGGGGAAGAACCTTTGCTATAAAGTGCCAATGCTGCGCATAAGTCCAATGGCTCATTCCCCCTTAGGAACTCCTTCACCAAGACATCCTCATCGACCTCGTTGGAGCCCGACTCGACCTTCTTGATCCTTATCAGAGTTTCCCATGCCTCAGCCAGGGATTCGAGGTAGCCGTCGCCCAGAAATGTTATGTCGCGGTGCATAAGGACACGGGCGCCATACTCGGCGATCAACGGGTCAAACATACTTTTGACCTCTTCCCTACCGGCTTCTACGGCCGCCTCGAGGCGAGAATCAAGCTCTTCCGCAGCCATTCTTTTGCCCTCCTCATGGGACTCGTCCTTCATTTTCTCAACCCCGGCGAGTTCGTCATCGAGCTTTGTCTTCAGGAGTCGGGTAGCAACAATCTCATCACAGTATCGCTGCGATTCTTCTTGAGCAGCTACTTTGTCCTCCTTCTCCTTGGAAAGTAATTCCTTTAGCTCCTTGACTTGAGTAGCAAGTGCGTCCCTTTCCTTTTGGACAGAGTCTTTTTCTAGGGCGAGGGCACCACTGCGCTGGACTGCTTCGTCAAGCTCTTTTTTGTGAGCCGCCTCTAAACGAGTAACTGCCTCGGCAGTATTTTTTGCGCTTTGTTCAGCGGCTTCTAGCTTTGACTTATACAAAGCAAGCTCTTCGTCTTGGAGTTTGATGATTTTCTTATCGCTGTCAGCCTCCAGATTCAGACGGTCAATCTCGTGTTGACGCTCAACAGATACTTCCGAGACTTTCTCCACCAAGTGCACAAACGCGTCATGTTGAACATAGACGTCGTTATTGCAGGCAATGACACTCTACTTCACATGATCGGGAATATGATGAATGGCCGGGAGGAACTTCAGACCATCGAAGCAAATTTTTGGAAACTTGGCCTTAAGATCGACCATCTTTTCCGCAACAGTTGGGTCCACCGCAGGAGTAGGAGGAGGAGGCTTTGAAAACTCCGTTCTTTTACGTTGCTCTCGAACTTGCCTTGTACTCGATGAACTGGAATGTTGTTCTCGAGGAGCATCAGACTGATAACCCTTCTGTAAGGATTTCTCTCTATCTGGATCAGTTGGAGGAGGAAGATCACGGGACTGGGAAGATTGAGAATGTGCCTTCTTGCGGTGAGACGACTCTCGGGGACGATTATCCCTATCTTCATACTCGCCTCGGTCCCTGCGTCTGCCTGAACCGAAATCCCGTCCAGAGTGATGGAATATTGAAGACCCCTGTAGGCGATCAAGTCCGTGAGAACGCCCCATATCACCTGCAAAGAATGGAGATAACAACGAGTTAAGAAACGTCCGTGAGATGAGGAAAAACTTGAAGTGTATGATGGAATGCATATGTGCGTGTGTGTCCTAGTGTTCCCTCCGACGGAGCAGTTCGTTTATCTTTACTAATCGGGGTGTTGTCTCCTTGAACCGGGAGTTGAACTCCCGCATTGCCTCTAGCGGGCGAAGAAAATTTGAGGGCTTCAGGATCATCAAACCCGTAATTAAGTATGCCTTCGGGAATAGAAAGGTTCAATAGACCCCTCAAGGAGCTTTCCAGATGCTGCGAAGAAGCCTCTTTCTCAAGCGGGATAGGCGTAGATTTTGAAGTGCCATCAATTTTCTCCTTTCGAACTGTATATTTCAACTTCTTCTTCCCCTTCGAAGGGGAGGATGGCGTCTTAATATCTTGAACCTCGATTGCCGGATTCCAAGCGGGACCCACGTTCTCGCCTTGAGTCTCAGGAACATCATCTTCTCTGCGCTCACCTTCTCCGTGCGTATCGGGAGTGCGATGCGACGACGATCCGGCCTGTTTTTTCCCTTTACCGGACGAAGGTTTGGGAATGGTGACACCTTTTGGAAGGCTGATCCGACGACCAGGGACTAGCAAGCCAAACCCCGACAGTGATTCATTTGAAATGATAGTCCGGATGTCTCGATCCTCAGCAGGAAGAGCTCTAATGGCTTCAACAGCCTCAGAATATCCTCGGCCTTCCGGACGCGGGTTAATACCTGAAAAGATGAGATGAAGAGTTAGGAAAAGCATGACTCCGATTAAATACGAATAGTGACTTAGCAGAGAGACTTACTGCCTTCAACCCATCTCCTAGCGAAACCAGAAGGGCAGCGCACATAGAACCATTCCTGTTTGTACAGGGAGAATTTGCTACATGCCCCTATCAAGATCTGGCATTTGTGGTATGGCTCGAGGAACATAAAAGAAGGACTGTCTTTCCGTCTCTTGAACATGTAAATATATCTGATATCACCAGCGGTTGGAGGTCTGGAGAAGGCAGCCATGAAAAGTAGATAATTCCCATATAGAAATGCATGGCCATTCGGGTGTAGCTGCGACGGAGCTATGTCTATGTACTGCAGTACATCCCGGAGAAATAAGTTGAATGGAGGCACGCTGCCCATCCAACACATGAACTTGTTGCAGGTAGTGTACCTGACCGGGGGCAGATGAGGGCGATCGTGTCTTGAAGGAACTAACACGTCGGCAAAAGGAATCCCATGAATGGAGCATATCCGTCGCAGAGCAGCTTCGTTGATCTTTGAGGCTTGTGAATCGATCGGATTGTCTAGTAAGATTGTTGCCTCCAGAGCATCAGGTGCCAAGTTATGAGCAGGAGAAGTCGACGGGTTAGAAGAATCAGCGGCTCCTTGCCTCGATGACGGCCCAGGCCTGTCGGATATGGTAGCGGAGCTAGATTTTCTCGACATCCCCAATAAATAACGAACCTGGCTAAGTGCTTGAGATAACTATACTTAAAAAACGTTGAACGTTAGAATTAGCAACACGAGTTTTCCCCCCGCGTGGTGTGTGAACTAGTGCATGCAGTTGTGTACAAGCAATAAGATTTCAAAGATATAAAAATGAGCTTTGAATCGTTGCCTTCGAAGACCGCCATCGCTGACCGTCTCGAAGAGCCCGCCTGGTGGTGATTACAGTTCCAGATCCAGGAAACATGTGGTTTAAGAAGTAACCGGCTTAAGTGTAGTTTGACATTTATACTGTTCGGCATTTTTAATGTTGTTCGGCAATTGCTTTGTTCGGCTAAGGTCATGGTTCGACCTAAGGGTTGTTCGGCTAAAGTCAATGTTCGGCATGTCAATTGTATTGTTCGGCTAAAGTCAATGTTCGGCATGTCAATTGTATTGTTCGGCTAAAGTCAATGTTCGGCATGTCAATTGTTCGGCTTGGGCTATCGTTCGGCTAAGTTATTGTTCTACATTTTAGTAATTGTTCGGCATTGATGCCGTTCGGCATTCAAGATTGTTCGGCTTGGGTTATCGTTCGGCTAAGCTGTCGTTCGGTCTTAGTTCGGCTAAAGTAGCGCTCCACCCTCGGTTTCAACTTCGCCCTACTCCTTCTCCATCTGCGCCGAACGACATAGACAGATCGCCCGGCGAGGACTACACCGTTCAACACCCCATCTTTCTTTTTGTCGTTCGGCACGAAGGAGCTAGCCCCAACTATACAACTCCAAATGTGCAAGCCGTTTCTGCTCGACACATATCATACGACCATAGAAATGTCCCATTTCCCACGAAAACAACCTAAGTCTTGTGTTGAAGTAATCTAATCACTGAAGGAATGATACCTAGTTCGAAAGTCGAAGTTGAGGAAGGATCAATTAGGTCTCAAATCTGGTAGGATGGCGAGAATTGCGAGTCCTTAAGGAAATGACAGAAAAGAAAGCGTAAAGGGAAAATGGTGGAACGGCGCCTGGTTATATAGAGGGAGGAAGAAGTCGAAAAGGCCATGACCGGTAGAACCGGTCAAGGTCATAGCGTTCGGCCTCGGCGCATCGTTCGGCAAGGAAGCACCGTTCGAACGCGAATGTCTCGTTCGGCATTTGGAACACGTCCGGCACACATCGGTCCCACAAAAGGGGCATCTCCGTTCGAGGTTAACCAAGGGTTTAAGACATGACGAAAAGGTTGCACGGTTCAAAGCACATCACCTTCGGCCACGCGATACACTTTGGGGGGCAAGTGTTTCCTGGAGATTTGACCAGGCAACTAGTGCTCGGCATCTCAGACTGTCCGGCATCCAGCAGTGTTCGGCGACGCACTTGGCATCTAGGAGTATTCGGCGAAGTACACAACATCCATAGTGTCCGGCATCCAGCATTGTTCGGCGAAGTACACAGCATCCATAGTGTCCGGCATCCAGCAATGTTCGGCGTCAACTGGCACTCGACGACAACCAATACTCAGCGCTAGCGTTCGGCATCATTAGAACTCGGTGATAGGAGAACTCGGAATCAAGAGCGCTCGGCATCCCAAGGTACACGGCGTAGTACTCGGCAACAGGAGTACTCGACATCCCAAGTTACTCGGCGTAGTACTCGGCGACAGGAGTACTCGGCATCCCAAGGTACTCGGCGTAGTACTCGGCAACAGGAGTACTCGGCATCCCAAGGTACTCGGCGTAGTACTAGGCAACAGGAGTACTCGGCATCCCAAGGTACTCGGCGTAGTACTCGCTAACACTTTTCGGCATCCCATGGTGTTCGGCGTAGTACTCGACATCTAGAAGACATTCCATATGCCCAACTACTCAAGATAACGGTGTCGTTCAGCCTGTATGCACCGTTCGTTCAAGAGCTTGAGATGGAGGCACGTTCGGCCTCAACAGACAACCATCCTACACTTCCCACGACACCAACACACCGTTCGGCATAGAAGGAATGGTTCGGCGTAGCGGCGTTCGGCACACCGGGTTCGGCATACAACGACCACTGCACTGGGGCTTGAGCGTTCGGCTATCCAGCCCACTTTGGAAGTCCAGCCCATATTTTCCTATAAATAGAGGGGCAGGGTCACAGTGAAATGGATCCTTTTTTGGGAGAGAGAATAATGGGGAGACTCTGCCATTTTCCAGACTCATCTTCTCTACTTAAACAACTTCATTCAAGCATTTGATTCACGAATTGTATTTGTAATCAACTATAAAGAAGATCAATAAAGTTTAACCTCAAAGTGGACGTAGGCAATTACGCTGAACCACTATAAATTTGGTGTTCTTACTTTCTGCATTTAAATTAGCATTGTCTTCTCTGTTTAATTTACTTTCATCACTTATATCTCTACACAATCTTTCTGAACGAGGTTAGTGACCAATTTTGGTGCTAACACTGTCGAAAGGTATTGCTGTTTTTATAAATACAAGCCACTTCCTAGTGCTTTCGAAAGGGGTTAGGGGTTTTGAAGGGAATACTATCAAAATGAGTTTCGAAGCCAACATTCAATTGTCTTACCCCAGATGTTTTAATTGCTTTCGAAAGGATGGTTTCGATACCATCAATCTTCCCCAATACTTTTTGAAATAAAGAAAGTTTTCGAAAGACATGATTTCGCTTATGTTCACTTCGACCCACAAATGTTATTTTAAATATAAACCCAATGGCTTCGAAAGGTGTTATTTCAATGGTTTCGAAGGGTAACCTTCAATGGTTTCGAAAGGGGTACTTTCAAATGGTTTTAAAGCTATGCTTCTATACTTATATGATAATACTTTAACTTGGTCGAAAGGTTTTGAAAGCGATGTTTTAAAGTATTCCAAAAGGTAGGAGCCTAATGATTTAAAGTTAGCTTTTAAATGCTTTCAAAGGAGATTTTATGAGGTCGAAAGCAAGATTTCGAATGAGTCGAAAGGTTTTGTAACCTAAACTCATTTTTAAAGAAAAAACCCATGGCTAAATAAAGGAGCTTTGAAATGACTTTAAGTATGTAAATTAGAAGAATTATTGCCTTGATAAAAATATAAGTTAAAGGATTTAACTATGTTTTATATGAAAAAGGACCTTAAACCCATAAGAGTGGTATTGTTAAACTGTTATGTTTACTTCTTCAAATATGAACATATTCACATGATAAGGAACCCATAACCGTATTTTAGGGATAGAGGCGTAGAAGAATCAGCTAGGTTAACCCAGTAGTGAATATAAATTGATTAAACTCCTAAATGAGTAGAATTGCATCCAAGGAGTCAGGAAAACCAAAATATAGGATGCCTAAACCATGAAGTTGTCTAGAAGATAGGTTCATAGTAAACCCATGAAAACTAGGAAGTTATTGGGAATAACCAACAGGTTCATAGTAAACCAATGAAAACTATTTTTTATGGATAGTTGGCAAGGGCTAATAGGTTTGTAGTAAACCCATGAAAACTATATCCCGGATTAAGAATTGACATCAATCAATAGGTTCCTGGTCAACCCATGAAAAATAGGACAAGAAAGAGGTTAATGGAGGCATCAGTAGATTACTAGGCAACCCATGAAAACTAGGATCGGAAGGGAGTTACTGGATAAATCCATAGGTTCCTACTCAACCCATGAAAACTAGGACAAGGGATTAGTTATTGTAATGACCAATAGGTTCAGGAGGACCCATGAATTAATTAAGTTAATTGGCAGGGGCCTATAGGCTCTTAGTGATCCCATGAAAACTATGAATAGGACCAGGTGTCCATGAAATATAAAAAGGTTATTAGTAAACCCATGAAAACTAATAGTTTAATATGACCCTAGGAACTATAATTATGACAGGGACTCAATTAAACCGGGGATGAGAAATCCAAAATGTTTATATGTATGCATATCATCATAATATTTTGAAATGTATGTTTTAACCATTGTGGATGCAGGAGCAGAGTATATGGTTTTGAAAAGGTTTTTAGGATACTAGTGAGGGGAAAACCCATTCCACTAAGCGGCATGGTCTCAGTAGATATCTAAATGGATTGAGATGTTAGATTATTATTCATACTAGGCTTTATGTCTGACTCGAAGCTTTTTTTCCCTAAAACTCTCGGATACTCAATTGATTTTGAGTAGTTTTAGGTTTAGGGATTTCAAGTTCTCTTCTTATATGAATAAAGCTTCTAGAGGCATGTAGGAGGCAGTTAGTTATTTAGAGTATCTTTTCCGTTGTGTATTTTGGTTGTAAAGGCGGATTTATTAGCCTTATTATATACTCTGATCAACCAAGGGCTCATCTTCATATGTCGCTCTTGGCGTACGTGTTACAATTATATTTTGCTGAACGTGGTTAATGTTTTTGGGATTATGTAATGAACATGAAATGTTTTGAATGGAATGTGGAAATGTGTTTTTAATTTGTTAATTTTTTTCCATATTCTTGTGATTTGTGTTTCAATGTATCTAGCACCGTCGTATTTGATCGCTGTGAATTAATAATTATGGATGAGTGCAACATCCGCAACTATTAGTTTTGGGCCTCTAAGTAGGGGGATGTTACACATCAATTGAGACTAAAGTACGTAATGCTCTCCAAATGTTGGACAACGTATTAATCATGACTTCTGGGGAAACAAAGGGCAACATATTGATAGTTATTGGATAACTATGGAATGACCCACTAGGTAATTTTCTATTAGTTAATATAACTAAAGTCAAATAAAATATATCAAAGTGACTAATTTACACAGTTCTCTTTACTTGACAATAATGTTGAAATTCAATGAAATCTCCACTTTGATTATAGTTAAATCATGGCATGACGTACACTGAACGACTATAGTTAGTGTTAGGAAATCAATTCTATGGTTTCGATGATAACAACTATACAATGGAAATCGAATGTACATATATATCTATATTTACAGATAGTCGATAGAGTAACGTCACCAAAGAGACTAAAGCAACACTCAAGAGAAGAATCAAAAGATGTCAAATCAGTAGAGATTGAAGAGAAATAGGACATGCACAAGATAAAGCAACATGCACACTTTCAGACGTCTGAGAGCACTATCCAGACGTCTGAATGATTCCTCTGGTTCATAATTCAGAAGCAATCAGACGTCTGGTTAGCAACGTCAGACGTCTGAAAAGTACCCAGGCTTAAAACAGATATGAAGGCCAGACGTCTGATGTTACTTCCCAGACGTCTGATTCGAGACTCGACCGTGCATTTTCAAAGCTCAACTGCCACATTCAAAAAGACACATCCACTTCTCTTTGTCGCAACACTTCATCACCATCAGAAGCGACTTTACAGAGATTACAACAGATGCAACTATACAAGAAAACTCTTCATCACTATAAATAGCATCAGGAATTCAAGAGAAGAACCAACCTGACTTACTTACACTCATATCTCTTGTACTCTGATTTATTCCTGATCTATAAGCAATCAAATACCTGTAATCAACCCTTCCATATATATAGAACTCCTTATTCAGATATTCTCAAGATATATATATATATTGGAAGCACTTTTGTACCCAATAGTCAACATCCGTGTTTACAGAACACATTCTTGACAGAGAAACTTTGCTATTGTAAACCTGTTCCTCCGGGTTAAGCGAGGGTTAGTTGAAAGGAAATTCCGAAGAGGAGCTTCGGGACTGGACGTAGGACGGGAGATCCGAACCAGTATAAAATACCGGTTTGATTATTTTCATTTACTTTGCTACTATCGTTTATAGAGTTATATTATATAGTTAGCTGTTTATACTTGCATATAATCTATACGATCCACTCATATAGACTTTCAATTGGTATCAAAGCAAGGTTCGTTTAAAAGAACAGTAACACGTTTTTTAAATCATTCTAATATGGCAAGTATTTTTCAAGAAGGACAATCCACAGCACGACCCCCACTTTTTAATGGCTCTAATTATTCATATTGGTCTACACGTATGAGAATTTTTATGGAAGCTAATGGTTTAGAAATTTGGTCAGCCACACAAGATAAATATGAAGCTCCAACTACTACTATGAACACATGGACCGATGCACAAAAGACCTTAGCATCAAATAATGCTAAAGCTATGAATGTTCTGTTTTGCTCACTTGACAAAAATGAATTTTCACGTGTCATGTTATGTACCACTGCATTTGATATTTGGCGTACCTTACAAATTACACATGAAGGTACAACAAAGGTCAAACAAACTAAAATTTCAATTTTGCAAAATTAATTTTCATCATTTAAAATGAAACAAAATGAAACTATAGTAGACATGTATTCTAGATTCCAAACTATTCAACATGATCTTATGGCATTAGGAGTTAAGTTTACTGATTTTGATTTAGTTTCTCGAATACTCAATTCTTTAACACCTGATTGGGAAAGAAAGGTATTAACTATCGAAGAAGCTAATGATCTCTCCACTCTCAAAGTTGAAGAGTTGATAGGAAATTTGATGTCCTATGAAGCTAATCTACAGGCACGTAAAGAATTAAATTCGGAGACGAAGAACATAGCATTTCCATCAATAAAGAATGATGACTCAAATTTAGATGAAGATGAGATAGTATTTATTGCCAAAAACTATAATAGATTCAAGAAATTTAGAAAGATGACCAAGTTTCAAAAAGAAGGAAAGACCAACTCAACAAATCTATCTCAAATTAAGTGTTATGAATGTGATCAATATGGACACATGACAAAGGATTGTCCAAAACTTAACAATGATAAAAAGAAGAGCAAATTTGAAAAACTCAAAAAGAAGAAAGCTTTCAAAGTAACATGGGATGACTCTGATTCTTCATCTTCAGAAAGTGATAGCGATAGTGACGGAGAAGAAGCTAATGTATGTTTTATAGCACAAAAAGATGAGGTATGTCCGGAACTTAGCTATGAAGAATTACTTGAACTTAGCATAGAATTAGATGATAAATTTAAACAAATTAAAAAATTGAACAAAGAATATATAGTAAAAACAAATAGATTAGAACTTGAAGTAGGAATGTTGAAAGATGAAAAAACTATTTTAGAAGAAGAACTTGAAATATCTCAAGAAAAATTAAGAGATAATGTGATAGAAAGTGAGAACATTAATCTAGAAAAAGAAAATTTGCTAAAAGAAAATGTTGATTTTAAAAAGGGTATTGAATTATTGAAAATAGAGAATTAAAAGAAAAATTAGATAAAATTACCAATAATGTGTCAAAATTCAACAAAGGAAAACAAAATTTGGAAAATCTTATCAAAACCTCAAAACCATCAGGTAATAGAAATGGAATAGGATTTGAAAAATGCTCTAAACAAAAAGAAAATAATGCTAAAAATATTAGTTATATAAAAACTAGAAGTTTATCCAAACAAAAATTGAATACAAAAAATATGAAAATTTGGGTTCCTAAAACAAATAATAAATTGATTAGACAAAAGCATATCAATAATTACTTAGAAAATGTAGTTTATAATAAAAATTATATTTATAAAGGTACCAAACCATCTTGGGTATGGCTACCTCCCTCTAACAATTAGGACCCTAATCAAATATGTGGGTACCAATTTAAATATTTTATCTTGCAGGTACCCAAAATAAAAATAAGGAGAAATGGATACTAGATAGCGGTTGCTCCAAACATATGACTGGAAATTCAAAAATGTTATCAAATATAACATACATCGATGGTGGAACGGTAACATTTGGGGACAATTCAAAGGGATTTGTCATAGGCATTGGAGAAGTCATCAACTCTGGTATATCTAACTCTCCTGTTATTACAAATGTTTTACTAGTAGAAAATCTAAAACACAACTTGTTAAGCATTAGTCAATTATATGATAAAGGTTTTCAAATAAATTTAATTAAAAACTAAATTTAGTTCACCTTTTCATTACCACAAATTATTGAAATTTTTGAACCATTAAAATTTTAGGAAATTAGTTTTCCTATAAATAACCCTTTCAACATATATAAATACACATGGTTATATTACAAATATATAAAAAGTATCAAATCTTATAATTTAGAAAAATAATGTCTTCTGGAAGTTCCTATATATCTATCTCTGTCTCCACACCATCGACGGATAGCGCAGTAGATACACCACAACGTCTTCCGACACCTACTCCACAAGAACCGACAAACAGGTGGTCCTCGTATCATACGGGGTTTCTTCCAGAGACTAAAAAGATGAAAAGATCCTTGTTTACTTCTCCTAATACAAAGAAGAAAATTGATGAAATTCATCATTACCAAAAACAACAGATGGATCTTCAACGAGAACTTTATTTTGAACAGAAAGTTACAGAACAAAGGCTTAGTTTTCTGGAACAAGTGGTGATGAAGTTTTGCTCGTCCCGAAAGAAAGATGTACTTGAACCACTACCAAAACCTTGTAGTTCATTAGATCCATCTTCTTCGTATCGCACTTCTTCTGATCCTTCTCCAAGACGATATTCTGGCTCCCCACGGACCTACAAACGAAGGAATATATGGTCTCCACTTAGACCATGGAAGGATAATGACTCAGGAAATCCGAAAACACCGTCGCCTTCTATATAAATAAAATCAAAATTAATTATTGTATGTAGTTTGTAAGTTAGTATACATTTTCCAGTAATAAAGACTTTTATTGTCAATAATTGATAAATAAATAAAACCATCAATTTTATACTATTTTTTAACAAAATTAATCCTTTCATACGTCTAACTATTGTCCTCAGCCGTCTGATTCACTGATATATGTCACAACTTTAAGCACTGTGCATATGTCAGACGTCTGATATAGTCCCTAGATGTTTGGAATAAAGCTCTGCCTTCTCCAAAACACATTTAGAATAATTCAGACGTCTGAACTAATTTCCAGACGTCTGACTGACTTATCTGTTTCACAAATAAACAGAAAACAGACGTCTGTGTTAAGCTTCAGACGTTTGATTAGTCTTACTGTCTCTAAATTTTTCAAACTTTGCCAAACCAGACGTTTGACATATACCAAATAGATGTCTGTTCATTTCTTTTCTGTACAATTTTTAGGGCAAACCAAACGTCTACATTCAAACTCAGACGTTTGGAATTCAATCGACCGTTATTATAACCCCAAAATAACGACAGTTGCTCTTCACTTTTCAAAACTCATATCATATTTTCTCTCTGCCGATTTCCAATTATATTATCAAACCCTAAACATTTTCAAACGAAACCAAGATGCCTCCTCGTACAAAAAATATCAAAGCTCCAAAACGCAAACTAGACCAACAATTGACATCTTCAAATCCTCAAGTATGCTCAGATGAGCAGATTGAACGATGGATGCTCAAGGAACCCCATTCGATGAAAAGGTATCAAGAAATTCAAAAGAAAACACTTCATATAGGACCTTTCTATAATTTACTTAAGTTTCCTATGTACGACCTCGATGAACTTTGCGAAAATGCTGTATTGAAGACTTTAATTTCTTTCATACCGAATGATGTTCAGATAGATCAACTTGCTATTTTCTTATTCTACGCCAATCTAGATAGCACTGCTATCTGGAATACCGAAGACGAGGACAATTGGTTATGGTCAAGTGTTTATGGAAATACCATATGTTTAATTCCGAGATTAATCAGAAGAACCTTGGGATGCTCCGACACCGGTGAAGATCTTCACAATATCCCAGATATGCGTTTTAAGCCAAGGAATAACATCACCCATCAAATATGGGAGGACGAAATGCCCAAATTTGCTTCAAAATATTTGCGTCCTAAAGCTCAATTGCTCACAAGGATGATAATTAATACAATTGTTCCGCGGATGGGGAGCCACGAGCAGATAACTAAAATGGAGCACAAAGCACTTTATGCTCTTTTTAGTGGAACAACGGTTAATTGGGCGAAGTTCATATTTGACGAGCTCAAACAATTTTGGAATCGATCAAGGCCATCGATTATCTATCCTACCTACATTATGAGACTTCTTCGTGCACATAATATTTCTTCATATCTCTCAACGTTTGAAGAAATTTCACCAAAATATGCTTCCACAAAATTCTTTTCTTTGATGCATTTACCTGAAACTCCTTCGGAATTCATGTCTTTTGAAGATTGGACGAATCATCGACAATCTTGAAGAGCTAAAAATCCTCCTCAACCATCTGATGTTTCATCTCAATAGCCAGAACAACATAGAGAGATCACTCCTAATGAAAGTATTCGAGATCTTACACTCAGAAATCAACATATACTATCTCAAAATCAAAAGTACTTGGCTAGGCGAATCGACAAATTTGAAACTTCATTTTCCACACGACTAGCCACAGTCGAAGAGTCTCTCTCCACTGTCCTATCAGTACTGAAAGAGGTTCTACAGCGAGTTCGTGGTCCTTCACCGCCGTCTGACGATTGGCCTACTCCTGTACCCTCTCCTCCTTCGAAACATTCTAAATTCTTTGACGATGAACCTTAAAAGGAAGCTTTGACATCTCCCTTAAAAGCTAGCACTTCTACAAAAGATGAGCAAAAGGAAGATAATACAAATCAAGCTTCACCAAAAAAAGGAGATCCAAAACAAGCTTCACCAAAACAAGACGATCCAAAAAACCACTAGAACTTAGGTCTTTTAGTTGTTTGTATTTTGTGTAAAAATCTTTGTATGTACTTCCTCTCCAGCTTTAATGAAAATTTCTTTTTGACTTGATTTTTTTATATATTCTTTTTTATAATGTCAAAAGGGGAGAAATATATATATAATCTTATTAACAAATCTAAGCACATATTCAGGGGGAGATTTGAAATATATATATATAAGTACATTGAATAGTTGTCATCATAAAAAAGGGGGAGATTGTTAGGAAATCAATTCTATGGTTTTGATGATAACAACTATACAATGGAAATCGAATGTACATATATATCTATATTTACAGATAGTCGATAGAGTAACGTCACCAAAGAGACTAAAGCAACACTCAAGAGAAGAATCAAAAGATGTCAAATCAGTAGAGATTGAAGAGAAATAGGACATGCACAAGATAAAGCAACATGCACACTTTCAGACGTTTGAGAGCACTATCCAGACGTCTGAATGATTTCTCTGGTTCATAATTCAGAAGCAATCAGACGTCTGGTTACCAACGTCAGACGTCTGAAAAGTACCCAGGCTTAAAATAGATATGAAGGCCAGACGTCTGATGTTACTTCCCAGACGTCTAATTCGAGACTCGACTGTGCATTTTCAAAGCTCAACTGCCACATTCGAAAAGACACATCCACTTCTCTTTGTCGCAACTCTTCATCACCATCAGAAGCGACTTTACGGAGATTACAACAGATGCAACTATACAAGAAAACTCTTCATTACTATAAATAGCATCAGGAATTCAAGAGAAGAACCAACCTGACTTACTTACACTCTTATCTCTTGTACTCTGATTTATTCCTGATCTATAAGCAATCAAATACTTGTAATCAACCCTTCCATATATATAGAACTCCTCATTCAGATATTCTCAAGATAGATATATATTGGAAGCACTTTTGTACTCAATAGTCAACATCCGTGTTTATAGAACACATTCTTGACAGAGAAACTTTGCTATTGTAAACCTATTCCTCCGGGTTAAGCGAGGGTTAGTTGAAAGGAAATTCCGAAGAGGAGCTTCGGGACTGTACGTAGGACGGGAGGTCCGAACCAGTATAAAATACCGATGTGATTATTTTCATTTACTTTGCTACTATCGTTTATAGAGTTATATTATATAGTTAGCTGTTTATACTTGCATATAATCTATACGATCCACTCATATAGACTTTCAGTTAGGTCAAATGGAAGTTTTGGAAGTGAAACACTATTCGAGAGATGATCCGTCTTCTCAGTTATATGAGGTTTGTTTCATGGTCAACTAATTCAACTCAAAGCCAAAATCTCTGGCCAAGAGTAATTTGGTTAATAATATTTGTTATTATTGAACCAACGACTTTGTGTTTGGACTACATAGTTGAATGTAGAACGATATTGGATTTTTGACTATAACCAAATTCCATAAGTCCAAAGTTATATATTTTCGATGAAGAAAATTGGTGTAAATATTTGTCACTATCGGTACGATTAAATAAGTAAAGTAGGATTTTACTGAAAAGACTTGTAAGTAATAAATTTAACCATAATGTCACTCCACTAGCTAAGATGATAAGTAAACATTAATATTCGAATAGTTTGATATTAATCGCTGAATGAGTTTACATCCACGAGTCGCACAACTGCAAAGATAGATTCTTTAAAATACCATGTGATTAAATTGATTTATAAGTTATGGATTAATTAAATTAATTAATATTTTTGGAAAGTATTAATTATTTACTTATTTGATGTACTAGATGCCATTACTATTGTTTTAATGTCATTAGCATTTACTTGAGTGCATATATAAAAGTTGTATATATACAAATTGATATAAGATATCGAGGAACATTTAAATTTGATTTAAATGTAACTATTTGCTAAGTCCTATAATGACAACCCACACCTCCTGACAAAACGATCGAGAGTCTAATGTGATTTTCGGACCCATGGTGGTGCCAAAATGTATGAGCTATTCAGTTATTAAACATTATAAATACTAAAAATATAAAAATAATCTAAGACATTCTACACCTTCAGATTTCGCAGTGGAAGGTAGGAAAATATAAATACAAAAAACAGCTATCTTAGAAAATATCCCTGAAAACACAGTCCCAAAACATGCTTATTCATATTCTAGAGTTTAGAGAAATACATCTAAAGTTTGATAAATACTAATTTCAATATTTAGTTACCTGAGGAGTAATAAAAAGTAAAAATATTACCAACACCAAGCTCGCCTATAAATCTAGGCCAATTACCTAATGCCCCATCCTCTTATGGTAGGGGAAAAAGAAAGGAAATGTGCTTGTTAACTAAAAGTTTAGTGAGTGAGTTACATTATTAATATATGGTGATACATGCAATTAACTTCATTAATACTCTGTGTAACCTAGGGTATTCTACTTGTGTTTGTGAACTGCTTACTGTAGTAGGTTTCGTTAACCTAAAGGGTTATAGTTCTAAATACAACTACACCAACATCTTGTGCAAGCTTATACTTAGGATCAAATGCTAATCGAACGTAAAAATAACTATGGATCGACAGAGCTACCAGAACTATTCCAACATAGGATCACCTACATTATCAACCTTGAGATCACATTCCTAAATTATAACTACATATTCGTATTACGCACTGAGGTGGAGCCCGCAATGTCGACTCGCGCTAAAGACGTCTTACGGTCTGCTACATCCATGTCCACTCTTAATGGTAATGTAATGCCACTTATCCACCACGCTGAATATCCATCAACAAGACAGTATCACTTCCTCATCGTCGTGCATACCATGGAAAATCCATTCGTACTAGGTCACACACTTCTCCAGGCATCATCGTCAATGTTGAACCTTCACAGTGAAACTTGCATGAGTGCAATTTGTTGTAGAATCACCCCAGTCAAATATTGATCCCCGTGAATAATTAGTGTTTAGGCATCGTTGCCCACATACACATCTATCCAGTCTCGTAACATCAAAAAGTTGCAAATCTAGGGAGCTAATGCCCTACTTATACTAAAATTCATATATATACACAAATAAACATATATATATATAATATAAATAAACTTATAACTTGAGCCTTAGGCCGAGGTTCAGATTACGCATGTAATGCAATAACTGGTC
This sequence comes from Allium fistulosum, assembly GCA_030737815.1. Classification (NCBI taxonomy): domain Eukaryota; kingdom Viridiplantae; phylum Streptophyta; class Magnoliopsida; order Asparagales; family Amaryllidaceae; genus Allium; species Allium fistulosum. The sequence continues at coordinate 267,728,087 of CM060904.1, read as the reverse complement.
CCTCGTTGGTCCCTGGGATGGTTAACCTCTTACTGTTGACCGGCTCCAGTGAGCCTGTCTACTGGTCATAGTAGTTTTAATTTATCTATTTTCAATTTAGTTAGTTTATTATCTATTAATTACAAATCATTGATTAGAGTATACCGTTAATTACATTGAACCATATTTTGTTAATCTACAATCTCCGATGTTTCAAATTGTAATTTCTAAAAATTTCTTAAGCACGTTTATCATCAAAATATATTAAGTTAGGTTTTGATTTAATGGGGTATTGATATGTCAATCTATATTCAATTTAAAAAAAGGACGTATTCAACATAAATTAATTTTTATCCAACCGATATACTTTATCCAGATTTAGATTAGACAAGGATCAGATTCAAATAGTTTAAATTCTTATTCAATTTCCAACCTCTTATAATTACTAGATAAACAATATTTCTAATTTAAACTAAACCAGTCCTAGATTAAATAGCATATAAATAATAATTACATATAAATCTATGTAGTTATTATGAACCCGTTCAGCTCTAGAAAGTTTTTCCCTTTTTTATTTATGCTGAATAGCCATTTCTTTTACTCGTTAATATCTCCTTTTTTGCCTGATTTCATCTTCAACTAATTTTAAATTTTTATTTAGAAATTTCTTTCAAAGGAGATAGAGATTTAAAGGAGAGACATAATTTTTATGTATTGCTGATATGATGAAGAATGATTAGGGTTTAGAGTTAGCACCTATTTAGATAGAAATTTTCAGTGTAGCTTCCATAAAATGTCTTGCACATTATATCACAATTCCATAACATTTTGTCCACTTCAATGTCGTTTGCACCGATTTATATAGCATTTTCCTCACTATCTAAAGCAACTAATATTAATACAAATATGTGTATCGAATATCTAAAATGAACATGTCGAGTCCTGGAGTGACAAAGGAAGTCAAACATAAAGAAGGAGAAGTAATCAAGCATTCAATAAATAATAGCGAGTTTTAAGCAATTGTAAGAATGTGTCGAACTATTATAATAAAAAAGGTTTCAAACGCTCGAGTGTAGAAAGTATGCCGAACTTCTAAAGGTGTCTAATTCTATGTAGTTGGCAAGCGTAGGGTAATATAGAATATGAACATAACAAAGAAGTAGTATCGAGCTTCTACAATACAAAAGGTTGTCAAGCCTAAGCGTAACTGAGGTAGCAAAAGCATAGAAAGCGGGTGTTGAATCTCTACAATGCATGGCGTTTTAGAATAAGAGAGGAAGGAACAACACAGTGCTATAAGGAGATATCGAGTGTTTGGTTATGAAAGGAAGATGCCAAGTCAATAAACACCTATGGATATCAAGCTGTTACAACCAGAAATGTTATAGAATAGAAGGATGATGCATCTAATCAACGAGTGGGGATATCGAGCTTTTGAGAAATATTGAGCCTATGATATGTCAACTACTCTCAAGCCACTACCCCAATACTATTGTCGAGTAAATACCATAATGAATGCTATCAAAGCAGATACAAAAAGAAAGATTGTGTTGCCAATCATGAAGGCAGATGATGTGGATTTTCATCTATACGAAGATATTGTTGAGTTCATCAATAAGAGTAAGCAATGTCGAACATCATCCATAAAGAGAGGATGCCAAACCTTAAAGAAGGTAGGGATGTTGAATGATAATAATTTTGCATAAATAACATACATCATACCGAGTGGACGCATGACAGCCAACCTGCCTGCCGCTGCCTCTATAAATCAGCACCTACTGGTGACTTCAAGTGTGACGAACATTTCTTTCGTCTTTCTTTCATTTAAAGTTGTAACCATAAATTGAATTGTGGATTTTCTTAGAGCCGATTGTAAATTTCGAACTTTTGTGCATAGGACCTTAGAGAATAAACTTTGTATAACATACTTCTATTGAGCAGCAATATACGACAATTATTGTACTTTTAACGTGCATAAGACTTTTCTTGATGAAGGTTGGACTAGAACATTCATGTCACAAAATTTGGACTTGCATACTTCTTTTATAATTGGATAAGGCTTCCTAAGGCCTTATCAAGGTTGAACTCACCTTGCTTTGCATATTTGGTTAACAAAGAAATTTGTTAACATTTTGTGCTAGAAGGAGGGGACGAACCTCTGATTCCCTACATATCCCTATATAGGACTTTTCCTAGCCTATATATAATGGATATAAAGGACTTTCACTGACTAGCATATTCCTATAGAGGACTTTCTAAATCCTACATAACCTGTTGAACTACAGAATGACCATTTCTAATCAAGGATCTTCCAAGCCTTACTTTCGCAAGTCAACTTATCAAGTGACCCACAATCTTCAAATCCATGAGGAATAAGTGTTAAGAGAATTGGCACTGATGACTTTGGCAGAAAAGAAACGAGTAATTTCTTATGACCCGGATAGTTGGAGTATAAATCTATTCCATATGGGATCTACCTTGATCTTTGCTTATTGCCATACTCCAAGAAAAGAAAACAAGAAAAGGATTGATCCATTCTCCAAAATGAGAAATACCGTACAATTCCAGGCTAAAAGAACAATCTACGAAAACGAAATAACAAAGGATTCCAATACGTTTTCCCAAAGTAGAAGAGTGTAATCAAATGCACTCCGACTCCAATCAGAACTCGAGAATTTTCAAAGAGAAAACTGGCCGTTAGAACTAAAGAGCCTATCTAAAGTTATAAGACAGTCAAATGAGGATGAAGACACCATCCCCTAAGAATTCTCGATATATTAAAGGTCGTTCCTTTACCAGCTCTTATGAAAACATATATCTCTTCAATAAAGAGAGGCTGAATTATTGGCCTTCAAAGAAGAAGCAACTAGGAAATAAAAAATCTTGGGGGCAAATATTGCCAATATCATTGAAGGAATAGACATGAAACCAATCAGTGTCGAGCCTTTAAAGGAATGATTGAGAATTTCTTCAGGAAAGGAGAACTTCAAGAATTTGTTAACAAGACTTGGGAAAAAGGCAAATGTGTCTATAAAGATCAAGTCATTAATAAATAGAAATGCTTCATGAAAAGGATTTATAAAAAAGAAAATCCTTTGATTCCACCAAGATGTCATGGTCAAAGCACTTCTTTGAGGGAGGTTAGAGTAAGCCTCTGATCCCGCCTATAAGGCCTAGCCAAAGCACTGCAAGCCTTCGATCCCGATTACGTGGCCTAGCCGAAGCACCTCCTAGAGGGAGGATAGAGTAAGCCTTTATTCCTGCCTAAGATGGCCTGGCCAAAGTACAAACCAACCTTTGGTTCTGCCTATAAGGACTGACCGAAGCGCCTTTCTAGATGGAGGATGTATAAGATTTTGGTTCTGCCTAAGATGGCTAACCAGACGCGCCGACAAGTCTAAATCATTACCTATAAGGTAATAAGGGGCTCAGGCCTAAATCATTACGTATAAGGTGACAAGGGGCAAAAATAACTAAAGCCAAGATCATTACCTATAAGGTGATAAGGGGTGAAAAAGTTCAAAGACCCGAATCACTACCTAAGATGGTAGTATGGAGTGGAAAAGTTCAAATACTTAAATCATTACCTAAGATGGTAGTAAGAGGCAAAAATTTCAAAGACCTAAATCACTACCTAAGACGGCGGAAAGGGTTAAAGGAAACCAATCTGACAAGCATGACTTCGTCTTATGAATGGATCAAAGCAATCTTCTAAAAGGAAGCGTAATTAAACACGACCAATCTTACACTAAGCTAAAAACAAGGCCTTCTTCAAAGGAAGGGAAAAACACTATCCACTACCCAGAACTAAAGATTTCACTATCAAATATGGACATCTGAGAAGTTGTGACCCTCTTGGCTAAAAATATTCTAGTAAATAACATGAATCTCCGTTATTGCTTAAATTTATAGTTTCTCATTAGTTGAGACGTATTATTACTAAATTAATTTCTAGTCTTCTTATCAAATAAATTATAAACTCTTACTGGATGAATTTCTGGTCTTCTTACCAAATGGATGGATTTCTAGTCTATTATTAAGTTGACAAGTAACTTTTCATACTCCTTTAATCTCAAACGACAAAGGATGCTCATCAAATAATCACTCAAGAAACCTAGGCTGAAGAAAGGAAGTTTAAGCCACAAAGATCCATTTATCAATTCATTCAGCCAAGAAAAGACGAGAAAACAAATTGATCCTAGTGGTCTAAAGTTTTGATAATTCAATAATTATTCCAAAAATTAAATTTCAAAGCCAAGCTTTCCAAAGTCTATATGATCGACAAGAAAACTTTTTTACAAATTTTTTTGGCATTAACGAAACAAAATGATCAATTTGAGAGAAATAATTTCTCTAAATTATGAAAATCATAATTGTTCACTTTGTGCTTTTCCAAAAGAAGAAAAAAAAGGAAAGTCTTATTAAGGAAGATGACAAACAAGTGCTATAACACCGGATAAGCAACTCTCTGATCAGGGCTTATCTAAAATCACTCTTTGTAGGAGCAAAGAGCTAGCAAATCTATGCTTAATCAAAGACCACAGATTATAGTAAATCATATTAAAGCACTGAAGCAAATTACAAATCTCAAACAACTCGATGAGTTCAAATGCTTGACAAAGATAAAGGAGAAAATACAAGGTCAATTCAGGGTATCAATCATTCAGGTATGAATTTACCATTTTTATTTTACATATCACATACAAAAGTTACAGATATCAAGAAAGGTTAATTAGTAAGAGAGTCTAGTCAAGAGTTTCTAGATGACATCACCTCAGTTGCTTTCAGTTGAGACTCGATGTCTTGCACTTCTTTCTTCAGAGCTTCGGCAGTTGAAGAAGGTTCAATGATGTGACAAATTGTACCACATCCAATAATTCTTTGAGCTTCTTTTCTTTCTTTCAAATTATGTTTGTATCATCAATAGAGCCAATCCGAGTCTTTAATGCATGATCAAGCGTTTTATTGGCTCCCTTTAAAGTTTTAACTTCGCCATGTGTTTCTTTAACCTTTTGCTCAAGAGCGTGCTTCTCTCATCCCAGTTCCTCATCTTGACTTTGATACTTATTAAGATGTTCCAAAACTTTTTCATCCCATTTTACTTTTAGAAAATGGGTACAATCATATTTGAAAGCTCGACACCAACTGGAAATCTCTCCATCCTCCATACTTGGAGGCGGGTTCTCTAAGGAAGAATTTTTTCTTACCAGCTGAGGATTTAGACCTAATTTTCTTTGTAGGGGTAGGAGTGGGAAGGCTATATATGCCTCCACTTACAATGTGCTCTAGAGATTGCCATGACACTTGGCTTTTTAATGAATTAACTTTAAGGTCTTCAATTTTCTAATGCAGTCGAGCAATCTCTACATCAACCTTAGTCCTTTAATCTGGAGATCCAAATTGACTAATTGTAGCTATGTTCTTTTTTAGCTCTTCAATTTCTTTATCTTTATCTTTAATTTTCTCCTCTAAGCTCAAGGCCACCTCTTTCGTGTCACTTAATATGGACCTTAATTTATAATACTTGTTGTACTATTTCTATGCTACTGAGTTATCTGAAAGTGGCAAGACTGAAGCATCTTGAGAAGAATGGTTTCTTCTTGATATCTGATGTCAGTTTCATTTTAATATTATCTAGTCGGAAAAGGAGATCCGGACCACTGGATGCAGGTTTCAATTGACTTTCCTTTCAAAAATAAATAAAGGAAAAAGAAATCAGTACACAGAAAAGTGTGCTCTTTTATTAATAGCAACAAGATTTACAAACATAAAAGTGTCAAACTACTTTAACAACACAAGTTCTGTACAATCGACTCTTAAAGTTTAGACATGGCAGTTTGAGCCTTTCTATGAGAACCAATAGGCATATGGATAGTAGAATCAAAGGAGACATTGAATCCTTGAGGAGTACTAACTAGGGGAAAGCATTGATAATCCATTTTCCAGGCAGAAGCTGACTTCTTTGCATAACAATTTAGCATAATTGGATCGTATCTCTTTAAGTAACTTGTCCTTTTCTTCACCTAAGAATTTAAAGTGAAAGTGGGGAAACTACAAGTAAACCTTTTGTAGATCACTAAGAAAGTAGTATTTTGCTAATCAGGAGGTTTTAAGAGTTAATGTTTTCTCCTTAAAGTATTTTTTAACTTGACAAATTTACTTAAAACTTCTTTTGAAATAGGAGCATTTAATGATTCCTTAACCTATGTATTTCAGGAAAAAAAAACTACGTTGTGAAGAAACGAAAATTTTCAATACTTATAAAGTTTGTTTGAATTACATAATACAATGACAAAATCATTTGAGTTCATACAATATAGACCCTTTGTAAAATTCAAAGATAAATTTCTCTTTGTTAAAGTTGACTTTTTCAAGAGGAACGGTGTGCAAGGATAGTGCAACAGCCTTAGTTCGAGGATGGTTACAGCATTCCCCAAGATGAGGATTGGACCCATGTTCATTCAAATATCTATTATGCAAATGCCTAAGTAACACCATACTCTCTTTCCCAGAAAAGAAAAAATAGTAAAAAGATTCTTAGAATAAACTTTATAAAGGAACTATGCTAAAGTGTCCCAACCTTTAACTAGCATCCAAAAAGTGTAGTCAGCTCTGCATTCTCTTTCATGACTCTTCCGTAATGAAGGCGAGATCTTACCAAGAGTTGGGATTCCCATTTTTTTGAAATCTTTCAATCGATTGACATAAATATGAAGACGCCTATACTTTTCAGACAAACTGTTATGGTCTTCAATTAATTTTTTAACTTCTTTATTTAATCATGTCACATCTTTCTCACTCTTCTCGTGCAAAATCACAAAGTAATATTTATTTCATTTCCTTAACTAAAATCGTAAATTTATTAACTAAAGCTAATAGATAATTATAAACACTTAAAGATAGTAAAATTTGTACCTGTATCGTGGGAGCTTGTGAAGTAGAAACCCAAATTTCCTCCTCTAATTCTTTGTTATCGGCTTGGAATCCTTTGTTGGGGTGTCTCCTTGAGAAGTATTGTGAGTATCAGGAAGATTAGGAAGATCTGTATCATGAGTAGTGGAGCCTAAGTCATGACCCCTCAATCAGTTGCCACCATTTCTTGGTTTATCAAGATCCTTATTACCAGCACCCCCATCTTCATCATCATTATCATTATTAACATCGTCATCACTTCTTCATTATCTTCATCTTCATCAAGTGGAGGATCATCAAAAGATAATAGAACCAAGGATTAATAAGCTTCTATTCTAGGAATCCAACTTGAAGTAACCCAAGAACCCTTCCTAGCTTAAGGTCAAACTTCCTTTTGAATTTACCATTTAAATTCGGAACTAAAGGAACGACTAACCCCGACGATTCCCTATATTATCAAAATATGCAATATATAGGGCATCCTCGTAGCATCGTTCCCTGATTTTGGGGAGGCCTTGATTGATAAAGTGGAGAACTTTCCGTTTGGCATCTTTAACAATGTTTTTCGCATAAATAAGGGTGGAATCCTTGCTTTCCAGCTGATTAGTCATCTGAGACTTTTCTTGTCTATCTTGCTTAAGCTTTGTCTCCAGGGAATTTACCCTCTCTTCGGTCGCTAGCCAATTATTTCTCTCATTATTTAAGTTGGAGACAAGTTTATCCTTTTCTAAGATAGCGTTGTTCTTCTTCACTGCAACGTAAAATACTTGGCTTTCAAGGAACCTGACTTTACTTGTCAATGAAGAAAACTACTGTTTAAGATCTGGAACTTGACCGACATATTCTTGAGAAGCTTGTTGGAGGAAAAACATATGCTTGGCCACATGAAGCATATAAGAACTATGTGATAAATAAGAATATGAAAAAATAGAGTTTGAATAGCCTAGACACGTAAAGATATGTACCACTAGGAGCTATTGAAAAAGAATATGAAGGTAATCCCTAGAAAAAGTTGAAGGCTATAATGGACTTAGGTAAGCCACGAATAGGGACTGGACGACTGAACAAACAAAGTCGTCAAAACCTGAAGGGATAAGTTTGAGCCAGAGCATCTGAGGAAAAAGATTCAAGGAAGGATGAGCCAAGCCTAACTCCTAACATATGAGTTGAAAAGCAGAAGCAGACATGGGAATCATACTATCTATAGAAGGACTAGGAGTGGAACCAGCCTTTGTCTGGTTAGGAAGATCTTGAACTAATAAACTAGGATTAGCAAAGCTGGATTCCTAAAGGAGTGCAATCATATCTAAATTTGATTCTTTAGCAATGGATAAAAAAGTTCGGCCTTCTTCGAGATGGGACCTTTTGTTTGGCAAGAGCTTAATGCACCAGATAAATCATCAAATCCCTTTTTCTTTTGTGACTCTAAACATCAATATTCTTAAGGGCATTAGCAATAGAGTCCTTTATAAGGGCCACTTTAGTAGAGTCAGCCAGTGAAGAAGCCTGAGCTTTTGCCTTCTTGGACTTAGAAGTAGCAACAATAAGAGTAGAACCTAAATCAACAGGAAACATCATAAGATGGTGATGTAGGAAACTTTGTTGAAAATCATAATAAGGGCTTACCAGAAGAATCGTGATGAATGGGGGACAAGTTAGAAAAAGCATTTTGTTTACCACCAACAAGGGCTTGTCTCCCGTTGGCATCTTTCTTTACAATGGGGGTTCCGTGAGCACCTTATGGTTCTCTAAGATTAATGAGTACTTTCTAAGATTGTCGTTAGTTAAGATTGTATGTTTGTCTCCTATAGTTTGAGATGATAGGCTCAAAGCATCGATTATACGAGCAATGGAAGGATTCGCTCCCTTAGAATCAGATTCTGAAAGGAAATGTCTATCACAAGGAAACAATGGAATATAGTATAAACAATAAGGGAAAAGTGAGAAGTCTTGCTAGGGATAGAAAAAGTCCCTCTAATTCTAGGGGTATGGCTTATCACGTAGAAGAATCAGTTCTCCTGGTCCTTAGCTCTATTGATCAAATTAGTGATCATGCTCTTTTGAGGGAGAAGGCGATATACAAAACACATTGTCTAGGTCCCCACTTTGATAGGAGGTACTAGAGAGTGAAGGGTCTCAGGATTGAGAGAGGGAAGTGCAGCTTCCATGGCTAGGATTTAGAGATATCTTAGATGAGCATAGGAGTTGGGCAACAATTGTATCGGGACAATACCTAAATGATCCTAGAATCGAACGAAGAGGTTTGAGAGGAGGAGTTAGCCTGAGTGCCAAATATGGATCAGGGTGAAAGTAAAGAAACTTACTGGAGGGTTGTTTATCCTTTCAAATGGTTCTCCTACCCTAGCTACTATATTGATACCCTAAATTGTTGAAGAATGGTGTTGACTTCATCTTGAATAGTTATCAATGATGGAACAAGCCTATAGTCTCCTTTCTTTGAAGCAGGAGAAGACTTGGAACCCTTACTAGCTTTCTTGCCAGCCATTTATCTGCCAAATGATATTACATAGGGACAGGGAAGTATTATAATTCTGTAAATTTTAGAATATTTAAAAAAAATGTAAAGGAAAAGTTGAGTCCTTAAATATAATATGAGAATGAATAATGAGCGTTAAACCTATAAATAATTAATGAAATCATAATATGTTGAAAGTTGTTAACTAATTATTAAGTACATAATGAAATGCTAAAACCATAAATAGTTATCGGTTTATGACTATTCGACAATTCACTAAATAATTACCAAGTCCATTGTTGGCTGTCGAACCTATAATGAGATGTCGAGTTTGTAGATGTTTAGTATATTCATAACTAATTGAGAACTCATTATTGATTATTTAGTTCGCAGTTAAATGTCGAGTTCATGACTAGGTGGTTTCCTGACAAGGTATTGCACTTATGAACTAAACATTGGGATCCTAACAAGGTATCGCACTAATATCATATTGTTGAGATTATAATAGGGTGTCGAGCTTGTGACTCGATGTTGAATACATAACAAAGTGTCAAGCTAATAAATAGTTAATGAGTTTGGAATTATTTAAGAGAGCTTTAACTAGTTGTCAAGTTTATAATAAAGTATCAAATGTATAATAGTGGTTAAATACATAATTAGCTAAAGACGCTATTGTAATTACTGAGCCCATAGCAAGATGTCAAGTATATATACATGATATCGAACTTATAACCAAATGATAACCACTCAAGTAGATGTTGAACTTGTAAAGGTTATAAACATGTTAAAAGGCTAGTTGTCGAACCACTAATTAACTTTCGAGTTCATAACTAATTAGCAAACCCTAATAGGCTGTCGAGTTTTTAAGTGGATATCGAGTTTTTAGCAGTTACTGAACTTACAATTGAGTGTCGAGTTTCTAAATAGGTATCGATCTTATCAACATCAAAACTACAGAAAGTTATCGAATTTTCAAAAAATTATCGAATTCACAATATCTATCAAATTATCGAGCTTCCATAGATCAATAAAGAAATATACTACAATCGACGTTTTGAATTCAGACACTAAACTTCTCAAAATTATAGTAAGTACATAGGTCCATCCCTTATTCAGTCCCATAATGCTCATAAAAACGCCCAATCGCCACAAAATCCTAATTGAAAATTAAAAGTCTCCTTTTTATTTTTTAGTTAAATTAATTAGAAATAGAAGAACACCTTAAAATCGAGGTTGAATGCTATGGAGATTGAATGGTTTTAATTAAAATGAGAAAATTTAAATTGCAATTTCAAGTTCAGCTTGCAAGTAAAGTTTGAAGGATGAGGAGAAGTAGGTGTTTATTGGAAGAAAGAAAAATGATATGGAGCATTGATTTCAATTCAAATAAATGAGTAAGATTGAAGTCGAATACTAATGGACGGTAATGGCAATATCAAAGCGGCACTGTCAATATTGAGGCGACGGCAAGAAAAGTCAAGATTACACTAAAGTATAACACTCTTCTTCTACACAAAAGGGGGTAAATTTACTACAAATATGGTTAACGAATATCTTAAAAGAACATGTAAACTCCTAGAATGACAAAAAATGTCGAGCGTAAAAAAGAGAAGTAATTAGGCATTCAACAAAGAATAGCGAGTTTCAAGCGATCTCGAGAAGGTGTCGAACCTTTATAATAAAAAGGGTGTTGAGTGCTCGAGGGTAGAAGGTATGTCGAACTTCTAAGGTTGTTGAATTCCAAACAGTTGGCAAGCATGAGGGAATATCGAATATGAACACAGTAAAGAGTTAGTATCAAACTTTTACAATACAAAACGTTACCGATCGTAAGAGTAATTGAGGTAGCAAAAGCACAAAAAGAGGGTGTCAGACCTACACAATGCATGGCATTGTACAATGAGAGACGAAGAAGGACACGAAGCTATAAGGAGATACCGAGTGTTTGGTTACTAAAGGAAGATGTTGAGTCAACAAATACTTATGGATATCGAGCTGTTACAATCAAAAGTGTTGTAGAATAGAAGGATGCCGCACTATTCCAAGGGTAGGGATATCGAGTTTCTAAGAATTGTTGAGCCTGTGATATGTCAACTACTCTCGAACCGCTATCCCAAACTATTATTGAGTACCTACCATAATGAATGTTGTCGCATAAATATAAAAAGGAAGATTACTTGCCAAAGTTATGAAGGCAGATGACGTCGAGTTTCATCGATATGAAGGTAATGTGGAGTTGAATCAATAAGAGTAAGCAATGACGGACACCATCCATATAGAGAGGGTGTCGAATCATAAAGAAGGCAGGGATGTCGAATGTCAATGATTTTGCACACATAACATATATCATGCCAAGTGGACACGTGGCAGGCAACCAGCCTACCATTATCTCTATAAATAGGCACTTACCCACGTCTTCAACTGGGATGAACAGTTCTTTCCTATTTCTTTCATTTTAAAGTTGTAACCTTGAAATGAATTGGGGATTTTCGTAGAGCTAATTTTGAGTTTCAAACTTTTGCACATAGGATCTCAGACAATAAACTATGTACAACATACTTCGATAGAACAACAATATATGACAATTATTTAATTTTTTGATGTGCATATGACTTTTCTGGACAAAGGCTTAAACTATTAACATGCATATTAAAAACTTTTAGACATGCACGCTTCTTTTGGACCTGTATAAGGCTACCTAAGCCTTTATCAAGATCGAACTCGCCTTGCTTTGCATATTTGGTTCACCAAGACATTTGTTAGCAAGAAATAAACACACCAAACATTTCATATAAGGTCAAACATCATACAGCATCATCCATTAGCATTAATGTAATGACCCGTAAATTTTAACGGTTTTAATAACGTAATTAACTGAATTTTTATGACATTTTAAAACAATTGGATTTGGAAATAAAAATTTGATATTTGGTATATGTCTATTTTAGCATAGCAGTTGGTAAATTTCTATTGGAAAATATGAAAGTAAATTCTGTGGTGTAATTTTCAATTTCAATTTATAATCAGTTAATTTGATGAAAATAAAATGTTTTCGAAACTTGAATATTTTTATATAATAAAAATGTTTATCATTTTCTAAGTGAGACGTCATATTTCGTTTCAACAAATTTGGACTGCTCTAGCTTCGTTTACCTTATTTTTAGCATTTTTGTAGCATTTTGGCAACAGAAGTATCGACTTTTGATATGATGGTCGTATTGATGATATCTGTGTATAGTTCTGATCGTCTCGTCATGCGGATCACCGTAGTATATTCATTTGTGTGTTTCGGCATCTGGTGAACGGTGAGACTTGTGAAATGGTGGACCGCATCGTTACCCGTTTTGTGCCTTTTTGTTCCTTATGTCCATTGGTTTGCCCATCGTATTATACCAACTGTCACTAGCATTTAATTTTTCCAGAAACAAATATTGGACTTTCTCTATTCCCTGTATTCATTTAATTTACAGGTTCATTCAGATTCATTCGTTGGTTACTTTTTTTTGGTTCTGTGCATTCATTCGAGATTTAAATTATAATATTTACAGTTCGTATTTACTTAATGTTTATATTTCTTAGCCTGCTTATCTCCTAAACCATGTTCATTCTTCCTCCTTCATGTGACTTTCCCATTTCCATTATCAATTGCCACCACCTTATCACCTTCCCTAGCCTCTTCACGGCCTTCACCTTCATGACCACTCAAAGCCGAAACTCCACCCGACCTCCACCCATACAACAGCTTACCGACCAATCACCACCACTAGCAGCGACTCTCCCACCGAACATGGCTCATGCCTCCAGATCCACCCATGCCTAGCTTCCCTTGGGAATCTTGCAGTCGCCTAACCCCACGTCGGTCCTTGCCCTTCCAAAGCCGCCACCCATCGCCTCTCCTCCCCTTCTCCGTTTCTGCCACCCAGTATCCATGTGAGTAGCCATCCCCTCTGGCCGAGCTCCCCTCTTCCATGCCCGGACTCGCCTTCACTTCTCTCCTTCGCAGCCACACAAGCCCATTGCCACCTCCTCGTGCTTCGCTTGCCGCAACACCCTAGCCATCACCCGAGCATCCCCTTCCTCGACTTCAACGCCTCTCTTCCTTGCGGTCGAGCAAGTGCTGGTTTGCTTCGTTTCACCACCTCCAACGTCCGTGCTCGACGATGAAAAATAGGTGCTACTTCGTTCTTGCCTACTCGTTCTCAATCACAAGAAAAAAAACATATATATCAAAGTTACATAATAATATATTAAGTTATATACGCATATATACTTTTATTGTATATATATAAAGTTTCAATGTATAAGTTATATTAGTTTATATATGTTTGGTTGCATTATATTTCAGTCTGCATGTATACATATTGATTTCCAAAATTGTATATATATAAATATATATATAAGGTTGTATTTGATATGTTGTTATGTACACACATATATATATATATATATATATTAGTCTGTAAAAGTTTTTTTAATCAGTCTATATGAATATGTTAGATTATATAAATTATATAATATGTTAGTAAGTATATTTTCACATAGTACAGATTTCCAAAAATATCATATAAAGTTTGTTTGTTGCGTGTGTATGTAGTATGCATATATTTTGGTGATAGTTTGTATATATTATAATCAATATATGTAAGTTTACATATGATCTGTTGGGTTTGTTTATATAATAAAGTAAGTTTAAGTATAAAGTATAAGTTTATTTGCATAGTTGCATGTGTTGTTTGTATATATTAGTTTATTTTATACATGCTCTGTTTGGGCTTTACGTATAGGTTATAATGGTATATATATGATCTGCTTATATATAAACTTAACTAAGTTTGTATATAATATGTTGTTACGAGTACAAGTTATATAAGTCATATATCGCATGTTTATTTGTATATGAGTTTATAAACGATCTGTTTAAGTTCTAATAAAGTAATTTTATATTGATTCTTATAAAAAAAATAAAGAAAACAAATATTGATTTTAAATATAGTATGTATGTGAGTTTGTATAGGTATATATATTAATTTATATATATGAGTATACATGAGTCTGGGTTTTAAATAAATATATAGAGATTTTATTGTATTGGTGTTTAAATTTAGTATTTATTTGAAAAAGATATATATATATATATATATATATATATTATTTTAAACATGAGTTTTAAATTTTATATTGATTTTTGAGATATATATATATATATATATAATATCTATTTTGTTTCAGTTTATGTTAAGCTAATTTTGATTTGGCCTCCGTCAATGCAAAACTTCCAGCTTCGTTTTGATCGTCAAATTCGTTCCCATCTTGCTTTGCTTTGGAATTAATGCTTGGATTCGTAACTCATTTCATTGTCAAATTTTCTCTAGCCTCGAAAGATGAGCAATCACTCACGATTAACATTCTTATATTTAGTAAATTTGATTTCACTCGAAACGACAATTGAAATATGCTGTTAAAATTGAATTGTTATTTATTTAATTGATACATATGATATGCTATTATCTGTCATTGTTCACCTGTGATATATGACACCATATCCTGTTGTATATATTATATTTAATTTTTTACTGCTGATATATGCCTGCGTGGATATGTTATATTATTATCGTATTTGTTCTCACTCTGCAAGTTCCCTATTAATTTAGAATTCCCTATGGGTTGAAATGATACATACCCGAACGATCCTGTAGAATAAGGGGAAATCGTTATGGGTTGAAATGATAAACCCAAGCGATTTTCATTTATTTTAAAATTTGGGATTGTGGGTTGAAATGATATATACCCGTAGATGTTTAAATTGCAGATTGAAATGATAAATATCTGTATCACTTGACCATAGAATAGGAAATTATATACGGACACAGTTGGTCTATATTTTGAAAATGATTTTCAAAGTTTTGAAAGTAAATATATGGGTTTATAATAAATATTGATTTTTAAAATATAATGTATAAATGTTGTTTTATATATGTGCAAAATTTTAGATTTTTAAAATTATATGTTTTAGAAATTTTAAATTTTATAAGTTAGTTTTGAAAATATAATTTTTAAGATTTTACTTATAATTTTATTATTTTAAAAAAAATATATAAAATAAGTTTTAATATAAATAAAATTTAATTTAATAAAATTTAATTTAATTAGTATATAATATGTTTAAGTATTTATTTAAATTTATATTAATATTTTAAAAATAATTTTTTATAACTTTAATAATAAAGGTTTGAAAGATAAATTAATGTTGACTTGGAATTTAAAATTGTGTTAATAATTGAATTTAGATAAGCATTGATTTACACTTATTGAATTTGAGATTAAGGATATGATTTACAATTTGATTTTTGATTAAAGGTGATTAAAGGAATATTTTCAAATTTAAATAAATTGAAATGGGATATTTAGTTTTATTTAAATTTGAAATTCGAGATTTCATTTAAATGATTATTGGATTGATTAAGTGAATGTTTCAAAACTAAATAATAATAAAGTTGAATTTGAAGTGTAAATGAAATGTATCAAATCGAGTTATTGTAAATGTTTGAATATTTAAACTTTGGAATCTATTGAAATTGAAATGGTTTAATTTGTAGTTCAAATCTATATTTGAAATCTATACAAATTAAAATGGTTTATTAAAAGGTTGAATTGAATTGAAATTGATGAACTGGGATTGAATTAAATTGAATTTTTTTTGGAATTTGAGTTGATTTGAATCGATTTGTGAAATTGGAGGAAACTATTTATTATATAAAGTATATATATATAAACTATTTTAATATATATACTATTTTCAACATCTCAAGTGTTATGATTTCAAAAGTGTTATGATTTCCAAGTGTTATGAATTCCAAATTGTTATGATTACAAAAGTGCTATGATTTCGAAAGTGTTATAATTTTGAAAGCGTTACGATTCTGGAAATAAATGTTATTTAAAGTGAATAATGAGATCGAATTTTATGGTTTTAAAATGAATATAATATTTTGATATGAAGTATGAACTATTTGAAATGAAATGACCATGGTGTGAAATAAGCGTTTGGTTGTTAAAGAGACCGGGATTGGATATTGTCATACTCTCTGCCAATATCGAAAACCATTTAACAACTGTGTACGTGGTGGAGATTCCAGAATGAAGTAGGATGGTTTGGTGATGATTCTATATGAGGTATTAGCATAGCCCTGACTCCCGTGAGTCAGCTTGATGTGGCTAAAACAGGAGCCACGCCGGGCCAAGTGAGGTCATTCCTCCTATCGGAATTGCTTTTGTGATTTGATTTGGGTGCACCTTCGATTTGGGAGTGTGTCATGAGGTGGGCGGTAGTAGCTGTTATGCATTACCACTAGTCCGGATATGCAAACGGTATATCTACCCTGGCATTGCCTCGAGTGCCTTGTCGCATTCCCTATCGCGCCTTCTACGAGTTTGTTTTGTACCGTACCTATGTGGTGTCCTCTATGTAGACCACCGGTTTGGTGGAGTGTACGACATTGTATAGACTACGGGAATATATAAAATGTGTTAAGGGGGATATGGGTAACGCCTTAACGCTATTTTAATACTTTTACTTTACTATAGTCATATTATAATAGCGTATATTACTACATAGTAGATAGTTCCACGGATCCTTAGAGGATGGGTATCCCAAACATCCTTTAAGTTACTTGTATTTCAGTTGACATTTCACTTGAGTTGAATTTACTATATAAGAATGTTAATCCTGACTCGAGTGTTTTGTGTTTTTTTATGCTCGGATCAGATGGAGTGTCACAGCATTTGAGACTCACCTTTGGAGATTGGAGCTTTGCTTGAAGATCTGTCTTATCTATTCAGCTTTTCCAGTTGATTTGTTCAGAAATGTCATCTGTTTGTATTCGAGACCTCATAGTATTTGAGATATTCTGTTGTATTTTATTTCAAACTCTGATGTTTATATAGTAGCTTCATGAACTACTATTTATCTATTCCGCTGCTTATTGTTGTAATACTATGTGTTTGTGATTCTATGATTGATTTATTTACTGTATATGCTAAGTTTTGCCAAATATAAATTAACAATCTGACATTTTGAGCAATTCAAGTCCGACATGTGCAGATGCGAATGGTTCGAAATTCCAGGTCGTTATAGTTGGTATCAGAGCTCTGGTTTAGGCAAAACTTAGCATATGGAGTAAAATTAATTACAGAATCATCTTCGTTCGAGCTTGAGTTCCTTCCTCTTCGACTCAGTTTCCTTCGAATTTTTGGGACTCACCCCTTTATTAAGAAATCCATTCTTGTCCTTCTTTTCATGATCTCCTTGATACTAGAGCATCCCATAGCTTCATTTTTGTCCCGCCAACCTAAATATGATTTGTAAAGGGGTGAAACTCCTTTGCAACAGGCATTGATTCACCAGAGATTTCTATGACATCAGTTTTAATGCTGTTATCTCTTACTAAGCCGGAACTGTTCTTTAATAGACTACCCGGGTAATTCTCTTGTGATCCAATGTTGATTTCCTCAGATCTTGCAGGCAGTTTATCTTCTCACTTGATTCTCGGCCTAGTGATCTTGACTCCACCCCGATAGTCAGGGACTACCCTGATGTTTTGGTGAAGTCACTTCTCTTCCCTTCAAGAGGAAATTGAATTTCCGCATCGATCTTATTCCTGAAATCTTGGTTGACCCGGTTAAGGTCGCCGCGATTAATGAAAGTCTATCCATCCTTCTTCTTTTGTAATTTAATTATCTTATCTTCCTTTCGAGTCTATCTCATTAGTTAGAATTCTCTTTGATTAGGATCCCTCTAAATTTGAATCTCTATCCTTGTTTAAAATCAATCTTTGAATCATCCTGAGAGGGAGTGTATTTGTTATTAATATAAAATCTTTATATTGTGCTGTTTGAATTGTTAAGTTGATTTGGGGTTTCGATCGATTTGTCTGGCCAACGCTATCGATGGAAATTCCAAAACACTTGAACAGGGAAAACTGGCACAATATCGTTTTAAGAATTTGTAAATGATGTAATTTTATGTATGGTTATATTTATATATAGAAGTATAATTTTCTGAAATTGAGTAGTTAATTAAATTGGTTGTTTGAAATAAGAATACTAAATTATCATTTACTGTTTTATTCAACATTCCTTAAACTTTTAACTCTTGTGGTAAATTATAAGGAAATGAAAATTTTATAAATATAGCTTATAAATCTGATTTGCAAATGAAATAAACTTAAATTAGGAATTTGAGAAATTAATTTTCGGTACTTTTCAAATTTTGGTTTTCAAAGTTTTGATATATATATTATTTGAAAGTATTTTCGAATGGAAATTGTTTCAAAAGAATAATTTTAAAGGAATTAAGTCTGTACTCTCTTCGTTTGTCGCTAGAAAATAATTTCGGTGATGACTGCAGCATCATCGACATTCATTTTCGAGTCTCAAAGTGGAGAGACCACTTAGTAGCTTTGCTACACTTTATTTTGAAAAATTGATTTAATTTGAATAACTTGAGTATAATTTGATTTATAAAATATATATGTGTACATATTTATTTCAAAATAGTTTAAAGCAAAACCGGAAATTTAATCCTTAAATTCTGTGTTAAGTTAGGGTTTCAATTATTGAAATGAAAGGAAATTTTGAATAATTGGAAGGTCTAAAATGAAAAATGGAATAAAATAACTTGAAACAGATGAACTAAGATAAAAATCGATTTGTGTAATACTCAGTTACATTCCAAAACATATATAACTTACCTGAATATTCAAAAAAGTTAAAAAGTTAAGATGTTAGGATGAATATGTAATTGAAGGTTACACAAGAGAAATTTTAGTAACAAAATTGTTCATACTAGATTTGCTTAATAGAAAATGTTGTAATTAACAGGTAAATTTGTATAGTGTTTAATTACACTCGGAAACATTAATATAACTTACCCAGAAAAGTTTAAATGTAATTAGAATGTAATTGGATAGTATACACTATGATATAAGTAATAGGATATCAAAATGATATTTTGTTAAGGGAATTTACAGATAATAAATTGAATAATAAATTGAATAATAAAAAGAGGATTACTTAGGTGAATAAAATATGGTTATATATGTTTATACACTTAATATAGGTTGAAAAATATGTTAAGTAAAATAAATTAAATAAATAAAAGAGAAGACTATTTAAGCAGACAAATACGAACCTAAGAATTATGAACATGAATTTTAAATGGAATCTACTTAGCTGAAGATAAATGGATAAAACAAATGAGTTAATTTAAAAATGAATTTGTCTGAAAGAAATATTGATAAATTGAAAGCAAATCAAAATTTTGAATTGAATGACTATTTATTGATTGAACAAAATGGATTAAACCAAATTGTTGAATATTAATTCATTTAAAATTTAAATTTATATGGTTTTGAATTTGTTGTGTATCTGATAATATGTATTTCAATCTATCTTTTCTTTTTAGTTGTTCATATTCTCCTACCTCATTCCTTTTCGGGGGCGAAAAGTTTTGAGTGGGGGAGGGTGTAACGACCCGTAAATTTTAACGGTTTTAATAACGTAATTAACTGAGTTTTTATGACATTTTAAAACAATTGGATTTGGAAATAAAAATTTGATATTTGGTCTACGTCTATTTTAACATAGCAACTGGTAAATTTTTATTGGAAAATATGAAAGTAAATTTTGTTGTGTAATTTTCAATTTCAATTTATAATCAGTTAATTTGATGAAAATAAAATGTTTTCGAAACCTGAATACTTTTATATAATAAAAATGTTTATCATTTTCTGAGTGAGACGTCATATTTCGTTTCACCAAATTTGAACTGCTCTAGCTTCGTTTACCTTATTTTCAGCATTTTTGTAGCATTTTGGCAACAGAAATATCGACTTTTGATATAATGGTCTTATTGCTGATATCTATGTACCGTTCTGATCATCTCGTCCCGATGATCACCGTAGTATATTCATTTATGTATTTCGGCGTCCGGTGAACGGCGAGATCTGTGAAACGGTGGACCGCATCAGTACCCATTTTGTGCCTTTTTGTTTCGTATGTCCATTGGTTTACCCACCATATTATACCAACTGTCACTAGCATTTATTTGTTCCAAAAACAAATATTGGACTTTCTCTATTCCCTATATTCATTTAATTTGCAGGTTCGTTCATATTCATTCGTTGGTTACTTTTTTTTGGTTCTGTGCACTCATTCGAGATTTAAATTATAATATTTACAGTTCGTATTTACTTAATGTTTATATTTCTTAGCCTGCTTATCTCCTAAACCCTTCCTCCTTCACGTGACTTTCCCATTTCCTTTATCAATTGCCACCACCTTATCACCGTCCCTAGCCTCTTCACGGCCTTCACCTTCATGACCACTCAAAGCCGAAACTCCACCCGACCTCCACCCATACAACAGCCTACCGACCCATCGCCACCACTAGTAGCGACTCACCAACCCAACATGGCTCATGCCTCCAGATCCACCCATGTCGAGCTCCCCCTGGGAATCTTGCAGTCGCCTAACCATACGTCGGTCCCTGCCCTTCCAAAGCCGCCACCCATCGCCTCTCATCCCCTTCTCCATTTCCACAACCCAGTACCCATGTGATCAGCCATCCCCTCTGGCCGAGCTCCCCTCTTCCACGCCCAGACCCGCCTTCACTTCCTTGCTCCGCAGCCACACAAGCCCATTGCCATCTCCACCGTGCTTCGCTTGCCGCAACACCCTAGCCATCACCCGAGCATCCCCTTCCTCGACTTCAACGCCTCGCTTCCTTGCGGCCGAGCAAGTGCTGCTTTGCTTCGTTTCTCCACCGCCATCGTCCGTGCTCGACGATGAAAAACAGGTGCTACTTCGTTCTTGCCAACTCGTTCTCAATCACAAGAAAAAAAAACATATATATCAAAGTTACATAATAATATATTAAGTTATATTAGTTTATATATGTTTTGTTGCATTATATTTCAGTCTGCAAGTATACATATTGATTTCCAAAATTGTATATATATAAATATATATAAGGTTGTATTTGATATGTTGTTATGTACAAATATATATATTAGTCTGTAAAAGTTTTTATAATCTGTTTGTATAAATATGTTAGATTATATAAATTATATAATATGTTAGTAAGTATATTTTCACATAGTACAGATTTCCAAAAATATCATATAAAGTATGTTTGTGCATGTGTATGTAGTTTGCGTATATTTTGGTGATAGTTTGTATATATTATAATCAATATATGTAAGTTTTCATATTGTCTGTTAGGTCTGTTTATATAATAAAGTAAGTTTAAGTATAAAGTATAAGTTTATTTGCATAGTTGCATGTGTTGTTTGTATATATTAGTTTATTTTATACATTCTCTGTTTAGGCTTTACGTATAGGTTATAATGGTATATATATATATGATCTGCTTATATATAAGACTTAACTAAGTTTGTATATAATATGTTGTTACGTGTACAAGTTATATAAGTCATATATCGCATGTTTATTTGTATATGGGTTTATAACGATCTGTTTGAGTTCTAATAAAGTAATTTTATATTGATTCTTATAAAAAAAATATTGATTTTAAATAAAATATGTATGTGAGTTTGTATAGATATATATATTAATTTATATATATGAGTATACATGAGTCTAGGTTTTAAATAAATATATACAGATTTTATAGGTGTTTAAATTTAGTATTTATTTGTAAAAAGATATATATATTATTTTAAATATGAGTTTCAAATTTTATATTGATTTTTGAGAAATATATATATATATATATATATATATATAATATCTATTTGGTTTCAGTTTATGTTAAGCTAATTTTGATTTGGCCTCCATTAATGCCAAACTTCCAGCTTCGTTTTGATCGTCAAACTCATGCCCATCTTGCTTTGCTTTGGAATTCGTGCTTGGATTCGTAACTCATTTCATTGTCAAATTTTCTCTAGCCTCGAAAGGTGAGCAATCACTCATGATTAACATTCTTATATTTAGTAAATTTGATTTCACTCGAAATGACAATTGAAATATGTTGTTATAATTGAATTGCTATTTATTTAATTGTTACATATGATATATTATTATCTGTCATTATTCACCTGTGATATATGACACCATGTCCTGTTGTGTATGTTTTATTTAATTTGTTGCTGATGATATATGCCTACGTTGATATGTTATATTATTATCGTATTTGTTCTCACTCTGCAAGTTCCCTGTTAATTTAGAATTTCCTATGGGTTGAAATGATACATACCCGAACGATCCTGTAGAATAAGGGAAAATCGTTATGGGTTGAAATGATAAACCCAAGCGATTTTCATTGATTTTAAAATTTTAGGATTGCGGGTTGAAATAATATATACCCGTAGATATTTAAATTGAGGATTGAAATGATAAATATCCGTATCACTTGACCATAGGATAGGAAATTATATACGGACACCGTGGGTCTATATTTTGAAAATGATTTTCAAATTTTTGAAAGGAAATATATGGGTTTTAATAAATATTGATTATTAAAAATATAATGTATAAATGTTATTTTATATATGTGCAAAATTTTAGATTTTTTAAATTATATGTTTTGGAAATTTTAGATTTTATAAGTTAGTTTTGAAAATATAATTTTTAAGATTTCACTTATAATTTTATTATTTAAAAAAATAATATATAAAATAAGTTTTAATATAAATAAGATTTAATTTAATAAAATTTAATTTAATTTGTATATAATATGTTTAAGTATTTATTTAAATTTATATTAATATTTTAAAAAAAAATTTATAACTTTAATAATAAAGGTTGGAAAGATAAATTAATGTTGACTTGGAATTTAAAATTGTGTTAATAATTGAATTTAGATAAGCATTAATTTAAACTTATAGAATTTGATATTAAGGATATGATTTATAACTTGATTTTTGATTAAAGGTGATTAAAGGAATATTTTCAAATTTAAATAAATTGAAATGGGCTATTTAGTTTTATTTAAATTTGAAATTCGAGATTTCATTTAAATGATTATTGGATTGATTAAGTGAATGTTTCAAAACTAAATAATAATAAAGTTGAATTTGAAGTGTAAATGAAATGTATCAAATCGAGTTATTATAAATGTTTGAATATTTAAACTTTGGAATTTATTAAAATTGAAATGGTCTAATTTGTAGTTCAAATCTATATTTGAAATCTATATAAATTAAAATGGTTTATTGAGAGGTTGAATTGAATTGAAATTGATGAACTAGGATTGAATTAAATTGGTTTTTTTTGGAATTTGAGTTGATTTGAATCGATTTGTGAAATTGGAGGAAACTATTTATTATATAAAGTAATTTTATATATATATAAACAATTTTAATTTTAACTATTTTAATATATATACTATTTTCAACATCTCAAGTTTTATGATTTCAAAAGTGTTATGATTTCCAACTGTTATGAATACCAAAATGTTATGATTTCAAAAGTGCTTTGATTTCGAAAGTATTATAATTTTGAAAGTGTTACGATTCTGGAAATAAATGTTATTTAAAGTGAATAAAAAGATTGAATTTTATGGTTTTAAAATGAATATGATATTTTGATATGAAGTATGAACTATTTGAAATAAAATGACGACGGTGTGAAATAAGCGTTTGGTTGTTAAAGAGACCGGGATCGGATATTATCATACTCTCTAGCAATACCGAAAACCACTTTAACAACTGTGTACATGGTGGACATTCCAGAATGTAGTAGGATGGTTTGTTGACGATTATATATGAGGTATTAGCGCAGCCCTGACTCCCATGAGTCAGCTTGATGTGGCTAAAACAGGAGCCACGCCGGGCCAAGTAAGGTCATTCCTCCTATCGGACAAATTTCTTCGATACCATTCTACTGCTTTTATGATTTGATTTGGGTGCACCTTTGATTTGGGAGTGTGTCACGAGGTGGGCGGTAGTAGCTGCTATGCGTTACCACCAGTCCGGATACGCAAACGGTATATCTACCCCGACGTTGCCTCGAGTGCCTTGTCGCATGCCCTATCACGCCTTCTACGAGTTTATTTTGTACCATACCTATGTGGTGTCCTCTATGTAAACCACCGGTTTGGTGGAGTGTACGACATTGTATAGACTACGGGAATATATAAAATGTGTTAAGGGGGATATGGGTAACGCTTACACGCTATTTTAATACTTTTACTTTACTATAGTCATATTATAATAGCGTATATTACTACATAGTAGATAGTTCCACGGATCCTTAGAGGATGGGTATCCCAAACATCCTTTAAGTTACTTATATTTCAGTTGACATTTCACTTGAGTTGAATTTACTATATAAGAATGTTAATCCTGACTCGAGTGTTTTGTGTTTTTTTATGCTCGGATCAGATGGAGTGTCACAGCATTTGAGACTCACCTTTGGAGATTGGAGCTTTGGTTGAAGATCTGTCTTATATCAGCTTTTCCAGTTGATTTGTTTAGAAATGCTATCTGTTTGTATCCGAGACTTCATAGTATTTGAGATATTCTGTTGTATTTTATTTCAAATTCTGATCTTTATATAGTAGCTTCATGAACTACTATTTATCTATTCCGCTGCTTATTGTTGTAATACTCTGTGTCTGTGATTCTGTGATTGATTTATTTACTGTATATGCTGAGTTTTGCCAAGTATAAATTAACAATTTGACATTTTGAGCAATTCAAGTCCGACATGTGCGGATGCGAATGGTTCGAAATTCCAGGTCGTTACAATTGAAGCAAGATATAAAATTCATTCAAACATAAGTTACATACGTAATATTACCTAGATCTAGTTTTATTTCAAATTGGCAACATGAGTAATAAAGGGGTGCAGAACGAACTAAAATACAATTTTTTCTTTTTAAATTCAGCTTAAACATGTCGTTAATAAATAGGTCTAAGTCTGAATACGTTTTTAGCATCAAAATTATATTAAAAATCCAATGTTTACCATGTCAACTAGAATAGAATAGTGAGAAGTACAAAACAACTCACCTATCACCAAAATTACCTAACTTTATCCCCAACTTCAAAGTGAATAGCCAAATTATGAATCCCAAGGCAGAAAAATAGTGGATCTAAGGGTTCCCCTTTTTAATTACTTTCTTATGATGATTTAGGCTAACAAAATTATAGATAGGAGGATCTTTTCGATAGAAAATTGAATTAATAGAGGTTTAGACCTTCTTTATAAAGTAGGAAAATGATTAGATCCATCCTATCACCTCCTATTAGGCATAAATACCAGAATAGGTTAGTGGGCTTAAATATGGGCTTAACTAATTACCCGCTAATTAGGCCAACAGAAGTCTAAACTTAAAACGGCCATATCTCTTAAATGGTAAGTCTGTTTTCCTATTATTAACACTCTAAAGAAAGAGAAAAAATCAACTCAATCTAATGAAAGTGGTTTTAGATGCAATTCAGCTCCTATTAAAAGTTATAGGATTTATAAGATTTTCACGGTTAAAACAGTCGGATGAGAGTTCTATATATGGAAAATGTCCCTACTAGTCATTTTCTTCATTCTCTAAAGTAACAGAGCCATACAACGTTAAATGAATTAAATAATATTTTACAATCCTTTGATACGTGTAATATGGGTCGTTATATCAATAATCAATGTTTACAAAATATTAATTAAGTTAATTGACTTATAAAATTTTGAAAATTAATTAAATCATGTAGTTATTGAAAAATTCACTAATATGGTTGTGTGACTCTGAGATTTGAATTTAATCAGCGATCAATATTAAGCAATTCAAATACTAACATTCATATGTCATCTTAGCCAATGGTGTAACAGTTTGGCCAAATTCATCGCTTATAGGCTGTGACCCCCCGGCCCTGTACCCATGTTAACAGAGAGAGGTTACCGTCCAAAATCATGGAGTAAAGGGCACAATAGGAGTGATCTCTCATATATACTCTCTTATGTCAATATTAATACGTGATGTCATATACCTGAATATCTGCAAAGCACGTATCTCTTTTTGGCACAAAGCAATATACACAAGTTTCTCAGGGTGAATAATATAGAGATTAGATTCTAGAAAATAAAAAATCAACAACAACATTTGTGTGGTCAAAAAGTCACACAAATATATATATATATATATATATATATATATAGATCACATCCTTATGTACAATAGATGCCAACATCTAATTACAAACACCATCAAAAAGATACATACACAACTATGCATATTGTCATCATCCCACTTAAATACTAGAATACTATGCTGAAGTACCGAATAATGTAGTCAAAAATCACCTAATCTTCTACGGCTAATATAGAAAAATATGAGAAGTGGATTACACATAGACCATGCGCATTCCTCTCCAAAAAAGAACAAGATAGATACACCATCATGAAAGTACATCCTAGAATACAACCTCAGTCTGATCCAAGGTTGTTAAAACAAATAACAACCCGAGTTTGGCTAAAAACTAGCTATCAGTGAACTTAAATTCAAACAAAAAAAGAGAATATATGTGACGACCCATATTTTGGAAGGTTTAAGTCGACATTAAACAACACATGTCCAACTAAAAACAATCCGAAACACAGATTATCAATAGGGTTAATTAAGAAGAATAAAAAAGAAGAAACAAACACATAATCTCGCAGCGAATGACAAAATATAATAATCAAATAAATAGTTCATGAAGTTGTTTATACTATACATTTGATTAATATTTTACAACATCAATCGGAGTTATATATACAACAGGGACAAAATAAATAATACAGCGTAACAACATGATGCAGGGAAATAATACTAGTAATAATAATATATAAAACTTCGTCTTCATCTTCCAGAATAATAATCTTCAATGCACTGAAATACTTAGGGCGGACCCGAGCATAACGTAAAACAATACACTCGAGTTAGAAGTATAATATCCTTTTATGAGTCAAAAATTCCATGTGTGTAATAGCGTCAGAGATATTTATGGGGTTTCACATCTCATATCCAGTGTATAACGTGCGTGCAATAACTTAAGGGATGTTACGTGATTTTCCATCTCATTAGGATCCGTCAAAATATCTATATATAGTAGAATATGCTATATGTGTAATTCTAATCAATAAAATAAATATTTTTCGTAGAGTTAAAGCTTTACATTAATCCTCCTTAATGTGTTTTTAAGCATTGTCGTACAGTTTGTATATAACGTCCCAGTAGCACATCTGGGGATAGGGGATGCATCGTGATACGACAACACTAAACCAAACTTGTAGTGGCCACGTATAAGGATAAAAGTATGCCAAGGCACTTGAGGCAATGCCCAAGGTAGGATACTACTAGTTCGGGTCGCAGGGCTAGTGGTAACGCATCGTAGCCACGACCATCCACCGCGTCCATCCATCCCATATCGAGTCAAATGGAGGTCATACTAAATCAAGGTGAACTAATTGAAACCAACATCAAAGTAATAGTATGGACCAAGTCCAAAAAGAAAATCGAAGAACGGATGTCCGCTAGAGGTAGCTACCCTCATTGGCCCTGTCAAGTCGTCCTGTTTTAGTCATTTCATATTGACACAAGTGTCAGGGCTATCCATCATCGTTCTCTTTCTTCAAATCCAGCAACATACACCAAATCCAACCACTTCATTCTACAGTCTCCTCCACGTACACAGTTGTTAAAGTGGTTCCAATATTTACAGAGAGTATGCCAATAAGATGCCCGATCTCTTTTACAACCATATGTCGTTTTACACACCGGTTGGTTCTTTTACATTTCGAAAACGATTCATACTTGATATCAAAATATCATTCATTTCAAAATTATCATATTCACTTCGAAATCAATTCCATTTCAAAATCATTTCGAATTTCGAGTTTGGTTATAACCTCATTTAACCACATTCGCATTTAAATCAACGATTTAAATATAAACATTCCAACTTTGAATAGTTTGAAATTTTTTAGAAAATAGTTTGAATAGTTTTATATAGTTTAAATAGTTTGGTGGTTTAAAACAGTTTGATATAAATGGTTTGAGTATTGAAAATGATTTATATAGTAAATAGTTTGGAAAGTCAAAATAATTTTAATATTTAAAAAGATAGGTTTTAAATAATTATATTAAAATAATTTATTTTGAAAATAGTTTCAAATCAAACTGTTTCTTTCCATTTCAACAAATCTGGACCCAGGTCCAAATTTCAATTCTTTCAATTCAATCAACTCAATTTCGATTTAAATTCAAATCAACTCAATTTCAATTCAGTTCTAATTAACTTCAATTTCAAAACGTTTATTTCAACTCCAAATTCAATTCAATGATTCAATTCAATGGTTTAAATTTCAACTCAATTCTTATTTTAAACCATTCAGTTTATATAAATCTTAAGTCTAATTTCAGTTTTCTTATTTAAATCACTTAAATCAAAATAAACTTCATTGCTCAATTTACGGTTCAAATCTTTAAATTAATTCCATTTCTAATATTTCAATTTTGAGCTCAAATTATTGAATATCAATTTAAATTACTAACCAAGGTAAATTTCAAAGTTCAAATAAAGGTTCAACTATTTAAAACAATTTCAATTTCCATTATTCAAATGGTTTCTCAATTACAACTTCTTTTAATCAATTCCAATTTCAACATTTCAAAATTCGAATTTGAAATTAATTTAATCTTTACAAATTCAATTTTTATTTCTTTAAATCATTTAAATAGATTCAAATTTAAGAATTTAAAACCATTTAATTTAGCCAATCCAGTATCCGTATATAATTTTCTATACTATAGTCAAGTGATCAGTTATTTCAATTTTAATTTCAAGGATGGATATATGTCATTTCAATCCAAATGAAAGTGTCATAAGCATAAATCATTTCAACCTATTTCTTAATTTATTAAAAATAATTCAATTTACAGTTTATATGCTATCAAATAATTTATAGGGTGATAACAAGATAAATATATAAAATAAACAAACATCCAATCATCCAAAATATCAAACAATAGTCATCCATCACAATCAACATCCAAAACAGTCAACATATCACAACAGTTAACTAGTTATCAATATTGGGTGTTTAACTAGCAATTTAATTTCAATTGCAGATTTAACTGTCGATTAAAATTCCTAATGCTTCAATTCATATGTCAATTTAAATGCAAGTTAAATTACCAAAAAACAGTCAATAAAATTAATATCTTCATGATTTTGATTTAACTAACATCAGAAATATTTTAGTAATTCGTGAACGGTTTAAAACACTCTCCTTTTATTTGAACTAAATTTTTTTCGGATTCAAATAATTATGAATCAAATTTCACGTCGAAGACGACTTCGATACGAATCCAACGCAAAATACGGAATCCAAATCTGACCTCGTATGGATGAGATATAAATTAATAAACGTTTCAGTTTAATTAACAAAATTAAATAAATTTTTTAAATTACTAACCTTCATACTCTCCCTCCTCACGCTCACGCCCTCCTCACCCAGGTCGCCTCGCTCACGCTAGTTTGCCTTTTTTTTAAAAAATCGCCGATCGCCAGCAACCACTGCCATGCCGCCTAGCCCACCCCCACCCCCCATCGTCGTCGCCACCGCCAAGCCATGCGCTCATCCGCACGTGTCACGTCCAAAACCGCGAACCCCAAAAGCTGCTGCATGCCGTAGCCCACGCCGTCGAACCACCTCCACCACTACTGCCGCTCTTTCCAGTAGCCGCTGTCACCACCCTCACGCTCGCACGCGTTCGCGTGATGTAACAATCCGCAAATTTTGAAAATATTTTAAATGAAAATTTATTTGAAACTTTGAATTTAACTATTTTAAATTTGATAAACTTGGAAAATATAAAGGATAATATTGAGTTTTGATGTGAAATGTTTTTCCAAATTTAATAAAATAAAGATTTTTCTTAAAATGCAAATTTTGGTCAACTTTGGTCAAAGTTTGACTTTCTGTGAAAATTTTTAAAATTTGAATTTTTAACTTATATTTTTTTTATGAAGATGAATTTAATTTTTACATTTTCCCAGTTTTTCGTTTTGTTAAATTTTGCTATTTACTTCTCAAATTTTGCAACTTTTGGCGTATTACACGCAGTTATTTTCCCTACAACTTCTATTTTATTTTTATTGTGATTTGTTTGGGCTTAGACCATTTGGGCTAGAAAACCTTTAGTTTGATGAGTAGCCTATATATAATCTCCTAGGGTTTTGGCTAGCCTCCACATCCATTCATTTGTGCCTCTACAGAAAAGTGTAAGTTTTCTTCTCCTTCATCTTCCTTCTCCAAAACCCTAGACTTCTTCCCCTTTACCTCTCCAATTTTCCTCCTCCTCCTCTCCACAAATTTCGGCCACACCTATCTCCACCTTCCCCAATCACCAAACTCCAACCAAAACCCCTTTCTCCTCTTCCTTTTCCCTTCTTCTTCTTCACAATTTTTGGCCTCTACCCCTTCTCCTCCAACCAAAAACACCATGGCCGAACCTCCACAACCCCTTCCCCTTGCCTTGCCTTGGCCATGACCATCTCCTCCATCACAAAAAACCCCTAGGACGAGCCTCCATCACCAAACCCTACCCCAAGGACAAACACACCAAACCAAAACCCTTGCCTAATCCAAACCTAGCCTAGACCAAACCAAAACAACCTCTAGACCAATCCTATGCAAACCCTAGACAAGCCCTCTTATGTATTTTGCAAATATATATTTTTCTATTTTATTATTTTATGTAAAATTATTTGTTTACGTATGGAATTTTTTTTTCAAGCGTCGGATTTGGATTCTCCTCTCACTTAAACTGGTCCGTAGTTTGTTGATTTTTGTGTTGTGCTTTGAATCATTTTTCCAACCAAAGAAAGGTGAGTAGTCACTCCTGACATACGTACTTATTTATTTGATGAATTGATGACAATTGAAATGTTAGGATATGTATATGCAAGTTTGACATTTCACATATGATTTTATTCTGTTATTTCATATGTTTATATCATGTTATTTCATATGCTTATATTATGTCAATAATATGCTTTTATTTTGTTATTTGATATGTTTATATCATGTTATTTCATATGCTTATATTATGTCAATCGTATGATTTTATTTTGTTATTTCATATGTTTATATCATGTTATTTCATATGCTTATATTATGTCGTTTATATGATTTTATTTTGTTATTTCATATCATATTATGTCTGTTTGATCATATGTCATGATATGTTGAATATTTTTATGTTTATTTCATATTCTGAAATCACACTGCAAGTTCCTTCACCATGGGTTGAAATGATACATACCCGAACAATCTTTAGAGTAAGGAAAAATTGTTATGGGCTGAAATGATAGGCTTGAGCAATTTTATTTGACTTGGGATTGCGGGTTTGAAATGATATAAAACCCAGAAAATTAATAAATTGCGGATTGAAATGATATATGTCCGTATTTACTTGACCCTAGGGTAGAAAATTTTATACACACTTCGTGGTTGATTTAAAATGATTTTTCTAAAAATTATTAAGTATTTTGGGTTTTTATATATGGATCTCAACTAAAATTTATTGTAATAATTTCTGTGAATTTGTTTACATGTGTTAAAATTTTATAAGAAATAAATAGTTAGAAATGTAAATTTTTGAATCTAATTTACAGTATGAAGGTTAATTGAAATTTTATAAGCCGATTTGACTTAATAACAGTATTTTATTCTAACCTATAATTTGTAAGTTTTAATTCATGTAATAGTGATTAAAATAAATGTTTTGTGAAAAGAAATGTAAGTTAAAACATACATTTGACATGTAAGTTCTAACAAATGAAATTGGTATGATTTGGGAAATAAAAAAGATAAATGTCATTTACTGAAAAGAAATAAAAAGGTAAGTAAACATACTTTCAACTTGGTATAAAGATTTATGCTTTAAAATTTGATGTTTTAGTGACAAAGTTATTAAATCAAAGGTGTGATTTCTTTAAATGACTAAATAGCTTAAATTTGAGTAATATAATAGGAAGAATAGAATGACTTTGATAAAAACTGTAAATATATATACACTATTTGATTTTATAGACTATTGTTGTAGGAAGTATTACAGTAACAATTCAAAACTGCTGCGTTTTGTTACGGTAGCAATTCAAAACTGATGTAGTTTCTTACTGTAACAATTCTGCACTGCTGTGGATTCTTACAGTAACACTTTTGCACTGCTGCGAATTCTTACCTTAATAGTTCTGCACTGCTATGACTTCTTACAGTAGCACTTCTGTACTGCAACGTTTTCTTAAAGGTGACATTTTTTGAATGCTACAATTTTCTTAAAGGTTACATGTATGGTTCTAAAAGTTACATTCTTAAAGTGCTATGATCTCTAAACTTTTATGTTTAAAAAAGGTTATAATTAAATAAATTTGGAAGTATTACTACTTTGGGAAAATGAATATTATTTTAAAAGTATAATGATATGGAATTTATATGGTTTAAAAGGAATATGTTTGATATGAAATATAAACCATTTGAAATTTATATAACCACGGGTTATAATAACAATTGGTTGTTAAAGAGACTAGGGATCGGATATGGGCATACTCTCTGACGATACCGAAAACCACTTTAACAACTGTGTACGCGGTGGAGATTCCAGAATGAAGTAGGTTGGTGGCGACGATCCTAAGGTATATTTACATGGACCTAACTCCCATGAGTTATCATAAGGTGGCTAAAACAGGAGCGATTCTCGGGCCAAGGAGGCAGCTCCTCTAATCGAACACACTTCATCGTTAGCCATTCTATTACTTTGTGATTGATTTGGTGCGCACCTTTGATTCGGGAGTGTGGATCGAGTTGGGCGGTCGTTGCGGCTATGCGTTACCAACAACCCGGATGCGTAATTGGTATATCTACCCTGGCATTGCTTAGTCATGCCATGTCACCTACCCTAGCACGCCTTCTACGAGTTTGTTTTGTACCATACCTATGGAATGCCCTCTGACGATGCCCGATACGGGGGAGATTACGGTACTGTATAGACTATAGGAATATATAAAATGTGTTAAGGGGGATATGGGTAACGCCTTAACGCTATTTTAATAGTTTACTTTACTTTAGACATTATTATAATAGCGTATATTACTACATAGTAGATAGTTTAACGGATCCTTAGAGGATGGGCGATCCAAGCATCCTTTAAGTTACTGATGCATTCCTTTACCGTTCACTTGAGTTGATTTACATTTTATAAGTATGTATGTCCTGACTCGAGTGTTTTGTGTTTTGCTTCATGCTCGGGTAAGCTGAGTTCCACAGCTTTGGTTTCATCCTCTTTCGAAGCTAGAGATCCGCTGAAGATTCAGTCGTCTACTTGATATTTTATTCCAGTTATTTCCACGCCACTTTTGCTTTTGAAGTAGCAACTTATGTATCTAACTTTACAAGTTTATTTGTTTCCAGATTTGGTATTATGTATTGGTTTTGAGACTTTGTATTTAGGAGCTTCATGAACTCCTATGTTATTTTATTCCGTTGTGAAGTTATTCTGATATTATGTGTCTATAATTCTTGATTGATTTTATTTGCCCCAAATTTTATTAACAATCTGTTGTTTTGAATTATTCAAGTCTGGCATGTGTGGTTTTATTTTCGATTTTAATGGTCCAAAATGGCGGGATGTTACAGTTGGTATCAGAGCTTTGGTTTTAGGCAAACCTCAGCCTACGGGGCAAAAACTCATTAGAGATAGGGTAGAAATACCCTAGAATGAGTAAAATCAATCTTATCATTATTTGTGAGAGAACGTATTTTCAAGTATAAAATAATTTTAAATGATTTTATATGATTTTTAAAAGATTATTTTGGATATAAAAATTTTTCTTGTTTTAAAATTCATTTTCTTAGAATTTTTCCTTCCTTTCGAATCCACCTTGTGTTTGCACAAAAAATGGACAAACACCTCAAAGTCGTATGATTTAATAGATTTTATGTTGTTCTTAGTGATTTGGGTGGTTTATGCAAATATATGAAAAGCAGGGGCTAAGCTGTAAAAGTCACGCAGATTTATAGTGGTTCAGCCAGAATGTGCCTACGTCCACTTTATATGTTATTTCTCTTTTCTTGTTTAGATTACAAGTACAAAGCTTTGATACAAGTAAAAGAAAGTTGTTTGAAAGTTCTCTCCGTGCTTGAGCTCTCAAACTTGTCCCCCATTGTTGTACCCCTGCCCCTCTATTTATAGAGTGAGGCTGGGGGTAGGGGTCTTGGAGGTATATAACAGCTGGCGGGCCTGGGCTGACGTAATCTGGCTTGGTGGATCTGGTCCCGTTTCCTTTGGTTCGGTGGTGAGATGAGTGGTCCGGTGGTGAGATGTGTTGCTTCGTTCGGTGGAGACTTCATTCGGTGGATAGGTTTGGACCGGTGGGGAGTTGGTCCGGCATAGGCTGGTTCGGTGGAGGTTGGTCTGGTCGTAGGTTGATCCAGTGGAGATTGGTTTGGTCGTAGGTTGATCCGGTGGGAGGAGTGGAAGGAGTTGGTTCGGTGGATGGCTGGTCCAGTGAGGCCTAAGGGAGGCTGGTTCGGCTGCTTTGGTTCGGTAGCTCTGGACCGGTAGAGGGCTGGTTCGACATCCTTGGTCTTAGGGGTTGGTCCGGTAGAGACACCTTGTAGTTGGTTCGGTAGGCAGTGAAGCAGCGGCTGGTTCGGTTATGCCTAGGAAGGGGTTTGGTTCGGCCATGCATAAGAGGGGAGTTTGGTCCGGTAGTAGGCGAAAACACTCCCAACATTTGCCCCCCAAAGTGGGGCATATGCTTGCGTATGGCGCGCTTTGTTTATCTGGACGCCCCCATCCGGTTTTGAATGCCGAATTATCTGGTCCGGCTATTTGGTGCTTGCCTATAAGTATGGGCATGAGGATTTCGTTGTCCCTTACCTTTTGAAATGGCCGAACCAAATTATTGACTGCCGAATCGATTATAGTGCCGAACCGGTTTTTGATTGCCGAACTAGGTGAGACATTCTTTGCCGAATGAACTTCGTGCTTGAAATGCCGACTGACCATGAGGAGTATGATTGCCGAATGAGATTGATGGTTTGAATACCGACTGACCTTTCGGTCTTGGACTACCGAATGAATTCGAGTGCCGAATGGGTCCCTTGTTGGATATGCCGAACGAGATAAGGGAGTTCGAATACCGAATGACCTTTCGGCCTTAAACTACCGAATGCACTTTTATGACTTGAAATATGAGTGAAATTCCAGACTGCACACACTCGCTTGTTTACTTCCTTTATTCTAACGACGCACTCTTTGTGTTTGCAGATAAATGTCTTGTAAAGTTGAAACCCGATCAGAAAAGAGGAAATCCCAGGATAGAGACGATCCTTCCGCAGTGCCCCCAGCTCAGTCAGAACCGGGACGTCATGGGCCTACCCCGAGGTCACTAGTGGATGGGTACGGCCCTCAGGAGCTTCTGAACTCACCTCCCGACTGTTTCCCAAGCTTTCTCAAAGGCGAGCAGCTTGATGTTATCTCCCGCTCCTTTGGGATTGATAGAGCGCGCATGCTGTTGCCGGGGGAGGCAGGTGTACAAGTAGAGGATGATGACCAGGATGGTCAAGAAGCAGGTGCTGGTAAGTCTTCCTTTCTGGTCTTTCCGTTAACTTGGTTGCTTATCACTAATGAATTCTTTCTTTGACCGGACAGGTGGGCAACAGGGCAAGGATAAAACTCCGACGCGGCCGGCTCCTTGATTGGACCTGGATATCTTTTGGTGGGCTTGACATTGTTGTATACGTTAGTCTCAAAACAGTAACATAACTCTTAGGTTGTAATTATGCTACTTGTAATAAACAACACTATTCTTGACGTGTAATTTTTTAACTTAAGCTGATTCCGTCATTTTTTGAATGCTTTTGTTATTTTCACATGTTGTATGAGAAATATAACTATGCATATGCTTGTAATTCAGTTGTGTTTAATGCCAAGTTCTTGCTTAAAGCATAATTTCATGCCTTATAATGCTAGTGTGATGTATGAATAAATTATAGTCAGGAATTTGTATAAAAGAAGAAAATACCGCCTTTCATGTTCTAATTGTAGATGGCAGTTTTGAATATTTTTGTACGACCGAGGATGGAGCTCAGTTGAATGTCCTGCTATCCAACCGTGAATTCCCATTCCCGCTGGTGAGTATCTTCTACTTTGTGTCCTGTACTTCAGGGATTGTTATAGAGGATAGGAGAAAAGTTCTTTAAATAGAATTGAAATATGTGAAATAGTAAAACTTCCAATCACGGAAGGCCTTCGATGTGCTTAAGTTCATGGCAAACGGGCTTTGTAGTCACTTTCCCTAGCTGTGGGTCTTGGAGACATTTGTCACCCATCTTACGCCTCCGCGGGGAGTTAATTCTTTTTTACCACAGCCGCACTTAAGACACATCGGAGCCGAGATCGCGCACAGTAACTACCCGGGCCATTATGGCCCATAATCGTGGGTATTATTCGATTTACTATGGCCGGCTAGCGTGGGTGTCGATCGTCAACCGTGAACTACCCCTGGCTGGCCACACCTTATGTTGGGGTTTATAATCGGTTCACAGTTGTCGGCGAGCCGAACGCGG
This sequence comes from Allium fistulosum, assembly GCA_030737815.1. NCBI lineage: Eukaryota > Viridiplantae > Streptophyta > Magnoliopsida > Asparagales > Amaryllidaceae > Allium > Allium fistulosum. The sequence goes on along the minus strand of CM060904.1, from coordinate 267,691,090 downwards.
TAATGAGCTGCCTCGGCTATAGTCGGCCTTCTCGGTGGCTTATAATCGGCTCATTGCAGTTGGCTTTGAGGGCCGTCGCGAGCAATGAGTTAACCCGCAGCAGAGGGATGCCAGAGCAAAAGTGTCTCATTGGCGAGGGCATAGATTCGTATAGTACCTGTTAGGTCTTGTCCAGGAGAAGTCGCGCTGTGGAGCGCCTTGAATGAAAATGCTATTTGCACAGGATTTTGTTCAACAGAAAAGGATAAAGTTAACAAGCAGCCAAGATATGAAGGAACAAGTTAAAAAGAGACAGGTTTTTTTAAAGTGGTTCGGCACGAAAATGCCTACGTCCACTGATTCTCTTTGTTAATTCACTTCATATGGGTAGTACAAGTTAAGAAAAGTATCGACGAAGGTGTTGGATGTTCCATGCCCTCTGGAACACCTCCCCGTCCACTGTTGACAAAATATAAGCTCCATTGGTGAGATCTTTATGAATTACACCATCCCAGATTGGATCTAGTGCTCCGGGGCGATGGAAGATTCGCTTGAGGACAAGATCCCCTTCTCGTAAGGTACGATGCTTGACTTTGGAATTGTATTGTGCTGCCACTTTTTGCTTGTGGGCTGCTGCTTTGAGGGCTGCATCATTTCTTCTCTCCTCAATTAGATCCAAAGACATGTAAAGTAGTTCTTCGTTCTCTTCTGGGTTATAGTGGATCCTATGGTGGGAAGGCACGATGGTTTCAACTGGGAGCATAGCCTCCGATCCGTATGCTAAAGAGAAAGGAGTATGCCATGTTGATGTTCTGAAAGATGTGCGATAGGCCCACAGTGCCGTAGGAAGTTCATCCACCCAAGTGCCTTTTGACTTTTCGAGTTTCTTTTTTATTAGAGTTTTGAGAACTTTGTTGACGGCTTCGATTTTTCTGTTTGCCTGGGGATAAGCTACGGATAAGAAGCTTTTGTGAATTCCGTGCCCTTGGCACCAGTTGGCGAACTCCTCGCTGTCAAACTGAAGTCCATTGTCCGATATGATTTTGAATGGGACTCCGTACCTGCATAAAACATTTTTGATCAAGAAGTTAATAACTTTTGCTGGAGATACCTTATTTAGGGGTTCTACTTCCACCCATTTGGTGAAATAGTCGACTGCCACTATAGCATATTTGGCCCCGCCTCGGCCCATTGGCAGTTCGCCAATCAAGTCAATTCCCCGTACTGCAAAGGGCCAAGGGCTGTTCATTTGAGTAATCTCAGTTGTCTGTAACCACGGAATCTTAGCAAACTTCTGACATCTGTCACATTTTCTGACGAAATCTAAGGCGTCCTTGCTTAAGGTGGGCCAGAAATATCCATATCGGAGTATCTTTTTTTCCAAAGTCTGCCCTTTGATGTGATCTCCGCAGCTCCCTCGATGAATGTTGGATAAGATTTCCTTGGCTTCCCTTCCAGCGACACACCTTAATAGGGGGTTAGAGAATCCACGCCGATAGAGGGTGTCCTCCTGTATTGTGTAGCGGGAAGCTTTCCTCAAGATTTTCTTGACTTCGTTACGCCCGTTGGGTAGTGTGCCACTTTGTAAGTAGTCTCGGATGGGAGTCATCCAAGTTGCTTCTTCGGTTGCAGCTATCAGATTCACTTGCTCAAAACTTGGGGTCAGTTGCTTCGAGATGGCTATTGCTCTGGAAATATCGCCGTCTCTCACGCTTGCTTGCTTTGCCAATTCGTCGGCCCCTCGGTTCTCCTCCCGAGGGATGTGTTTGACTAAGTAGTGGTCCAATCGACTGAGAAGTAACTTGGTCTTCTTTAAATATTCTATGAGTAGTTCTTCTCGAGCCTGGAATTCTCCTAGTATTTGATTAACAATAAGTTGAGAATCGCTATGAAGACACAAAGAATTGGCTCCGATTTCCAAGGCAAGTTCTAATCCAGCTATCATTGCTTCATACTCTGCATCGTTGTTGGTGGCAGCGAACTCCAACCTTATAGCATAGTGCAGCTTATTTCCCCTAGGAGTGATTATTACCACACCTGCCCTCGATCCTTGTTCGTTTGACGCACCATCCACGAAGAGATTCCACTTGATGTCTTCTGCTATTTCCGATTGCTCCTTACTTTCGTTGGTAGTGAATTCTGCAATGAAATCGGCCATGGCGTGTCCCTTGATAGCGGTGCGAGGGTGATAGGTGATATCATACTGACTTAGTTCAATGCACCATTTAAGTAGTCACCAAGAAGTGTCGGGACGATGGAGTACCTGCCTCAGTGGTTGGTCGGTCAGAACTTTGATGGAATGGGACTGGAAGTAGTGACGCAGTCTCAGTGATGTGATTAGCAAACAGTATGCTAGCTTCTCAAGTTTAGTATGTGGCATGCTATGTCAGGGGAGATTCCGGTCATGTCAGCATGTGACCATGCAAATACATCCAAGTTGTGGCAGAGAAAGTCAATGAGTTGTTCCTTCAACTCTATTTTTAGTCGGGACCCGATTTTCAATAGTCTACTCGAGTCATGTTTGTTTATAGATACAAATTCCATAGCCTCTGCAGGCTCGACGGTGGCCTCCTCCTCCCTGTCCCTGGGGCCTAATTCATTGAAGGGATTGCTGGTATATCGAAGAGGAGGGGCTTTCTTTAGTTGCTATGCTTCCAAACTTTTTGTGCAGAGGCAACCTCTACACTCTTACCTTTATCCTTCCTGTGGTTGTTGCGAAGTTCAGTTACATAGCAGTCTCGAGCAACGTCCTGGTCTCCCTCTACTTCCCCTACTCCATTGTCCGTTGGAAATTTCATCTTTAGACATTATGGGGCCAGGACAATTTGGAAGTCGGTCAGGGCTGGCCTTCCCAAGAAAGCGTTGTAGTTTCTTCCTTCTGATGTGTTCTTCAATCAAGTCCCGGAAATGATGGCATTCATTGGTATCATGCCCATGAGATTTGTGGAAGCGGCAGAACTTTCCAGACTTCTGTGCGTTATCTGATTCCTTCTTGTACGGTGGGCGTTCGTATTTAACTTCGCCTTAGGTGGCAAGGAAGATGTTTTTCGACGGTTTGATTCAAAGGAGTGTGAGTGTCGAATCTCGGTCCTGGCCGATATAGGTGCTTTTCTCCCTTCTTGCCCCCAGCATTGTCTCTAGAATCATTTCTTCGAACGTCCTTTGCTACAGCGGGCGCGTTTCTGTGAGTTGCCATATTTTATTGCCCTGACTGCCCCTTAGTGGCAGCGTCTTCAAGCCTCATATATTTCCCGGCTTCATGGAAGAAATCGGGTAAAGTAGCTAGTTTTTCTTTTGTCAATCTTCTAGCGAATTTAGTATCCGGATGCACACCACTACAGAGGGCCATTAAGACAAGCTTCTCATCGGCATCTTGAACTGCGGCCGCTGCGGCATTGAATCGGGTTAAATATTGCTGCAGCTTCTCTCCAGGTTTCTGTTTGATATTGGATAAGGAATAAGCGTCCTTGGGTTGTTCCACATGAATGCGGAACTGGCTGATAAACTTTTCTTTCAACATCTCCCACGAGCTGATGGATCCTTGGGGTAGATGGCAGAACCAGGAGGTAGCTATATCTACTAAGAATAGTGGAAAGCATTTGCATGGTACTCCCTCTGTTGCTCCGCTCATGAGCATATGCTGTGTGTATCTCTGTAAGTGTACAACGGGGTCGGAGATTCCTTTGTAAGGTTCCATTGTTGGCATCTTCCATTCTCGGGGGGTGATAGCAATTTCGATATTACAGGCGAAAGGGCTGGTTACCCTAGCGCCTATCCATTGATCTCTCTGATCCCATTGGACGCACTCTCTAAACAAGCGTGCCATCCTTTCATCAGAATTTGGAGCAGATAGAAATGAGTTCGGTTCTGTTTTGTGGGATTGATTCCGTCAAAGATGAACTGTAGGGATGGTACCGTCTATCATTCCTCATATTTTCCAGTGGCTGCCTTTGGTCTTCTGGGAGCATGCTAGGGTCAGCTACAGTTGGCCCTTGCCTTGATCTTCCCCTGTTGGGTTCTGATCTAAGCACTTCCTCGGGTCCAACTTCGGGCTGGATTCTAGCTCGGCCCCGTTCATTGGCGTTTCCGTGGTTAGGCAGTACGACCGGCTCAGCTACAGTTGACCTTCGCCCGGCACCTCCCCCGTTGGGTTCGGTTCCAAGCGTTTCCTCAGGCCTAACTTCGGGCTGTGCTCGATCTCGGCTCCTACCATGGCTGCTTCTACCGTTAGCTCCTTCGAAGAAGGAAGATCTTTGTTGTCTCTGAGATCCTCCAAACTGGGATTCACCTCATGACTCAGTGTTGCGGTTGGACTCTTCAGCATCCCTTAAGCGTGACATGAGATGGTCCACCAAGGCTTCCTGCTGGGACGTGAAGCGGTTAGTTACTTCAGCCACAACCCTGTCTAGATCTGCCCTAGTAATTACTGCAGGCTATTCTGCTGCAGGAGTGGTCGGATTTGCCCGATCTTCATTTGGTACTGCTGTTGGAAGGGGACGATTTACTTGATCTGTGTCCACTGGATCTGGAAGACTACTGGTTGCGATGTTTTTTTTAACATCTTTCTTCTGCTTGGGAGGCATGTTTTCCAAGCGATGAACGATGCTGTTAGGAAAAAGGTTAAGTGGAAGAAGCTGAAGCTTCGAGCTTCTAGCTCTCAATGAAAGCACCAAAAATGTTTGCACAAAAAATGGACAAACACCTCAAAGTCGTATGATTTAATAGATTTTATGTTGTTCTTAGTGATTTGGGTGGTTTATGCAAATATATGAAAAGCAGGGGCTAAGCTGTAAAAGTCACACAGATTTATAGTGGTTCAGCCAGAATGTGCTTACGTCCACTTTATATGTTATTTCTCTTTTATTGTTTAGATTACAAGTACAAAGCTTTGATACAAGTAAAAGAAAGTTGTTTGAAAGTTCTCTCCGTGCTTGAGCTCTCAAACTTGTCCCCCATTGTTGTACCCCTGCCCCTCTATTTATAGAGTGAGGCTGGGGGTAGGGGTCTTGGAGGTATATAGCAGCTGGCGGGCCTGGGCTGACGTAATCTGGCCTGGTGGATCTGGTCCGGTTTCCTTTGGTTCGGTGGTGAGATGAGTGGTCCGGTGGTGAGATGTGTTGCTTCGTTCGGTGGAGACTTCATTCGGTGGATAGGTTTGGACCGGTGGGGAGTTGGTCCGGCATAGGCTGGTTCGGTGGAGGTTGGTCTGGTCGTAGGTTGATCCGGTGGAGATTGGTCTGGTCGTAGGTTGATCCGGTGGGAGGAGTGGAAGGAGTTGGTTCGGTGGATGGCTGGTCCGGTGAGGCCTGAGGGAGGCTGGTTCGGCTGCTTTGGTTCGGTAGCTCTGGACCGGTAGAGGGCTGGTTCGGCATCCTTGGTCTTAGGGGTTGGTCCGGTAGAGGCACCTTGTAGTTGGTTCGGTAGGCAGTGAAGCAGAGGCTGGTTCGGTTATGCCTAGGAAGGGGTTTGGTTCGGCCATGCATAAGAGGGGAGTTTTGTCTGGTAGTAGGCGAAAACACTCCCAACACCTTGTTTTATAGAATTCTTTGATTAGGATTTCCAGTCTAGTTGGATATTTTCTTCTATCTTTTCCTTTATTTCTATCCTAAAATTCATTCTTGAATTTCCAGGATGAATCGTAGGAATGCCAGAGGTCGTGGTGTTGCCCCAGTTCCAGCACCAGTTGCACCCGTTAGGTTTACTACTCTCTGTAAGGAGTTCACCGAATTAGGTGGTACTAAGTTCTCAGGATCAGAGACCATCATTGAGGCTCAGCAGCGGTTGAGATGTTTGAAAAGGATTATTGCTGGTTTGGAGATCACTGACGCTCAGAAGCGCCAGTTAGCAGCATGGCAGTTGAAGGAGGCAGCACTAGATTGGTGGGAGTCTGTTATAGCCAACACTGTTGAGGCGGATATTTCTTGGGATCAGTTTAGGTATTGTCTTAAGTTAGTCCTTTTGAATTTGGTTTAGGTTATCCCTTTTGAATCTTTCTTAAGTTTGGATATCTTGTTTAGGGAGGCTTTTGTGACAAAGTGGATGCCAGAGGCTGGGAAGTCTCAGCAATACAGGGAGTTTATGGACCTTAAGCAGGGGGGTATGTCATTTGCTGAGGAAAGTATTCCCGAAACTGCTTTCTGTTCTGAGGATGGTTTCTTTAAATGGCTAGTTATGCCTTTTGGTTTGACTAATGCCCCAGATTTCTTTGTCGACCTTATGAATCGTGACTTTCGTGATGTTCTCAATAAGTTTGTTCTAGTTTTCATCGACGATATCCTTGTTTTCTCTAAGACAGAGGAGGAGCATGAATCTCATTTGAGCTTTGTTCTGGGGATTCTCAGAAGTCATCAGTTGAAAGCCAAATTCTTGAAATTCCATTTCTGGAAAGATGAAGTCTGATTTCTTGGACATATTGTTTCTGGTGATGGAGTTTCTGTTGATCCAGTTAAGATCACTACAATCAATGTAAGTCTACCTTCTCTTCTTTCCTTTGTACGTTAAGTATTCTATCTCTTTCTAGGTTCTTATTATCCCCATTCTATTTTAGAATTGGGAAACTCCTAGGACTCCATATGATATCCGTAGTTTTTTGGGCCTTGCCGGTTATTATCGGAGATTCATTGAGAATTTTGCTCGGATTGCTGCACCTCTCACCGCTCTAACTAGTAAGAATACTAAGTTCAGATGGAATGATAAGTGTGAAGCTGCATTCAATTAGTTGAAGTGCAAGCTTACTTCTGCACTAGTTCTTACCGTTCCAAATGGAAATGAAGGATTAACGGTATACACAGATGCTAGTCGTGAAGGTTTGGGAGCCGTTCTGATGCAGGATGTGAAGGTTATCGCTTATGCCAGTCGTCAGTTGAGACTCATGAAGCCAATTATGCAGCCCATGATTTGGAATTGCTTGCCGTAGTTTTTGCTTTAAAGCTTTGGAGACATCATCTATTCGGAACTAAGTTTGAGCTCTTTACGGATCATAAGTCTTTGAAATATATTTTCACCCAGAAGGACTTGAATCTGAGGCAAGTTAGGTGGCTTGAGTTTCTAGCTTCTTATGACCTCGGCATTAACTATACCCCAGGGAAAGCTAATGTTGTAACCGATGCTTTGAGTAGGAAGAAGGCGATGTTATGTCAGCTTTTTGTTTCTTCTCCTCTTATGGATCATATTATTGCTAAGCAAGATGACGATGAGATGCTTAGGCTTATTAAGGAAAATGTTCGTAGTGGGGTTAGTGGTAGTAGCCAAAATGGTAGTGGGGCTCAGATCGATGATAGAGGGATTTTGAGGATTAATAATCGGATTTGTGTCCTGAATGTTGATGGATTGAGGCAAGAGTTACTTTGGGAAAATCATCGGTCCAGACTTTCTATTTATCCAGGTGTGACGAAGATGTACCATGATATGAAGAAGCTGTATTGGTGGAGTGGTATAAAGCATGATATCTCCCTTTTTGTTAGTAGATGTGCGACTTGTCAGCAGGTTAAGGCTGATCATCAGAAAACCGCTGGATTATTGCAACCCCTTGAGGTTCCCAATTGGAAATGGGAACAGGTTTCTATGGATTTTATTGATGGATTACCGAGGACTAGGAGAGGTAATGAAAGTATTTGGGTGATTGTGGATAGATTGACCAAGTCAGCTCATTTCATTTCGGTTAGATCCAACTGTTCTGCTTCTAGTTTAGATGAGATTTATATGAGAGAGACAGTTCGTCTTCATGGTGTTCTTGTTAGTATTGTCTGTGATAGAGATCCCATCTTTACCAGTTAGTTTCGGAAAGCTTTTCAGGAATCTTAAGGTACTCGTCTGAATCTGAGCACTACTTACCATCCGCCGACCGACGGTCAAATGGAAAGAGTGAATCAGATTCTAGAAGATCTTCTTCGTGCTTGTGTCCTTGATTATGGAGGATCTTGGGAAGATCATCTCCATCTCGTTGATTTCACCTATAACAATAGTTAACAGGTATAATACCAAATATCTATTTAAGGTTGTCTTAAATATTTGTTTACCTTATTCCATCTCTTAAAAATTCAGGCTCGTATCGCAATGGCTCCATTTGCTGCTCTTTATGGATGACCTTGCAAATCTCCATCTTGCTGGATTGAATCCAGTGATCGTTTGGTTCTTTTTCCGGATATGATTCTAGAGGCTTCTGAGAAGGTTGAGGAGATTAGGAGGAAGGTGAGGATTGCGCAGGATAATAGAAGAAGTATGCTGACAGGCGTAGGAGGAGTTTGGAGTTTTCGGTTGGTGATCAGGTTTTCCTTAAGGTCTCTCAATTAAAAAATGTGATTCGTTTTGGTCGGAGATGGAAGCTCGCTCCTAGGTTTATTAGTCCTTTCCGCATCTTAGAGAGAGTTGGTTCCTTAGCTTATCGTTTGGAATTTCCTACAAAACTTTCTGGAGTGCATAATGTGTTCCATGTCTCGCATCTTTGTCGGTATCTCCATGATCCATCCTTGATTATTCAGCCTTCTGCTCTCGAGAATTTGGATGTTGAGTCGAACCTTACTGTCGAGAGGAAGCCACTTCGTATTATCGATAGAGATACAAAGCAGCTTCGAAGAAAATCTGTCAACCTAGTCAAAGTGCAATGGAGCACTGATGATCAGGATTTGTAATGACCTGATATTTTCAAACATTAGCATCCATACATGTCGGATTTGAATTGCTCAAAATATCAGATTGTTAATTTAAATTTGGAAAAACTCAGCATATACAGTGGATAATAATCATAGAATCACAGACATAGAGTAATATAAAATAATGCAGCGGAAACAAAGGAATAGTAGTTCATGAAGCTACTATATATATATAACAGAGTTAAACAAGGTACAACCGAAGTCACAAATACATAGATGTCTCAATACAATAGTCAAATACAAGATCTGAATACACCACTAGAATCAACTGAACAACTGAAAGCAGGATAGATAGCTGGATCTCCAAGAGAAGCTCCAACTCCAAAGGTGAGTCTCGAATACTGTATCACTCAGTCTGACCCGAGCGTAAAGCAAAACACAAAACACTCGAGTCAGGATTAACATTCTTATATCAATAAATCCAACTCAAGTGAAATATCAACTGAAATACAAGTAACTTAAAGGATGTTTGGGATAACCATCCTCTAAGGATCCGTTAAACTATATACTATGTAGTAATATACGCTATTATAATAATGTCTAATATAAAATAAACTTACTTTTAAATAGCGTTAAGGGGTTACCCATATAGCCCTTAACACATAATAGTGCCAATAGTCTATACAGTACCTGCATACCTCGAGAGGCTACGAGAAGATACTCCATAGGTACGACACAAATAGAAACTCATGGTAAAGCTCGATATGGTAGGTGACACGGCACAACTAGGCAATGCCAGAGTAGATATACCAATTACGCATCTGGCCTGGTGGAAACGCATAGCAGCCACTACCGCCCACCTCGGAACACACTCCCAATCAAAATCAAAGGGTGAAATCAATCACAAACTAATAGAATGGTATCGAAGAAATGCGTCTGATCAGAGGTGCTACCTCATTGGTCCGTCGATCGCTCCTGTTTTAGCCACCTTATGCCAACTCACGGGAGTTGGTTCCACGTATATACCTTAATAGGAATCGTCGCCACCATCCTACTTCATTCTGGAAACTCCACCGCGTAGACGGTTGTCAAAGTGGTTTTCGGTATCGACAGAGAGTATGCCCATATCCGATCCCGGTCTCTTTAACAACCAAACGTTATTATAACACCGCGGTCATTTCAAAATATTTTATACTTCAAAACCAAAATATCATTTCCATTTTTAAACCATATCAAAACGATATCATTTTTTACTTCAAATATACCCATTTCCAAATCATATCACTTTCCAAAGTTATAATACTTTCGAAACCTACAATTTGAAATAATAATACTTTGGAAATCATAATACTTTGAAATTCATAACTTTGTAAATCATAACACTTCGAAATCATAACACTTTTCTTCAAACAGTTTAGATATTAATAATAGTATATAAAATAAACTAGCTTATAAAATAAAATAATTTATATAAAATAGTTATAAGTTAAAACAATTTATATTAAAAAAATTATATTGAAAATGAAGACTAAAATAATTTATAAAGTAAAAATATAAATAGTTTTAGATATAGTTTAAAATTACTTTATATAAAATAGCTTCTTCAATTTCACAAATCGATTCTAATCAACTCGAATTCCAAAAATCCAAATTTAACCAAATCTCAAATCATCAATTTCAATTCGATTCAGTTTCTCAATAAACTATTTCAATTTATCAATTTCAAATACATATTTGAACCATAAGATAAGCAATTTCAATTTCAATATATTTTAAACTTTAAATATTCAACATTTCAAAGCTAAATTCGATAATTTCATATATATATCAAATTCATTTTACTATTATTTAGTTTTGCAATATTCACTAAATAAATTCAATATCATTAAATAAAAGCCCAAATTTCAAATCTCTAAATATTTCCTTCAATTTATTTAACTTGAAATATTCAATTTAAATCATCTTAACCCAAAATCAAGTTATAAAATCATATCCTTTAAAAACCCCAAATGCCATAAGTTCAGATAGATTTAATTAAATATAATTCTTAATTAAATACAATTTCAAATCTATCTTTTCAACCTTAATTTATTTAATCATTTCGAACTCTATATTAAAATATAATTTAAATAAATTCTTAAACATACATATATCAACTTTATTAATCAATTTTAATAAATCTTTAAAATCAATATTTATTAAAACCATAAATTTCTTTTCAAAACCATAGAAATCATTTTCAAAATATTTGTATATAGACCAACGGTGTCTGTATATAATTCTCTACCCTATGGTCATATTTATCATTTCAATCCGTAATTTAAATATATACGGGTATATATCATTTCAACCCGCGATGCCAAATTCAATTCAATGAAAATCGCTTGGGTTTATCATTTCAACCCATAACGATATTCTCCTATTCTACAGATCGTTCGGGTATGTATCATTTCAACCCATAGTGAATTCTATACTAACAGGGAACTTGCAGAGTGATAACTGGTATGATAATAATATAACAATCAGTAACAGGCATATATCATCAATGATAAATAACAGATAATGGTGTCAGATGTCACAGGTGAATAGATACAGAAATGGCATATATATAGCAATGTAAATAACTAACAGAAGCATATTTCAATTGACGTTTCAATTGAAATCAAATTTAATAAATATAAGAACGTTAATCGTGAGTAATTGCTCACCTTTCGAGGCTAGAGATGAACGAGAATGAGATGAGTTACGAATCCAAGCACGAATCACAAAACAAAGCTAGATTGGCACGAATTCGACGGACAAGCTGATAACAGAAATCGATGAAAACAGATCAAATCAGTTTTGATCTAAACTGAAAATTATATCTACTTAATTATTATTAAAAAAAATGAATATGTTAATTTAAGACAATATTAAATTTAAGAAAATTCAAAATCATTATTTTGAAAACTCAAATATACAATCAAAGTACATATAAAATTTATATCCAAAATTATACCTGGACATATTCAAACTTATATGTATACTTGAACACTTTGTAAATAGATAAGACATACAAACTATTATATCTTGCATAGTAAACCAGCTTTTATATATATTTACATATATACACAATTTAATGTCAAAAATTAATAAATAAGTAGATATTGTCTTTCAACACACTTTTATTCATACTAATAAACAAACACACGCAAATCAGGCTAGGACAAACAAAATCGAAACAGAGCAAGGCATGCTAGGATTTCTGGAAACCAAGTATATATATATATATATATTTAAAATCAATATACTCTTTAAACACATACCCCTTTTTTTGATGCAAAATTCAACACATATAACTACATGCGTATATATATAAAATATACCTAAATTTTTTTTCTTTTATAAAACAGGACAAAAGCATAGGACTTTAATATGCTTGTATACATACATAATTATATATATACAACTGCGAACACGATATGTATGAAGTCATGAACGAAATGTAACTCACACATATATGCAACAAAATTATGCAAGGAAAATGTACTCAAGCTGTATGTAGACAAACTTATACCCACTAACTTATATAAAATCTAAATATACAATCCCTCCCCTGATGTAAACTAAATACACAACCAATATATTATATAACTTAGTAAATTATCATATATATATATATATATATACACACAGTTTAAAGTAATATCAACCTGACATATTTAGACCGAACACAAATATATACAAAACTTATAGATATACGTGAAATTCAAAATTAACATAATTAACATTCATATAAACCTTATATATGCGCAACTGCACAAACCTGTTATATTTTAAATTTTATCCCACTTATATATGTGAGCCAACATACTTTATACCTACATATACAAACTAAACTCATATGCATTTTCAATCAGTAGCTATATATGTACAATCTCTATATAATCAATATACAAATGCAGACATCACATAACGGCTTTAAATGCACATACGGTGAACTATAATTGTATATGTAAGACACATATATTTAATACTAATATACAAAACCCATTACTATATATATATGTATATATATAGACATGCGAATATAACTTAATATAGTATTATATAACTTATACAATATATATAAAAATAAATAAAAATATCAACAGATTATCTACATATACATATAAATATATACGAACATACTTATACACTAAAATGACATATACAAATCACGTTTGTAACCAAATATACAAATGTAAACATACAGTAAACAAAACATTGAGACATTGAAAAATACTACTACTACTATATTATAATATATACCATAAGGTTATAAAATATATACTTATGCAAAGATGATTGGTGAAGGCAGGTCATCACGGCGAGACCGGTTCGAGAATGAAGGAGGCGGGAGGGTTTAACGGCGGAGTACGGGTTTAGGCGTGAGGTCGTGGTGGGTCGCGCGGTTGTGAAGGCAGGAGTAGGTTGCGGCTGCTTGGTCGGAGGGGAGGGCTGGCCGGTTTGGTTAGTGGTGATGCATGGAAGTTGAGGCTCGGATGACTTTGATGGGAAGGGCAAGTGGAGGGTGGATGAATGGGTTTGGAAATGGCGAGCCAACTAAAGGAAAGGAACAGGCAAACACAATAGCAAGAGAGAGAGAGAGAGAAAAAAAAAGAAGGCAAGATGGGGTAAACTGGTTTAAGAAAAATGAAGATGGGGAGGCTTCAGGAAATAAATAGGATGAACAGGCTTCCATAAAACTTATATAAAATAAAATGCTCTCATATGAAACCGACCAAGGAAATAAAAAAAACAAAAGTAACCGTAACATCAAATCCCTTGATTTGGTGAAATTTATTAAAGCAGTTAATTGTTTGCTTTGCTGCACGGTAAAGATTTGAAAAATCCAGGGAAAGTCTAACGTCATAATTTGGTACCTTTACAACGGATCAAAGATTTCGTTTCCGACACGTACGAAACCTCAAAATACAGAAGTAAATATACTATGGAGATCAGCAAGACAAGACGATCAAAACGGTATACAACTATCAGCGGTACAATCATCCAATCAAAAGTCGATACGGGCACTGATATACGTTGCTATTCCGTACGGAAAAATCCAAACGGAGCTAGAAACGTCTAAAACTTGCGAAACGAATTACGCAGTCTTATTCAAAGTATTCTAAGTAAATTTTCTCATGTTGACATATTTAGGTTTCGGAACACTTTTAAATTCAACTGTTATTAACTGATTAAAATTGAAATAAAATTTCACAATAAAATAAACTTCAATATTATCAGATGAAAATTTACCAGTTGCTATGTAAAAATAGACGTATTCCAAATATTAAATTTTTATTTCAAAATATTATTATTTAAAATTTCACAAAATTTCAATTAATTAAATTAATAAACCACTAAAATTTACGGGTCGTTACACTCTCCCCCACTCAAAACTTTTCGTCCCCAAAAAGGAAGAAGGTAGGAGAATAAAACTAGCAGAAAGGAAGAATAGATTTGAAATTCAAAATAAACAATAAATTTAAAACAATATAAATTTCAAATTGAACTAATTAATATTCAACATTTTGGTTTAATCCATTTGAGTTCACTTAAGTTAAATCAATCCATCTATTTCTAAATTCATTATCTTATCGTCTAGTCATCCTCAATTAACAATTTCTAAATCATCAATTTGTATAATCATTTATTATACTCATACTCTATTTGACAAGTTTAATTCTTTTATTCCAAATTATTATTAAATTTATTCCACTTAATATATCTTATTACATATATTTAAACCATATAAATTAATTTAAAACATATAAATTAATTTAAACCATATAAATTTCAATTTAAATCAATTTATATTCAATAATTGATTTTACATTCAAGGTATTTCCATAAGTTAAAGCTAATTTCAATTTATTAATTCCTTCAAAACAAATTTATTTGTCTCATCTATTATTCAATTAACTTATTATTTTATTTATCTCTATTAATATCTTATAATAAAATTTAAGTGTATAACATTTATTATAACACTCAAATCTTTCCTTATAAAGTCATTTTATATTGTATATTATCCAATTACATTTTTAACTTCTGAATAATTAAGGTAAGTTATATTGGAATGTAATTGAGTATTATACAAGTAAAATTTTCTCATTCAACTTATTTCAAGTTTGAATATTTATTCAAAATCTTGGCTTTATTTTATATTTGAAATCACCTTATCAAAATTTAAGAATAAAATTTCCGGTTTCAATTCAAACATTTATAGATAAATATATATACTATATATATCAAATCAAATCTATGATCATATACCAATATATATATATATATATATATATATATTATAAATCAAGTCATACTTCGGAAATTCAAATCAAATTAGTTTTCCAAAACAAAAATGTAGCAAAGCTACATAATGGTCTCTCTACTTCGAAACTCGAAAATGAATGTTGAAGATGTTGCAGTCATCGCCGAAATTATTTTCCAGCGACAACATAGAAGAGTACTGATTTAGACTTTTAAAATTCTTTGGAAACGAATTCTATTCGAAAATACTTTCAATAATACATACTTTAAAATATAAAACCAAAGTTCGAAATCACCGGAAATTAAATTCCCAAATTCTTAATTTAAATTCATTTAAATTCCAAATCAATTTATAGACCATGTTTATAAATTCATTTATAGAACAATAAATGATAATCAATTATTATCATTTCAAACAACCAATTTAATTAACTTATTAAATTCTAGAAAATTATAATTATATTTATTTATAATATATTCATTCAAATTTATTTCATTTACCAAATTTGAAAATAATATTGTGTCGGTTTGTTCTGTTCAAGTGTTTTGGAAATCCTATCGATGTCGTTGATTAGACGAATCGATCGAAAATCCAAACCAACAACAACAACTCAAATAACACAATGTGTAAAACATTTTAAACATTAATTACAAATACACTCCCTCCCTCGATCATTCTAGAATGGATTACAAAACAAAGATAGAGATTCAAATATAGATGGATCCTAACCAAAAGAATTCTAACAAGCAGATAGGCTCGAATGGAAGATAAAAATAATTGAATCTCAAAAAGGAAGATGGATAAACTTATACAAATCGCGGCAACCTTAACCGGGTCAACCGTGACTTCATAAATAAGATCGATGCAGAATTCTGAGGCAAATCGACATTCGATCGCCAAAGATAGAATTCGGGTATAAAAAAAGGTAACATCATCGTAAACCGACGATACAAAATCTCCGGTGAATCAATGCTTATTGTAAAGGAGTTTCACCCTTTTACAAATCATTCAGAGATTGGCGAGACCGCCGATTTATTATAGAGATCATTCGAAGGGGAGTTATTATATACTCCAGAATCAAAAGAAGACAAATAGGGAGAGACGGGAATGGGTTTGGAACCGCAGGGAACGTTCCGAAATTCAAAAGAAATCGAGTCGAAAAGGAAGAGATTCAAGCTCGAATGAAAGTGATTCCGTAAATAAATTTACTATATGTGCTAAGTTTGCCTAGATCCAAAGCTTTGATACCACATGTAACGACCCGATATTTTCAACCATTCGCATCCATACATGTCAGATTTGAATTGCTCAAAATATCAGATTCTTAATTTAAATTTGGCAAAACTCAGCATATACAGTAGATAATAATCATAGAATCACAGACATAGAGTAATATAAAATAATGCAGGGGAAACAAAGGAATAGTAGTTCATGAAGCTACTATATATATAACAAAGTTAAACAAGGAACAACCGAAGTCACAAATACATAGATGTCTCAATACAATAGTCAAATACAAGATCTGAATACATCACTAGAATCAACTGAACAACTGAAAGCAGGATAGATAGCTGGATCTCCAAGAGAAGCTCCAACTACAAAGGTGAGTCTCGAATAGTGTATCACTCAGTCTGAACCGAGCGTAAAGCAAAACACAAACCACTCGAGTCAGGATTAACATTCTTATATCAATAAATCCAACTCAAGTGAAATATCAACTGAAATACAAGTAACTTAAAGGATGTTTGGGATAACCATCCTCTAAGGATCCGTTAAACTATCTACTATGTAGTAATATACGCTATTATAATAATGTCTAATATAAAATAAACTTACTTTTAAATAGCGTTAAGGGGTTACCCATATAGCCCTTAACACATAATAGTGCCAATAGTCTATATAGTACCTGCATACCTCGAGAGGCTATGAGAAGATACTCCATAGGTACGACACAAATAGAAACTCGTAGTAAAGCTCGATATGGTAGGTGACACGGCACAACTAGGCAATGCCAGGGTAGATATACCAATTATGCATCCGGGGTGGTGGAAACGCATAGCAGCCACTACCGCCCACCTCGGAACACACCCCCAATCAAAATCAAAGGGTGAAATCAATCACAAAGTAATAGAATGGTATCGAAGAAATGCGTCCGATCAGAGGTGCTACCTCATTGGCCCGTCGATCGCTCTTGTTTTAGCCACCTTATGCCAACTCACGGGAGTTGGGTCCATGTATATACCTCAATAGGAATTGTCGCCACCATCCTACTTCATTCTGGAATCTCCACCACGTACACGGTTGTCAAAGTGGTTTTCGGTATCGGCAGAGAGTATGCCCATATCCGATCCCGGTCTCTTTAACAACCAAACGTTATTATAACACCGCGGTCATTTCAAAATAGTTTATACTTCAAAACCAAAATATCATTTCCATTTTTAAACCATATCAAAACGATATCATTTTTTACTTCAAATATACCCATTTCCAAATCATATCACTTTCCAAAGTTATAATACTTTCGAAACCTACAATTTGAAATAATAATACTTTGGAAATCATAATACTTTGAAATTCATAACTTTGGAAATCATAACACTTCGAAATCATAACACTTTCCTTCAAACGGTTTAGATATTAATAATAGTATATAAAATAAACTAGTTTAAAAAATAAAATAATTTATGTAAAATAGTTATAAATTAAAACAATTTATATTGAAAATGAAGATTAAAATAATTTATAAAGTAAAAATATAAATAGTTTTAGATATAGTTTAAAATTACTTTATATAAAATAGCTTCCTCAATTTCACAAATCGATTCAAATCAACTCGAATTCCAAAAATCCAAATTTAATCAAATCTCAAATCATCAATTTCAATTCGATTCAGTTTCTCAATAAAACATTTCAATTTATCAATTTCAAATACATATTTGAACCATAAGATAAGCCATTTCAATTTTAATATATTTCAAACTTTAAATATTCAACATTTCAAAGCTAAATTCGATAATTTCGTATATATATCAAATTCATTTTACTATTATTTAGTTTTGCAATATTCACTAAATAAATTCAATATCATTAAATAAAAGCCCAAATTTCAAATCTCTAAATATTTCCTTCATTTTATTTAACTTGAAATATTCAATTTAAATCATCTTAACCCAAAATCAAGTTATAAAATCATATCCTTTAAAATCCCCAAATGCCATAAGTTCAGATAGATTTAATAAATATATTCTTAATTAAATACAATTTCAAATCAATTTCAAATCTATCTTTTCAACCTTAATTTATTTAATCATTTCGAACTCCATATTAAAATATAATTTAAATAAATACTTAAACATACATATATCAACTTTATTAAATCAACTTTAATAAATCTTTAAAATCAATATTTATTAAAACCATAAATTTCTTTCCAAAACCATAGAAATCATTTTCAAAATATTTGTATATAGACCAACGGTGTCTGTATATAATTCTCTACCCTATGGTCATATTTATCATTTCAATCCGTAATTTAAATATATACGGGTATATATCATTTCAACCCACAATCCCAAATTCAATTCAATGAAAATCGCTTGGGTTTATCATTTCAACCCATAACGATTTTTTCCTATTCTACAGATCGTTCGGGTATGTATCATTCAACCCATAGTGAATTCTATACTAACAGGGAACTTGTAGAGTGATAACAGATATGATAATAATATAACAATCAGTAACAGGTATATATCATCAGTGATAAATAACAGATAATGGTGTCAGATGTCATAGGCGAACAGATACAGAAATGGCATATATATAGCAATGTAAATAACTAATAGAAGCATATTTCAATTGACGTTTTAATTGAAATCAAATTGAATAAATATAAGAATGTTAATCGTGAGTAATTGATCACCTTTCGAGGCAAGAGATGAACGAGAATGAGATGAGTTACGAATCCAAGCACGAATCACAAAACAAAGCTAGATTGGCATGAATTCGACGGACAAGCTGATAACAGAATTCGATGAAAACAGATCAAATCAGTTTTGATCTAAACTGAAAATTATATCTACTTAATTATTATTAAAAAAAATCAGTATGTTAATTTAAGACAATATTAAATTTAAAAAAAATTCAAAATCATTATTTTGAAAACTCAAATATACAATAAAAGTACATATAAAATTTATATCCAAAATTATACCTGGACATATTCAAACTTATATATATATTGAACACTTTACAAATAGATAAGACATACAAACTATTATATCTTGCGTAGTAAAACATCTTTTATATATATTTACATATATACACAATTTAAAGTCAAAAATTAATAAACAAGAAGATATTGTCTTTCAACACACTTTTATTCATACTAATAAACAAACACACACAAATCAGGCTAGGACAAATAAAATCGAAACAGAGCAAGGCAGGCTAGGATTTGTGGAAACCAAGTATATATATATTTAAAATCAATATACTATTTTTTTGAAATAATGGTAAACGGGCCAAGCCCAATACAAAAATTGGTTAAAACCTATTAACCCGAGACTGTTTCTAAAAATAGACTCGGCAACCCTAGCCGACATTCAAACAACAACCCTTCTCAAAAACCCTAAAAATGGCGAGAGGGAGTGACGATGATTCATCTACTATGATTCTCTGCCACTTTTATCTATGCCGCTCGACTCTCCTCTCTCCCAGTAAAATAAGCAACTATTAAAACCCCCTCCATCCCATCGATGCTCTCTTTGAAGTTGTTGTTTCTCTGA
This sequence comes from Allium fistulosum, assembly GCA_030737815.1. Lineage (NCBI taxonomy): Eukaryota > Viridiplantae > Streptophyta > Magnoliopsida > Asparagales > Amaryllidaceae > Allium > Allium fistulosum. The sequence goes on along the minus strand of CM060904.1, from coordinate 267,671,441 downwards.
TGAAGTGAGATCCAGGGGAAATTAGTAGATCTGAGTTCTTTACGACTCAGATCTGTTAGTTTCTTTCCCCTAGCAGTATCTTTGTTTGAATTTGAGTTCCAGTTCAGCCTGTTAGTCTCGCTTGTTTGCTAATTTAAAAGGAAGTCTCTGTCAGTAGCAAATGAGCTCTAATGAGGATCGTTAGCTTCAAAAGGTTGTTGCTTGCCATGAGAATCTTTAGCACGAGCGACAAATAATTCTAGATGTTTGCTGCCAGCTTCATGGCTCCATTCATCAGCAAGGAAACAAAATTTGGTTTGGTCTCTGATTTTCTTCTTTGATTTATGAAGAATTATTCTTCTCTCTGTCTCGATAAGTATCCACTTCTGCTCTTTTTTCATACTGCTCTTATTATGAGTTCTAAAATTCCTTTCTTTCCAAATATGAAACACCGCAGTAGTTAACAGTATGTTCGCATAATCTCTCTCGTAGCTTTTAACTTTAAAATTGCTGTTGATATGCTGTATGGCTTGAATTAGACCCATCTGACCATTGTTAGCTATATGTAGTATGTTTTGAATGTTATTCCAGATGTAGTAAGAGTAGCTGCATTCAAAGAACAAATGATTAGCATTTTCATTTACTAGATTGCATGGGGAACATAGTGAATTATTGGATTTTCCCCACTTATTAATTCTATCCCAAGTTGGCAATCTATTGTTGACTGCAAAATAAGCACAGAAAGCCATTTTGGGACAATTCACTTTGTTCCATATTCAATTATACCAGTCTACATTAGGGATTTTATTTATAATGCTTTCCCATGTAATTTTAAAAGAAAACTTCCCTCTGGTATTAGTTATCCACTCCCAATAGTCGCTAACTACATAAACATCAATAGGGATTTGACATATAATATTTTTATGAGGATATGTGATAGGATGCAACTGTGGCTGCCATTGATTGTCTTTGATTATCATTGCCACAATATCATTAACCCCACCACAAATAACTAGACTATCCCAACCCACTTTATTCACAAATGATTCATTTTTAAACCAGGGGTCAAACCAAAGACTGGTTTGATCTCCTGACTTAAATCTTCTTTCCAGAAAAGACTTACCAATATTTCTACATTCTAGAATTCGTTTCCATGTATAAGATTGATTATTTTTAGGTAAGACGGTCCAAAATTATCATTCTTAAGGTATTTGGATCTCATCCATTTGGCCCAAAGAGAATCTGCATTCACAAATCTCCAAAATAATTTTAAATGACATATAAGAATGAGATCCTTCATATTCCTAATACCTAATCCCCCTTCTTTTTTAGGCCTGCACACTTTATCCTAACTGATTTTATGGTATTTACCTCTCCATAAAAAATCAGCACACCTACTTTCAATCTTTTTAATCGAGGCAGCTGGAATATGAAAAGTTTGAATCCAATATAGAATAATTGCATATATAATAGTTTTTATAAGCTCCAGTCTGCCTGCTATTGAAAGAAGTTTACAAGACCAAGTTTCCATTCTATCTTAAATTTTTTTTATAAGAATAGAACAATCAGAATCACTTACCTGATTAATAGATAAGGGAAGTCCAAGGTATTTAATAGGCAGACTACCTTCTACAATATTTAGAGATTCAAAAATCTCATTTTTATCTCTATAGTTTTTACTGAAGTATGCTTTACTTTTGTGTTCATTGAGTTGTAGACCAACATACTTAAACAGCTTACCAAAAATTTTCTTAATAGCATCTGCATTAATCTTATTAGCCTTGACAAAAACCATTAAATCATCTGCATAGATAAGATGATTAATATAGGGCTGGACTTTATTCATAGAAGTAATATTACCTTTAAAAGCTTCTTTTTCCATTAAAATAGAAAAATATTCCATAACCATAGTAAAGAGATAGGGTGATAATGGATCCTCTTGCCTAATACCCCTATTACTCTTGATAAACCCCTCTGATTTGCCTTGAATGAGAATAGAAAAAGTAGGAGAGTTTATACATTCAAATACCAAGTTACAGAACTTAATGGGAAAGCCCATACATTTCATAATATGATAAATGAAATGTCTATCCACTTTGTCATAAGCCTTTTGCAGATCTACCTTAATACAAACATTTTCAACACTTTTAGAATTAAAGTTTCTGACTAGTTCGTGGGCTAAAAGAGAATTTTCATAAATGAGCCTGCCAGGAACAAAAGCACTCTGATTTTCAGAGACGATAAATGGCAGAAAGTTTTTAATCCTATTACTTAAAACACTGGCAATAATTTTATAAATAAAATTGCAGCAAGAGATAGGTCTATAGTCACCAATGCAAGTGGGATTTTTAGTTTTGGGAATTAAAGTTATAAAAGTATGGTTTATACTTTTAAGAATTTTACCTTTATCAAAAAATTCATTTACTAAGCCCAAAACTTGATCTTTAATGTTATCCCAATGAGTTTTGTAAAATTTTGCATTAAAACCATCAGGGCCAGGACTCTTATTGTCACCAGCCATGAAAACTACATATTTGATTTCTTCCAAGGCAACTGGAGAAAGTAAAATATTAGAGGTATTTTCATTTAAAACATTTTTACAGATAATATGAGGAAAATCATTAATATTGGAATCAGAGAAAAATAATCTTTCGTAATACTCTACAGCCTCTTTAGCTACTTTATCATATGCATTAGTAAGACTACTAGTTTTGTCAATAATATTACCAATGTTATTCATATGTCTTCTGCAGCTCATTTTAGCATGAAAAAACTTTGTACAGTCATCACCCATTGTTAGCCAGTCAACCTTGGCTTTTTGTTTAGCATTCACAGTATTGATGTATAATTCTGCAGCTAAATTCTATTGATTGGAAAAAAGTTCTTTGACTGTATTTATACTTCCAGGATTTTTATCAACTATTTCTTGCAACAATTTTCCTTCCTTTCTTAACACTTCCAACTTATTGAAATTTATTAAATTATTTTTATTCCAGTATTTAAGATTATGTTTAGTATTTTTCAAAAACATATGAAACTGAAATTGTTTAGTACCCTTACAAGAAAAATTCATACAATCTTCCATAATGTTTTTATAGTTTTCCTCTAAAATCCAACCATTCTTAAATCTAAAAGGAGAAATTTTTTTACCAAGAGATAAATCATTAAAAAGAGATACTAATATTGGGGAATGATCACTAGTATTTTGTTCTAATGTAGAACATATAAATTTAGGGAAAACATTAGAGAATTCTTTATTAATCAAAGCTCTATCTAATTTACAATGAATATTCTTTTCTAAACCTGATTTCCAAGTGAATTTGTTACCACTAGTACTTGGTTCTATTAACCCAGTTTCTAATAAGAATTTGTTAAGTTTATCTAACTTGCTCTGGGGAATTTTAATACCTCCATATTTTTCAGATGCATGAAAAACAATATTAAAATCTCCTAGAATTAGCCATGGGAAATTATATTTTAAGTTTAAAGCTTTTAACCTACTCCACAAACTATTTCTTTCATTTTCCAAATTGCTATCATAAATACTAGTTATTTGAAGAAAAAAACCACCAGTGTTTTCAAAATGACAATCTATAAACTGCTTATCTTTGTTACTGTTTAACATATTCCAAATATTGGAATCCCAAATAACAATGATTCTGCCTTTACAACCACAATCATTATTATTTATAGCTTTCCAATTTCTAGGAAGTTTAAAACAAAAAAATTCAAAATTCTCCTCATTCATCTTATTCTCAACTAGTTCTATAACAACCCGGTTTTTCGCGTCAGTTTTTAAATGACGATTAAATCATTTCTAACTGCTAATGCAGATTTGATTCAAGTTTAAATTCATTCGAAAATTTGTTAAAAGAATTGTTTGGGCCTTTAGATGTAAACGGGTCCATTTTGTTTGTTTGCCCTGACCGTGGTTATTACCTAGGGCATAATTGTTCCCCCTGATTCATTCTTTTAGCAACCATAAAACAAACGAAAGAATTATAAATGGTGGCGGCCTCGTTTACCTCGTTCGTCCCCAAAAATTAGGGCTTCCTGATATCTCAAAGTACTGGCTTAGCTTAATCAAATCAGTGAGTATTCGCGTGGAGCCTCGTCAATCGTTCATCCACGTGAGCGCGTTCGGCTGCTCCAATCCGTCGAAGGGGAATTCGAGCTTGGCGTCGATCGACTGAGAGGTGCCACAGCTTCAACTCGGAGGTGTTCAATCCTCAGATTCGTGTCGTTCGAGTTTGATTCTTGCTCTAAGTGATCATTGTCCCTTTGAGGTCGCTCGACAGCAAATCTGAGTGGTTCGTCGAAAATAGGTGAGTGATAATGTCGCTCACATCTAGTTCAACTTTATGTTATTTCTGAGTGTAGTTCTTGTTCTCGTTCATATGATTTTCTGAATTGTTTTGGGTTTTGCTGATTTGAGTTACATTGTAACATTCGCTTTGAAATACCGTTGTTTCATTGTTCTTGACTAGTGCTAGTTCAATTGAGCGTTGCTCGATCTCATCTCGGTCATTCGAGTATATTTTAGTGTTGATGATTTTTGGGTTGTCGACTTTGGCCATTCTTCGGCCACTCGATTTTGTTAAAACTGTACCCTGATCTTCAATTGCTTTGTTGTCTTCAGCCTTAACTCAAATTTTGTTTTCATCCGTGACTTCGGCAGTATCACTGATAGTGGATGTTCCCTCTGTTTTTGTTCGAGACTGCTAGGACTGGTTGGTATTGGTGTTTCGTCTATATTTGTTGTTGAGGCTTTCAATTGTATTTGAGTTGCAACTGTCATTCGATTTCGGTGGGTTGCTTACGACCTCAATTTTGAACTAATTTGATCTGTAGTACTGTTACATTTGAGATAGGTATGTATGTGTATGCACATATATATATATATATATATATATATATATATATATATATATATATATATATATATATATATATGCATACATGTAAAAATTGCATCTGTTTAACTTCGAATTTTCCTGACTTTTGCTCTGAGCATTTTTGTGTTCTCCCCTGACATTTTGGCAGCTCTGGTTTTGATACTTCACTATCCAGTTTGTATCCTTGTTCTTGAGCACCTCAGTGTCGTTAATGAACTGTTGTGATGTGGTCTTGCATTGCTGTCTCTCATGTGGTTGTCTAGTCTGGGCTTCTTGATGGTTGTTGTGCATTCTATTTTCATGAGGCAAGTTTGCAGACTTGTATGGTCCACTATTTTATTCCAGTCTGCATTATATGGTACCTACCTGCTTACATTTGCAGTCACTAGTATCACTGGTTCATACTGGTGCATTGGTTATCTTATTCTTGTCTTCCTGTATGGTTACTGACACTTAATTGTTCATTGATTTCAATTGTTATAGACATGAATGTCTACACTTGAATTTGTATTGCTGTTGCATGACTTCATATTGTAACTTCAGTTATTTGTCACAATCATTGTACTGCATATATTGGAGATTTCACATGTTGCAACAGTGGTTTCATGCCTATTGGTTGCATACATCCTGCAGTCTGTTTTCCAATTCGACATTGCTAGAATTCGTTGATGTGTTACCTTACCTTTAGTATACTGTCCAGTTTCACAGTCACCCTCTGATTCATTTTGTCTTGTGCAGTCTGTATGTACATTCAATTGTGTACATATTGTATATTCACTGGATTGCACAGTGAAATCTTTATGCACTAGTTATCTCCTTTTTCACTCGGTGCTACATATAGCCTGCACTTGCATTGTCTACGTTGGTTGTACACTTCACTTGTACTAGCACTGTGAAGTCTGCCCTTTTCGATAATTGATATGCATTGATTTGCGTCACCATGTATGTTTCTTTCTGGTGATCCTGGGTCTGGTTTCTTGACCAGGCTTGTTCGAGTTACTTTGGCTATTGGCTACGGTCATGGCTTGTTCGATATCACAGTTTTGATCTGAAGCGTGAACTTGTTCACTGCTTCCTTTTTGCTTGAGTTGGTCGAGTTTGGTGGGTTGGTTCTTGATTGTTTCAAGTTGATTTGTGAAATTTTACAGCGAGTTGAATCCGGTCTCAAAGACGAGGGTTTGACCCTGTAAGTTTATTTATGTTGATTTCTACAGTTTTGATTGCTGATTAGTTTTCACCCTCGTGGTGATTTCACGTACTGTGTGGCGAGGCAGTGCACGCGTGCGTGTACTGCAGCCACACAGAAATTTGATTTGATTGATCTTTTTTTTGGGATTGTTGATTTATTGGTTTACACTGTTTAGTGTTATATCTGCCGTTATCCAATTCTCGTATCGAGAGATTGGATACACGAGATTTCTGTGAGTGTCATCTATTTGACTATTTGATTATTATTGCTTCTGTGCATTAATAACTGAGTTTGAATTAGACTGACCCGTGTATTATTTTCTTTTGAATGTAATACTCGGGTCAGACCCGAGTATTTCAGGTTGTAGATTTCTTTCTTTGAGTTGTTGTTCGGGATTGAAGACTTTTCACATCTTCTGAAGTTGTCAGAGTCATTTTGTAGTAGTCGTGTCATTGTATAGAATGATATGTATTCATGTATATTAGTCGATAATGTACTTGTATATATAACTTCTAGAGTCGACAGTTGTAGTTGTATCATATGTATAGTGTCAACTATGTATTAACTGACATCAGTTATATATATCTGAGACTTTTGTTTTTATCTGTGTTCCGCATTTATATTATCTGTGTTATTGTTATATCTAATGTCCTAAACTATTATGAACCGTCGTAGTTCGTTTTATACTAGTATTGGGTGTGTCGATGGGAGTAAATAAATAATAGAAGAAAAATAAAAAGAATGTACCACTCCTATCGAGATAACCAATATTAGTGTAAGGCCAATTACGGATGGTCGCTCCCATCCAGCCTTATTCTTCGTAATAATAGACAGTATTTCCTTTAATACTCTTTATTATTATGAGCATAGAGGTGGGGCGTTACAGTTGGTATCAGAGCCAGGTTATGGACATAATATAAAACTTAACTCGGATGGAACATATGTTACAACTATTGATCGATGTTTTACTTGTGCTTTGAGTCAAAACTAAAGTTTTGAAATATGGATGAAATTTTTAAATATCTTTATTTGAAAATAATAGTAAAATTGTGTTCTGATGATTTGATTGGTTTGTGTTCTGTTTATCAGAGTGCACAGCGGAATCAGTGAAACTGTCTTCGCTGAGTACAACTGATAATCTTTTTGATAAAAAAAAAATCAAAATACGAAATTGATATGAATTTCATTTGTTGTTCACATAGCTGTAATTATTTTGTTTCTTTGAGAATTTTGAATCCGAATTGAGGATTCGAAGAAATTACAGTTATGTGATTTTTATTGAAATTTCCGTTGACTTTCTTTTTGTACTAATCATATATTGATTAGATTTTTTGGCTGTTTTGAATTATTCTCGTTGAAGAGATATTTGAATGATTTCTTTGTTTATATTGTAATGAACGTGCAAAATTTGAGTTGCACGTCATTGCATTTATTTTACGTTGAACCGATGCTTGGTTATGATACGTATTTTGTTGCCGTTATTTTTATAACGGGATTTTTACACCAATGCTGAATTTTTAAGGCATGGTGTTTTGTCGGCAATTTTAATGAATGAAAATTCACTGATGTCACATTTTGATGTGAATTCTTTTGATGAGATATCTGATGTTTTAAAATTACTGTCGCTTTGGCTTCAGTAATAGTCAAATTTTTAAAAGTGGATTTTCAAGCGGTTATTCCGCAATACTGATGTGTAACCATTTTTATGGTATTTTGAGAAGTACAATTTCCTTATCGAAATTGTTACTGATTTGCTATTTTAATCACGTGATTGGAAAATTGTTTTAAAATGGAAATTGTTTTATAAAATTGTAACAGTTTGCGTTTTCAAAAGAATAAGAAAGCGACTTAAACGATTCAGCAAAATCGAGGATTATGACCCCTTTCTTTTACTGTTTCGCTTAACTCCGGACTTGTCCAGTTGAGAAGGTGAATTGTTATTTTTACAAAATAAATAAAATTGTTTCAGAAATTTAACAGTTTACGCTTTCAAAAGAATGAGGAAGCGATTTAAACGTTTCAGCAAAATCGAGGACTATGACCCCTTTCTTTTACTGATTCGCTTAATTCCGGACTTGTCCGTTTGAGAATGTAAAGTGTATTTTTACAAAATACACAATTTTCACTTTCAAGGAAACGATGAAGTGATTTAAACAATTTAGCAAAAGTGCGGAGTATGGAACCACACTTTTACTATTTCGGTTAATTCCGGACTCGTTAGTTGAATATCTGTTGTTTTGATGAATTTGATGATTTCACACTTTCAAGGAAACGATGAAGAGAATCAAACGGTTTAGTAAAACACGTGGTATGGGACATGTGCGTTTGCTATTTCGGTTAATTCCGGACTCGTTAATTGAAACATTTTGATGCTTTCGTGTGCTTTCGAGCCACTATGAGGACCTTCGGGTCATTTGTTGGACCTTCGGGTCATTTGTTGGGCTTTCGGGCCACTCTGCGGACTTTCGGGTCAAATACCAGTACTAGACCTTCGGGTCACTCTGCGGACCTTCGGGTCAATCTGATGGGCGCCAAAATTTTTGTTGAGTACTTGGTAGGCTTCGGCCACTCTGAGATGCACGTGCGGCGAATTAAAAACTCGCCATCTGATGGGATCGATCCAAGCTTTTATGTTGATTTTCTAGTCTTCTTAATTGATTTCTAGATATTTGTTGCTTCCAATTATCTGCAGGTAATTGGATATTTGTTGATATGAGTTCTGATTATCGTTTTTGATAATCAGATATTTGTTGTTTCTAATTATCGCTTGTGATAATTAGATATTTGTTGATATGAGTTCTGATTCTCGTTTTTGATAATCAGATATTTGTTGTTTCTAATTATCGCTTGTGATAATTAGATATTTGTTGATATGAGTTCTGATTATCGTTTTTGATAATCCGATATTTGTTGTTTCTAATTATCGCTTGTGATAATTAGATATTTGTTGATATGAGTTCTGATTATCGTTTTTGATAATCAGATATTTGTTGTTTCTAATTATCGCTTGTGATAATTAGATATTTGTTGATATGAGTTCTGATTATCGTTTTTGATAATCAGATATTTGTTGTTTCTAATTATCGCTTGTGATAATTAAATATTTGTTGATTTGAGATTTAATTATCGCTTGAGATAATTAAATATTTGTTGATTTTAGATTTAATTATCGCTTGAGATAATTAAATATTTGTTGATTTTAGATTTAATTATCGCTTGAGATAATTAAATATTTGTTGATTTAGATTTAATTATCGCTTGAGATAATTAAATATTTGTTGATTTTAGATTTAATTATCGCTTGAGATAATTAAATATTTGTTGATTTTAGATTTAATTATCGCTTGAGATAATTAAATATTTGTTGATTTTAGATTTAATTATCGCTTGAGATAATTAAATATTTGTTGATTTTAGATTTAATTATCGCTTGAGATAATTAAATAGTTGTTGATTGAGATTTAATTATCGCTTAAGATAATTAAATATTTGTTGATTGGAATTTAATTATCGCTTTAGATAATTAAATATTTGCTAATTTCGAATTTAATTATCGCTTTGGATAATCGAATATTTGTTGAATTTGAAATTTGATTATCGCTTGAGATAATCAAATATTTGTTGAATTTGAAATTTGATTATCGCTTGAGATAATCAAATATTTGTTGAATTTGAAATTTGATTATCGCTTTTGATAATCGAATATTTGTTGAATTTGAAATTTGATTATCGCTTGAGATAATCGAATATTTGTTGAATTTGAAATTTGATTATCGCTTTTGATAATCGAATATTTGTTGAATTTGAAATTTGATTATCGCTTGAGATAATCAAATATTTGTTGAATTTGAAATTTGATTATTGCTTTTGATAATCGAATATTTGTTTTCTGATTATCGTTTGAGATACTCAGATATTTGATTTGTCTTCTGATTATCGTTTGAGATAAGTGAATATTTGCGATTTTTGAGATTTGAGCTTCGTCTTTTTCTCTGGCGATTCAGGTGAGTAATTTGATTTACTCACATTCAATTCGTGCTCTGTATGGGATTTCTGCTCTGTTTTTCCTTCTCTTTTAGTTGCTGGAACTCGATTGTTCTTGCTTTTGTTAGTCGTTTGATTTTGATCCCTGATTCCCACGATGTTGATTCTTTTGATTTGAAGCAGTCGAACCTTTCGATTTCTTATCTAATACCTCCCCGCTGACACTTGCTTTGCTTATACATTCGACATTGCCATGCTCTTTTGGTTGTTACCTTTTATCCATTTATTCCCTATGATTGCGTGGACGCAATTTCTTTAAGGGGGTGAGTCTGTAACAACCCGGTTTTTCGCGTCAGTTTTTAAATGACGATTAAATCATTTCTAACTGCTAATGCAGATTTGATTCAAGTTTAAATTCATTCGAAAATTTGTTAAAAGAATTGTTTGGGCCTTTAGATGTAAACGGGTCCATTTTGTTTGTTTGCCCTGACCGTGGTTATTACCTAGGGCATAATTGTTCCCCCTGATTCATTCTTTTAGCGACCATAAAACAAACGAAAGAATTATAAATGGTGGCGGCCTCGTTTACCTCGTTCGTCCCCAAAAATTAGGGCTTCCTGATATCTCGAAGTACTGGCTTAGCTTAATCGAATCAGTGAGTATTCGCGTGGAGCCTCGTCAATCGTTCATCCACGTGAGCGCGTTCGGCTGCTCCAATCCGTCGAAGGGGAATTCGAGCTTGGCTTCGATCGACTGAGAGGTGCCACAGCTTCAACTCGGAGGTGTTCAATCCTCAGATTCGTGTCGTTCGAGTTTGATTCTTGCTCTAAGTGATCATTGTCCCTTTGAGGTCGCTCGACAGCAAATCTGAGTGGTTCATCGAAAATAGGTGAGTGATAATCTCACTCACATCTAGTTCAACTTTATGTTATTTCTGAGTTGAGTTCTTGTTCTCGTTCATATGATTTTCTGAATTGTTTTGGGTTTTGCTGATTTGAGTTACATTGTAACATTCGCTTTGAAATACCGTTGTTTCATTGTTCTTGACTAGTGCTAGTTCAATTGAGCGTTGCTCGATCTCATCTCGGTCATTCGAGTATATTTTAGTGTTGATGAGTTTTGGGTTGTCGACTTTGGCCATTCTTCGGCCACTCGATTTTGTTAAAACTGTACCCTGATCTTCAATTGCTTTGTTGTCTTCAGCCTTAACTCAAATTTTGTTTTCATCCGTGACTTCGGCAGTATCACTGATAGTGGATGTTCCCTCTGTTTTTGTTAGAGACTGCTAGGACTGGTTGGTATTGGTGTTTCGTCTATATTTGTTGTTGAGGCTTTCAATTGTATTTGAGTTGCAACTGTCATTCGATTTTGGTGGGTTGCTTACGACCTCAATTTTGAACTAATTTGATCTGTAGTACTGTTACATTTGAGATAGGTATGTATGTGTATGCACACATATATATATATGCATGCATGTAAAAATTGCATCTGTTTAACTTCGAATTTTCCTGACTTTTGCTCTGAGCATTTTTGTGTTCTCCCCTGACATTTTGGCAGCTCTGGTTTTGATACTTCACTATCCAGTTTGTATCCTTGTTCTTGAGCACCTCAGTGTCGTTAATGAACAGTTGTGATGTGGTCTTGCATTGCTGTCTCTCATGTGGTTGTCTAGTCTGGGCTTCTTGATGGTTGTTGTGCATTCTATTTTCATGAGGCAAGTTTGCAGACTTGTATGGTCCACTATTTTATTCCAGTCTGCATTATATGGTACCTACCTGCTTACATTTGCAGTCACTAGTATCACTGGTTCATACTGGTGCATTGGTTATCTTATTCTTGTCTTCCTGTATGGTTACTGACACTTAATTGTTCATTGATTTCAATTGTTATAGACATGAATGTCTACACTTGAATTTGTATTTTTGTTGCATGACTTCATATTGTAACTTCAGTTATTTGTCACAATCATTGTACTGCATATATTGGAGATTTCACATGTTGCAACAGTGGTTTCATGCCTATTGGTTGCATACATCCTGCAGTCTGTTTTCCAATTCGACATTGCTAGAATTCGTTGATGTGTTACCTTACCTTTAGTATACTGTCCAGTTTCACAGTCACCCTCTGATTCATTTTGTCTTGTGCAGTCTGTATGTACATTCAATTGTGTACATATTGTATATTCACTGGATTGCACAGTGAAATCTTTATGCACTGGTTATCTCCTTTTTCACTCGGTGCTACATATAGCCTGCACTTGCATTGTCTACGTTGGTTGTACACTTCACTTGTACTAGCACTGTGAAGTCTGCCCTTTTCGATAATTGATATGAATTGATTTGCGTCACCATGTATGTTTCTTTCTGGTGATCCTGGGTCTGGTTTCTTGACCAGGCTTGTTCGAGTTACTTTGGCTATTGGCTACGGTCATGGCTTGTTCGATATCACAGTTTTGATCTGAAGCGTGAACTTGTTCACTGCTTCCTTTTTGCTTGAGTTAGTCGAGTTTGGTGGGTTGGTTCTTGATTGTTTCAAGTTGATTTGTGAAATTTTACAGCGAGTTGAATCCGGTCTCAAAGACGAGGGTTTGACCCTGTAAGTTTATTTATGTTGATTTCTACAGTTTTGATTGCTGATTAGTTTTCACCCTCGTGGTGATTTCACGTACTGTGTGGCGAGGCAGTGCACGCGTGCGTGTACTGCAGACACACAGAAATTTGATTTGATTGATCTTTTTTTTGGGATTGTTGATTTATTGGTTTACACTGTTTAGTGTTATATCTGCCGTTATCCAATTCTCGTATCGAGAGATTGGATACATGAGATTTCTGTGACTGTCATCTATTTGACTATTTGATTATTATTGCTTTTGTGCATTAATAACTGAGTTTGAATTAGACTGACCCGTGTATTATTTTCTTTTGAATGTAATACTCGGGTCAGACCCGAGTATTTCAGGTTGTAGATTTCTTTCTTTGAGTTGCTGTTCGGGATTGAAGACTTTTCACATCTTCTGAAGTTGTCAGAGTCATTTTGTAGTAGTCGTGTCATTGTATAGAATGATATGTATTCATGTATATTAGTCGATAATGTACTTGTATATATAACTTCTAGAGTCGACAGTTGTAGTTGTATCATATGTATAGTGTCAACTATGTATTAACTGACATCAGTTATATATATCTGAGACTTTTGTTTTTATCTGTGTTCCGCATTTATATTATCTGTGTTATTGTTATATCTAATGTCCTAAACTATTATGAACCGTCGTAGTTCGTTTTATACTAGTATTGGGTGTGTCGATGGGAGTAAATAAATAATAAAAGAAAAATAAAAAGAATGTACCACTCCTATCGAGATAACCAATATTAGTGTAAGGCCAATTACGGATGGTCGCTCCCATCCAGCCTTATTCTTCGTAATAATAGACAGTATTTCCTTTAATACTCTTTGTTATTATGAGCATAGAGGTGGGGCGTTACAAGTTCCATAATAGAAGGTTTATATATACTAAGCATATGTAATATATCAGATTGTTTAGAAGAGGAATTCATACCTCTTACATTCCATGCAAATATAGACATAATCAGATAATTAAATAATGGGTTTAGATAGTACATGATGCCAGAGCACTCTTACCTCTTCTCTTGTTTTCAACACTTTTTGCTTTTAGCCTGGTAGACATTTCATCCCAATCTGGATTTAAAGAAATGTACTTTTGTTTAAAAGCTTTCTTCTCTTTGCTACCCTTATTCTTACCTGTAACCTTTGCTTTTGGTATATGCAGTTCAGATATATTAAACTAATCAACAGCATCCACCATTTCCATTTCATTTCCAGAGTTATTAATACCTTTTGGAATTACAATAGTTGAGATATCAAATGGGACAGCTATGCGAGGCATGGCTGAGTCTGAATTCTTAGTCACTGCAGCCTGCTCAGGTGGAGGGGCTGTTTCAAGAGGCTTGTCCAAATTCGAGAATGCAGATTGCAGAAAATCTTCATTGTCATTTTTGCTATTTGTATCATACTTGTCTGTAATTATAAAAGGATCTGTAACTGGTGGGGTTACAAATTCTAAGACCTTTGTATTCTTTTCACCCACCATTTTGTTGTTCTGCAGATTTTCCTTTATGATTTCTGAATTGGTCTGATGAGCTTCCTCTGCTATGACTTGATCATCTTGATCAGAGAGCACAATATTATTCTTTTTGTGATCGAAAATGACACCTGTTTGATTGATCCGATCATTATCTTCGGATAACATAACTTGTTTTTGTGACACTAAATTGTTTCTTGAATTTGGATATGAGGTTTCTTTTTCTTGCATATCTTGATTATGACTCTTGGGTACCCATGCCTGTTTTGGCTTACACTGATCTCTAGTGTGCCCAAAACATTTGCATACATTACATTTTGGCGGGACCCATTCATATTCAACTTTCTGAGTAACTTTTTCTCCATTATACAAAGAAAGAAATATCTCATTAGGAAGCTCATCCTCTGCAGATACTTCGACAAGAAGGCGAGCGTAATTCAATCTCGTCTTCAACGTTGTGGCTGCATCCATTTTTATGGGTTTACCTATGATACTTGCCATAACACTGAAAGCCTATCTGTCCCATAGCTTCAGAATAACATAGGGTAACCTTACCCAGATCGGCATAGACGTTAATAAGTCTCTGTCCATTTTCAAAGAATCAGACCACTTTCCCATTATGATGAGTTTGCCGTTATAGAAATATGGTCCATTTTTTAATACTGAATTACAGTCTTGAGATTCCTTAAACTTTATTAGAAAGAACCCATTTTCTCTAGGAAAGATTTCAAATTCACCAATCGGTTTCCATACTCTTTGTATGTAAGATTTGCAAAACAAGTAGTATGGTTTGGTGCCCACTACATAAATAAGAACATAATTATTCCAAGATTCAGTGGCCCTTTTACATACCTCTTCCTTTACCAAACCGTACTTCTTGTTGTTAATTCTGATTGGTGCAAAATGCTCAAGACTGCTTTCTTCAACATTGGATTCTTGAGGCTGATCAGCAACATTGTCTGCCCAAGACTTCCAGCCTTGATCTCTGTTCAGTGAGATGACTATTGGTTTTCTCTGATTTGACAACATTTCGCATCTCTTTTCAACATGGGTGGTTACAAACTGACCAACTCGGCCTTTCCGGTTGTCATAATGAGGAACTGATGGTGACTCCTGAACTTTTTTGGCCTTCTTCCTCCTCTGTTGTTTCGATTGAACCAATTTGAACCCATCATCATCTATGTTGATAACTCCTGACGGCTTTCTGATGTGAGAAGCCTCAGGTGGTCTGATTAGGGAAGAGGATTGGGAGAGATTTGAGAGGATTTGGTGAGAAAATTTATTTTCCCCCATGGTTGAGAGGAAACCCTAGATTTCAATTTTTTATGTTCACACAAAAGCTTAAAATAAATATACTCTTTAAACACATACCCCTTTTTTTGATGCAAAATTCAACACATCTAACTACATGCGTATATATATAAAATATACCTAAATTTTTTTTATAAAACAGGACAAAAGCATAGGACTTTAATATGCTTATATAAATACATAATTATATATATAAAACTGCGAACACGATATGCATGAAGTCATGAACGAAATGTAACTCACGCATATATGCAACAAAATTATGCAAGGAAAATGTACTCGAGCTGTATGCAGACAAACTTATACCTACTAACCTATATAAAATCTAAATATACACGTCCCTTCCCTGATGTAAACTAAATACACAACCAATATATTGTATAACTTAGTAAATTATCATATATATATATATATATACACAGTTTAAAGTAATATCAACCTGACATATTTAGACCGAACACAAATATATACCAAACTTATAGATATACGTGAAATTCAAAATTAACATAATTAACATTCATATAAACCTTATATATGCGCAACTCCATAAACCTGTTATATTTTAAATTTTATCCCACTTATATATGCGAGTCAACATACTTTATACCTACATATACAAACTAAACTCATATGCATTTTGAATCAGTAGCTATATATGTACAGTCTCAATATAATCAATATACAAATGCAGACATCACATAATGGCTATAAATGCACATACGGTGACCTATAACTGTATATGTAAGAAACATATATTTAATACTAATATATAAAACCCATGACTATATATATGTGTGTGTATATATATACATGTGAATATAACTTAATATAGTATTATATAACTTATACAATATATATAAAAATAAAATAAAATATCAACGGATTATCTACATATACATATAAATATATACGAGCATACTTATACACTAAAATGACATATACAAATCACGTTTGTAACCAAATATACAAATGTAAACATACAGTTAACAAAACATTGAGACATTGAAAAATACTACTACTACTATATTATAATATATACCATAAGGTTATAAAATATATACTTACACAAAGAAGATTGGTGAAGGCAGGTCATCACGGCGTGACCGGTTCGAGAATGAAGGAGACGGGAGGGTTTGACGGTGGAGTACGGGTTCAGGCTTGAGGTCGTGGTGGGTCACGCGGTTGTGAAGGTAGGAATGGGTTGCGGCTGCTTGGTCAGAGGGGAGGGCTAGGCCGGTTTGGTTAGTGGTGACGCATGGAAGTTGAGGCTCAGATGACTTTGATGGGATGGGCGAGTGGTGGGTGGATGAATGGGTTTGGAAATAGCAAGCCAGTTGAAGGAAGGAACAGGCAAACGCAATAGCAAGAGAGAGAAAAAAAATAAGAAGGCAAGATGGGGTGAACTGGTTTAAGAAAAATGAAGATGGGGAGACTTCAGGAAATAAATAAGATGAACGGGCTTCCATAAAACTTATATAAAATAAAATGCTCTCATATGAAACCGACCAAGGAAATAAAAAAAACAAAAGTAACCGTAACATCAAATCCCTTGATTTGGTGAAATTTATTAAAGCAATTAATTGTTTGCTTTGCTGCACGGTAAAGATTTGAAAAATCCAGGGAAAGTCTAACGTCATAATTTGGTACCGTTACAACGGATCAAAGATTTCGTTTCCGACACGTACCAAACCTCAAAATACAGAAGTGAATATACTGTAGCGATCATCACAACGAGACGATCAAAACGTTATACAACTATCAACGGTACGATCATCCAATCAAAAGTCGATACGGACACTGATATACCTTGCTATTCCGTACGGAAAAATCCAAACAGAGCTAGAAACGTCCGAAATTTGCAAAACGAATTACGCAGTCTTATTCAGAGTATTCTAAATAAATTTTCTCATGTTGACATATTTAGGTTTCGGAACACTTTTAAATTCAACTGTTATTAACTGATTTAAATTGAAATAAAATTTCACAATAAAATAAACTTCAATATTATCAGATGAAAATTTACCAGTTGCTATGTAAAAATAGACGTATTCCAAATTAAATTTTTATTTCAAAATATTATTATTTAAAATTTCACAAAATTTCAATTAATTAAATTAATAAACCACTAAAATTTATGGGTCGTTACGGGATTGTGCTTGGGAAACGGAGGAGAGCATTCGTGCTTCAAATCCAGAATTGTTTGTTCCATGTATTATTTATTATCCTACCTTATCCTTCTATGTTTTCTGTGTCTTGTTCCTTTTCGGGGACGAAAAGTTTTGAGTGGGGAAGAGTGTAACAATCCGCAAATTTGAAAATATTTTAAATGAAAATTTATTTGAAACTTTGAATTTAACTATTTTAAATTTGATAAACTTGGAAAATTTAAAGGATAATTTTGAGTTTTGATGTGAAATGTTTTTCCAAATTTAATAAAATAAAGATTTTTCTTAAAATGCAAATTGTTATCCCACTTTTTAGCAAAATTGAGATATCAAGAAATTGAATGAAAATCGATGATTATTCATCCCAGATATCGATTATACATCACAGGTTCACTATGGATGTCGATGAATTTTGTCCGAGTCCGGATCGGGCTACAATTGACAAGACATGACAAGCAAAGCCATGAAAGATGACGTTTCAAATTTCAAGTCAATCCGAGTTCGTAAGCTCAAGATATGATCGATACAAGGTGAGGAAAACACGCTGTTCGTATCGATCTCAGCGCCTTGTTCGAATCGATCCAAAGAAGTTCTATTCGTATCCATCAAGGACCGTCTGATTTCGAATCGACCATGTTCGAGTCGGTCCATGGTCACGCTGTTCGAATCCATCCAGAGATCCCTTGTTCGTGTCCATATGTTCGAATCCATCCAGAGGGTCATCGCACCCATTCTCCAGAATTGCACTGTTCGAATCGATTAAGTGAAAGCCTTATTTGTATCCATCATGCGACCACTGTTCGTATCCATCACATCATCAGTCGTTCATATCGATTGAGTTGGGACAACTCCGGTCGATACGAACAATACCCATAATCGATGCGAACATAGTCGCGGCGATCGATACGAACATGTAATACGACATGATCGATACGAACAGAACATAAGTACTAACATCGATACGAACAACGCTTCAGTAGTTGATACGAATAAGACTCTGCCAACTCAGCGCAAAAAGTGGATCGACCCAGGATATTCGTGCTACGTCACCTTGCGCTCATGTGCTTGGGATCGAGTCGAATAGATCGATACGAAATGTATCGATACGAACAGGAGCGACGCGAAGAGGATCGAGTCGAATGAAATAGCCTAAAGAAAATGCAATATTGCATCAATCATATCTCACAAACCACAAGTCCAAATGCTATGAAATTTTCACAGGAGCTTACGTACAACCTAAGGAAGGTCCACGCCAAATTTCGACTCGATTAGATCAAATCTTGATCGATACGAAATTCGTTCGTATCGGTCACGGATCGAGCCGAAACTTCGTGGGCTTGGTCGCGTGGGCCCGCTCACGTGCCAGAAGAAGTCTCCCGAGATCTGAGCGAAATATTATCCTCCTATGCCTATAAATAGTACCCTAGAGACTACAAAAAGAGGACTTTTTGGGGGGGATCCAGCAACGTCCAAACTCTGTCAAAATCAAGATTGAACTCAACTTTATCGTTTGTACTCGAAAATTACTACTGTAATCCGCTGCAATCAACGAAGAACATCAATAAAAGATTAACTTTTGGAGTGGACGTAGGCCGGAGATAGCCGAACCACTATAAATCTTGTGTGTTTGTCTATTTCTTTCCGTTTTAAGTTCAATATTCTTCACTTTTTATCCTCTACATTACATAGATCTGCGATCTGTGATTAGTTACTGCTAATTTGTGTTCATACACTGGTGCTTTCACGACATTCGGGGTTTGTGACCAATTTTGGCGCAAACACAAATTTTGGTCAACTTTGGTCAAAGTTTGACTTTCTGTGAAAATTTTTAAATTTTGAATTTTTAACTTTTATTTTTTTATGAAGATGAATTTAATTTTTACATTTTCCCAGTTTTTCATTTTGTTAAATTTTGCTGTTTACTTCTCAAATTTTGCAACTTTTGGCGTATTACACGCAGTTATTTTCCCTACAACTTCTATTTTATTTTTATTGTGATTTGTTTGGGCTTAGACCATTTGGGCTAGAAAACCTTTAGTTTGATGAGTAGCCTATATATAATCTCCTAGGGTTTTGGCTAGCCTCCACATCCATTCATTTGTGCCTCTACAGAAAAGTGTAAGTTTTCTTCTCCTTCATCTTCCTTCTCCAAAACCATAGACTTCTTCCCCTCTTCCTCTCCAATTTTCCTCCTCCTCCTCACCATAAATTTGGGCCACACCTATCTTCACCTTCCCCAATCACCAAACTCCAACCAAAACCCCTTTCTCCTCTTCCTTTTCCCTTCTTCTTCTTCACAATTTTCGGCCTCTACCCCTTCTCCTCCAACCAAAAACACCATGGTCGAACCTCCACAACCCCTTCCCCTTGCCTTGCCTTGGCCGTGACCATCTCCTCCATCACAAAAAACCCCTAGGCCGAGCCTCCATTACCAAACCCTACCCCAAGGCTGAACACACCAAACCAAAACCCTAACCTAATCCAAACCTAGCCTAGACCAAACCAAAACCACCTCTAGACCAAGCCTATGCAAACCCTAGACAAGCCCTCTTATGTATTTTGCAAATATATATTTTTCTATTTTATTTTTTTATGTAAAGTTATTTGTTTAGGTATGGAATTTTTTTTTTCAAGCGTCGGATTTGGATTCTCCTCTCACTCAAACTGGTCCGTAGTTTGTTGATTTTTGTGTTGCGCTTTGAATCATTTTTCCAAGCAAAGAAAGGTGAGTAATCACTCTTAACATACGTAATTATTTATTTAATGAATTGATGACGATTGAATTGTTAGGATATGTATATGCAAGTTTGACATTTCACATATGATTTTATTATGTTATTTCATATGTTTATATCATGTTATTTCATATGCTTATATTATGTCAATCATATGATTTCATTTTGCTATTTCATATGTTTATATCATGTTATTTCATATGCTTATATTATGTCAACCATATGATTTTATTTTGTTATTTCATATGTTTATATCATGTTATTTCATATTCTTATATTATGTCATTTATATGATTTTATTTTGTTATTTCATATCATATTATGTCTGTTTGTTCATATGTCATGATATGTTGAATATTTTTATGTTTATTTCATATTCTGAAATCACACTGCAAGTTCCTTCACTATGGGTTGAAATGATACATACCCGAACGATCTTTAGAGTAAGGAAAAATTGTTATGGGCTGAAATGATAGGCTTGAGCAATTTTATTTGACTTGGAATTGCGGGTTTGAAATGATATAAAACCCGGAAAATTAATAAATTGTGGATTGAAATGATATATGTCCGTATTTACTTGATCCTAGGGTAGATAATTTTATACAGACTCCATGGTTGATTTAAAATGATTTTTCTAAAAATTATTAAGTATTTTGGATTTTTATATATGAATATCAACTAAAATTTATTGTAATAATTTCTGTGAATTTATTTACATGTGTTAAAATTTTATAAGAAATAAATAGTTGGAAATGTAAATTTTGGAATCTAATTTACAGTATGAAGGTTAATTGAAATTTTATAAGCCGATTTGACTTAATAATAGTATTTTATTCTAACCTATAATTTGTAAGTTTTAATTCATGTAATAGTGATTAAAATAAATGTTTTGTGAAAAGAAATGTAAGTTAAAACGTACATTTGACATGCAAGTTCTAACAAATTAAATTGGTATGATTTGGGAAATAAAAATGATAAATGTCATTTACTGAAAAGAAATAAAAAGGTAAGTAAAAATACTTTTAACTTGGTATAAAGATTTATGCTTTAAAATTTGATGTTTTAGTGACAAAGTTATTAAATCAAAGGTGTGATTTCTTTAAATGACTAAATAGCTTAAATTTGAGTAATATAATAGGAAGAATAGAATGACTTTGATAAAAACTGTAAATATATATACACTATTTGATTTTATAGACTATTGTAGTAGGAAGTATTACAGTAACAATTCAAAACTGCTGCGATTTCTTACCGTAGCAATTCAAAACTGCTGCAGTTTCTTATTGTAACAATTATGCACTGTTGCGGATTCTTACAGTAACTCTTCTGGACTGTTGCGAATTCATACCGTAACAGTTCTGTACTGCTGCGGATTCTTACAGTAGCACTTCTGTAACAACCCAAGATTTCGCATTAATTAATTTTCGTTAGTAAATGAGTAATCTGTTGGTTAATTGCTGTTGGAAGTTTTTTAATCAGAACAACCCAAGATTTCGCATTAATTAATTTTCGTTAGTAAATGAGTAATCTGTTGGTTAATTGCTGTTGGAAGTTTTTTAATCAGATTGAAATTCATTGATAAAAATTTGTTAATCATTTGGAATTTTAAAGCAGTTGGTATTATTTTAAATGAGATGTTGAATGTGAGTGGGCTTTACACTTCGAATATTTACCCACGTTTCCTTTTGATCGTTTTTGCCGTGATAACTAGCAAAGGCAACCCGTTCCCCAATTATCATTTTCACAACCCTATACGAATGAAAAAAATAATGGCGGCCTCAAATTCGTTCGCCCCTCTTTTCAAAATTAGGGCTTCGAGATTTGTAAGCCGCGACTAGGGAATCTCGATCGAGAGCTTCTTCGAGCAATGCTTTGGGAAAGAAGGGCTTCATGAAATCTAGGGCGCCGAACACTTCAAGATGCCACGACTTCAAATTTCATAGATGAGGTGAGTAATTTTATTACTCACATCTAATTTAAAGTCATATGATCTTTTGTTTTTGATTTCCATGGTTTTGATTTTGTTGGAAATTGCTGCTTTGAATTCTCTGGACTTCGAGTTGATTTTATTTGGCCTTCGGTCATTTTTTTTGTGAAACTCACTGATTGATTACTTTGAAACTTCTAATGTTTAAAAATGTCGACCTTGATTCCGGCCTGGTTTGCATTTGAATTTTTTGATGTTGAGCATTGATTTTGGTGTATTGGCATCGGCCATTATGTCGCTGAATTGGGTTTTACTTTTTGGTCGTCTTCGGCGTTGATTTTGAAGTCGCGATTTCTTGAGTACCATGAACTTTATATTTTTTGTGCGTTGACTTCAGTCGCTCTGATATGTGAAAATATTCGAGTTTGAAACTTAACTAGACTTCGATGGTTTGGACTGTTTCTGATGAACTAAGACTTTATTCATTTCATCATTTTGGTTGAACTATTGTTTTTTTCTCTGTACTACTGAGTATAGTGTTTCGTTCTCCTACCTTTTTCAATTTATTTGATTAGTACGGGTTTGATCTCTGACTTGGTTGTGACATTGTTATTCAAGTTAATATAACTTGGCTTGTTCGATTCTTTGTCTTTGAATCGGACACGCGACTTTTTCTTTGAACTGCAGTTGTTGAATTCAAATATTTTGTTTTGAAAAAAAAGCAGTACATTTTATTTGTTACACTTGCTCGATCCATTTCAATGTTGCTGGCCTTTGCCTTTTTCGGCACTGTGCTTTGTTCTTGATTTCGATACTTGTATTGCCCGGTTTTATAGTTGTATACATGTTGCATTTTTGAGTGCACTGCTTGGTTTGATGTCCAATGTTGTCACCTCTGATCGATTACATTTTGCCATAATATAATTTGGTCTTTGGTGTACTGGGTCATGCGAGCCTCTGTGCTTGCTTATTCCTGTTTCTTTGAATTCTCTGTCGCTCTGGACTTGAAGTCTTGATAGCATTTTTGCTTTGCAGTTGTGTTGAGTCAAGTGGCTTGACCTTCTTGCATTTTGTGGTAGTTTGGTGCCTTCTTGAATTTTGCAGTCTTATTGTACAGATTGCCTCTTTGAATCTGGGTAGCTCGTCACTGTGTTGCACTTGCTTGACCCAGTTTTATAGTTGCATACTTATTGTGCACTTTTCATGTTTTCCTTGGTATTAGTGCAGTATATATATGAGATTGATTCATATTTATACTGTGTACTAAGCATTTCTTTGTAGTTTAGAAGTGCCTGACCACTTTAATTGCCTGGGTGGTCTGGTTCATCTTGAGTCTTTGAGTATTTATGCATCATGTTGCATCTGATGTATTTGTGTGTACTTGCTGTTGCATACAGCTATGGCTTTGTCACACCTATGTTTTGTTGTGATATGTAGTAGCCTAAATTGCTGGTGCATACGCTTCACTCTGAAGTTGCACTGGATATGGGTCCACTGTCTTGACTTGTACTTGACTCACTGGTTCGAGTCACTTGTGCATGTCACTATTCATTTCTATTGCACCTAAGTTTCATTTTGATTTGAGTTGTAGCTTTGTGCTTTTGATTTATTGAACTTTTGGGGTATTTCATTACGGTATTGGCGAGGCAGTACACGCGTGCGTGTATTGCAGCCAATCAGTATTGATGTTTTAACTGACATTTCAATTGTTTGGATTGATTTAGTTTGATTTGATCATTGTGTTGTTGTCTAGTTATCTCTTTGATAATTGGATTATGATTTTCTAATTATTTATTTAATAATTAGATTTTGTTGTTAATTTCCGTTTAGGCAATCCTGTTGTTTTCTAAATTATCTTCATTGATAATCTTTTCATTTATCTCAGTTGATAATTTGAATTTGCTGATTTGTTGTTTAACACTGTTAAGTGTTATATTTACCGTTACCCGATTTCTTTATTAAAAGGGTCGGATTGAAGAGAATTATTGTGACTGTCGTCTATTTGATTATTTGATTATTGTTGCCTCTGTGCATTAACAACTGAGTTTGAATTAGACTGACCTGTGTATTATTTTCTTTTGAATTTAATACTCGGGTCAGCCCCGAGTTATTTCAGGTTGTAGATATCTTGCTTTGGATTGTTGTTTGAGCTATGAAGACTTTTCATATCTTTTGGAGTAGTCGTGTCATAGTATAGGTTGATATGTATTCATGTATATTAGTCGATAATGTACTTGTATATATAACTTCCAGAGTCGACAGTTGTAGTTGTATCATATGTATTGTGTCAAATGTATTGTAACTGACATCAGTTATATATATATATGAGACTTTTGTTATCTGTGTTCTGCATTTTATTATCTATGTTATTATTATATATAATGTCCTAAACTATTATAAACCATCGTAGTTCGTTTTATACTGGAATTGGGTATGTCGATGGGAGTAAATAAATAAGCGATGAAAAATGAAAAATATATACCACTCCTATCGAGGTAACCAATACTAGTGTAAGGCCAACTACGGATGGCCGCTCCTATCCAGCCTTATTCTTCATAATAACAAACAGTGTTTCTTTTAATACTCTTTGTTATTGTGAGCATAGAGGTGGGGCATCACAGTTGGTATCAGAGCTTGAGGTTTATGGACATAATATAAAACATAACTTGGATGGAACATGTGTTACAACTATTGGTCGATGTTTTATTTGTGCTTTGAGTCAAAACTAAAGTTTTGAAATTATGATGAAATTTTTTTAATATCTTTATTTAAAAATAAAAGTGGAATTGTGTTTTGTTGATTGACTAATTTGTGTTTTGGTTGTCAGAGTGCGCAGCGGAAACAGTGAAACTGTCTTCGCTGAATACAGCTGATAATCTTTTTGATTTAAAAATCAAAATATGAAATTGAATTAAATTTCGTTTGTTGTTAACATAACTGTATTTATTTTGTTTCTTCAAAAATTTCGAATCTGATTTGAGGATTCGAAGCGATTGCAGTTATGTGATTTTTGTTGAAATTTCTGCTGGTTTTCTTATATGCTAATCATATATTGATTAGATTTTGATGTTTTGAATTATCTTCACTGAAGATACATTCGAATGATTTCTTTGTTTATTTTGTAGTACGTGCAAATTTGAGTTGCACGTTACTGCATTAATTTAACGTTGAACCGGTGTTTGGTATAAATGTATTTTGTTGCCGTTATTTTATAACGGGATTATTACATCGGTGCTAAATTTTGAAGCACGGTGTTTTTTGACATTTTGATGAATGAAAATTCACTGGTATTACATTTTGATGTGAATTATTTTGATGAGATTTTGACATTTAGAAATTACTGTCGCTTTGACTTTAGTAACCATCAAATTTTAAAAGTGGATTTTCAAGCGGTTATTCCGCAATGTTGATTTGTGATCTGTTTTTACGGTAATTTGAGAAGTACAATTTTCTTTTCGAAATTGCTACTGATGTTGTTGCTTTAATCACGTGATTGGAAAATCGTTTTAAAATGAAAATTGTTTTATAAAATTTTTAACAGTTTGCGCTTTCAAAAGAATGAGGAAGCGACTTAAACGATTCAGCAAAATCGAGGACTATGACCCCTTTCTTTTACTGATTCGCTTAACTCCGGACTTGTCCAGTTGAGAACGTGAATTGTTATTTTTATAAAATAAATAAAATTGTTTTCAGGAATTTTACAGTTTGCGCTTTCAAAAGAATGAGGAAGCAATTTAAACGTTTCAGCAAAATCGAGGACTATGACCCCTTTCTTTTACTGATTCGCTTAATTCCGGACTTGTCCGTTTGAGAATGTAAAATGTATTTTTACAAAATACACAATTTTGCACTTTCAAGGAAACGATGAAGAGAATCAAATGATTTAGTAAAACACGTGGTGTGGGACATGTGCGTTTGCTATTTCGGTTAATTCCGGACTCGTTAATTGAAATATTTGATGTTTTGATGATTCTGATGATTTGTGTGCTTTTGAGCCACTATGTTGGACCTTCGGGTCATTTGTTGGACCTTCGGGTCATTTGTTGGGCTTTTGGGCCACTTTGAGGACCTTCGGGTCAAATACCAGTACTAGACCTTCGGGTCACTCTATGGAGCTTCGGGTCATCTGATGGGCGCCAAAATTATGTTGAGTACTTGGTAGGCTTCGGCCATATGAGATGCACGTGCGGCGAACTAAAAACTCGCCATCTGATGGGATCGATCCAAGCTTTTATGTTGATTTTCTAGTCTTCTTAATTGATTTCTAGATATTTGTTGTTTCTAATTATCTGCAGGTAATTAGATATCTAATGTTATGAGATTTGATTATCGTATCGATAATTAAATACATGTTGATTTAAGAGTTCTGATTATCGTTTTTGATAATTGGATATTTGTTGTTTCTGATTATCGTTTTTGATAATCGGATATTTGTTGTTATCTGATTATCGTTTTTGATAATTAAATATTTGTTGATTTGAGATTTCTGATTATCGTTTTTGAAAATTAGATAATTGCTGATTTGAGAATTCTGATTATCGTTTGAGATAATTAGATATTTGTTGTTTCTGATTATCGCTTGTGATAATTAGATATTTGAGATTTGATTATCGTTTTTGATAATTAAATATTTGTTGATTTGAGTTTTGATTATCGTTTTTGATAATTAAATATTTGTTGATTTGAGTTTTGATTATCGTTTTGATAATTAAATATTTGTTGATTTGAGATTTGATTATCGTTTTTGATAATTAAATATTTGTTGATTTGAGATTTGATTATCGTTTTTGATAATTAAATATTTGTTGATTTGAGATTTGATTACCGTTTTTGATAATTAAATATTTGTTGATTTGAGATTTCTGATTATCTGATATTTTCTGATTATCGTTTTTAATAATCGGATATTTGCTAGTTTTGATGATTATGAGATTTTCTAGTCTCTAATTGATTCTAGATTATGTTGATTTTATTGAATTGCTATTTTCTATCTATCTCTGTTGATAGTTAGAGTTTGTTGATTATGGAGTTTGTGTTTTCTAGTTATTTGTTGGTTAACTAGATATTTGCGGTTTTTGCGCTTTGTGACTTGTGTTTTCTAATTATCTTTGTTGATAATTAGATTTTGCTATTTTCTAACTATCGTATCGATAATTAGATATTGTTGTTTTGTGATTTCTGTATTCTAATTATCTAACTGATAATTGAATATTGCTGATAATTGTAGTTATCCCTTTTTGTTGTTTTTGATTATCTAATTGATATTAGATTTTGTTGAGATATTGTTAATATCTTTTATGGAATTAAAAGATTTCTTTGGTGTTTGTGTTCTTAACCTTATTTTTCTAGCTTAACCAGTTTATGTTAGAAAAATAATTGTTACTGACAACTTTAATTATAAAAATTACGGGGACGCAATTTTTATAAGGAGGGGAGTCTGTAACAACCCGAGATTTCGCATTAATTAATTTTCATCAATAAACGAGTAATATGTTGGTTAATTACTGTTGGAAGTTTTTTAATCAGATTGAAATTCATTGATAAAAATTTGTTAATCATTGTTTGGAATTTTAAAGCAGTTGGTATTCTTTTAAACGAGATGTTGAATGTGAGTGGGATTTACACTGAATATTTACCCACGTTTCCTTTTGATCGTTTTTGCCGTGATAACAAGCAAAGGAAACTCGTTCCCTAATTATCATTTTCACAACCATATACGAACGAAAGAAATAATAGCGGCCTCAAATTCGTTCGCCCCTCTTTTCAAAATTAGGGCTTCGAGATTTGTAAGCCGCGACTAGGGAATCTCGATCGAGAGCTTCTTCGATCAATGCTTTGGGAAAGAAGGGCTTTGTGAAATCGAGGGCGCCGAAGACTTCGAGATGCCATGACTTCAAATTTCGTCGATGAGGTGAGTAATTTTATTACTCACATCTAATTTAAAGTCATATGATCTTTTGTTTTTGATTTCCATGGTTTTGATTTTGTTGGAAATTGCTGCTTTGAATTCTCTGGACTTCGAGTTGATTTTATTTGGCCTTCGGTCATTTTTTTGTGAAACTCACTGATTGATTACTTTGAAACTTCTAATGTTTAAAAATGTCGACCTTGATTCCGGCCTAGTTTGCATTTGAATTTGTTGATGTTGAGCATTGATTCTAGTGTATTGGCTTCAGCCATTATGTCGCTGAATTGGGTTTTACTTTCTGGTCGTCTTCAGCGTTGATTTTGAAGTCGCGATTTCTTGAGTACCATGAACTTGAATTTTTAGTGCGTTGACTTCGGTCGCTTTGATATGTGAAAATATTCGAGTTTGAAACTTAACTAGACTTTGATGGTTTGGACTGTTTCTGATGAACTGAGACTTTGTTCATTTCATCATTTTGGTTGAACTATTGTTTTTTTCTCTGTACTACCGAGTATAGTATTTCGTTCTCCTACCTTTTTCAATTTATTTGATTAGTACGGGTTTGATCTCTGACTTGGTTGTGACAATGTTATTCAAGTTAATATAACTTGGCTTGTTCGATTCTTTGTCTTTGAATCGGACACGCGACTTTTTCTTTGAACTGCAGTTGTTGAATCCAAATATTTTGTTTTGAAAAAAAAAGCAGTACATTTTATTTGTTACACTTGCTCGATCCATTTCAATGTTGCTGGCCTTTGCCTTTTCGGCACTGTGCTTTGTTCTTGATTTTGATACTTGTATTGCCCGGTTTTATAGTTGTATACATGTTGAATTTTTGAGTGCACTGATTGGTCTGATGTCCAATGTTGTCACCTCTGATCGGTTACATTTTGCCATAATATATTTTGGTCTTTGGTGTACTGGGTCATGCGAGCCTCTGTGCTTGCTTATTCCTGTTTCTTTGAATTCTCTGTTGCTCTGGACTTGAAGTCTTGATAGCATTTTTGCTTTGCAGTTGTGTTGAGTTAAGTGGCTTGACCTTCTTGCATTTTGTGGTAGTTTGGTGCCTCCTTGAATTTTGCAGTCTTGTTGTATAGATTGCCTCTTTGAATCTGAGTAGCTCGTCACGATGTTGCACTTGCTTGACCCAGTTTTGTATTTGCATACTTGATGTGCACTTTTCATGTTTTCCTTGGTATTAGTGCAGTATACATATGAGATTAATTCATATTTATACTGTGTACTGAGCATTTCTCTGTAGTTTAGAAGTGCTTGACCACTTTAATTTCCCGGTTGGTCTGATTCATCTTGAGTCTTTGAGTATTTATGCATCATGTTGCATCTAATGTATTTGTGTGTACTTGCTGTTGCATACAGCTATGGCTTTGTCACACCTATGTTTTGTTGTGATATGTAGTAGCCTAAATTGCTGGTGCATACGCTTCACTCTGAAGTTGCACTGGATATGGGTCCACTGTCTTGACTTGTACTTGACTCACTGGTTCGAGTCACTTGTGCATGTCACTATTCATTTCTATTGCACCTAAGTTTCATTTTGATTTGAGTTGGAGCTTTGTGCTTTTGATTTATTGAACTTTTCGGGTATTTCATTACGGTATTGGCGAGGCAGTGCACACGTGCGTGTACTGCAGCCAATTAGTATTGATGTTTTAAGTGACATTTCAATTGTTTGGATTGATTTAGTTTGATTTGATCATTGTGTTGTTGTCTAGTTATCTCTTTGATAATTTGATTATGAGTTTCTAATTATTTATTTAATAATTAGATTTTGTTGTTAATTGCCGTTTAGGAAATCCTGTTGTTTTCTAAATTATCTTCATTGATAATCTTTTCATTTATCTCAATTGATAATTTGAATTTGCTGATTTGTTGTTTAACACTGTTAAGTGTTATATTTACCGTTACCCGATTTCTTTATTAAAAGGGTCGGATAGACGAGATTTATTGTGACTGTCGTCTATTTGATTATTTGATTATTATTGCCTCTGTGCATTAATAACTGAGTTTGAATTAGACTGACCCGTGTATTATTTTCTTTTGAATTTAATACTCGGGTCAGCCTGAGTTATTTCAGGTTGTAGATATCTTGCTTTGGATTGTTGTTTGAGCTATGAAGACTTTTCATATCTTTTGGAGTAGTCGTGTCATAGTATAGGTTTATATGTATTCATGTATATTAGTCGATAATGTACTTGTATATATAACTTCCAGAGTCGACAGTTGTAGTTGTATCATATGTATTGTGTCAAATGTATTGTAACTGACATCAGTTATATATATATATATATGAGACTTTTGTTATCTGTGTTCCGCATTTTATTATCTTTGTTATTATTATATATAATGTCCTAAACTATTATGAATCATCGTAGTTCGTTTTATACTAGAATTGGGTATGTCGATGGGAGTAAATAAATAATCGATGAAAAATGAGAAATATATACCACTCCTATCGAGATAACCAATACTAGTGTAAGGCCAACTACGGATGGCCGCTCCTATCCAGCCTTATTCTTCGTAATAACAGACTGTATTTCTTTTAATACTCTTTGTTACTGTGAGCATAGAGGTGGGGCGTCACAACTTCTGTACTGCTGTGTTTTCTTAAAGGTGACATTTTCTGAATGCTGCAATTTTCCTAAAGCATGTATGGTTCTAAAAGTTACATTCTTAAATTGTTATGATCTCTAAACTTTTATGTTTAAAAAGGGTTATAATTAAATGAATTTGGAAGTATTACTACTTTGGGAAAATGAATATTATTTTAAAAGAATAATGATATGGAATTTATATGGTTTAAAAGGATATGTTTGATATAAATTATAAACCATTTGAAATTTATATAACCACGGGTTTTAATAAAGATTGGTTGTTAAAGAGACTGGGATCGGATATGGGCATACTCTCTGTCGATACCGAAAACCACTTTAACAACTGTGTACGCGGTGGAGATTCTAGAATGAAGTAGAATGGTCTCGACGATCCTAAAGTATATTTACGTGGACCTAACTCCCGTGAGTTAGCATAAGGTGGCTAAAACAGGAGCGATTCTGGGGCCAAGGAGGTAGCTCCTCTAATCGGACACACTTCATCGTTAGCCATTTTATTACTTTGTGATTGATTTGGTGCGCACCTTTGATTCAGGAGTGTGGATCGAGTTGGGCGGTCATTGCGGCTATGCGTTACCAACAGCCCGGATGCGTAATTGGTATATCTACCCTGGCATTGCCTAGCCGTGCCGTGTCTCCTACCCTAGCGCGCCTTCTACGAGTTTGTTTTGTACCATACCTATGGAGTGCCCTCTGACGACGCCCAGTACAGGGGAGATTACAGTACTGTATAGACTATAGGAATATATAAAATGTGTTAAGGGGGATATGGGTAACGCCTTAACGCTATTTTAATAGTTTACTTTACTTTAGACATTATTATAATAGCGTATATTACTACATAGTAGTTAGTTTATGTAACGACCCTGAATTTTCACATTTGAAATTTGAATATTTAATTGAGTTTAAATATTCGAATGATTGTTTAATTTGAAATTCAGATATCAGAACGAATTTGGTAATTAAATTATTGAATTTAATTTTTGGAACTGGGTAAAAATTTGAATTTTCAATTTTAAGCTGATTAAAAATAATATGAAGTCTTAGAAAATTCATATTGATTATACTGAAGATAATAGAAACTTCAAAATTGAGTTTGGAAATGATTTGTTCAGTTTTGAATTTTATCGTTTAAATCGATATTTAAAAATAGCTTTCCGAGGGACATCTCGGAATTCGACGAAACCAGTTCCATTGGATCCGTAATATTGTATTATTATCGGATTTCAATTTTTGTAATGTTTGGAGTGATCGTTTGGCCGTACGACAAGGAAACGCGCTGAAAATTATATCGAAATTCAATATTATATCTGGTCCAAAAAGCTATCTTCTCCATACGATTGAATTTGGACTCGAAACCTTTTCCATTGTGTTCGGAATAGGCGTATAACATTACGAACGCCTAGCGGCACGTCGCGATAGGATATCGAGATTTTGAGTTGCAAGTTCGGGACGGTTTGAATATGAATTTAAATTGAATCTTTATATTAGTCAACTGCAGTTGATATTATTTCACATCAGATGTGTTTTCATTCACTTCGTAGCACTGTAGCTTTACTGGATGCTCATGCAAGGAATCAAATCCTGTCCTTTTCTTGTTCGAGCACGCAACTTTCCCTTTTGAAAAAATCACATCTCTTCTTTTCCCCTTCCTTCAGTAAAACTTCACTAGAAAAAAAAACAAAATCTTTCGTTCAAAACAAAATTTATGGCCACGAAATCATGGTCGAACCCCCTCTCGTTCACAAGCAAACGAACGGGAAAAAATAAAATAGCGAAATCGACTTCGTTCTTTTCCATCATCGCTGCGGCTGCGTAGGTGCGGGACTGGGTCAAAGCAAATCATGCGCACGTTCTTCAGTGGGTTCGAAGTCGATTGGGCTCGAAGTAGGGTTTCGTTCGTGGCTCAGGTGAAGGGCAGAGTCGGCTTGGGTGGTTTCGAAGGATGCGATAGCAGATTCTCGAGCAAAGCAAAGAGTGACGAAGTGGAGCTAGAACTCGATTTGGGGTTAGTGGCTAGGAGCAGACTCGTGTAGAGTATTAGGGCTGACTAGCGAATAGGGGTTAGGGCCGAGGACGAGTGTCGCGTCGCCTAGGAGTTCGAGCTCGATGTAGTGGTAGGGTGATCGGCGATGTTGGGTAAGTTTGCTGGCGATGGGTCAGGGAGGCCGCATTCTCGTTCACGTGATTCAAAGCAAGGTATTTTGATTGTATCATTTGTGTAATATATTTAAAGGATTGAAAGAAAATATAATAAGAACAGACAGTAAAGGGAATTTTAAATGATAAGCAGTCTTGAATTTTTAAGTTATGTATATAGGAAATCAGAAAATAAATATGTATGTATCTATCTAAATATGCATACAGATATTTTAATCTACTAAGTTATATTAAAAATAATTTATTAAGGTGATTTATGTGGCTAATAAACTTATTTAATTAGTTTGTCACTTAAAGAAAATTTATTTAAAGGGAAATAATTAGTCTGGAATGAGTTATTAGTTAAATAAATTATAAAATGAAATTGTTGGTTCAATCATTTCAAATATTGATAAATGGTGTAAATTGTTTATACAAGGTCGGAAAACCGTGAAATCATGAAATCAAGCTGAAAATGAAAATGGATTACAAATTAAAAGCAAAGGTGAGATCTTCTCACTCAAAATGAAAGTGGAATTTTCAGTTATTAATTGCTATTGGATGTGATAGTATATATAGTAGTATATAGCAATATATATATATATATTGGAATATGTATATATTGGAGTTGTTGATATTTCTCGCATTATATAGCAGATGAGAACCTATTGCGCCGCATAATAGCGGATGATATTTTATAAATCCTATATACCGCGATATTCCACCTCGAAGTGGAACTGGTATTGTGCTAACATCTGTGGATGCAGGGAAACAGGTTGGAGGGATCCAACAGGATTCCTCAAAACATTTGAATTGGTTTCATATGTTGTGTGTTGATTATTTATAATCTGTGTATGATTATATCTGTGATTGAATTTGTTGAAGGCTAAAAATTTAGCCGAATGAATTTTTGGTATCGCTGGATACCAGAAATAAATGAAATTGGATTTTTGAATTTAAAGTTGGAAATTTTAAGTAAATTCTTTTTGAAAAGATTGGTTGAATTTAAAAGAAGGAATTAAAATATAAAATTTGATTTTTAGTAATCGTATCGAATAAATTTCCAAAATATGGCAAAGGATTTTAATAAAAGGATTTTTTTTGTAATATTGTTTAAAAGTTGAAGAATTTATGGAAAATGGAATTTTAAATAGTTTTGGAAAGAATAAAGGAATTTATTAAAAAGGGGATAAATCTCTAGAAATTAATTTGATAAATGATTGGGTATTTGAAAAAAAATCTTTGGAAAATCGATATGAGAACTTATTTGGTGTTGAATTAAAATGGAATTTTTGTGTTGAAATAAATTCGGAAAATCGATTTGTAAAATGGTTTGGCATTTGGAAATAAACTTAGAAATCAATTTGAAATTGATTTGTGTTAAAATGAATTTTGAAATCAATTTGTAATTGATTTGGTGTTGAAGTAAATTTTGAAATCAATTTGGAATTTGATTTTAGGGTTAAAAGTAAATATTTGAAAATGTAAATTCAAATTGGAATTTATAAAGGAAACGGGAAATTTGTTTTAAAAATAAACACTGATTTATTTTAAAGTGTGGAAATAAATTTACAGTTTTGAGATGTAAATTTAAAATAAATCGATAAGGATTTATTTAATTGTTTTAAATGGACCATTTTGAAGTGAAAGTGTATTTTCACTATAAAGCCGAGTATATTTCCAAAGTAGCTTTTAAAAATATAAATTAAAAGTTCTAAAGTGGGGTTTTAAAAGACATATTTGGAAATATATTCCGTGTAAGGAAAAATGATTTGAAATTTGTTTTCAAAGTGTTGAAGTGGAAAAATGTATATCTTGTGAAGATATTTTGAAAATAAAAAATTTGGGAAAATTATTTAAATCTGATGATTGTTGTGAATGTTGTTGATAGTTAAATCACCGACTATCAATGTTGCCTTTGAAATGGCACTTGAATTTGCTTTTAAAACAAACGCTTATTATTCGGTTAAGCCGGGAAAGAACCTTTGTGTCAGATAACCCATTCCGAATAATGATACGACGTGTATGAATTGAAATTGAAGACCGGTGTGAAGACCGGATATTTTCAAAAATGAAAGGACATCCTATCGAATGTCTCTGCACCGAGTTGCTCCGATATAGAGATTTATATCACTCCTTTTGTGATGGGAAGTCCGATCGGGATTGTGAATACCCGGATTGCAAGGGCTTCTTTGGAAGTGCCTTTGGTTCTGTTCGAACCCGGAACAGACTTGTATGGTTACATGTCTAACATTACATTTTGGGATATAAAGCTGATTTCTTTCAAATACATTTCTGTTGGTGGTGGAGAATTTATTCTCTTAGCTTAACACCCTTCTTCGAGACGTACGAGCTCAGAGGTTATGTAGTTGAAAGTTATCAGCGATATAGTCGCAATATGGTAATGTGACATGTTGAGTGCTGCTGTTTGTTGATCATTTATTGATCATTTGTGATCAAAGCACAGCTTCGTGAAAAAACGTAGCTTTATGGACGAGACTTCGTCAGACCTCACTCCTCGAAAATGGTCGAAACAGGAATATGCGGCAAGGTTATGAGGGTCGCGCCCTTTAGGTTATGTCATTTCCTTCTGGAAAAGGGTGGTATCAAGTATGGAGCACTGGTATTTAACCTATGTGGATACTCCGATCTCATTTATTGTGTGATTGTGTGTTTATCGAGGCGCCTCGGATAAAGGTCCCAAAGGACCGGGGGATGACATATTCGTGAGTTACCTGTTACAGGGGTAACCCGACCTTGTGTTGGCAGAGAGCAGTTGTCTCTCGGGACGTCCAGCCAGAGGCGATCCCATGTGGCGGTAGGAAGTTCCTTAGCCTAACCATTTGTTAGAAATCCATTTCCCAATACGAACTTGTATGGATTTAGTTGTATAACCTGCTATGGAAGGTGGCGGTAACCTGCTATTGAACATAGTAGCTTTAGTAGGCATACAATAATGGTTTTATGCTGGCTAAGATTAATATTATACTTTCGAAATGTTTTCCACACTAGACATTAATAATAATAACCTAATGATTTGCGTAGTAAGCATCTTTGACTATCATAAGAAGAAATCTCCTCCAATTCTGCGTTTGCATTGTGTGTGTGGCGGGAGGTCTTATGGTAGTTTCATTTTCCAAAAGCATTGCGAATCAATTTTATTTTCTTTGTGAAAATAACTATTTACGATTTCACACCAGTCACCATGACTGACTCGGAGTTTATTGTTTCCTTTCTAAACTCTGGGTGCCCATAATTTTCCACACGGGCAGCCTAAAGTTCTGTTATCAGGATATTTTTGATATTCTGGAGCTTTGGAAGCAAGCTGGATGGCGAGACGTACTCCCGTACTAGTTTATTTATTCCGTTGTGTATTCTGTATGAGGACAAGTTTATATAACTGTCCATTGTTGTATTGAGTTGTATATTGACTCTGATTGATGTATGTATAAACTGATATAGTCTTTTGTTTTAAAGACTACTGATTCATCTATTATATATTGTTCCGCTGCGAATGTGAGATTCTGATATTGTTTCTATTTTGCTTTTCTTTCTTTTCTTCTGTCTTCTTCTACCTCTTTTTTTTAACCCTAATGATTCGGTTTTCCAGCATTCGATTGCGCGGCATTTGATACAGTGGACGTATTAATGTTGACTTTCGAGCGTCGAAAAGTTCCAACCGTTACAGTTTAACGGATCCTTAAAAGATGGGCGATCCAAGCATCCTTTAAGTTACTGATGCATTCCTTTACAGTTCACTTGAGTTGATTTACATTTTATAAGTATGTATGTCCCGACTCGAGTGTTTTGTGTTTTGCTTCACGCTCAGGTCAGCCTGAGTTCCACAGCTTTGGTTTCATCCTCTTTCGAAGCTAGAGATCCACTGAAGATTCAGTCGTCTACTTGATATTTTATTCCAGCTATTTCCACGCCACTTTTGCTTTTCAAGTAGCAACTTATGTATATAACTTTACAAGTATATTTGTTTCCAGGCTTGGTATTATGTATTGGTTTTGAGACTTTGTACCTAGGAGCTTCATGAACTCCTATGTTATTTTATTCCGCTGCGAAGTTATTCTGATATTCTGTGTCTGTGATTCTGTGATTGATTTTATTTGCCCCAAATTTTATTAACAATCTATTGTTTTGAATTATTCAAGTTTGACATATGTGGTTTTATTGTCGATTTGAATGGTCCAAAATGGCGGGATGTTACATGTGAGATCGCTTCGCGAAACCAATAAAACCAACGACGAACGGAGGTCGATTTCGACCACCACACGATGAATTTTAACGATCCAACCGTACACAATGTAGAGCTCGTTGAGCTTTCCATTTTTCCTTCTGGTGGCTTTCAACTTTGTTAAGTGGATTGGAAGATATCAAGGGAAGAAGATAGGCAATTTTCGGCAATTAAAAACGAGAATGGAGGCGGTTGAAGAAGATGAGTTAGGTTACAAAAATGAAAATAGAACGTGGCCTTATATATAAATTTACGACCTGATTCACACATAAATTTTCCAAACTCCAAACGTAGCGCGTCGCCTGGCGTTCTATATGTTGTACTCCTATTTCGAACACAATGGAATATGTATCGGGAGCCAATTCCACCACATTCAGAAGATAACTTTTCAATTCAAATTATTTTAACTTAAATCCCAATTAATAAAATTCTACGCATTTTAAGATCGCACAGTCAAACGATAAGTCTGATCTCTATGAAACTTGAAATCCTATAATAATTCACTAATACAGATCCAATGAAACTAGTTTCGTCGGAATTCGAGATAGTGCCCAAATAGACTATTTTTACATGTTAATTAAAACAAGTAATTTCAAAAATCAATTTAATCATTTTTAAATTCAATTCTAAAAGTTAACAATCTTCTACTTTGTTTAAATAAAATTTAAATCAACTTTTGATATCATTTTCATTCATATTTAATTCAGGATTCAATTATTTAAATAATTTCCAATATTAAATTTAAACAATTCAATTATCCAATAAATCACATTAATAAATCATTAATTTTTTATTTCTAACCATTTTTGTTCAATAATTATATTAAATTTAATAATTTAAGATAGTTAAAATTTCAGGTCGTTACAATCTCCCCTACTCAAACTTTTCGTCCTCGAAAAGGTGTTAAGTAAGGAATCCAATATTCGATATATTTTCCTCAAAATAATCAACTTACAAAACTTTATAATCTTATTTACAAAACCTTTACTACACTTCCATTATGACACTCTGATTTCGGCTTATATGTAAGACAAGTTATAAAATTTAAAATCTCAAAAAATTTCTATCATCCGAATTTACGGAAAATTTAGGCAGCGTCTCCTTTGCGCGCTCGATCGTAAAAATTTACAATACACATATATATTCATCAAATATATATCTCATCTCAATGATGAGGCATCCTGTATGGTAAAACATAAAATTATGGTATGCAGTCCGAGATATGTAACTTATTATTATTAATATGAGCGAATTCGCTCATATTAAAGTGAGCAAAAGCAAATCAAACTACGTTACATCCAACGGTCTTTGCATGTACCTATCTCAACTCAAATTAAAATATTAGTCACTTATAATGAGATATAGAAAACATGCATGCGTTTAGTAGAACTATATAACATGAATTCTGAATCCAAATCATAAGCACAAGCACTAATATTCAACATCATAGTCATATGCAATCAAAAGCGGTAATAACAATTATTTACAACAAAAGAAACCATCCAATAATTAATATTCATCGAATTAATTCATAACTATCACAGTTTACATTTTCCAATGTCAATAGTTAAGTTATACACTATCATTTTTTATTACCATCCATCCTTTATTAACATCCAATTGCTTTGCTTCTAATTTATTTATATCTATTCCATTCAAGTTCAGTTTATTCAGATTCAATTATTTCACTTTATGTTAACACATTTTATATAAATCCATTTATGAACCATTTATAAAATCATTTTATTAATTCATCTCATTTGAAGAAGTGAAATTTTTAACTTACAGAGAATGCAAGAACTAAACAATGGGTTTCTTTCCAAATCATTTTGAAATAATATATATACTCAGTTCTTTTATATATATATATATATATATTTATATATCAAATCATATTTATAATTTTAAATCAAAAATCTGTTTATTTAATCAAATGTGTAGCAAATCTACTAAATGGCCTTCCCCACTTTGAGACTCCAAAATGAATGTCGAGATGCGATCGTCATCATTGAAATTATTTTCTAGCAACAGAAGAGAGGAGTACATGACTTACTTCTATTTAAAATCCATTTTTGAAAACAATATCTACTCGTAAATATTTTAAATAATACTAATATTATTTTCAAAATCTTTGAAAACAATTTCAAAAGCACTGGGATTCGAGTTCTCAAATTCTCAGTTTAAATTCATTCTTTTAATTTAAACTGAGATTAGATTTTTATTTCATAACTTATTACTTAAGTTTTTAAACATCCATAAACTCAAATTAGTTAAGTTAATATTTTCAAATTTGGTTTCATAACCTATTCACTTCATATTCAATTTATTTTATAAATCCATTCATTTCATAATTTAACTTAAAGTTTAAATTATTTCTTACCACTTTTACTTAATCTGAATTAAAAAAATTTCTTTCTTATCATTCACATTCAACAAATTGAAAATTTGTTTTTAGCTTAATATTTCTCAAATCTATAAGTTATACAAACTTATTCACTTAAAATTTCATTTCATTATTTTATCTGATTCATTTCAAATATAATTTACTTTCATTTAAGATTCCTTCAGTTAAACTTCATTTCACTAACTCAATTTATTTAACATTACTTAGGTTAATTCTTTTATTCCATATTCTCAAATTCAAATTTTCTTTGGTTTGCTTAACCAATATGTTCAACAATTTTAAATTTTGGTTTTATCTTCCTATTCAAATTCATAAGTTATAAACTTATTTCTTATCTATACTATTTTTAATTTATAAGTTCAAAAACTATTTTCATATATTTATCAAATCATACTTGGAATTTTTTTCACAATCAAAACTTGTTTTAACTAAAAATAAATTATTTTTGGTAGCAATTCTCACTCAAAACTCGAAAATGAATACTGGTAA
Organism: Allium fistulosum; assembly: GCA_030737815.1. Lineage (NCBI taxonomy): Eukaryota > Viridiplantae > Streptophyta > Magnoliopsida > Asparagales > Amaryllidaceae > Allium > Allium fistulosum. The sequence goes on along the minus strand of CM060904.1, from coordinate 267,631,344 downwards.
TGTTGTAGTCATCCCCAGAATTATTTCCCAGCGACTAAAGCGAGTTAAATGCTTTTATTTCTTTCAAAATTCTTTTTAAAATATAATTCCAGTTAAAACACATTCAAAATAATAATATTATTATTATTTCTAAAGGCTTTGAACACAATTTTGAAAGCAACGGGATTTAAATTCTAAAATTCTCAGGTTTTAAATCCTTTCTATTTATAAGCTATATTATAAATAGACTTATATAATTCCATTACCATATTATGAAAACAGTTCGTTAATTTACATCTTTGTTATTGTAAATAATTCTTATTGCAATTAGATTTTAATTCACTCTAATTGTCGAACGCTTTGTGAAGTAGTGTTCACAAAGTATTCGTTTTTAGTTTAATTCAAACAATAATCTATGATAGTTAAACATTATCATTTCCTGACAAACCAACATCCATAAAAACCATATAGATTTATGGATTTTTTTTCTTTATATATATATATAATATAATATAGGTAAAATTATTTCATTTACCCTATTTTGAAACAATATTATGTCGATTTGCCTCATTTAAGTGTTTAGAAACCCCTATCGATAACATGGCACCTCATGTACAGACTAGAATTCATAAACAGCTCAATAGATAAGTAAACACAATATAAAACATTTATAACACTAATAAGTACGTGCTCTCAAATATATAAACCCAAACAAACTCATTATAGGGTATTTCTACCCTATCTCTAATGAGTCAATCCCCATCAAATCTCAGGTTATCGCTAAACAATATTATGTCGATTTGCCTCATTTAAGTGTTTAGAAACCCCTATCGATAACATGGCACCTCATGTACAGACTAGAATTCATAAACAACTCAACAGATAAGTAAACACAATATAAAACATTTATAACACTAATAAGTATGTGCTCTCAAATATATAAACCCAAACAAACTCATTATAGGGTATTTCTACCCTATCTCTAATGAGTCAATCCCCATCAAATCTCAGGTTATCGCTAAACCAAAGCTCTGATACCAACTATGACGATCCACATTTCGGAAGGTTTAAGTCGACAATAAACCACACATGTCCAACTCAAAATAATCCAAAACACGGATTACTAATGGGGTTAATTAAGAAGAATAAGAAAAGAAGAAAGTAACATAGAATCTCGTAGCGGGATGACAAAATATAATAATCAAATAAACAGTTCATAAAGCTGTTTATACTATACGTTTGATTAAAATTTTACAACATTAATTTGAGTTATATTTACAATAGAGGCAAAATAAATAATATAGCGGAACAACATGATACAGGGAATTAATACTAGTAATAATAATATACAATTCTTTGTCTTCATCCTCAAGAATAATAATCTTCAATGCACTGAAATACTCAGGGCTGACCCGAGCAGAAAGTAAAACAATAAACTCGAGTCAGAACTAAAATATCCTTATGTGAGTCAATTCAATATCATGTATAACATGTGTGTAATAGCGTCAAAGATGTTTATGGGGTTTCACATTCCCTATCTAGTGTATAACGTGCGTGCAATAACTTAAGAGATGTTACGGGATTTTCAATCCCATAAGGATCCATCAAAATATCTATATATTGTAGAATACGCTATATATGTAATGTCTAATCAATAAAATAAATATTTTCCTAGCGTTAAGGCTTTACATTAATCCTCCTTAACGCGTTTTTAATCATTGTCGTATAGTTTACATATAACGCCCCAGTAGCACGTTGGGGGATAGGGATGGTCAGTGATACGACAACACTAAACCAAACTCGTAATAGTCTCATATAAGGATAAAAGTATATCAAGGCACGTGAGGCAATACCCAGGGTAGGATACTACTAGTTTGGGTCGCAGGGCTGGTGGTAATGCATCATAGCCACGACCGCCCACCGCGTCCATCCATCCCATATCGAGTCAAAGGGAGGTCATTCCAAATCAAGATGCACTGATTGAAAGAAACATCAAAGTAATAGTATAGACCGAGTCCAAAAATAAAATCGAAGAATGGATGTCTGCTAGAGGTAGCTACACTCATTGGCCCTCTCAATCCGTCCTGTTTTAGTCGTTTCAAATTGACACAAGTGTCGAGGCTATCCATCATCGTTCTCTTTCTTCAAATCAAGAAACGCACACTAATTCCAAAAACTTTGGAGTCTCCTTCGCGTACACAGTTGTTAAAGTGGTTCCAATATTAACAAAGAATATGCAAATAAGAGGTCTCGGTCTCTTTAAAAACCAAATGTCGTTTTACACACCGGTTGGTTCTTTTACGTTTCGAAAACGATTCATACTTGATATGAAAATATCATATTCACTTCAAAATAACATTCATATCAAAATTATCATATTCACTTCGAAATCAATTTTATTTCAAAATCATTTCGAATTTCGACTTTAGTTATAACCTGATTTAACCACATTCGCATTTAAATCAATGATTTAAATATAAACATTCCAACTTTGCACAGTTTAAAATTATTTAGAAAATAGTTTGAATAGTTTAAATAATTTAAAGATTTAAAACAGTTTGATATAAATGGTTTGTGTATTGAAAATGGTTTATATAATAAAATAGTTTGGATTGTCAAAATAATTTGAATATTTAAAAAGATATATTTTAAACAATTATATTAAAATAATTTATTTTTAAATTAGTTTCAAATCAAACCGTTTCTTTCCATTTCAACAGATCTGGACCCAGGTCCAAATTTTAAATCAAACAGATACAATTTCAAATCTTTCAATTCAATCGACTCAATTTCGATTTAAATTCAAATCAACTCAATTTCGATTTCAATTCCAATTAAATTCAATTTTGAAACATTCATTTCAACTCCAAATTCAATTCAATGGTTTAAATTTCAATTCAATTCTTATTTTAAACCATTCAATTTATATAAATCTGAAGTCCAATTTCAATTTGCCAATTTAAATCGCTTAAATCAAATTAAACTTCATTGTTCAATTTACGGTTCAAATCTTTAAATTAATTCCATTTCGAATATTTCAATTTCGAGCCCAAATTATGGAATATCAATTTAAATTACTATCTAAGATAAATTTCAAAGTTCAAATATAGGTTTAACTATTTAAAATAATTTCAATTTTCATCATTCAAATGATTTCTCCATTACAACATCAAATTTCAAATTCGATTCTTCAAACAATTTCTTTTAATCAATTTCAATTTCAACATTTCAAAACTCAAATTCAAAATTAATTCAATCTTCATATATTCAGTTTTTATTTCTTTAAAACAAAATCATTTAAGTAGATTCAAATTTAAGAATTTAAAGCCAATTAATTTAACCAATCCGTTATCCGTATATAATTTTATATCCTAAGACCAAGTGATCATTTATTTCGATTTTTAATTTCAGGGATGGATATATGTCATTTCACCAATTCAAAGTGTCATAGGCATATATCATTTCAATATATTTCTTAATTTATTCGAAATAATTCAATTTACAGTTTATATGATGTCAAATAATTTTTAGGGTGATAACATGATATATATATATATATATATATATATATATATATATATATAATAAACATCCAATCATCCAAAATATCAACCAATAGTGTTCAATCACAATCAACATCCAATACAGTCAATATATCACAACAGTTAACTAGTTATCGATATTGGGTGTTTAACTAGTAATTTAATTTCATTTTCAAATTTAAATATCGATTAAAATTCCTAACAGTTCAATTCATATGTCAATTTAAATGCCAGTTAAATTACCAAATTACAGTTAATAAAATAAATATCTTCACGATTTTGATTTAACTTACATCAGAAATATTTCAGTAATTTGTGAGTGGTTTAAAACACTGACCTTTTATTTGAACTAAAAATTTTCAGATTCAAATAATTACGAATCCAATTCCATGTCGTAGACGACTTCGATACGAATTCAACCCAAAAGACGACATCCAAATCTGACCTCGTATGGACAAGATATAAATTAATAAACATTTGAATTTAATTAAATTTAATTAATGAAATTAAATAAAAATTTTAACCTTTTAACCTTCACGCTCTCCCTCCTCGCGCTCATGCCCTCCTTACCCAGGTCGCCTCGTGCATGCTACTTTGCCTTTTTTTAAACATCGTCGATCGCCAGCGATCACCGCCGCGCAGCAAAGCCCCCTATCGTCGTCGTCACCGCACAGCCAAGCCCTCGAGCGTGCGCGAGTGTCACGTTCAAAACCACGAACCCCAAAAGATGATGCGCATCACAACCCACGCCGCCGAACCACCACCTCCACTTCCGACGCCTTCGCCAGCAGCTGCCGTCACCACCTTCACATGCACACACGATCAAGCCAGATCACCTCGCGAAACCAAGAAAACTTACGACGAAAGGTGGTCGATTTTGGCTACCACGCGATGAATTTTGACGATCCAACCATATACAATGTAGAGCTCATCGAGTTCTCCATTTTTGCTTTTGGGGGCTTTTAATTTCATTGAGTGAACTGAAAGATATCAAAGGGAGAAGGTAGGCAATTTTAAGACATTAAAATTGAGAATGGAGGCGGCTAAAGTAGATGAGTTAGATTACGAAAATGAAAATTGAACGTGATCTTATATATGAATTTCTGACCCGATTCACACATAAATTTTCCAAATTCCAAACGAAGCATGCCGTCTAGTATTCTATAAGTTATACCCTTATTCTGAACACAATGGAATATGCATCGGGAACCAATTCCACCATATTCAGAAGATAGCTTTTCAAATTAAATTATTTTAACTTAAATCCCCTTTAATTAAATTCTATGTGTTTCAAGCTTGCACGGCCAGACGTTAAGTCTGATCACTACGAAACTTGAAATTCTATAATAATTCACTATCACAGATCCAATGAAACTGATTTTGTTGGAATCCGAGAAAGTGTCCAAAAAGTCTATTTTTACACATTAATTAAAACAAGTAATTTCGAATATCAATTTAATCATTTTTTAATTCAATTCTACAGGTTAACAATCTTCATTTTTGTTTAAATAAAATTTAAATCAACTTTCGATATCATTTTCATTCATATTTATTTCAGGATTCAATTATTTAAATAATTTCCAACATTAAATTTAAACAATTCAATTATCCAATAAGCCACATTGATAAATCATTAAATTTTTATTTCTAAACATTTTTGTTCAATAATTATACTAAATTTAATAATTTAAGATAGTTAAAATTTCGAGTCGTTACAACATAACAAAATCATTATATTAATATGTTAATTACCAAACCCCTTATGGGTGTGATATATAAATCATATTACAGATGTTCTGTTTATATTTGATCGCAAATCTACTCAATTGTAATTCTCCTTAATCCTAAGTTATTAAAACCACATCATATAATCATATAATAGTGATAAATTTGATCAACCACCAAAAATTGGATTGATACCCAATGATACCCAGTACCACCTATGAATCAAATATACTAGAAACTGAATCAACACCTAGTGATATCGAGTATTACTTATGAATCAGCATTGTGGAGGCACCCACATGATCTACAATATTGTACATTAGCCTCCCTGGTCTACTTTAGCCTACATGACAACACTTCTTTATCCATCATCTTATCTAAGTCATCTAGCCATAATTGTAGGATCGATTTCATCCTAGAGGGGGTGAATAGGGTGATACTAATAATTATAAAAATTAATGCGGAAATATATAAAATAATTGCAGCATAGATAATAGCAGAATAATAAAAGCAAAAATAGAACAACACAGATTTACCCAGCTTCGGCAAAACCCTGCCTACGTGCTGCCCCCAAGGTTTCTACTAGAAATTAATTAGTCAGACGCTTACACACGTAAACTTGTGACACCCGCTATCGACTAACTGAACTTTACGCTCAAAACCCTGCCACAACTCAGCCACTGAGTTGCAAATTCTCGAACTACACCACCGTAGTTCGTCCCCTAGTCACACGACCAGAATTTCACAGAAGTTTAAAAGAAAAATACAAATTAAAAAACAACTCAAAAACAAGAAACCCTAAAATAAAAAATAAAAGCCAATAGTATTTGAAACCGGCCCAATAAAAAATATGTCCCTTTTCTTTTTATATTATTGCCCGCTTTCTCTTTCGTTCAGTCCTTCGTTTCTCTTTCACGATTTAGGGCTTCTAGAAATTTGAGGCGACCGTTTTTTTTTCGAGCGATTGAAGTGATTTGCTTCGCTTTGCTCTGTCAATCGTCTCCTATCTTCGATTTGCTTTCGGCTGCTTCAATAAGTCGAGTTGGATGTTATGATTTAGTATGTGATTTTCTTGTTCGATATGAATTTTCTCGACTTTGTTCAAGTTATATGTTTTTTTGTGACTTAGCTAGCTCTAGTATTTGTTTTTAACTCGAATGTTATTCATGTCGATGGTGATTTGGGTTTTAAATAGGGATAAATCCCTAAATGTTCGATCCGTATATTTTCGGTTTGAATTCTTCACATGATATGCTTGGCAATTGATTTTCGATTTAATGCTGGTGATTAAGCCTAACTAGTTCAATTTGTATATTTTCTGTTATGCTTGCTTGGTCGCCATGGCTTTATGAATTTGAACTTGCTCCGTGAATTTCTTTTCTCCTGTGACTTTTTTATTTGAATTTTATGACTTTGTGATATTTGATTGGTTCATGATTTGCTGGCAATCGATTGTAGTATTTGCTTTTTTGATATTTCCTGGACTTGTTCAATTCATGTTATCACCTGGCTTTGACTTTGGCATTTAAACTTGACACGTTCATTTTAAAATCCTTGCGACATTGACTTTGTTCATCGAAGTATGTTGACATGGTCTTTGCATTGAGTTGAATTTGTGGTCTGCACTTTTGTATTCTCTGGCATAGCTTTGCATTTGCTTTGGGTTGCACTGTTTGCATATCCGTATGAACTGATATAATTGTATACATATATATATATATATGTATGTATGTATGTATGTATGTATGTATACACGTGTATGTACTTCATGTTATCTCTTGTATTCTTTGGATTTTATGTGTAACGACCCTGAATTTTTGACATTTAAAAAATGTGAATATTTAATTGAGTTTAAATATTCGAATGATAGTTAATTTGAAATTCGAATATCAGAATGAATTTGGTAATTTAATTATTGAATTTAATTATTAAATCTGGGTAAAAATTTGAATCTTCAGTTTTAAGCTGATTAAAATAAATCTGAAGGCTTAGAAAATTCATATTGATATTACTGAAGATAATAGAAGCTTCAGAATTGAATTTGGAGATGCTTTGTTCAGTTTTGAAATTTTGTTGTTTAAATTGAGTTTGAAAATAGCCTTTCGAGGCACAGTCTCGGAATTCGACGAAACCAATTCCATTGGATCCGTAATATTGTATTACTATCGGATTTCAATTTTCGTAATGTTTGGAGTGATCGTTTTGTCGTACGATAAGCGAACGCGCTAAAATTAAATCGAAAATTTAATATTATAATTGGTCCAAAAAGCTATCTTCTCCATACGATCGAATTTGGACTCGAAACCTTTTCCATTGTGTTCGGAATAGGCGTATAACATTACGAACGCCTAGCGGCACACCTCGAAAGGATGTCAAAATTTATAGACGCATTTATCGAGACAAGTTGAATAAATCAAAATATATATTTTCTGGTCAAATTTGTCAACATCGGCTGTTTTTCTTTCATTTCGTGGTCACTGTAGCAAGACACCTTCCTCACACAACTATCTCTTCTTGTCTCCCCATCTCTTTAGAAATCTGACGCAAAGAAAAAAAAGCCTTCAGTTCGAATTAAAAACAAATAATGGCCGCTATCTCTCGTTTCTTTCCCAAATCGAATTCAAACTGAACGAATCACGTTCGCTCCTTTCCTCGTTCCTTTTTATTTCAGAATCAAATCAATTCACCAAATACGAACGAAGCCCTTTCTCGTTCAATTCAAAGTTCGAACGAAAATCAAAACAAAAGCGAAAACAAAATCCACGCGTGGCAGACGAAGTCGAGCATCGCGACTCAACGCGCGCGCGAGTGGGGGAGCTGGGACGATGTCAGCGGTGGCGTGTCATGAATGTCGCGAGCGTGCGACAAAAATAACTCGATGAGGATGGCAGCTCGTTCGAAGCCCTAGCGTAGTGAAGCTTCAGGCTTTTCTCGAGCTGAAGGAGGCGCGCCTAGGTGATGTCGAGCTGAGGCTTGGGGGATTTCGTTCGACATGGCGGTGCCAAAGGGGAAATCGATGTCGGCGAGCTGTGGTTTCGGCTGTGATGGGGATGTTGGCGATTGCCTGGAGCTCGCGTACGATCTTGAATAAGTAAGGTAGCCGTTTTTGTTTTTTTGTTTAAATTAGAGAATTAGTTGATATTTTAAATAGAATTTTAAAACATTTATTATGTTATTCGAAGTTTGATTTTTTAAATCTATATGGATTATTTTTAATCTAATATATATAAGTTTAAAGGATTTTTATTTTATTAAAATTTAAATGTATATAGTTAACGTTTTGAAAAAATATATTAGGGATTTTATATGTTGGTGAAGTTTATAAAATTAGATAAAGATTATCTTGTGAATATACAAACGTAGTCTCAAAGAAAAAATAAATGTACATTTTAAATTTTATCAATTTATCAATATATTAAGGAAATAATTTGTTTAACGGGTTAATCAATTATTTTGGTTACTAAAGATAACTTATTAAAGGAAATCAGTCTTAAACCAAATTATTTGTTAATTAAATTTTAAATTGGTAATTAATTATTCGATTTATTTCGAATATTAATGAATTGTATAAATTGTTTATACAAGGACTATAATGAAGAAATAGCCGAAAAATATTGAAAATGGATTGGAAATAAAAAGCAAATGTGAGATCTTCTCACTCAAATTGAAAGTTGGATTTGTAGTTATTGATTGATTGTTGTTTGGATGTGATATAGTATATATAGTAGTATATAGCAATATATATATATTGGAATATATATATATATTGGAGTTGTTGATTTCCCGCATTATATAGCGGATGAGACCCTATTGCACCGCATAATAGCGGATTGATATTTTATAAATCCCATATACCGCGATATTCCACCTCGAAGTGGAATTGGTATTGTGCTAACATCTATGTATGCAGGGCAACAGGTTGGAGGGATCCAACTTGTCACATACCGAAATTTTCGACTTTCGAAAATTCGACATCGATACTCACTTTATCGACTTCCGAGAAATCGAACGCCGGAACTCCAATAGTGAGGGTTTTTAGAAAGAAGAAATAGAAGAAAGGATAGAAGAAGAAGAAAATAGAAGAAAGCAGAAAAGGAAAGAAGAACCACAGAACAACACATCAGAACAGAAACAGAAAACAATATCAGAATCTCACATATCGCAGCGGAACAATATATAATAGATAAATGAATAATCTTTAAACAAAGAACTATATCATTTTATAACATACATCAATCATCAGAGTCACTATACGACTCAGTACAACAATGGACAGTTATATAAACTTGTCCTCATACAGAATACACAGCGGAATAAATAATATCAGATACAAATACTACGCCTCGTCATCCAGCTTATCTCCAAGCTCCAGAATATCCAGAATATCCTGATAATATAACTCTAGGCTGCCTGTGTGGAAATTGGTGGGCACCCAGAGTTTAGAAGGGAACAATAAACTCCGAGTCAGTCATGGTGACTGGTGTGAGATCGTAAAACAGTTATTCTTTATAACAATAAAATAATCTTTAAGTCAATTCGAAATGCTTTTGGAAAATGAAACTACCATAAGACCTCCCACCACACACACAATGTAAACGCAGAATTGGAGGAGATTTCTTCTTATGATAGTCAAAGATGCTTACTACGCAAAAATCAAATTCTTTTTGATATTATTATTAGTGCATAGTGTGGAAAACATTTCGAAAGTATAATATTAATCTTAGCCAACATACGACCAGTATCGTATGCCTACTATAGCTACCATCTAAACAGTGGTGACCACCGTACGTAAATGGCAGGTTCTACAACTAATACCGTACAAAGTTCGTATTGGAGTTTGGATTTCCAACAAATGGTCAGGCTAAGGAACTTCCTATCCACGATGGGTACGTCCCTGGAATAGACGACCCGAGAACCTAACCGGATCTCTGCCAACACAAGGCCGGGTTACCTCTGCAAAAATAGGTAACTATTGACACGCGTATGCCATCCCCCGATCGTCACCGATCTTCCCGAGGATCCCCGATTTCCAAAAAACCACATAGATAATAATAATGCAGTAACCACAGAGGTTAAGTCTCTGGGCTCCATACCATGATACCACCTTTATCCAGAAGGAATGACATACACTAAGGGGCGCTACTCCCTAGAACCTTGCTGCATCCTTCCTGTTTCGACCATTTCCGGGGTGTGAGGCTCGACGAAGTCTCGTCCACAAAGCTACGCTTTCTCAAAAAGCCCTGCTTCGGGTCAAACAAAATGATCAACCTATGATCACAAAGATATAAGATCAAACAAATGATCATATCACAAATGATCAAACACTGATCATTTCACAGCAACACTCAGTATGCCACGTTACCAAATTGGGATATATCGCTGAAAAATTCACATCTTGCAGTATAGATTCAATAAATATCCTTGAATTTATATTTTACAACAACTTTATTTTTATCAATATTAATGGGATATCTGTAAACCCAAGTTACAGTGGTGATAATCCACTGTATTTTTTAAATAAACTTTGTAAAATCTTGTTTCGTGGATTAACCAACTTGATTATGTGGAAAACCATAGCTTGTTAGTGATTAAAGCAAATATACTTTATTTTTATTTTTTTATTTTGAACACAAATGTAATCCCTGTATAATTGTTTACAGAGAACACAGAGCATCACTGGGATATTATCATACTGAAACACGAACAAGCAATTTATAATTGAAGTTTAAAACTGTTTTTAAATAAACTCACTATTCTTTACAAACTTATATTCACTCACTTTTTTTTGTTGAAACAGAGAGCACTTTGGTTTGGATAATAAATGCAGTTTTGATACTTCTTGGATCTTCTTTCCTTCAGTAAATTGCCTTTTTCAACTTGAATATAAAAGTGATGTTGGCTTTTATTTCTTTTTCTTTCTTTTTTTTTGTTACTATCTTGGTTTTCTGATCTTTGATAATATTTGTTGAACGAATGAAATGAAGGCAATATTCCAGTATATAAAGAAAATGTGCAGAGGAAGGTATAGGTAAGTACAATATTACTTTTGCTCAACCCATGCTTTACTCGGCTGATAATGTTAGTGTATGGGCTGAGGAGTAAATAGCATTTAATGCTTGCATTAAATGAAAGCATGTAACAACCATGCTGTTTGATACTTGCAGCCTATGTTGTTATTTTATTTATTTTTTTTCTTTTTGCCTGCATTACTTCTTACAGGCTACTTATTATATTTGCCTACTTTTCTTTAGCTCGGCTGAGATGGTGTTAAGAGGTACATATGGTTACTTTCTTTGTCTACATGAATTATCTCTTTTGATGTCTTGCATAAATTTTGTTGCTGTGTTGTATTTCAGGTTGAAGCATATCATACTTGTATGTTATTTCTTGTCTTTTATAACTATATAAATTTTATTTACAAACATATATTTTCTTATATTTTATTTTTAATTTTCCCATATATGCTCAAATACATATATATCCACTTAAATACAATATTTAAAGTTTAAATGATTTATACAAAATTTATCTACGATCGGGGAAACTCGCATCACTTAAATCAATTTATTTTACAATTTTATTCAAAAATTCAATAAATTATTAAATTAAATTAAATTAAAATCTGGGGTCGTTACAAACTTCCCCCCTTAAAAGAATTTCGTCCTCGAAATTCACAGGCACGAAAGCAACAAAGATAGATAGATTTGATCTACTATAATTCCTCAAACTTATGATATGAATTTTATCTTCAAATATCTTCTGGGAATTCCATTTCAAATTATAAATCACATTTACAATTTTACATTAATAAATCCCATTCGTATATGAATTTACTGCCTTATCTTTTAATTCACATTTATAAATTTCATTTGTTAAATGAATTTATCTCCAAATCTTTGGTTATACATTTGATCTCTTATTCAATTTCCATATAATAATGATAATAATTCAATATTATCACTTCCTAACAATCAAACATCCATATACTATGATAATTCATAGAAAAACATTTATTTTCTATACAAAAATAGTTTTAGGCAAAATTATCTCATTTACCCTATTCAAAACATACTGTGTCGAATTGTTCTATTCAAGTGTTTAGAAACCCCTTCGATCCAGTTGCGCAGACTGTGCCGACGAAGGTTCATATACCACTCAATAAACCAATCATCACAATATAAAACAATTTTTATATTCACTAACAAATACGCGCTCGTATCTATAATTACACTCAACTCATTCTAGAGTACTACTGACTCTATCTCTAATGAGTAACACCCAACAGAGCAGGGTTGTCGCTTAACCATATGCTCTGATACCACTTTGTCACATACCGAAATTTTCGACTTTCGAAAATTCGACATCGATACTCACTTTATCGACTGCCGAGAAATCGAACGCCGGAACTCCAATAGTGAGGGTTTTTAGAAAGAAGAAATAGAAGAAAGGATAGAAGAAGAAGAAAATAGAAGAAAGCAGAAAAGGAAAGAAGAACCACAGAACAACACATCAGAACAGAAACAGAAAACAATATCAGAATCTCACATATCGCAGCGGAACAATATATAATAGATAAATGAATAATCTTTAAACAAAGAACTATATCATTTTATAACATACATCAATCATCAGAGTCACTATACGACTCAGTACAACAATGGACAGTTATATAAACTTGTCCTCATACAGAATACACAACGGAATAAATAATATCAGATACAAATACTACGCCTCGTCATCCAGCTTATCTCCAAGCTCCAGAATATCCAGAATATCCTGATAATATAACTCTAGGCTGCCCGTGTGGAAATTGGTGGGCACCCAGAGTTTAGAAGGGAACAATAAACTCCGAGTCAGTCATGGTGACTGGTGTGAGATCGTAAAACAGTTATTCTTTATAACAATAAAATAATCTTTAAGTCAATTCGAAATGCTTTTGGAAAATGAAACTACCATAAGACCTCCCACCACACACACAATGCAAACGCAGAATTGGAGGAGATTTCTTCTTATGATAGTCAAAGATGCTTACTACGCAAAAATCAAATTCTTTTTGATATTATTATTAGTGCATAGTGTGGAAAACATTTCGAAAGTATAATATTAATCTTAGCCAACATACGACCAGTATCGTATGCCTACTATAGCTACCATCTAAACAGTGGTGACCACCGTACGTAAATGGCAGGTTCTACAACTAATACCGTACAAAGTTCGTATTGGAGTTTGGATTTCCAACAAATGGTCAGGCTAAGGAACTTCCTATCCACGATGGGTACGTCCCTGGAATAGACGACCCGAGAACCTAACCGGATCTCTGCCAACACAAGGCCGGGTTACCTCTGCAAAAATAGGTAACTACTGACACGCGTATGCCATCCCCCGATCGTCACCGATCTTCCCGAGGATCCCCGATTTCCAACAAACCACATAGATAATAATAATGCAGTAACCACAGAGGTTAAGTATCTGGGCTCCATACCATGATACCACCTTTATCCAGAAGGAATGACATACACTAAGGGGCGCTACTCCCTAGAACCTTGCTGCATCCTTCCTGTTTCGACCATTTCCGGGGTGTGAGGCTCGACGAAGTCTCGTCCACAAAGCTACGCTTTCTCAAAAAGCCCTGCTTCGGGTCAAACAAAATGATCAACCTATGATCACAAAGATATAAGATCAAACAAATGATCATATCACAAATGATCAAACACTGATCATTTCACAGCAACACTCAGTATGCCACGTTACCAAATTGGGATATATCGTTGAAAAATTTCAACTACATAACCTCTGAGCTCGTACGTCTCAGAGAAGGGTGTTAAGCTAAGAGAATAAATTCTCCGCCACCAACAGAAATGTATTTGAAAGAAATCAGCTTTATATCTCAAATTGTAACGTCAGACACACAATCCATACAAGTCTGTTCCGGGATCGAACAGAACCGAAGGCACTTCTCACGAAGCCCTTGCATTTCCGGATAAATTTCTAATCACGTCCGGACTTCCCGTCACTAAGGGTGATAAAACCTCTAAATCGAAGATCAGTCGATGTAGAGTAACTCGACGGTAATCCTTCTGTTTTCAAAAATATCCGGTCTTCAACACCGGTCTTCGAATGCAATTCATAACGACGTATCACATATTCGGAATGGGTTATACGACCCCATGGTCCTTTCCCGGCTAACCCGAATAGTGAGCGTTTATTCAAAAATAAGTGTGGCATTCAAATTCATCCAATCCACAACAAATACCTATCTAAAGGTAATTATTGATAGTCGGTTATTTAACTATCAATAAAGATGCGCAACATCATCAGATTCCAAATAATTTTCCCAAATTATTTTATCTTCCAAAAATATCTTTACTAGATATATTATTTCCACACTTCAAAAATAAATCAACGTTTATTTTTCTAAACAGTTTCCCTTTCTTTTATAAATTCCATGTGAATTTATATTTTCAAAATATCTACTGATATACGATTTTCAATCGTTTTCAAATATTCATTTTCGATTTATCTTTAAGAAGATAAAATCTCAAAACGTTTCGTTTCATTTTGGAAAACATTCCATACTTATTTAAAAATAAGTGTTTCACAAATCTATTCATTTTCAACACTTGAAAATATTCGATATACTTAAATCAAATTAAGTATACATTCATTCTTTAAGGAAATCATTTATTCTAACATCTATTTGAGTCAAAACGGATGTTACGTAAAACATCGTTACGACGACTCGAAATCACTAGTATAGGGATTCAAAATTTTAAGGTAGATATATAAAAATCCCAATACTACATAAAACATTTTCTTTCCGAAAATCGTTTACTATAACAACAGTGTTATAGTCCATCATTTCCTTATATTTCTCGAAAACGTCTATTTCAACAATAAATGTTGAAATCTATGATTTCGATATTTAACACGTTTTAAAACATCTTTTAAAACAATTAACTTCATTTATAATATCGCTTTCCCAAACATAACCATTTTTACTTAAAAATATATTCACTGTCCAAAATCGTGAATATATTTCATTTAACCCAATTCCAATCATTTCTACACATTTTCATTTCAATAGGAATTCGCTATCCAAAATCGCGAATATATCTACTCTGATAATCTTCTATATTTAATTCATCAAATTCCATCGCTTTTGAATTTATAAACACGGTTATAAATTCTACTTCTATTTTAATAACACTTCGACTTATAAATCTTCTTTTATCGACTTCTATATTTAACTTATCAAAATAAGTGACTTTGGGTTTATACACAACTTTTATTAACAAATTCAATTTATACTCGATATAAATATCACAAGTCCATATTTTAAGTTAATAACTTATCACTCATTTATTTTAAAAGAAATCGTTCTTTTAAACTTTCCAAAATTAAAACTTTCAGATTTCATTAACTTATGAAATTCCATTTTTACTTCATTTTACACTTATAGAAACTTGTCTTACAATCCCAATATTTTGAATTTATAAATATCCATTTTTGTACATCTTTTATATACATTGTTTTTAAATAACTCAAAAATCCAAATTTAAGCTATTTTATAAATTACTTAACTATTTATTTCAAAAATCACCTTTCGGCTATATTTCACCAAAAATCTTAAATTTTATAACTTTAATAATTTTAACGTTTGTAAATTATTTCAAAAATTTAATAAACGTATACTTTCAAATAATCACTTTTAAAATCTCTTTTAAAGTTAAAATCGTTATTTTAAAACTTCAAAACTTGAATCCAATGATGCAACGCATCAATTAGTCAATCACAACATTCAATATCATATATCAATATGATAACAGAATATATATCAATATCTGTAAATAAATAACTACTGGTGAGGAATCCAGTTGGATCCCTCCAACCTGTTTACCTGCTTCCACAGACGTTAGCACAATACCAATTCCACTTCGAGGTGGAATATCGCGGTATATGGGTTTTTATAAAAATCCGCTTACTAACGGCGCAATAGGGTCTCATCCGCTATACGAGGCGGGAAATCAATCAATCCAATATATACATATGCCAATATGTATATATTGCTATATATATATAGATATATCCTACTATATCTAATATCACATCCAATAGCAATCAAATCAACCAAACAATAACTATAAAAATTTCACATTCAATTTGAGTGAGAAAAATCTCACCTTAGCTTTTAAATTGCCATCCATTTCCATTCCAGTCCGTTTTCTCGATTTATAAACCTAGTATAGACAATTTTATACAATCGATTAATATTCGAATTAAATCGAACAACTCAATTTCTAACTTGATAAGTTTCAATTATACAATGATTTTAAATTTTAAAAATTGAAATTTGACTTTTAAACTAATTTCTTTTAACCTTTAAATTAATCTTTAATCAATCATTAACTAATCTTGTTTTTAAATTATTAATTATCTTGATAAATTAACCTTTAAGCAATTACATAATTAATCTTTTTTTTTATTACATTAGGTCATTATCCTTTTAATTAGTCACTTAAATTAATTAACCAATTAACTTTAAATCTTTAAGTTAATTAAGGATTAAAACACTTTACTTCCTCAATTACATTATCATATATATCAAAATCACTTGTAAGCCCGGCCCGAGAATATTCCCAGTTTACTCGAGTAAACACTCGAGTGCTCTCACTAATTTTCCCGAGACACTCTTCTCTCCCTCTCGTCCCAGTTTTGTTCGACTTCTTCCATTATTATTCCTCGTCTATTTATATTTTAGCTAAGTTAAAATTTTAACTGGTTAACAAGCATTCACGCGCCCCCCTCAGGAACCCGAAGTAACCCCCCATCCTACTCGAGTATCACTCGAGTCGAAGCTACTCGCGACCTCACTGACACTCCTCCCATCCATGTGCACGTGCACAGCGGGTTTCGCCGCCGCTGGTCGAAGCTGCTACCACCCATACAACGACGTCCATCCCCCAAATCGATTCGAACACCCATAAGCTTGGATTGACCTCGAGAATAAAATCGAGTCCTCTCGTTCAATTGAACCCAAACAGCGCACCACCATAAATCCAACCCGCGCCACCTCCTCTGGCCACCAGAGGCCATAAAATTTTGACCCGAGCTCCGCTGATGTGTGACGCCGCGACTGGCACCGGAGTGACGAAGTCCGGTGATCTACAGGCGGAGCGGCGATCACCTTTCCAGACTCGACTCAGCTCACCCCTTAAACCCTATCTTCGATTCATTCTACCCATTCACACATTATAAAAATTCTTCAACAATTTTCCTGGATTCGTAGGTGTTCGAGCATGCTTCCATACAAATTTCAATATTTATAAATGATTTGATTTTCAGAAATTCATAAAAGTATAATTTTTGTCCATATACCAATTTCTCTGAGAATACCCAACTAAAAATCTAAACTTTTGTTTTAAAATTCACATCTTGCAGTATAGATTCAATAAATATCCTTGAATTTATATTTTACAACAACTTTATTTTTATCAATATTAATGGGATATCTGTAAACCCAAGTTACAGTGGTGATAATCCACTGTATTTTTTAAATAAACTTTGTAAAATCTTGTTTCGTGGATTAACCAACTTGATTATGTGGAAAACCATAGCTTGTTAGTGATTAAAGCAAATATACTTTATTTTTATTTTTTTATTTTGAACACAAATGTAATCCCTGTATAATTGTTTACAGAGAACACAGAGCATCACTGGGATATTATCATACTGAAACACGAACAAGCAATTTATAATTGAAGTTTAAAACTGTTTTTAAATAAACTCACTATTCTTTACAAACTTATATTCACTCACTTTTTTTTGTTGAAACAGAGAGCACTTTGGTTTGGATAATAAATGCAGTTTTGATACTTCTTGGATCTTCTTTCCTTCAGTAAATTGCCTTTTTCAACTTGAATATAAAAGTGATGTTGGCTTTTATTTCTTTTTCTTTCTTTCTTTTTTTTTTGTTACTATCTTGGTTTTCTGATCTTTGATAATATTTGTTGAACGAATGAAATGAAGGCAATATTCCAGTATATAAAGAAAATGTGCAGAGGAAGGTATAGGTAAGTACAATATTACTTTTGCTCAACCCATGCTTTACTCGGCTGATAATGTTAGTGTATGGGCTGAGGAGTAAATAGCATTTAATGCTTGCATTAAATGAAAGCATGTAACAACCATGCTGTTTGATACTTGCAGCCTATGTTGTTATTTTTTTTTTCTTTTTGGCTGCATTACTTCTTACAGGCTACTTATTATATTTGCCTACTTTTCTTTAGCTCGGCTGAGATGGTGTTAAGAGGTACATATGGTTACTTTCTTTGTCTACATGAATTATCTCTTTTGATGTCTTGCATAAATTTTGTTGCTGTGTTGTATTTCAGGTTGAAGCATATCATACTTGTATGTTATTTCTTGTCTTTTATAACTATATAAATTTTATTTACAAACATATTTTCTTATATTTTATTTTTAATTTTCCCATATATGCTCAAATACATATATATCCACTTAAATACAATATTTAAAGTTTAAATGATTTATACAAAATTTATCTACGATCGGGGAAACTCGCATCACTTAAATCAATTTATTTTACAATTTTATTCAAAAATTCAACAAATTATTAAATTAAATTAAATTAAATTAAAATCTGGGGTCGTTACACAACTGGATTCCTCAAATTATGTGAATTTGTTTCATATATATTGTGTATTGATTATTTATAATCTGTGTGTGATTATATATGTGATTGGAACTGTTGAAGGCTAAAAATTTAGCCGAATGTATTTTTGGTATCGTTGGATACCAGAAATGAATATAAATTGGATTTTGAAATTTAAGTGGAAAACTTTAAGTGAATTTATTTTTAAGAATTGAATTAATTTGAAAAAAGGAATTTAAAAGTATAGAAAAGTTGATTTTTTGTAATCTTATCGGATAAATTCCAAAATATGGGAAAGGATTTTAATTTATGGGTTTCGAATAAATTTGTTTAAAAGTTGAAGAATTTATTGAAAATGAAATTTTAAATAATTTGGTGTTTGAATGGAAACTTAGTTTGTGACTGGAAACTTGTAAATCAATTTGTAATTGATTTAAGGTTTGAAATAAATTTAGAAATCAAATTTGTAATTAATTTGGTGATGGAAAATAAATCGTTGGAAAATTAATTTGAAATTGATTTAGTGTTTGTGTTTGCACAAAAATGGACAAACACCTCAAAGTCGTATGATTTAATTGATTTTATGTTGTTCTTGGTGATTTGGGTGATTTATGCAAATATATGAAAAGCAGGGACTAAACTGAAAAGACACACAGATTTATAGTGGTTCAGCCAGAATGTGCCTACTTCCACTTTATATTCTATTTCTCTTCTCTAGTTTAGATTACAAGTACAAAGCTTTTATACAAATATCTGAAAGTTGTTTGAAAGTTCTCTTCGTACTTGAGCTCTCAAACTTGTCCCCCATTGCTGTGCCCCTACCCCTCTATTTATAGAGTGAGGCTGGGGGCAGGGGTCTTGGATGTATATAGCTGCTGGTGGGCCTGGGCTGACGCGATCTGGCCTGGTAGTGTTGGTTCGGAACGTCTTGGTCCGGTGGTAGGTGGTCCGGTAGGAGCTTGGTTCGGAACGTCTTGGTCCGGTGGTAGGTGGTCCGGTAGGAGCTTGGTTCGGAATGTCTTGGTATGGTGGTAGGTGGTCCGGTAGGAGCTTGGTTCAGAATGTCTTGGAGAAGGCTGGTTCGTTCCTTTCTTTGGTTCAGTACCGAATGGTTCGGTGGCTACTTCTTTGTGTTGGCTCGGTAGTGGTACAAACGTACCCAACATTTGCCCCCCAAAGTAGGGCATATGCTAGCATATGTCGTGCTTTGTTCCAGTTTGGACGACCATATTCGGCCCGAGAACTGAACCGGCTGGTCCGGACATCCATCCTTCCTCTATAAGTAGGAGCCACATGCCTTCATCATTCCTTACCGAACGAAATATCTGAGTTAAATTCTGAACTGCCAAATCAACTTTTGTGCTGAATCAATCTTAGCTGCCGGACCAGGTAAGTTCTCTTCTGCCGAATGACTTTTTAAGGTTGAATTTCTTTGTTTTACCGAATGAAACTAAAGACTTTCAATGCCGAATGGACATGAAAACTTTCAATACCGAATGAACTCGATACCGAATGGATCGTGAAATCTTACAGCACCGAATGAACCTGATACCGAAACTTGGAAACTTTCTGTATCGAATGGACTTTAGAACTTCTGTACCGAATGGACTTAAGAACTTCTGTACCGAATGATCTTGAGAACTTTCGTACCGAATGAACTTGAGAAATTTCATACCGAATGAACTTGAGAACTTTCGTACTGGATGAACTCAAGAACTTCAAGTTTAAACTCCAGACATCATACACTTGCTTGTTTTGTATTTCTACATCCTTCGTTCTAACAACGTGCTTTCCTGTGTTTGCAGATAAATGTCTCACAAAGTGGAAACCCGATCAGAAAAGAAGAGATCTACGGACAGAAGAGAATCTCCCATCGTGCCCCCAGTTCAGCCGAATCCAGAACGACATGGGCCCACCCCGAGATCGCTAGTGGACGGGTACGGTCCTCAGGAGCTTCTGAACTCACCTCCTGATTGCTTCCCTAGCTCCCTCAAAGACGAGCAGCTTGATGTCATTTATCACTCTTTCGGGATTGACAGAGCGCGTATGCTGTTGTCGGGGGAAGGAGTGATGCCATATAATCCCCCCGAGGGCTATTTCGCTTACAGTAGGTATCATTGTATGTGTGGTGTCATCCCGCCTCTCAATGCCTGGATAGTCAGCTTTGTCACATATCTGAAGGTGGCTCCATTCCAGCTTCAGCCTAACTCCTACGCCATTCTGGTGAGCCTTTTTGTTATCTTCCAAAGGAGATACGGGAGTCCTCCTTCCAACCGGGAGATCCGGTATTTGTACAATTTGAGGGGCTAGAAGAAGGGGTCTCCATACATTAGCTTGGAATCAGCCATATCTTTCAAGCCGGTCCTGGACTTATACTCGAAGTTCAGCATGTTTAAGAAGGAATGGATTTTTATCAAGGATGACTCTGTTTCCATCCGTCGCTTCACTTCTGGCTGTAAGTCCTAAGCTTATTTATAATTTCCATTCTAACTGCAATACCTCTTCTTATGTGTTTTTGTTTCTTGCTAGCGACAGGTGGCTTTGCGGTCGTAGAGAGTGACCGCCTGGTTCAGATGGCTGCGGAAATAGAAGCCATCACGGGAAGGGACATGTCGGCCTCTTATTTGATTAGGAATGCTACACTTCTAGGGCACAACCTGATCCTACCACATCAGTCTGTGGTTAAGCAGAGAGACACGGCGGAGGAGAGGGCTGCCAAAGCCACAGAAGGGGCCACGGTGAAGAGCGGCAAAAGGAGACCCTTCTCGGCGCACCCAGTCACCGAGGGGAAGAAACTCAGGAAGTCGGATGGACCCTCTCCTAGCACACATCCAGATGTTCAGGAGGAAGATAAAGTGGGGGGGAAAATGAAATGACCCTAGTTATTTCACCTAAATTTTTTTTCCTAGAGTCATTTAGCCTTTTTACTAAATTATCCAGGATCCTAATTTTTCTACTAATATATTTATATCAGTTTGTTAATACTTATATTCACATACATATGAAGATGTATGTGACCGCCCCTTGCTTGGATCAGAGTGTTGTTTAGCAAGAGTGCATCCTGATTGAATTTGAATTTCTAATCAACCAGTTCATAGCTCATTTTTCCAAAATATTTATATTTGAGTCAGGGTAATGAATCCCATAATCATATGCAATCCATACTTACTAATTCTTGACCATTTCTATAGTGATTGTCTGTTAGTTTGAGATAGCAAAGTGATCTCAGATTATATACAGCAAGCCACCATAATTTTAGTTTGATTATTTTGTATTTGATCAAAGCCAGAAAGGAAAATGATATATTCATTTATCATTTTCAACACAAGTGATTATTGTCCAAATTCCTTTACTTATAACCAAGCCAGTTTAGTAATTCTTTCATGATCTATATGGTTGTATTTTTTTGGACCAAATTTATTCTCTAATCCCTGAGTTACCTCAGTTGGCATCTAATTTACAGGTTGCTTTGCTGGATTTAGAGAATCCAGATCTTATGGTCACTTGGTAAAAGTAATAGTTAAGTAAAATGTGTGCATATCATCTGTGTTGTACTCTCTAGACTAAGAAAGCTTCTCAAGAATAAAAGAGAATGGCTCAAGTATTCGAAAATGTCTTTGTACATGCAATTGCAAAGGAAGCTTTAGATTTTTACAAATGCATTTCCTTCCTTTACACCCAAAAACTCTGGTCATCTTGATCAACCCAGACCTCACTATTTTGAAGTGGGTTAACTTCATGACTGGATCATCAAAACATTAGAGCCTGACTATTGCAAGGTGAATTCAGATTTAAAACACTTGGAAAATCTCTTAGAACATGTACACCTCTTTTATAAAATACACAACTATATATATATAGTTTCTTCTTTTATCAAAACACTTCTGCATATTATTACTAAATTCTTG
This sequence comes from Allium fistulosum, assembly GCA_030737815.1. NCBI lineage: Eukaryota > Viridiplantae > Streptophyta > Magnoliopsida > Asparagales > Amaryllidaceae > Allium > Allium fistulosum. The sequence goes on along the minus strand of CM060904.1, from coordinate 267,608,518 downwards.
AAATATTACTTCTAGCTAAAAATTCAGATTTTTAACCTTCAAACTTAAAGTTTTATGTAACTTGTAATTAACTAATACAGTATATGTATGTACATATCCATTTCTCAAATATAGGCATATGTCAATTACATATTTCCACCATGATACTCAAGTATATATTTTCTTGCATAGATTCAACTAAGTCTTTGGTTAATCCCAAACTCAATGCATTGCTAGATTCAATTAAAACAACTAAATAAATCCAAACATTCAAGATCATTACATAACAACCAAAGCAGAACTATAAAAACTTCCCAGATTACATGCAAATAATTCATTCTAAGTTCTTATTTAATTCTAATTTAGCATGCCTATCCAATCATTCTCATTAGCCATAGCAACTTCCTATTTAGATCCAGCTTTCCCTTTAAGAGCATTAGAGGCTGCCTCATTTTAAATGAGACACCCCAGATGCCATAAGCAAACAAGGGTCAGATACAAGATCTGGTATGAGCAATATAAAAAATTCCATGATATCAAGTAAATAAGTGAGACATAAACATTTTGTATAGGTTGGCATAGCTTCTTTGATCAATTTGCCTGACTTGTTTATGATATATTGTGCATATGTGATTAGTATTTAAAACTAATTATGTACACACATTCAACTATGCAAATATATATTTCAAATAGAAATAGTCAGGAACTGTCATAGCACCAGTCCAACCAACCTAGGAATAACACTAGTTCCTACTTCATCAATTTGAGGTTGCATTTACCAACTTTCTTCCTAGCCTCATCTGCCATAAAGGAATCACGGGGACACATTGCAATAAAATAATTCACAATATTGCACAAAGATCTCAGGGCTTAAACAAGCCATGTGCCAACTTGCATACTTTAAATACAACAAGCATTCCAGCAGTCTTCTTGGCTCATAATCCTTAGTTTATTTACTAAGTGTTCATGTTTGATCCTATCATAAGATAGCTAGATGACTGAATTGCAGTGTTCATGAAACATTATATAGAGCTTACAAGCATAATTCAAGAACAAGCTAACTTTCATATCCAGGGAAATCATATTTTCAAATATTCTGGCTTAAAGAAAATACAAGAATATTTATAACTGTGAATAGAGACTAGGCATGTGGGTTATTGTTGTTTCATAAGCAACCATGTTTGAACTAAATTCAAGATCTAGCTTAAACAAGATTTCTGGCTCATGGTTTTCTATTTGATCAAGGGTTCAGCACTTTTGGGTATTTCCATTGCAACCTTGAATCTTTCATTTGAGCTTCAGCACTTACATAAGTGTAATGCAACTCATGTATATATTTTTGATTTCAATATTTGTCATGCCATATCTAAACCAGTTACAAGTATTCTCTATTTACTTTCATAATTTCACACTTTAACATTTCTGGATATAGCTAAACAGAGCAAAATACTCAACTATCAAAACAATCAAAAGCATTCAGAAACACCCATTAAAGCATCCATTAAAACCATAGTAATAAAATCCAAAATATGTAGAAAATAATACAAGCTTGGCTGCCTCATAACATGACTTAATGCCATGGGTTTAGTGAGATTACTCACAAAAAAATGCTTCTCTTGCTTAATCCAGAAAAGGAACCTTTTTAAAACTTGCTTTCCTGCTTGCAAATATTTTCTTCTTTGTTTTCTTAAATGTCTTGGGTAGCAAATGATCTTTCTGGTTTATACTTGGATTTATAAGAGAGGTTTTTCTAGGGTTTTATCATTGTAAAATCCCATTCCTACCCTGGCCAAGACTCATGCATTCTGCATTTCAGATTTGCTTATTTTTCACCCTTAATACCCCAGCCATTTGATGCTTACCTCCCCTTTTTACTTTTCCAAAATAGCATATTCTTATCAAGTCATGTTAATTGTGTGTGACATTGTCACTTGTTTAGTTTCTATTTTCTGCCTAAAGCAATTATTTTGCTTGCAATTTGTCTTTTGCTATTTTAGTGTTAAACTTCTCCTTGCTTATTTCTTTTTAATACTTTCAATACTTATAGAAATGTACATATGCATACATATCTTATCTAGGCTTATTTAACTCCTCCTTAATTTCAGAAAGATATGCACCTATATGTGCATCCAGGTTTTTTTTCAAATCCTTGTGACATATTATTTTTTTGGGTTTTAAATAAAATCTATTTACTGAATTCAAATCAAAACTTACTTTTGTTATTTTCTGGGATGATTTATATAATTCCAGAAATCAAATATCCATATCACAAAATCATGTTTGTAATGCTTTTTAATTCTTTTTTTAAATTCAGGAAATCTGGAGTTCTTCCTTGTGCCATATCAGTGTGCACGTGCACACATGCACACATACTTGTACACCATTAATTCCATATATTCTTATACAATTAAATTCATATATTTTCAAAATCTAACCAAAATAAGATTCCATGAATTTCTGGGGCATTACAATCACCCCACCTTTTTAGGAATTGTGTCCTCACAATTTTCTCATTTTGACTTTAAACATTTCCAGATTTTATAAAATCTATCAAACATTGCATAAGCAAACAATTTAGTCAAAACAACCACACATATTAAACTTTTTAGGAATTTAGTTTTTACCTTCCACTGCAAAAAGCTTAGGGTAATCCATCTTTATCTTATCCTCTAACTGCCATGTACAATCATTAGGGTCTAGGCTCCATTGAACCTTTACCAATTTCAGAGTTTTGCTCCTCAACTTCTTTTCCTCTTTAGCTAAAATCCCCACTGGTTCTTTCTCATAGACCAAATTTGGATTTATTTGGACTTGAGTTGGTTTCTCTAGAATTTCCTCTTTATCATGCACCCATCTCTTAAGTTGTGACACATGAAATACATTGTGCATTGCACTCATCTCTTCTGGTAGCTCCAACTTATATGCTAATGAACCTATTCTTTCCAAAATCTTGTAAGGTCCAACATATCTTGGGGTAAGTTTTCCCTGCTTGCCAAATCTTAGCACCTTCTTCATAGGTGAAACTTTGATGAAAACATAATCACCAACTTCATATTCTACCTGCTTCCTCCTTTCATCTACAAACTTCTTTTGCCTATCTTGAGCTGCTGCCATTCTTCTCCTCACCAATTCAATTTTCTCTGTAGTCTCTTTAACATACTCAGGCCCTAAGACAGCCTTTTCTCCTGCTTCAACCCAACATATTAGTGACAAACATGGTTTTCCATACAAGGCTTCAAATGGTGCCATGCATATGGTGCCTTGATAACTATTGTTATATGTAAATTCAGCCAAATGGAGGTGATCTTCCCAATTACCTCCAAAGTCCAATGCACATGCCCTCAACAAATCCTCCAAAACTTTATTTATTACTTCAGTTTGACCATCTGATTGGGGGTGGTATGCGGTACTCAAACATAATTTACTCCCCATGGCTTTCTGAAAGCTCTTCCAAAATCTGGATGTAAAGATTGTGTCCCTATCACTCACTATAGTTTTAGGAATTCCATGCAACCTTACTACTTCTCTCATGAATATTTGAGCTAGTTTAGGTGCATTTCTTTCTGCCTTCACTGGTATAAAGTGTGCTACTTTAGTCAGTCTATCAACTACTACCCAAATGCTTGTATTTCCCCTCTTTGATCTAGGCAGACCATCTATGAAATCCATAGATATATCTTCCCACTTCCATTGTAGTATGCTTAGAGGTTGTAATAGGCCTGAGGGTCTTTGGGTTTCTGGCTTGACTTGTTGGCAAGTCATACACTTTGCAACATGTTTAGCCACATCAGTTTTCATCCCTCTCCACCAATAATCCCTCTTCAAGTTTTGGTACATCTTGGTACTACCGGGATGTATAGAATATTTGCTCCTATGATATTCATTAAGTATCTCTTCCTTTAATCCCATATCCTTTGGAACACATATCCTACCTTTATTCCTTAAGTAACCATTCTTATCAATGTGGTAGTTTATTACTTCTCCTTTTTCTATTAGAGTTTTCTTTTCTAATAGATCAGGATCTTCCTCTTGCATTTTCCCCACTTTCAAAATTAAATCTGATTGCAGAGTTATCAAACTTATTTTTCCTTTACTCCCTTCTTCAATCATCTCCATGTTTACCTTATTATTTTCCACAATTTCCAAATCAGTAAGTAGAGATAAATTTCTGAATTCTTCTATCATTAACATGGCTACTTTAGCATGCTGTCTGCTCAAAGCGTCTGCAACCTTATTAGCTTTTCCTGGTGTATAAAGTATGTCTAAATCATATGCTGCTAGAAACTCAACCCATCTATGCTGCCTCATATTCAAATCTTTTTTTGAAAAGAGATATTTCAATGCCTTATGGTCAGTGTATAAAATAAACTTAGCACCTAGGAGATAATGTCTCCAGAGCTTTAGTGCATACACTACTGCTGCCAACTCAAGATCATGGGTTGCATACTTTGATTCATGTGGCTTCAATTGTCTTGATGCATAGGCTATAACTTGGTCTTGCTGCATCAATACAGCTCCTAGCCCAGAACCACTTGCATCAGTATAAACAATCAAATCCTCATTTCCTTCTGGTACTCTCAATACTAGTGCTTTGACTAAGGCCTCCTTGATTTTACTAAAGGCTTGTTCACATTTCTCGGTCCATATAAAGGGTTGGTTCTTTCTAGTTAAGTTGGTAAGAGGTGATGACATCTTAGAAAAATCTTTTATAAATCTTCTATAATACCCTGCCATTCCCATAAATGACCTAACTTCTCCTACTGTGCTTGGCCTTTTCCATGCTTGGATAGCCCCAATTTTATTGGGGTTTACTGAAATGCCTTTGGCAGATATAACATGCCCAAGGAAATGCACTTCTTCTTTCCAAAATGCACACTTAGAAAATTTTGCCTTTAAATCTTTTTCTCTTAATCTAGACAAAACAAGGTGTAAGTGATTTTCATGTTCCTCTACTGTTTTAGAATAAATCAAAATATCATCAATAAAAATCAATACAAACTTGTCTAAATAATCCCTGAATATCCTATTCATTAAGTCTACAAAGTATGATGGGGCATTTGTCAACCCAAATGGCATGACAAGAAACTCATATAAACCATACCTAGTGTTAAAGGCTGTATACTTAACACTTGAGTTCTCAACCTTCATTTGATGAAATCCAGATGCCAAGTCTAATCTAGAGAATATTTTTGCCCCACTAAGTTGATCAAAAAGATCATCAATTCTAGGTAAGGGGTACTTGTTTTTGATAGTGACTTTGTTTAGCTCCCTGTAATCTATGCACATTCTCAAAGTGCCATCATGTTTTCTTACAAACACTACTGGAGCACCCCCAGCATGAATTACTTGGTCTTATAAATCCTTTGTTTTCCAACTCTTCTAAATGTTTCTTCAATTCCTTCAACTCACTTGGCCCCATCCTAGTGGGTTTCTTAATAATTGGACTTGCTCCTGGTATCAGACTAATCTGAAATTCCACTGGTCTGTGGTGTGGAACACCCTCAACTTCTCCAAACACATCTAAGTATTCGTTAATTATGGGGATTTCTTCAATAGAAGGCTCACTGGAATCCTTATTTAAGTCAATCAAGTGATATAATTTTCTTTCTTTGGCTATTTCACACAAAATTGTGATTCTTTGACCTCTAGAATTTTGTAATGATATGGTGGATGAGTCTAAATTAATTATGGCTTTGTATTGCCTTAACCAGTCTACACCCAATATAATACCTATATTTGGGTAATTTAAAACATATAAATTGGAAATAAAAACATTCCCTCCTATGTTTAATTCCACATCCACACAAATCATGTTTAAAACACTAGAACTCCCCAATGGGCTTTGCACTAACAAAGGAGTTTCAACCAGTATGCAATTTAATTTAAGCAATGCAACTAATTCATGGGAAATCGGAGAATGTGTTGCCCCTGTGTCATACACTACTGATATAGGTAGGGTACAAATAAATAAGGTACCTTCCACTTGACCATGGTTTTCTGCAATAGCTTCTACTGTGGATTTGCTTTTGCTCTCCAAACTTGCTAGCTTCCCTTGCTGTTTATACTCAGGGCAATTCCTCTTGATATGTCCCTCCTTACCACATAGGTAGCACTTGAAAGCTCCTCCCTTCAATTCTGGGCACCTTGGTTTGATATGTCTTTTTTTCCACAATGATGACATGTTATTTTCCTCTTTGTATCAGTGGTCTTAGTATCATGGGTTTTCTTGCTTTCTGTCTCCTCCTTCTTTTTGTCATAGGGGTGATACCTTCCCTTATTTTTCTTATTGTTGTTATTCTTAAAACTCTTATACTTCTCCCTTTCCTTGTCATGTTGCTCAAATTTTAAGGCCAGATCAATGACCTGATCAAAAGTTTTATCTGCATATGGCAACATAGCCCTACTAAGTCTTGGGTTTAAACCCTTAATATACCTATCATTCTTTGATGCCTCATCAGCCACATGCATAGCTCCATACTTAGACAAGCCCTCAAACCTATGAGTATATTCAGTCACATTAAAAGTTCCCTACCTAAGCCTGATGAATTCTTCAAGCAATAGAGTTTTGGCTGATGCTGAAACAAATCTAGCTTCCAACATCTCCTTGAATTGATTCCAAGTGATTTCATTCTCAATCCTCCCAGCTATGACTACCTCCCACCAGCTTAAAGCCACACCTTTCAGTTGTCTTGAGGCCACTTGCCTCTTCCTTTGATCATCCAATTGCATGTCACTGAAAATTCTGTCCAGTGTTCTCAACCATGCTTGAATTTCCATCACATTTTCAGTTCCTTCAAAGCTCTTGCCTCCTAAATTGGTATAAGTCTTTAATAGTTTGGAAAGTTCCTCATGTGGGTTCTCAAGTCTCTGCCCTACTCCATCCCTTAAAGCCCTCATAAAGTCTTGCATATCAAGCATTTGTGGTGTACTTGATCCTGCATTGTGATGAGATCCTCTTCCTACCATGATTGGATAACTAGAGTATGGGTAAATGGGGTTAGTTTATCATGGGTATATTTTTTTTATTACTTTCTATCTGAATTATTATTTTACTCAAACAAACAATCAGTGCATACATATGGTTATAATACTTCAATCAATCAATACAATCATTCTTAGCTATGTATAATTTTAACATAGCTCTGATACCAAATGAAATGACCCTAGTTATTTCACCTAAATTTTTTTTTCCTAGAGTCATTTAGCCTTTTTACTAAATTATCCAGGATCCTAATTTTTCTACTAATATATTTATATCAGTTTGTTAATACTTATATTCACATACATATGAAGATGTATGTGACCCCCCTTGCTTGGATCAGAGTGTTGTTAAGCAAGAGTGCATCCTGATTGAATTTGAATTTCTAATCAACCAGTTCATAGCTCATTTTTCCAAAATATTTATATTTGAGTCAGGGTAATGAATCCCATAATCATATGCAATCCATACTTACTAATTCTTGACCATTTCTATAGTGATTGTCTGTTAGTTTGAGATAGCAAAGTGATCTCAGATTATAAACAGCAAGCCACCATAATTTTAGTTTGATTATTTGGTATTTGATCAAAGCCAGAAAGGAAAATGATATATTCGTTTATCATTTTCAACACAAGTGATTTTTGTCCAAATTCCTTTACTTATAACCAAGCCAATTTAGTAATTCTTTCATGATCTATATGGTTGTATTTTTCTGGACCAAATTTATTCTCTAATCCCTGAGTTACCTCAATTGGCATCTAATTTACAGGTTGCTTTGCTGGATTTAGAGAATCCAGATCTTATGGTCACTTGGTAAAAGTAATAGTTAAGTAAAATGTGTGCATATCATCTGTGTTGTACTCTCTGGACTAAGAAAGCTTCTCAAGAATAAAAGAGAATGGCTCAAGTATTCGAAAATGTCTTTGTACATGCAATTGCAAAGGAAGCTTCAGATTTTTACAAATGCATTTCCTTCCTTTACACCCAAAAACTCTGGTCATCTTGATCAACCCAGACCTCACTATTTTGAAGTGGGTTAACTTCATGACTGGATCATCAAAACATTAGAGCCTGACTATTGCAAGGTGAATTCAGATTTAAGACACTTGGAAAATCTCTTAGAACATGTACACCTCTTTTATAAAATACACAATTATATATATATATAGTTTCTTCTTTTATCAAAACACTTCTGCATATTATTACTAAATTCTTGAAATATTAGTTGTAGCTAAAAATTCATATTTTTAACCTTTAAACTTAAAGTTTTATGTAACTTGTAATTAACTAATACAGTATATGTATGTACATATCCATTTCTCAAATATAGGCATATGTCAATTACAGATTTCCACCATGATACTCAAGTATATATTTTCTTGCATAGATTCAACTAAGTCTTTGGTTAATCCCAAACTCAATGCATTGCTAGATTCAATTAAAACAACTAAATAAATCCAAACATTCAAGATCATTACATAACAACCAAAGCAGAACTATAAAAACTTCCCAGATTACATGCAAATAATTCATTCTAAGTTCTTATTTAATTCTAATTTAGCATGCCTATCCAATCATTCTCATTAGCCATAGCAGCTTCCTATTTAGATCCAGCATTCCCTGTAAGAGCATTAGAGGTTGCCACATTTTAAATGAGACACCCCAGATGCCATAAGCAAACAAGGGTCAGATACAAGATCTGGTATGAGCAATATCAAAAATTCCATGATATCAAGTAAATAAGTGAGACATAAACATTTTGTATAGGTTGGCATAGCTTCTTTGATCATTTTTCCTGACTTGTTTATGATATATTGTGCATATGTGATTAGTATTTAAAACTAATTATGTACACACATTCAACTATGCAAATATATATTTCAAATAGAAATAGTCAGGAACTGTCATAGCACCAGTCCAACCAACCTAGGAATAACACTAGTTCCTACTTCATCAATTTGAGGTTGCATTTACCAACTTTCTTCCTAGCCTCATCTGCCATAAAGGAATCACGGGGACACATTGCAATAAAATAATTCACAATATTGCACAAAGATCTCAGGGCTTAAACAAGTCATGTGCCAACTTGCAAACTTTAAATACAACAAGCATTCCAGCAGTCTTCTTGGCTCATAATCCTTAGTTTATTTACTAAGTGTTCATGTTTGATCCTATCATAAGATAGCAAGATGACTGAATCGTAGTGTTCATGAAACATTATATAGAGCTTACAAGCATAATTCAAGAACAAGCTAACTTTCATATCCAGGGAAATCATATTTTCAAATATTCTGGATTAAAGAAAATACAAGAATATTTATAACTGTGAATAGAGACTAGGCATGTGGGTTATTGTTGTTTCATAAGCAACCATGTTTGAACTAAATTCAAGATCTAGCTTAAACAAGATTTCTGGCTCATGGTTTTCTATTTGATCAAGGGTTCAGCACTTTTGGGTATTTCCATTGCAACCTTGAATCTTTCATTTGAGCTTCAGCACTTACATAAGTGTAATGCAACTCATGTATATATTTTTGATTTCAATATTTGTCATGCCATATCTAAACCAGTTACAAGTATTCTCTATTTACTTTCATAATTTCACACTTTAACATTTCTGAATATAGCTAAACAGAGCAAAATACTCAGCTATCAAAACAATCAAAAGCATTCAGAAACACCCATTAAAGCATCCATTAAAACCATAGTAATAAAATCCAAAATATGTAGAAAATAATACAAGCTTGGCTGCCTCATAACAGGACTTAATGCCATGGGTTTAGTGAGATTACTCACAGAAAAATGCTTCTCTTGCTTAATCCAGAAAAGAAACCTTTTTAAAACTTGCTTTCCTGCTTGCAAATATTTTCTTCTTTGTTTTCTTAAATGTCTTGGGTAGCAAATGATCTTTCTGGTTTATACTTGGATTTATAAGAGAGGTTTTTCTAGGGTTTTATCATTGTAAAATCTCATTCCTACCCTGGCCAAGACTCATGCATTCTGCATTTCAGATTTGCTTATTTTTCACCCTTAATACCCCAGCCATTTGATGCTTACCTCCCCTTTTTACTTTTCCAAAATATCATATTCTTATCAAGTCATGTTAATTGTGTGTGACATTGTCACTTGTTTAGTTTCTATTTTCTGCCTAAAGTAATTATTTTGCTTGCAATTTGTCTTTTGCTATTTTAGTGTTAAACTTCTCCTTGCTTATTTCTTCTTAATACTTTCAATACTTATAGAAATGTACATATGCATACATATCTTATCTAGGCTTATTTAACTCCTCCTTAATTTCAGAAAGATATGCACCTATATGTGCATCCAGGTTTTTTTTCCAAATCCTTGTGACATATATATATATATATATATATATATATTTGGGTTTTAAATAAAATCTATTTACTGAATTCAAATCAAAACTTACTTTTCTTATTTTCTGGGATGATTTATATAATTCCAGAAATCAAATATCCATATCACAAAATCATGTTTGTAATGCTTTTTAATTCTTGTTTTAAATTCAGGAAATCTGGAGTTCTTCCTTGTGCCATATCAGTGTGCACGTGCACACATGCGCACATACTTGTACACCATTAATTCCATATATTCTTATACAATTAAATTCATATATTTTCAAAATCTAACCAAAATAAGATTCCATGAATTTCTGGGGTATTACAGAAAAAGGCAAGGATGAAGGAAGTGAGGCGGAGAGCGGAAGCGGTGGAGAAGGTGATAGTGATCGTCACGGCGATAACGGTAGCAAAGGACAGGGTGGTGATGGTACCGGGGCTTTGTCTTCTGGGCAAGTAGGCGAGATGCAAGAGTGGACGGATGACGCTTTCCGCCAAGCCTTCGAAGGTTTGGAGGAAACGGAGAAATCCAAGAAAGCTGATAAGGTTGGGACCGGTGTCGATTTATCTTCCGGGAGTGCTTCTACTGAGGCAACTTCCGCGGTTCAAGGTAAATTTCTCTTTACTCTTTTTAATTCTTGAATGATGGCTCAATACATGTTGGTGACACTTGGTTTTCATATCAGGAGCGGGCAAGACGGCCAAGACCTCAGATCTTCGGCACAGGCTTGAACAATACAAACTCTTCAAAGCTTCCGCCAAGCCGAAGACTCCTACTAACCGTCCTGGAGACGTAGTCGGTTATCGTCCTCTTCTTGGAGTTATTGAAGAAGAGGAGTCGGTCTACATTTGAATCTCTTCCTGGTCCTCCGGCCCCACTCCAGCCTATTCATGATATTGAGGAGGAGGACACCAAGTTTATACCTTCCCCCCATCCGTCTGAGAATCCAACCGTCATCCCGATAGATCATCCTGGCTCAGTTCACAATCCGTTTGCGGGTCATCCGGACCTGGACCCGGCATCTCACGACATCTCCTTCGATGAGGTTACTGGTGAGCATCTCCTTCCTCGTAATCCTATGGTACGGGTGCTTGACGAAGCTAAGTCCCTGGACCTTGATCTACTTACTACCCGGGTCGTAACTCTGAGGGACGAGGCTAAGGCAAATATTGACCGAGTTGCTGAGGAGACCAGGAAATTGATGGGGCACCATGCTCGATTGGTCAAGGCTGGGGAAGAGATAGGAAGTGCCAACATTCGGCTACGGTTGATGGTTTCCGACCAGGCTAAACAACTCGCCGACCAAGCCATCCAATCTCCCAGCATGAGGCCGCATCGAGACAATTGAGGAAGACTTTTGAAGAGGCCAGTAGGGCGGAGTTGCGGAGGATGGAGGCCGTCTGTAAGGAGCGGATTGACATGGCCATTGCCACGATGGATGAGGTTCGGCAAGCGGACCTCGAGCGGGTAGAGGAACTATCGGGGAGACTTGAGGCCGCGGAGCTAGCTCAGTCCAAGTCGAAGGAGGAGATGGAGGCAATGAGGAGGTCCCTTCAGGTTGACCTTTTACGGTATCGATTGGAGAGGGATGCTGTTGTTGCAAAGCTGCGGGCTTCTGAGGTCCGAATGAGGGAGTTTGAAGAGAACGAGGGGATGATGGATGGGATGCTCCAGGATATGTACTTCCGTACTTGGAGGTAGGGTAACTTGTCCTGGATGGATGATTACCCCCGGGTTATGGCTAGGATCTATCTCAGGGCTCTAGAGGAGGCCAAGCCTGAGGCGGATAAGGAGGGTGGTGTGGCCTTCAGGATGGATGTGGTTACCGCCTAGTTTACCAAGGAGGAGAAAGTGGCGGTGAAGGAGGGCATGCAGTTGCTTGCAACTGAGGAGGCAGGTGTGCAAGTAGAGGATGATGATCAAGGTGATCAAGGAGCAGATGTTGGTAAGTCTTCCTTTCTAGTCTTTCCGTTAATTTGGTTGCTTATCACTAACGAATTCTTTCTCTGACCGGACAGGTGAGCAACAGGACAAGGATAAGACTCCGATGCAGCCGGCTCCTTGATTGGACATGGATATCTTTTTGTGGACTTGATATTGTTGTATATGTTAGTCTCAAAACAGTAACGTAACTCTTAGGTTGTAATTATGCTACTTGTAATAAACAACACTATTCTTGACGTGTAATTTTTTAACTTAAGCTGATTCTGTAGTCTTTTGAATGTTTTTGCTATTTTGACATGTTTGTATAAGAAATATAGCTATGCATATTCTTGTAATTAAATTGTGTTTGACGTCAAGTTCTTGTTTAAAATATAATTTCATGACTTGCAATGTTAGCGTGAGGTGTGAATAAATTATAGTCACGTGTTTACACACGAGAGAAGGAAATACCGCCCTTTATACTTTGCTTGTAGATGGCAGCTTGGAATGTCTTGTATGACCGAGTATGGAATGCGGTCCAGTATCTTGCTATGAGTATCCGCTTACATTAGCGAATGTTTCTTGTTCTGTGTCCTGTACTTCAGGGATTGTTACAGAGGATAGGAGAAAAGTTTTTTTTAAATAAAATTGAAATATGTGAAATAGTAAAACTTCCAATCACGGAAGGCCTTTGATGTGCTTAAGTTCGTGGCAAACGGGCTTTGTTGTCACTTTCCCTAGCTGTGGGTCTTGGAGACATTTGTCACCCATCTTACGCCTCCGCGGGGAGTTAATTCTTTTTTACCACAGCCGCACTTAAGATACATCGGAGCCGAGATCGCGCACAGTAACTACCCGGGCCATTATGGCCCGTAATCGTGGGTATTATTCGATTTACTGTGGCCGGCTAGCATTGGTGCCGATTGTCAACCGTGAACTACCCTTGGCTGGCCACACCTTATGTTGGGGCTTATAGTCGGTTCACAGTTGCCGGCGAGCCGAACGCCGTAATGAGCTGCCTCGGCTATAGTCGGCCTTCTCGGTGGCTTATAATCGGCTCGTTATAGTTGGCTTTAAGGGCCGTCGCGAGCAATGAGTTAACCCACAGCAGAGGGATGCCGGAGCGAAAGTGTCTCATTAGAGAGGGCATAGATTCGCATAGTACCTGTTAGGTCTTGTCCAGGTGAAGTTGCACTGTGGAGTGCCTTGAATGGAAATGCTATATGCATAGGATTTCGTTCAACAGAAAAGGATAAAGTTAACAAGCAGCCAAGATATAAAGGAACAAGTTAAAAAAGAGACAAGGTTTTTTAAAGTGGTTCGGTACGAAAATGCCTACGTCCACTGATTCTCTTTCTTAATTCACTTCATATGGGCAGTACAAGTTAAGAAAAGTATCGACATAGGTGTTGGATGTTCCATGCCCTCTGGAACACCTCTCCGTCCACTATTGACAAAATATAAGCTCCGTTGTGGAGATCTTTATGAATTACATATGGTCCATCCCAGATTGGATCTAGTGCTCCGGGGCGAGGGAAGATTCGCTTGAGGACAAGATCCCCTTCTTGTAAGGTGAGATGCTTGACTTTGGAGTTGTATTGTGCTGCCACTTTTTGCTTGTGGGCTGCTGCTTTGAGGACTGCATCATTTCTTCTCTCCTCAATTAGATCCAAAGACATGTGAAGGAGTTCTTCGTTCTCTTTTGGGTTATAGTGGATCCTACGGTGGGAAGGCACGATGGTTTCAACTGGGAGCATAACCTCCGATCCATATGCCAAAGAGAAAGGAGTATGCCCTGTTGATGTTCTGAAAGACGTGCGGTAGGCCCACAGTGCCGTAGGGAGTTCATCCCCCCAAGCGCCCTTTGACTTTTCGAGTTTCTTTTTGATTAGAGTTTTCAGAATTTTGTTGACGGCTTCGACTTGTCCGTTTGCCTGGGGATACGCTACGGATGAGAATTTTGTGAATTCCGTGCTCTTGGCACCAGTTGGCGAATTCCTCGCTGTCAAACTGAAGTCCATTGTCTGATATGATTTTGAATGGGACTCCGTACTTGCACAGAACATTTTTGATCAAGAAGTTAATAACTTTTGCTGAAGATACTTTATTCAGGGGTTCTGCTTCAATCCCTCTGGCATGGACGATGAATCCCAAGAATTTTCCTAATGATACTCCGAAGGAGCATTTTAGAGGATTAAGTTTCATTCCATACTGGCGAAGTACTTGAAACATCTCGCCTAGGTGGCTTACGTGATCGTCGGCTTTCCTTGACTTTACCAGCATGTCATCCACATACACTTCCATAGTTTGTCCTATTAGCCCTGCAAACATCTTGTTGACGAGGCGCTGTTAGGTGGCTCCTGCGTTTTTAAGTCCGAAAGGCATTACCTTATAGCAGTACAAACCCCGGTCAGTGATGAAACTAGTGTGGTCTTGATCGGGAGCATGCATAAGAATTTGGTTATATCCTGAGTATGCGTCCATAAAGGATAAGAGTTCGTGCCCTGCTGTGCTGTCTACAAGTTGATCGATTCGGGATAGTGGGAAGCAATCCTTCGGGCAGGCGTCATTTAAGTTGGAGAAGTCAATGCATGTTCGCCACTTCCCATTAGCTTTCTTTACCAGTACCGGGTTGGCGATGCACTCTGGGTAGATGGCTTCTCGTATGAAGTCATTGGCAAGTAGATTCTTTACTTCTTCATCGAGGGCTGCTGATCATTCTGCCCTCATACTTCTCTTTCTTTGTTTTACGGGCGCCTTGGTAGGATCAATGTTTAGTACGTGACATGCTATGTCAGGGGAAATTCCGGTCATGTCAGCATGTGACCATGCGAATACATCTAAGTTATGGCGGAGGAAGTCAATGAGTTGCTCCTTAAACTTAGCTTTTAGTTGGGACCCGATTTTCAATAGTCTACTCGAGTCATGCTTGTCTACAGATTTAAATTCCATAGCCTCTGCAGGATCGGCGGTGGCCTCCTCCTCTTTGTCCCTGGGGTCTAATTCATTGAAAGGGTCGTTGGTATATCGAAGAGGAGGGGCTTTCTTTAGTTGCTATGCTTCCAAACTTTTTGTGCAGAGGGCGACCTCTACACTCTTCCCTTTATCCTTCTTGTGGTTGTTGCGAAGTTCAGTTACATAGCAGTCTCGAGCAACGTCCTGGTCTCCTTCTACTTCCCCTACTCCATTGTCCGTTGAAAATTTCACTTTTAGGCACCATGGGGCCAGGACAATTTGGAAGTAAGACAATGCTGGCCTTCCTAAGAAAGCGTTGTAGGCCGAGTGGTTTTATATCAGCACAAATGTCTGTTTCCGCACAACGGAGCGGGGATGACTTCCAATTTCAACGAAGAGGTCCAGTTGCCCGAGGGGCATCTTTGCATCTCCAGTGAAACCGTGTAGCGGTTTATTGCAGGGAGAAACATCCTTCATTGATAGTTTCATTTTGTCGAACGCATGCTTGAATAGGATATTTACTGAGCTTCCAGTGTCTACTAGAACCCAGAAAACTTCGGCTGGACCGAGCCGGGCAGAGATAACCATGGGATCCATGTGAGGGTATTGTCTTCCCTCTAGGTCATGCCTATTGAATGTGATGTCATCACTCTTTTTCCGCTTCGGTTGGCGTTCTTCTATAACAGAATTAACACAGTCTTCATTGTTTCTAAGCAACTTTCCATATCTCTCCATCTCTACCCAACTTCTGTCGGCGATGTGCGGTCCTCCCGAGATGGTATGGACCACTATCTTCTCTTGACTGGAGCCGCTAGTGTTGCGGTTTCCTCTGCCTATCTCTGGTGAGGGCAGCCTTGGGTTCTCATTGGCAGGAGCTGGAGTCCTGTTCTGACCTTTTACATAGCGTTCCAATTTCTTCCTTCTAATGTGTTCTTCAATCAAGTCCCGGAGATGATGGCATTCATTGGTATCATGCCCATGAGATTCGTGGAAGCGGCAGAACTTTCCAGACTTCTGTGCGTTATCTGATTCCTTCTTGTACGGTGGGCATTTGTATCTAACTTCGCCTTGGGTGGCAAGGAAGATGTTTTTGACGGTTTCATTCAAAAGAGTGTAAGTGTCGAATCTTGGTCCTGGCCGATATAGGCGCTTTTCTCCCTTCTTGCCCCCAACGTTGTCTCTAGAATCATTTCTTCGAACGTCCTTCGCTGTAGCGGGCGTGTTGCCGTGAGCTGCCTTATTTTGTTGCCCTGACTGCCCCTCAGTGGCAGCATCTTCAAGCCTCATATATTTCCCGGCTTCATGGAAGAAATCGGGTAAAGTAGCTGGTTTTTCTTTTGTCAATCTTCTAGCAAATTTAGTATCCGGATGCACACCACTACAGAGGGCCATTAGGATAAGCTATTCATCGGCATCTTGGACTGCGGCCGCTGCGGCATTGAATCGGGTTAGGTATTGCTGCAGTTTCTCTCCAGGTTTCTGTTTGATACTGGATAAGGAATAAGCGTCCTTGGGTTGTTCCACATGAATGCAGAACTGACTGATAAACTTTTCTTTCAACATTTACCATGAGCTGATGGATCCCTGGGGTAAATGACAGAACCAGGAGGTAGCTAGATCTGCTAAAAATAGTGTAATGCATTTGCACAGTACCCCCTCTGTTGCTCCACTCATGAGCATATGCTGTGTGTATCTCTGTAAGTGTACAACGGGGTCGGAGGTTCCTTTATAAGGTTCCATTGTTGGCATTTTCCATTCTCGGGGGGTGATAGCAATTTCGATATTGTGGGAGAAAGGGCTGGTTACCCTAGCGCCTATCCCTCGATCTCTTTGATCCCGTTGGACGCACTCTCTGAACAAGCATGCCATCCTTTCATCAGAATTTGGAGCAGATAGAAACGAGTTTGGTTCTGTTCTGTGGGATTGATTCCGTCCAGATGACCTGTAGGGATGGTATCGTCTATCATTCCTGATATTTTCCAGTGGTTGTCTTTGGTCCTCTGGGAGCATGCTAGGGTCAACTACAGTTGGCCCTTGCCTTGATCTTCCCCTGCTGGGTTCTAATCTAAGCACTTCCTCGGGTCCAACTTCGGGCTGGATTCTAGCTCAGCCCTGTTCATTGGCGTTTTCGTGGTTAGGCAGTACGACCGGCTCAGCTACAGTTGACCTCCGCCCTGTACCTCCCCCGTTTGGTTCGGTTCCAAGTGTTTCCTCAGGCCTAACTTCGGGCTGTGCTCGATCTCGGCTCCTACCATGGCTGCTTCTGCCATTAGCTCCTTCGAAGAAGGAAGATCTTTGTTGTCTCTGAGATCCTCCAGACTGGGACTCACCCCATGACTCAGTGTTGCGGTTGGACTCCTCAGCATCCCTTAAGCGTGGCATGAGATGGTCCACCAAGGCTTCCTGCTGGGACATGAAGCGGTTAGTTACTTCAGCCACAACCTTGTCTAGATCTGCCCTAGTAATTGCTGCAGGCTGTTCTGTGGCAGGAGTGGTCGGATTTGCCCGACCTTCGTTTGGTACTACTGCTGGAGGGGGACGATCTACTTGATGTGTGTCCACTGGATCTGGAAGACTGATGGTTGCGATGTTTTTTTCTTTGTTAACATCTTTCTTCTGCTTGGGAGGCATGCTTTCCAAGCAGTGAACGATGCTGTTAGAAAGAAGGTTAAGTGGAAGAAGCTGAAGCTTCGAGCTTCTAGTTCTCAATGAAAGCACCAAAAATGTTTGCACAAAAAATGGACAAACACCTCAAAGTCGTATGATTTAATTGATTTTATGTTGTTCTTGGTGATTTGGGTGATTTATGCAAATATATGAAAAGCAGGGACTAAACTGAAAAGACACGTAGATTTATAGTGGTTCAGCCAGAATGTGCCTACGTCCACTTTATATTCTATTTCTCTTCTCTAGTTTAGATTACAAGTACAAAGCTTTTATACAAATATCTGAAAGTTGTTTGAAAGTTCTCTCCGTACTTGAGCTCTCAAACTTGTCCCCCATTGCTGTGCCCCTGCCACTCTATTTATAGAGTGAGGCTGGGGGCAGGGGTCTTGGATGTATATAGCTGCTGGTGGGCCTGGGCTGACGCGATCTGGCCTGGTAGTGTTGGTTCGGAACGTCTTGGTCCGGTGGTAGGTGGTCCGGTAGGAGCTTGGTTCGGAACGTCTTGGTCCGGTGGTAGGTGGTCCGGTAGGAGCTTGGTTCGGAATGTCTTGGTCCGGTGGTAGGTGGTCCGGTAGGAGCTTGGTTCAGAATGTCTTGGAGAAGGCTGGTTCGTTCCTTGCTTTGGTTCGGTACCGAATGGTTCGGTGGCTACTTCTTTGTGTTGGCTCGGTAGTGGTACAAACGTACCCAACAGTTTGAAAAATAAATTTGGAAATCGATTTGCAAATGGTTTGTTATTTGGAAATAAACTTAGAAATAAATTTGCAATGTTTTGTTCTATTGAAATTAAACTTGTAAATCAATTTGTAATTAATTTAATGTTGAAATAAAATTTGAGAAATCAATTTGGAATTTGATTTTTGAGTTGAAAGTGAATATTTGAGAAATCGTATAAAAAGTGAATCTTTGGGAATGTAAATTCAAATGGAATTTATAAAGGAAAGGGGAAGTTTGTTTAAGAATAAACACTGATATATTTTTAAAGTGTGGAACTAAATTTACAAATTTGAATGTAAATTTAAAATAAATCGATAAGGATTTATTTAATTGGTTTAAATGGACCATTTTGAAGTGAAAGTGTATTCTCACTATAAAGCCGAGTATATTTCCAAAGTAGCTTTTAAAATATAAATTAAAAGTTCTAAAGTGGGTTTTTAAAAGATATATTTAGAAATTTATTCCGTGTAAGGAAATTGATTTGAAATTTATTTTCAAAAGTTGAAAGGTGAAAAATGATTTGAAATTTGTTTTCAAAGTGTTGAAGTGTGGAAAAAAAAATATCTTGTGAAGATATTTTGAAAATAAATAATTTGGGAAAATTATTTAAATCAGATGATTGTTGTGAATGTTGTTGATAGTTAAATCACCGACTATTAATATTGCCTTTGAAATAGCACTTGAAATTGTTTTTAAAATAAACGCTTATTATTCGATTTAGCCGAGAAAGGACCTTTGTGTCATATAACCCATTCCGAATAATGATACGACGTGTATGGATTGCATTTGAAGACCGGTGGTGAAGACCGGGTATTTGTGAAAACGATAGGATGACCTATCGATTGTCTCTTCACCGTTAGCTACGGTATAGAGATTTCCTTTATGATGGGAAGTTCGATCGGGATTGTGAATACCCGGATTGCAAGGGCTTCTTTGGAAGTACCTACGGTTCTATTCGAACCCGGAATAGACTTGTATGGTTACATGTCTGACATTACATTTTGAGATATAAAGCTAATTTCTTTCAAATACATATCTGTTGGTGGCAGAGAATTTATTCTCTTAGCTTAACACCCTTCTTTGAGACGTACGAGCTCAGAGGTTATGTAGTTGAAGGTTATCAGCGATATATTCCCAATTTGGTAATGTGGCATGCTGAGTGTTGCTGTATGTTGATCATTTATTGATCAAGTGTGATCAAAGTATGGCTTTGTGAAAAAGCGTAGCTTTGTGGACGAGACTTCGTCAGACCTCACACCCCGGAAATGGTCGAAACAGGAATGATGCGGCAAGGTTATGAGGGTCGCGCCCTTTAGGGTATGTCATTTCCTTCTGGAAAAGGGTGGTATCAGGTATGGAGCCCTAATATTTAACCTATGTGGTTGCTCCAATCTCATTTCTTTGTGGTTGTTGCTTTGTGATCGAGGCGCCTCGGATAAAAGTCCCAAAGGACCGGGGAATAGCATATTCGTGTAGTAGTTACCTATTCCCAGAGGTAACCCGGCCTTGTGTTGGCAGAGAGCCAGGTTGGTTCTCGGGACGTCCATCCAAAGGCGTACCCATTGGCAGTAGGAAGTTCCTTAGCCTGACCATTTGTTGGAAATCCAATTCCCAATACGAAACATGTACGGTTTTAGTTGTAGAACCTGCCATTTACTTATGGTGGTCACCACTGTTTAGATGGTAGCTATAGTAGGCATACAATAATGGTTGTATACTGGCTAAGATTAATATTATACTTTCGAAATGTTTTCCACACTAGACATTAATAATAATATCAACTGATTTTTCGTAGTAAGCATCTTTGACTATCATAAGAAGAAATCTCCTCCAATTCTGCGTTTGCATTGTGTGTGTGGCGGGAGGTCTTATGGTAGTTTCATTTTCCAAAAGCATTGCGAATTAATTTTATCTTCTTTGTGAAAATAACTGTTTTACGATCTCACACCAGTCACCATGACTGACTCGGAGTTTATTGTTCCCTTTCTAAACTCTGGGTGCCCAAAATTTTCCACACGGGCAGCCTAGAGTTATGTTATCAGGATATTCTGGATATTCTGGAGCTTGGGAGGCAAGGTGTCTGGCAAGATGTACTCCCGTACTTGTTTATTTATTCCGCTGTATATTCTGTATGAGGATAGGTTTATATAACTGTCCATTGTTGTATTGAGTTGTATATTGACTCTGATGATGTATGTATAAACTGATATAGTTCTTTGTTTAAAAGACTAGTGATTATCTATTATATATTGTTCCGCTGCGAATGTGAGATTCTGATATTGTTTCTGTTTCTGTTTTTCTATTCTTTCTTTTCTTCTGTCTTCTTCTACCTCTTCTTTTTAACCCTAACGGTTCAGTTTTCCGGCATTCGATTGCGCGGCATTTGATACAGTGGACGTAGCGTCGAAAGATCATAACCGTTACATTATGCATTTGTACCCTGTTAGCTGAGTTATCATGTTACATGTTGCTTCTCTGTTTTGAAACATTTAGACTGTATATATTTATTGAAAGTGTGCTATGGATCGTGTAATATGGAAATACGATAGAGTATATTGATGATAGTTATATAGTAAATAATGAAAAATATAAATGCAGTAAAATAAAAGATAACACCAGAGATTTTTATACTGGTTCGGAGCACCGTCCTACATCCAGTCCCAAATTCTTTCTTGAATTTCACTATTAACCCTCACTTAACCCAGAGGAACAGGTATATACAACCCCTGAGCAGCCGAATAGAGACCTGAGTAGCGAAACAGGATTTCACCAAAGCAGCCGAAGAGTACTTCACACGCCTAAGCAGTAGAACATGACTTCAACAAATACAAAAGATTGTTTTGACTTTGTGTGTTCTAATAACACGGATTTGTCACTTGTAGTACACCCTTCCTATAATCTTCTCCTCGAGTATAAATATATATATTTGAAGTTTATGAAGAATAGAAAGGTATAAGATTGCTTTAATGCAGAATAATTGAAATTATGATAGCAAATAGATTCCAGAGAGTTAGATTAGAGAGATAAGAAAATTCAGTTGTAATTCGGTGTTTTGGAATCAAGTTGGAATATATATTTATAGATGTTAAAGAGCAGCGACCATTGGCGAAGAGTTGTTGTTGAAGCGTTGCATTCAAATCTCTTCGTAGAGATTTGTAACTCTTCACGAATGATTGTGTCTTTTCAAAAATATAGCAGTTGTAGAAATTCAGTAGACTGAACCTCTGGGTCAGTCGACTGATTATTCAAACGAAAAATTAAAATTTAAATATATATATTTGTATATTCGTGAAATTGTGCATGTTGTACAAATTTTGCAGTGTCAAACGACTGAACCTCTGGGTCAGTCGACTGACCTGGTAAAATCTATGCAATATGCACAGTTAACACATGTATAGAAATATATAACTTTAAACACTTTTATAATTTAATATATATGCTTATATATGTATAAAATATTTGGAACTAGAATGATTAAATATATAAGCTAATATATACGTAATCGAGGAGAGATTTTAACAATATTGACCTAAGACTCAAAAAACAAAATAATATAATTGATGCACCAGTTTTGAAGTCTTGTCTCCTTGTAGTGTATATTCTCTTTTTGCCATAGAAGTCGTCAAATCTATATGTCGTATTGATAGCTTTGTGTCATGAATCAAAACCAAGTCTCAACATTTGTCACTGCATACTGCTGCAACTTAATTTGCTTTGCACTCTGAATGCTGGTCATCTCCACTTGTATACATACATTTATGTATGTATATATGTGTGTGTTCATGGAATCTGGTTTCATATATACTCTGAACTTGTTCCACTTGATTCTAGTTGTATTGTTTGTTGGTTTGTATGTTGTCAGTGGTCTAGGCACAAATGTGTTCACACTTGAATTTGGTCTAGAGATTGTTGCGGTTTTGGTTCACCTGAATTTTGAACTTGTGTGTTGTCTTGTCCATTTGATTCATGTGCATAGCATATATATGTGTGTGTGTGTGTGTGTGTGTGTATATATATATGTATATGTATATGTATACATGTGTGCATGCATATGTGTGTGTGTGTGTGTGTATATATATATGTGTGTGTGTGTATGTATGTTTGGGTCTGTTGCACCATGTAGTTTGCTTGAAGTTGTAGCTTTGCTTGCATATTGAACTACATATTTGATTGTTGTGCACTACATATGTATATTAGCTTGTGTAGTTTCTTCCAGTCTTTGTTGTTTGTGAATCCATGCCTCATTCTGTTTAAAAATTGTTTGCAGTTTTGTTGCTATTTAATGTTGAGGCTTTGCGCAGTTGACTTGTTGGTGACACTGGTGCCATTTGATATTTGAATTCATTTGATGGCCTGACCATTTTGCTGTTGCACATTTCCTTGAGTCTGATTGCTTCGAGTCAGTTCATTGTTGATTTTGGACTGGTCTTTTTGTTGCTCCTTTTGAGTTGCAGTCTGAAGTTTTGTGATCAGTTGGTTGAAGTTGCTTCATGACTCCACTGTCGAGTCTGTTCTCATGTGTACACATTTGTGCACTTGTTAGCATGGTCTGGTTTTGGCTTCTTATTGCTTGAGAACTTGTACTCGACAATTTTGTGATGTATTTGTATTGCACCTGAGTTGAATCCAGCCTTGACTCGGGTTTGACTTTGTGCTCACATGTCCCTGTAGTTTTATCAAGTGTATATCGATGTGCACGGCCTTGTGGCATGTACAGTGATACTCTGTGCATGTCACAAGCTGTTCGTGTATGATGTATTCAAAATAAATATGATGACGAACAACCCAAATAACTGAGGCAAATAATATTTTCAAAAACACATTTTATTTTACACTGCAAAAATATTTCTTTTTCAATTTTACTGCGTTAGTGTTTATTTTGCAGATAATTCAGATGCTGGATACAAATTGGAATATGGTTGAAGAACAAATACGAGTGAACGAGTGATATGTAATGAGGTGCAAATGTATGTATAGTGAAAAATTGTATTATAATTTGAAATTGTATTGTAATGGAAATTGTGTATATAGTGAGAGCTCAAATTTTGTACTATTCAAAAATTGTAATAAAATCTTTGTTTGAAAAAAATATCTGTTTGAAATTAAATTCTATGTTATTTATTTTATTCAACAAATATTTATTTAATTATGTGAAAAATAGTACAATAAACAAATACATTTAAATGAATATATATATATATATATATATATATGTTTATTATCATCAAACAAAAATCATATACTAGCATATTCAACAATAACAATCAATGCCCATACAACAGATTGTCGGACTAGTGACATTAGGGCGAGAATGCCATACTCTAGGTGCTATGCTAAGTCAATTTAACTAGGATGGATACTAGCTCTATTTGGTATAGCTCTCATTGATCAATTTACAATATTTAATATGTTTCACAAGTGTATTTACAACAGTAATTCCACTTAACTATCGTTATCCCGATGTCACTAAGGGGTTTATTATATTCAAATTCTAATCTAACGATAATTTCACCTTTTCATATACCACAGTAATTCCCATCTAAGTATCGTGTATCCAATGTCACTAAGGTTTACAAGATTAAATCACAGTGTTCTTACTTTATTCAAAAATATACATGATTGATTATTCTTAATAATATATTCAAATAACTAAACATTTCATAGCATATTTAAATATGCGGTGGTGGTGGAGCCTACCTTTGTAGAAATAAAAGAACAAAATATGATGGTGGCGGGGCCTACCTTCACAAAAATAAAATAATAGAATGCGGTTGTGGTAGAAACCTTCCTTTGCCAAAAAATAAAATAACAAAAACAGTAGGGGCAGAGCCTGCCCGCAAAAATAAAATAAAACGAGTGAGGCAGTGGTAGAGCCTACCCTTGCAAAAATAAAATAATAAAGTGCGGCAGTGGCAAAGCCTCTCTTGCAAAAATAACATAAAAGAATAAATAAAACAAGAGCAAACCTAGAGGGGATACCCTCAACTCGTCAGTGAAAGTTGTCAGTGAAAGTCGGGTTTGGTTCAATTTCTAGCTCCTTAAGTTGTCTTGGCTTTAGGACAATATCAAAATCTTGCAGACATATCCTCAACTCAGATATATGGAACACGTTGTGTACTCCTAATAGATAGGTAGGTAAATAAAATGGATATGTTAAGCTTTTAATGCGCTCCATAATTGGATATGGTCCAATGTATCTTTGAGCTAATTTCCCAACTTTACCAAATCTCATTACTCCTTTCATCAGAGATATCTTTACAAATACATAATCCTTGACTGAATATTCTAAGTCCTTTCCATTTTTGTCACCATAACCCTTTTGTCTAGACTGAGTACTTTTTGTACGAGCTCGGATAAAATCAATCTTCACAATTGTATCTTGCACCATACATGGACCTATTACCAATCCATCACCAATTTCCCACCAATAAGCTCGAGAATGACATGGCCTTCTGTAAAAGGTTCGAATGGAGCCATGTCAATGCTGGACTAGAAACTACTATTATAAGATAATTCTACTATATAAAGATGGTCTTCCCAAGAACCATTAAATTCAAGAATGCAAGTTCTCAAAAGGACTTCTACAATTCTATTGACTCGTTTAGTTTATCCAACTATTTATGGATGATAGGCCATATGAAGATTGAGTTGTGTTCTTAAGGCACTCTGCAATCTTTGCTAGAATTGGCTAGTAAAAAGTGGATCTCAATCACTAACTATACTCCTGGGCACTACATGCAGTCAGACAATATATTTGACAAATAATCTGGTTAAGCCTTTTGTTGTTCGATTCGAGCGTACGGGAATAAAATGTGAACTTTTAGTGAGTCGATTAATATCATCCAAATGCTTTCATTTCCTTATCTCGAATGTGGTAGTGCATCCATAAGTCTATAGAAAGCTGACCCAATTTCCATTATGGTACTTCTTATGGCTGAAGTAATCCATTGGGTTTTTTATGTTCTCCCTTCGCTAACTGACATGTAGTGCATTTCTTTACATATTCTACTATATCATGCTTCATACCTTCCCAATAATTCCTTTCCAAGAATATTTTGAAAAACATGTTATTGCATGTTGTGATCATTTTCTCATGAGTACAACAATTTGCAACTATTACCACATAACATATTATTTAAGGATTTTTATTTATATACTTTAAATTAATTACTTGATTAATTATATCACTATATATCAAAGTATATAATATAACTTAAACACATTTATTATGAACATGATTAGTTATAAAGTTATATATATGAAACAAATTACATAATTTCCCATATGGGATACCCCTAACTATCTCACTAACCATCAAATCCATGAAACATCTCCATCACAATTTGAGTTGGTCAACGTAATCACCAACATTTCCCAACTCTATGGACGTGAGAAAATGGACAGTAGAATGTGTTTCAGCATCAACATTATAATCTACGGTTGTTAATTGATTTACAATAGCTTGAAAATTATTAAGATGCTCCTAAAATTACTCACCTTCCTTGAGCTTTAGGTTTACTAATATCCTAATGAGAAAATCTTTATTTGTTGTTGAGTTCTTTGCATAATTCCCCTGCAAATTCTTCCAAATCCCAAAGGCTGATGTTTCATTGGCAAAAATATGAAACACCATATTCTATAAAAAAAACATCTAATAGCACCAAGGATCATTCTATCCATTATTTTCCATTTATCCTTCATTATATTATCTAGCCTTTCCTCCTTATTCTCTAATAGTCAATAAAAATTGCCGAGATACAAGTAATCTTCCATCCTCCCTTCCAAATATTTCAATTCCTTCTATTCAAATTTTCCATACATATTTTCTTCATCATAATGCTCAGATACCAATTTGTTAGGTTATCCCAAATATCTCTAAACAATCAGATTTGAAAAGAGATAGAAAGTGAAGGAAATATAGAACATAATCAAATTCCTTTACATCCAAATTTATTAAATTCATCAAAAAATTACAAAGAATCCCTAAAATTGAGATCCAATCTCAATACTAAAACCCTAAACAATTACTCCCTTATATTAGATTGCTCTTTGATGCACATATATAGCTTCAACATAACAAAAGAAATTAAGAGATATATTTGCTAATATATATATATATATATATATATCATAATCAATCTAATAAATACATATATTTAACTATATATTTATTTGTTTATTTCCTTAAAATGAAGATATTATAGGGAAATGTTATCTCCATAAATAACTCATCCTAAAATATTTAACCAAATATTTTTGTAATAAATATTTATTGTGATTTTGTATCTCAAATCATAGAACTATCATAATATATCATCTAACTAATGTCTAAATCAGCCCACCCTCAACTAAACCATCTAATTATGCATGCCTGCTAATTGAACATGCTTTAATCAACCATTCAGAAAATGTTGTAATACCACAAAGATATCCATCCAGACTTTGTGGTTCTTTTTTGCTTTCTCAACATTGATTTAGATGAATTTGCCTCTACACTTCCAATCTGAGCACTCCCAACATCCTTCATTATTTTCCCAAGCAATTTAGACCAATTATTACTTCCACTTTTTACGCGTAGCACCTCACTATTTGCCTTCCACACCCTTGTAACTCCACATCGATTTGAAAAGTTGCATCCTTTTTCTTTCAATTGCCCAATATAAATAAGATTTTTCTTAATTTTTGGGACATGCCTAACTCCATGAGTTTTACTATTCTTTTATGAAACATTTTTTAGTTTAACT
The DNA here is from genome assembly GCA_030737815.1 of Allium fistulosum. Taxonomy (NCBI): domain Eukaryota; kingdom Viridiplantae; phylum Streptophyta; class Magnoliopsida; order Asparagales; family Amaryllidaceae; genus Allium; species Allium fistulosum. The sequence continues at coordinate 267,581,197 of CM060904.1, read as the reverse complement.
AAACATATGTCATTCAACTCTAAATCTCCACCATTAGCATACTCCACCTTCTTATTTTGCTCCTTATGGTCGATGAATGCTTCAACTTGACTATATATATGGAAACATGCACCTAACTCCAACGCGCACTCATTGTCTTTTCCTTTATCAGCATATAGTACATCATTGTTGATTTTGGCATCAAAATTCATCCCTTCTTTGCTACTTTTCTCTTTATAATTTTTTCTTTCTTATAAATATTCCATCACCTTTTATCCCATTTTAGCTTATTGCAAAACTTTAACAAGTGACCTAATTTTTCACAGTAATAGAAAATAATACCAACATATTTGATCGTCTTCCTCTCCTTGCAAGGTCTACCTCTTCAAGATGGTTTCTACTTACCCTTTCTTCCTTGTCTATTCTATCCATTAGGTTCATTCTCCTGTTCTCCTCTACTACCACTCATTGAATCCATAGACACAACTCCAACATAATTTGACTTTTTCAATGCAGTCGCCAACATCTGAACTCTCTTGCAATAAGCTCATCAACATTAGGGTTTGTGTTTTATCTTCTGTCTTATAATCTACGGCTACAAATTGATTTACAATAGGTAGAAATCTATTAATTTGTTCCCTAATTGACTCACCTTCCATTAGTTTTAGGTTTACCAACTTCCTCCTGAAAAGATTTATTGCTGTTGAGTTCTTTACATAAACCCCCTCCAATTTCTTTCAAATCCCAACAATTGATTTTTCACTGACAATAATATGAAATATTGTATTCTCCCAAACACATATAATACAATTAGAAGCTTTATATCCATTATCTTCTATTTAACCTCTATTATATTACCTAACTTTTTTCCTATTATTCTCCTATGATCGATGAAGATCACTGAGGTACAAGTACTTTTTCATCATGCCCTTCCAAATGCATTACTTTATTCCATTTAAATTTTTCATAAATATTTTCTCCATTATGAAAATAAATTATGTTTAGAAAAAATTTATGTAGTTGATCGAATACCAAATTTCTAACAATCTCCACACAATTAGGTTTGAGTAAAGATAAGAAGTGTAAATAATATATATCTCAATTAAATTTCTCTAAATCCAAATCTATCAAATTCACCAAAAAATTAGAATAAACCTCAAATTAAGAACCAATCTCGGTACCAAAACTCTAAACCAACAGCTCTGATTCATTAAATTTCTCTCTAATACAATATTTATAGCTACCGCTAACCAAAAGTAAATAGAGATATATTTGCTAATATACATCTCATCTCATAATCAATAGAATAAATATATTTGACCATATATTTATATATTTGTTTCCTTGAAATGTAGATATTAAGGTGAAATATCATCTCTATAAATATCTTTTTTTTAATGTGTAACAAATATTTTTCTGTTTTAAGTTGTTTCCTCTTAATGTGATTTTGTATCACAAATCAAAAGAAACATAAATTAAAATTTTGACTCTATCTCAATAAAACCGTTAGTTCCACCATTGTACACTACCAGCAAAACATAAAATTCAAAATATTACCATGAGTTCTAGAGCTTGTAATCTATAGTTAATAGGTTAATAGGCCATACTTTTTTTATAGAAAAATTTCAAAATGTTGGTAGTTATTATTACAAACTAAAAAAGTTGAAAATGAATCCTTGAAAAATATTTGAATGGAAATTACAAAGTGATATTTTAGCAAAATAAAATCAAAATAATGCTTTAATATATAGGCACAAAGCATACAAAATTTATAAAATTTTATTTGCATGTTGCAAGGAAAAATGATAAAAATGCTTCAATGGATAAACTCTAATAAATATGAAAATGTGAAAAGCAAATGTCGAGAGAAGGGAATTTCTATAATAGTGAAGAAGGAGCTTGAATGTAATCCATAACACTATTTGAAACTAACACTTTTCTAATCTTTAGAACTGTGTAATTATTGTGTTTAAGTAAGAATAATCAAACATAAACATCTAAATTAACTATATCAAGTAGATACTTAGAAACACAACTAATCACTAGAATAATATAGAGATTTACCGATGTCATTTTAGCATTAGTAAACACATCACTGACACCAAATACAAAGTCAGTAAAATGCTCATTGAAAATAAATTTTCGACTAGCTACCGTGGAGGAAACTACCGATGTCATCCTTGAAGTTTAATAATGTCATTTTGAAACCCTTTCAAAGTGAGAAATCCAAATACTAATGCCAAGCTGATGCCATATATTATTAAGTTTTGTCGCATTTATTGCAGTCATGCTCACATATTTATGGTGCTCGGTTAACCATTACCATTAGCTGATTAATTTTGATATTTGACTGCATTCTAATTTAAAAAATGTACATAACTGAGAAACAAAAAAGTAAATACAGATTGACTATTCATACTGGATCAATCGGTTACCTTGTAAAATAATATATATATATATATATGAATTATATATGCTCACATCTAGGGGAATTTCCGTACCAATGATGATATTTTCCATTCCTTCTGATTGTTTATGGAACGATACCCTAGGTTCCAATTCGGTTCTGTTAACCCCGAAATTCCAATCAGCGAAAACTGAAAGAAGTGGAATGGAACACGAAATTCCATTTTTCAATTGGAGCAAAATTAAAAACATGTAGATTTCAACTCAAAGCAAATGTTAATGTGAATCTAAGAATCTATTTATGCCTGAGTGCAAATGGGAGACATAAGTTTTTCATTCTTAGGACAAATGTGTATTTTTTGAGTAATTGCAATCATGAATTTGTTTATGTTTCATTCTGTAATTTTGAAAAAAATATTAACATGCTAATTCTGAGAAATGCGAATATGCAGATGAAGCAATAAATGTAACATAAAATGCAAACATATAGAATTTTCATAGAATATAAAAATATTTACTAAATTCATAATTAAGACTCATTATCATGAGACACAAAAATAAAACTTAACATAACAAATACATTACAGTTTCCTATCATTAGTATACAGACAATAATAGAATTCATTTTTAAGAACAATGGGCTCTAAAGCCAATTCATTTCAGTTGAAGAAAATCCTTGTGCCACAAAAAGCATGTCTTCGCTTGATTTTGCTTCAACTACAAAATGGTATGTGTTTGCACGTGCATGCCCGTGTGTTTTTAGATTGAGATATAATAAATATATATGTTTTAGGTTGAGATTGAGATGATGAATACCTATTTAAAAAACCATCCCTCTAATTTATTATATCATATTATGTGAATATGATGAACTAGTGGTAAAGAAGAAGTCGCTATATATATACAGTTTTAGAAGAGATATAAGATGAAAATTGTGATAAATTGTAATAAGGAAATAATAGATATGCGTATTATAGAAAATCTCAGTGTCATACTATAAATATATAAGATATGTTATATGTTCATATTTTATTCATGTAAATGAAAAAAATTATTTTCTTATAATTCAGTGCATCGTCATACTTCTTTGATGGGGTTTTATATTTTTATCAAAGCCATATTTGAGTATTACTACACTATTGAACAACTTAGTGTATTAGATTCAATATAGGACAGAATAATGGATTTGAATTTAAGGTTTAAATAAATGAATTACGGTGCTATATTTACAGTACTAACAGTACTATATTTATAGTGCTTATCTTATAGTTATATTGCTGTATTTGTTAGATTTCGATGATACAATATTTTCATATTAAAGAAGATTTGGAAGATATTATTAATATTGGTGATACAAAATTTTCAATTACAAAAGATTTTAAAGATAATCGAGTTAATGTTAAATAATAAATTAAATATATTGCCTCTTTTATTGCATTAAAGAAGGCAATGAATTATCTACATAAGAAGGAGAATTATTTTTAGGAGAAAGAATTAATCAATTAATTTCCTAATTAGTTGATTAAAGAAGTCATTTTATCAAGCACGTGCATGTTAAAGGAAACTGAAAAAATCAAATAGATAATCGTTTTCCATATGAATAGAAGAATTGATGATGCATTGATTTATAACCATAAATCAGTTACATCAATCCTAGGCAATAATCTCTATATAAAAATAGTCATTCTTTAGAGATTAGTAGAATCCTCATTTTATTCATATTCATTTTTTTAACCTCCATTATCAATCTTGTAGTTGTTCTTTTTTCATAAAGTAACAAAATCAACTCTTCCCAAGGTGGATGTACAATATCACGTGATAATGCAACCACTATAAATCCTATGTGTGGTCTTCTTTTCTATATGTGCATCTGTGATTTGTTATTGCCTTATTTTGGGATATTTGATGTTGTTTTTTATCGCACCACAACATGATCTTGTTGCTTATGTGTGTGTTCGCGTTGACTTACAATCATTGGTGTGAATTTATAAGATAGTCTAGTATTAGGTCATTAAAGGTTGTTGTTGAAGCCTTGGGCTAGAAAGAGTTCGATAAAATGGCAGGATCTGAAGAAGCAAGTGAGGAGGTCAGACCTACCTAGGAGTATGCACCCTACACTAAGGGTTCATATATAGCATCCAGTTCGCAATTAGCTTTGGAGAAGTGGAACAGCGATAATGATTTCGAGAAGCGGTAGGGGAAGATGAAGATAGTTTTGAGAAGAAATCATGTTTATCATACTATGTTTGACACAGAATCGTTGGCAGTGGATGTCTCCGAACTGGAAAGGAAAGAGATGGAAGAAGATCCTTCGTTACCCTCCAATTGGCCACGGGTGAGAACGCCATCCCAGAGATTAGTGATGAAACTATCGTTAGAGGCTTGTGGAAGAAATTGAAGAACCTCTACATGAAGAAATCACCCATGGATAGACTAATTTTTTTGAAGACTTTCTTCACTTGTAAGATAAGGGAAGGAATGTAGTTGAAAGCACATCTTAACTTCTTAAATAACTTAATGATGAAGATGAAAGCTATTGATTTGAATGTGGATGAAGAGCAAAAGGCTATGGTAGTATTGTGCTCTCTTCTATAGCGATATGTGGTATTCGCTAACAGCTTAATCTATGACAGAATCACGTTGACACTAGAAGATGTGAAGATGGGACTCCTGAGTAAAAGATAAGCGATCAGATGTGAAACATATGAGTGAAAGTGGAGAAGAAAGTAGTAGTCGTGGGTTGTTCATAGAGAGAAGAAGAAAGGAGAAGGAGATTAATTTCAAAGGGTGTTCCAAGTAGAGGAAGTCTAGAAGTGGTTGAAGAGACAAGTCTACAGACAACAAGTGCCATCATTGTAAGAAGCATGGCCATTGGAAGTCCAGATTTGAGAAAGAGAAATGAAGCAGATGGTTCTTCATCTATTGCGGTGGAGAAGGATGTTTTTGATAATGTGTTGACTGCATCTATTTTTGATGTATCAGGCCATTGGGTGTTGTATTAAGGAGCATCTTTCCACATGACATATATAAAAGAGTATTTCTGTTCTTATGAAGATAAGGAGGGAAGTGCCATATTGATGGGGAATGAAGCTACTTGTAAGTCATTAGAAGACGGGTCCGTGCATATTCGCATGCACGATGGTCTAGTGCGTACCATCACAAGAGTCCACTATGTTTGAGGTTTAAGGAAATCTCTTCTGTCTTTGGGTCAACTAGCATCTTTGGGTTGCAGGATTAAGATGGAGTCATATAGCTCAAAGGTGACATTTGTGCTCTTGTATATATGAAAGAAGCAATGGTCTGGAATCATTATCTGCTGAAAGGATCTATAGTTCTTAGAGAGTAGTGTGTTGGAGTTGATTATTCATGAGCTTTGGATGCCACCAAACTTTGGCATTAAAGATTGGTTTATGTTTCAGAGACGATCTTTGAGCTTCTTCATAGAAGGAAGAGGATCAAGGGAGAAAAATTCAACCATCTAGAATACTGCTCGGAGTACGTATTGGGGAAGTAAATGAAAGTTTTTTTAGTATTAGTAGACTTGAATCCAAAGGAGTACTAGAGTGTGTCGATACGAATGTTTGGGGACCAATAACTACAGCTTCTCTTTTATGAACTAAGTATCTCTTTTATCGATGTCTACTCTTGGATGATTCGGGTGTTCATAATGAAAGCTAAGTCGTAGTCGTTTGAGAAATTAAAACTTGGAAAGCACTAGTAGAGAATGAAGTAGGAAGGAAGTTGATGGTACCGAGATTAGATAATGGTGTTGAGTTTGTTACTAAGTGGTTCGAAGATTTCTATAAGAAGAATGGAATTCAAAGTAACATCACTACACCCGGAGATCTGCAATCAAATAGAGTCACTGAAAGAAAAAATATGACTCTATTGGAGAAAGCTCATTGGTTGAGATTGACGGCAGGTTTATCTAGAGGATTTTGGGTTAAAGCTTTATCGATGTAGCGTATATTATAAATTGAATTCCATTCTCATCCATTGATGGGAAGATTCTAGAGGAAAGGTAGAATGTTACATCGATACATATCGGTTATTTTTGTATATTTGGTAGCCCTATGTATGTTCACCATACAGGAAATGACAAGTTGAAGGCTATAGCTTATAAAGACATATTTTTGGGCTATAGAGAAGCATTAAAGGGTATTGCATCTAGAACCCTGTTGATAGGAAGGTAGTGCACTTAAGACATGTCAAATTGATGAGCTGCTATGTTCAAGCCGAAGAAGAATTAACCTAGTAGGTAGATTTAGAAGCTTAAAGGTCTAAGAAGACGGAAACTATTCCTACATATCAGCCTAGTAGTAGAGTTAGAGCTGCAAAATAAGATAGAGTAATTACATTCATTGACACATTACATGAAGGTCCATATAATTCCTCTAAAACGATGGTGAAGATTATGAAGATAAACACAATTCAACTTGAGGTGGAGTTGATAGAAGCTTAAGCAAAGTTGTACATATTTGGGCTAGCACTAAAGGTAGAAGGCCACCAAAATGGAATAGAGACTGGAATTATGCAAATCTTAGCCCTGATGGTCAGTTTGACCACATAGTGCATGTAGTGCAAGATGAGCCTTTCGATCTTGAAGAAGCTATGAGTTCGAATGCTAGCTCGAAATGGATGCATGCTATAGAGAGGAGATGGATTCATTGAAGAAGAATTAGACTTGGGAATTGGTACCACTCCCCTCAAGGGAGTGGAGGCATAGGACGCAAATGGGTATATAGGGTAAAGGATGATGGGAGATACAAGGATAAACTTATTGCATAGGGGCTTTCACAGAGAACGAGGACAGAGTATGATGAGGTGTTTGCTTTGGTTGTTAGACATACTTTTATTAAGATATTGCTAGCTATAATTAAAACTCACGACATAGAGTTGGAACAATTAGACTTAAAGACAACCCTTTTACACGGAGACTTAGATGAGACCATTTATATGAAGCGGCTAGAAGGATTTGTAAATGATGGGAAGAAGGAATGGGTTTGCAAGCTTGAAAATGTCTCTATATGGTTTGAAGTAGTTAGCTAGTAAATGGTAAAAGAGGATTGACTCTTTTATGCTTACTCTTGGTTTTAATAGAAGCGATAATGACCCTTACATTTGTTTTAAGCATATGGATGATGATAACTGGATATATTACTCTTGTATGTGGACGGTATGCTAATTACTTCCAAGGACAAAGTTGAAATTGATAGATTAAAATTCAAGCTAAAAGCAAAATTCGAGATGAAAGATCTTGAAGAAGCAAAGAATATTTTAGGGGATGGAAATCCAGAGTGAGAGAGAGAGAGAAAGCTAAAGGCGTTGAGATTAACATAGAAATAATATATCCAAAAAATGCTTGCTCGGTTCAGCATGGAGAAGGCAAAAGCGATTATTACTCTCATGCCTTTGCACATTTAGCTTTCAAAGAAGAGCTCTCCGATCTCAGACAAGACAAAGCTTATATGGGGAAGGTACCATATGCTAATGCAGCTGGAAGCTTGATGTATATTATGGTCTACATGAGATCGGATATTGTATAGGTGCTTGGTTTGGTTAATCGCTATACGGCTAATCCAGAAAAAATGCATTGGGAAGCAGTGAAGTACATTTTGAGGTACCTTAGAGGAACATTAGATTATGGATTTTTTTTACGGCTAGGAGAAATATTTCCACTTAGTCAGATTTTATGATTTTGATTATGCCGAAGATAGAGATCTTAGGAAGTCAACCTCAGGTTTCATCTTTACACTTGGAAAGGTAGTTATCAGTTGAAGAGCGAGGTTATAGACTATAGTCACCTTCTCCACTATTGAGGCGGAAGTGATAACTATTGTTGAAGCAGCTAAGGAGGCACTTCACTTGAAGTAGTTGATGTGTGATTTAGGCTTTGTTCATGGAAGTATAGTAGTAAATTACAACAGTCAAAGCGCAATACATCTAGCTGAGAACTTAACATTTAGTTTGAGTACAAAGCACATAGAGGTAAGAGAGTCTTTTCTTGTTTTAATGAATGAAGAAAGCAGGTGCCTCTAAGTTCAAGCATTGCTCGAACTTGATCAGCTTGTTGAGGCACTAAGTGCAACATGGTGACACATGGGAAGAATGAATTAATAGATGGAGACGTTAGTTTTCATTATGGAGATTGGTAGGTCTAAAATGGAGATAGTACTATCAATACTTTGTTGGAAGGTGGTGGCCTTGTCAGAGTTTGTTGATAAAGTGCAATGTGTAATGACTATGCCAAACCTCATTAGAAAAGTATTCATGGTGTTTTATCCGAGAGTTGTTTTGAGTAAGAGGATATAGGCAGAGTTGGTAGGATTATATGAAAATATAAAATCTAGGTGAAGGTTGTTAGATTTCGGTGATACAATATTTCCATATTAAAGAAGATATTGTTAATTTTGGTGATACAATATTCAATTATAGAAGATTTGAAAGATATTTGAGTTAACGTGGAATAAGGACTCAAATATATTGCCTTTTTATTGCATTAAAGAAGGCAATAAATTATCTACATGAGAAGGAGAATTATTTTTGAAAGAATGAAATAATTAATTAATTCCCTCATCAATTGATTAAAGAAGACATTTTATCAAGCACGTGCATATTGAACAAAACTAGAAAAATCAAATAGATAATCGTTTCTCATATGAGTAGAAGAATTGATGAGACATTGATTTATAACCATAAATCAATTATTTCATTTTTAAGTAATAATCTCTATATAAAGATACTTCTTTTTTTAGAGATTAGTAGAATTCTCTCAAGTAGTGTTTTCTTCATATACTTTTTTTTAACCTCCATTCTCAATCTTTTAATTATTCTTTTCCAGAAAGTAGTAAAATCTTCACTCCCCAAAGTGGACATACACTATCTCGTGATGTTGGAATCAATATTAATCTTGTGTATGATCTTCTTTTCTTTCTGTGTATCTGTAATCTATTGTTCTATTTTTGGGATATTTGTTGTTGTTTGTTTTGTAACACTACCGCACGATTTTTTTGCTTCCGCATGTATTTTGGTTGATTTATAATCATGTGTGAATTTACCCCAGCAAAACTAAACTTCCAATATTAAAAAAATGATGTAGATGTTTGTATGATAATGATACATTTTAAATAAATGAAAATAATGATGTAAACAAATGAAAACCGACATTATCTTATACTATATACCTTAAAGTCAGATCTCACTTGCAATTTTTTCTTTTTTTCTCTTAATTTTAGAATTTAAATACTCATTTCTCCTTGATTGAGTATGTTCTGGAGAAGGTTACAAGTTCAATTCCCGTTAGCCACACCCATATCTTATTCTCTTATAATAACCTTACTTACCTTGACTTAGTTTAAGCTCAAGCACCCTATTTCAAACTAGGTTAACCTCATTTCATTCAATAAATTTTAGAATCACTTAATTCATTTAAAAATATTTATTTTCTATTAGCTCTCTTGCTACATATAAACTCTACTTATAAACTACATTTAAAATAAAATCTCACAACATATAATCTTATACTTTCCAGCTATATTGATAAGCACGATCTTTATTCAAATTTCATTTATTCTGTTTTTTGAAATATAAAGTTTTTTGCAATTGCATTCATTAAACACTTATTATAACAATAATAATAATTAAGGAAAATCAAAAGTATAACAACCAAGAAGTCTATAAACATATACTCAGTTTAAGTCCTATAATTTTATCATAATTTTTTTCTAATTCAACCATTAACTTCATGTAATCTAATTACACACACAAATATATGTATATATATATATGCATGTATGTATGTGTGTATATACATGTATGTATGTGTGTATATGTATATATGTCTGCATGTATGCATGTATGTTTTAATGTTGGATTTATCCTAATTCTTTTGTTTTTTTCCACATACTTTTACAATTTAAATCCTTATTTCTCTATGATTCATGTGTATATTCAAACATTGAATGCTTTAAAATTTCACATTTAACAAGATTTAATATATTCAACCATAATAACATGTCTATTCGATTTCCCTATTTATTGGTTTTACTCTTTTTGTTCAAATCTATTTTATTTATCTAAGAACTATAAACATAGGCAAAATTTCTTTGTCATCATCAAAATTAAATATCTATTCTCCTTATTTCCATCTTTCATAGATCTCTTTCATCTTAAGCTCCACAATAAATCAAAATGATATCAAATTTCAGTTCATAATTCAGTCATGAAAATATGTCATATAATACTATGGTAAGGTTTAAATAGATGATATTAAACTCTCTTTTCCAATCATTGACTTGATTTTTATTTTTGCTCTATATATAGTTTATTTTATATATTCCATATTTATAGACAATTTTCTTTGAATCATTGCACGTCTTCATGTTTCCTTGAAATTGCGTTTATTATCTTGGATGGTAAAGTCCATACAATATTTTAGTATCGGAGTACAACAAACTTTGAGTTTACATTATTCTCCCTTTTCCCTATAGATAAGTAAGAATTAGTCTATATAACGTATTTTAATTTAACGTTCTTAATTTATGTCTGTGCGCGCGTTAAAGTTAGATCTCTCCTAATCATTTTGTCTATTTTTATTATAGTTTTAGAATTAAGATCCTCATTTCTACATGATTCATCTATATATTTCTAGTTTACCCCTTTAAAGTTTCTCATTTAACAAGTTTAAATATATTCAGCTGTAAAAGCATGTCTTTTGACTAATTATTATTTTTTACTCATTGTATTTAATTCAGTTTTATTTCTAACTTAAGTTAAAACCATCTGTAAGAAGGAGTTTCTTTTCTCTAATTAGTAATAAAGTCTCTACTCTCTTTGTTTCTATATTTCATTATATTGTCTCTTTTATCTCAAGTTTCATGAGAACTCAAAATGACATCAAATTAGAATTGCAAATTAAATCATCTGAAAGGGTCAAATAATATAATGGTAAGTTTTTTATTTTGATGATATTCACCCTATTTCCCTATCAATTCACTTGATTTTTTCTTACTCTATGTTTTATTCATTTTTTAAACACATTATCTACGAAAAATCTTTGATCATCGTAAGTTTTCACTTTTCCTTCAGTTGTCATTTATTATCCCTAAAGATAACTATATAATATTTTATTCTCCATTTCCCCAAATATAAGTAAGAATTAGTTTGAAGAATTTATTTTATTTTGTTATTTTAATAAATCATGTCTAGATCATGAATGTGTATACATAATTAAAATACGGATAGTGATTTCATTTTGTTAATTAAATGCTTCTCAACGAAAAACCTCAACTCTATTAAAACAATTTATGATTTTTTGTTTAATTAGCAGGTTTATTTTTGATTCTTTTGTTCTTCAAATATACACAATCTAATTGCTAGTAGCATTGAGAACATAAAACGTTGAAAGTTAAATTCTTTATATTGTACCTGTTTAAAATCTATGGATGGTGTCTATGTTGTGCTGAAATATTAAAAGAAATCAAATTAGAATTTGGCAGTTTAATAACTTTTGGTCTAAAATTTCTAATTAATTACTTTTAATAAATTCATCTATGGCAGTTGTTTCTTTGTCTTCCCCTTTTGATTAGGGAGGCAGAATCGATTCAGATAAAGGGAATGAAGAAATAAAACATTTTCTTAATTAAAATAGAGCTGAAAAGAGAAGACTTAAACAATTGATTCTTCCCTTATAAAATCAAATCACTACAAAAAAAGATGACAGGAGTATCTTTTTCCATCTTATATTCAATATTTTAATGACATCTTTGGAAGAGATTTAGGATCTTATATCTTGATGAAGGTTTAAAATAAGGTATGCAATTATGTATGTGCAAATGAAGAATTAGTAAAACTCAGCTTGCATACTTATTAATCACCAGCATCCTTATTTATAATACATACCCAAGACTCTATCTTATGGTAACTCTAGAATTGCGGAAACAGTAGGAAATCTTCCGAAGATATACCCTTATTACATACCACTCATAACATCTAATCATTTAACGCGGAAACAGTAGGAAATCTTCCGAAGATATATCCCTTATTACATACCACTCATAACATCTAATCATATATTCGAAATATAGCATAATATCCTAATCATATATCATAATATCTAATCATATATTCTAAATATATCTCAATACCCCCCCTCAAGTTGGAGCATGAGATTCAAAAATGCCCAACTTGGAGAGAAGAAAATTAAATTGAGCCTTGTCGAGAGCCTTTGTAAATATGTCCGCCAACTATGACGATGTCGAGACATGAGTAGGAGATATCAAACCTTCATTGATCGCATCACGAACAAAGTGACAATCAACCTCGATGTGTTTCGTCTGCTCATGAAAAACAGGATTCTTTGCTATATGTAACACCGATTCACTATCACAAAATAATTTTATAGCTTTAGGATGATGCACACCCAAACTCAACAACAACCCTTTTAGCCACTTTAATTCGCAGGTAATTGCAGCCATAGACCTATATTCGGCTTCCACGGAAGACCGAGATACCGTATGTTTCTTTGTCTTCCAAGAAATAGGAGATTGACCAAGGAACACAAGCCAACCTGTCAACGAGCGACGAGTAAGAGGACAAGCCGCCCAATCCGAATCACACCATCCTTCCAAGGTCAACTCACTGTTAGCACGGAGCCAAATACCCTAACCCGGAGTCCCTTTCAAATAACGCACAACCTGGAGAGCCGCTTTCCAATGTTCAATTTGAGGTTCTTGCATAAATTGAGACAAAATATGAACTGAATAAGCCAGGTCCGGTTGAGTAACCGCAAGATAAATCAAACGACCCATAAGTCATCGGTATGATTCAGGATCTGCTAGAAACTCTCCAGTTGCAAGACCTAGCTTATGATTTTGTTCTATAGGAAACCCAATCGGTTTTGCCCCCAATAAGCCTGCTTCGGAAATAATATCCAAAGTATATTTGCGCTGACATAAAAACAAGCCTGATGAACTATGGGCGACCTCAATCCCCAAAAAATATTTGAGATTTCCAAGATCTTTCATTTTAAAACAATCACTAAGATAAGCTTTGAATATGGTAAGCGCAGCGGAATCATTCCCAGAAATAACAAGATCATCAACATAAACTAAGACATTAATCTGAACACCGCCTTTAGTAAATGTAAAAAGAGAATAATCTGAACAAACTGAAGAAAGCCATACCCTTTCAAAGCCGACACCAAGTTTGCAAACCAACATCTTGGAGCTTGCTTTAAGCCATACAATGACATACGTAACCGACACACCAAAGTTGGATCCGAACTCTCAAACCCGGGAGGTAATTTCATGTATACCTCCTCATCAAGATCACCATGTAGGAACGCATTATGAACATCCATTTGATGTAGTTCCCAATTCTTGGATGCCGCTACGGCTAGAAAAACATGAACTGTAGTCATCTTGGCAACATGAGCAAAAGTTTCATTGTAGTCAATTCCTTCTTGTTGGTGATTACCCAACACTACTAATCTGGATTTGAGACGCTCAACATCTCCATTTGACAAATATTTGGTCTTGTACACCCATTGACTACCAAGAGCACGTTTCCCCGGAGGAAGATGCTCCAAGGTCCATGTGCCATTGTCTTTTAAAGCCCGTATCTCATCCTTTATGGAACGGCGCCACTCATCGGATTTCATGACTTCTTTGAATGATTTAGGGTCCTTACCCTTAATTATAGCTGCAAGAAATCTCCGATAATTTATAGAAAAATTGTCACAATTTATGTAATGTGCTAGAGGATAAGGAGTACCTGAGGAGTGATTGGAACGAGGAGAATTAGAAGATGGACCATTAGCAAAAACCGTATGTGTCACAAAATCTCGATACAGTTGGGAACTTTTCCCGAAGACCACGACCCATTTCATGTGGACTAGTAGACTGATCCGAAGCAGAACCATGCGCAGACCTAGTAGACCCATCTAAAGATTGATCATCAATATGCATAGTGGGTCATTGTTCCGGCCCAACGGTCGCTGGTTCTGGAACAATGGCCTGTGCGTCAATTTGAACTTTGTCCATGTGATTATACCCATTATCATTAATCAAAAGATCAACATCCTCATCTTCATAAATTATTTCAGCAAAATCTTGATGAATATCATGGTCATTATTCTCACTAGATATTATACTGACATCTTCCGTACACCCAAACGGGAACACCTCCTCTACAAATTTCACATCTCTAGACACGAAAAATTCCTTTGTATCAAGATCAAATAATTTCCACCCCTTCTTAATGAATGGATAACCCATAAAAATACACTTTCGACTCTGACTTGCAAATTTATCTCCCTTAGTCTTTTGATTATGAGCAAAGCACAAGCACCCAAAGGTTCGAATAGCACCAAAAGAGGATGGTTTCCAAAAAGTATCTCAAAAGGTGTTTTATTTTGTAACATGGAAGAGGGTGTACGATTAATTAAATGAGCGGAAGCAAGAACACATTCACCCTAAAAATAAATAGGCAAGTTGGCTTGAAAGCGTAATGCCCTACCCACATTCAAAATATGTTTATGTTTCCTTTCAACTCTCCCATTTTGTTGTGGAGTACCCACACACGAAGTTTGAAAAAAAATTCCAGTTGCATTAAAATAATCAATCAAACAATTAAACTCAGTTCCATTATCACTTTGAACGACCTTAATTGTTTGAGAAAATTGCCTATCGACCATAGCAACAAAGGACATAAACATTTGAAACACCTCTAATTTATCAACCAACAAATAAATCCAAACTGCTCTCAAAAAATCATCAACTATTGTCAAAAAATAACGGGCCCCACACGATGAAACGTATTGATATGGACCCCACAAATCACAATGTATTTTCTCAAAAATTCTAGAAGCTTTATTGTCACTTAAAGGAAACTTGTCTCTAGAATGTTTAGCACGCATACATACTTCACACCCTTTATCTAAACTATCTTTATTATTTTTGACGTGAGGAATTAACTTAACTACTTTTTCGGAAGGATGCCCGAGCCGACGATGCCACAACTCCAAATTTGATGTTGCTTCAACGGTTGAAGCAAATTCCGATTTGCTAAAGTAGTACAGTCCATCTCTCCTAACTCCCATTCCAATCAGCTCCTTCATTTGGTCCTGTATATCACAAATATGAGAATCAAATTGGATAATAGTTCGTAAATCATCATTAAGTTGGGAAACAGAAATTAAATTGCAACTCAAATTTGGAACATAAAGTACTCCGGTGAGAGTAATTTTGTCCGACACATATACGGATCCCACCAAAGTAGCAATCACTTTTTCACCATTTGGCAAACCAATAGAACACTCAAGGTTTTGTGTGTCGAATAACCACGAACGTTGCCCTGTAACATGATGGGTTGCTCCGGTATCGATAATCCATGAAGCATCATCAAACTTACCACTCAATCAATTTTTGGGATTTTTACTATTACCAATCACGCCCGAAATAGCTTTCCACTGCTCACTTGTGAACAGTTGATCTTCACCATCAGCCATGGCAAATTATTCTTGAAGAAAAAAATCGTTCTTTGGCTCTGATACCATGAAGAATTGGTAAAACTTAGCTTGCATTCTTATTAATCACCAGCATCCTTATTTATAATACATACCCAAGACTCTATCTTATGGTAACTCTAGAATTGCGGAAACAACAGGAAATCTTCCGAAGATATATCCCTTATTACATACCACTCATAACATCTAATTATATAATGCGGAAACAGCAGGAAATCTTCCAAAAATATATCCCTTATTACATACCACTCATAACATCTAATCATATATTCGAAATATAGCATAATATCCTAATCATATATCATAATATCTAATCATATATTCTAAATATATCTCAATAAATAGGCTGTAGGACAAACAATTCGCTTTTTTGGGCTAAAAAACGCGCGTACAAATTTTTGGGCTGAAGTCCAAACATCTTTATTTTATTTGTCGAGCAAACATTATTTCTACCTCTTTACTTTCTTCTCGTTTTCCCTTGTTTCTTTCTCTTTCAAATAGTGATGCAAATTATAATTCAGAGATGTCGTTGAGTAACCAGTACCGATTTGGATTTCTTGTCTTTTTTTATTCTTTTGTTCTCAGTGTATAGTAAAAAGGTAAATTTAACCTAATTTTTCGATGTCAATTTGAATTTTGTGCTTGATCTGGCTACTTTTCTTTTCTTACTATTTTACTGCCGTTTTGAAATTCTTAGAGTATTTGCATGTAATATGTCTGATCTGGGTGCAAGATTGGGGGGCAAAATCGGGTATGATTTCATTGTGCTTGATGTTATGTTCATTTAGCATTTTCAAACTGTTTGAAGCTATAACAATATTTTATATGCATTTTTACCATTTTCTGATGTTGTTGTCTTGTGCAGAGTGTATTTTATGCCTAACATCGTTTATATTTAACTGCATATGTATTCTTTTACATTTTAGTTAGCTTTTTCCTTTTTAATTCACTTTTTTTTCTTTGGTAGGAATGTTGATGATAATATTCTTGTATTGTTATTACTTGATGAAAACAGCTACTCTATTCAACTTGACATGACTTGTTCTTTGATTGGTGTTAAAAATAGTATATGTGAACATTGGCCACATCTTACCCCTTGTTCTATTGGTATATCCTATAGTTTGGAAAATAAGGTTACGCAGTTGATACTGATTCGGATTTGCATACCATACTATGCTTTCAAATATACAATAAAAGTTCTTATTTTGTTTTTAGTGTTAAGTCAAGCATTTGTGCACTGGAGTTCAATTTGGGTAATAGTTTATTAATTACTTCTGATCATCAGAGCAGTTCAGTTTCTAGTGGTTGTTTGAATATTAAATCTTGTGGTGAGTAAAGTTCTTATTTGAAGGATATTATGAAGAAAGGATCTCAGTTAAATTTTGCGGACTTTATTGGTTAATGTTTCAATAGTGCTGAAGATTTTAGAGAGTTTCTTATGGCTTATCAAATAAAAGAAGAGCGTGAATTGATTTTTATTAAGAATTGTCTAGAAAGAATATCTATTATTTGTTCGTGGTTTAAAGAAGGCTGTAAGTTCACCATGTATGCTTCTTCAGATTATGGACATCTTATTCGTTTTTTTATTAGGACTTACAGGTTTGAACATTCATGTGGTGATGGGTTAAGAGATGTTAAGAAAGTTCATATAACTAGTAGATTTGTAAAATCTCTAATTATTGATCAAATTAGAGATGTTCCGATGAAGAAACCGAAAGACGTTATTAATGATTTCAAAAGAGAATTTAATTTCACTCCTTCTTATTATTATGCATACACTGGGAAACAATTAGCATTGAAGGAAATTTATGGAGATAATGCAATGTCATATAATGATTTGAATTGGTATCTAGAGGCTATACAAAAAACTAATCCAGGAAGTTATGTTGCTTTGGATGTGGATTCGTCAACTAATCAATTTGAAAGAATTTGCATTGGGTTTAGTGCTTGTTTACTTGGATTTAGGCATTGTCGTCCTATGATATTTTTAGATGCGGCATTTTTGAAGGGCCGACAAGGTGTTTTATTAGCTGCTACAACAAAAAATGGCAATCAAGGTTTGACTTTTGATTTTTGTTTTGTTTTTTTCCCATGTGTTATTTAGTATATTATTTTAGTTATGTAGTATGGTAACATTTGGTGGATTTTGATATATCTTAGCATTCCATTGTCATTTTAACAATTATATGTTGACTGTATTGTTACTCTATGTGAAATTATAATATTACATGAATTTAACATTTGATATTGTATTATATGTCATAGTGCTAGTATTTTTTAGCATTTATTATTTTGTATATTATATGACTCTACTATCAAACACATAATTCTATATTAATTTAGGATTAATCATATATATTATTTTTCACTCCTGCAGTCATGTAAATATCTTAAATTTTATGTTGTGAAAGTAATATACTTTACTAATAGTAGTATACTATTTTCTAGTATTAGCATTTGAAAAAAACTACTGTTTTTTTTTAGTTTTCTTTCCGCTTGCTATAGGAGTAGTTTTACATGAGAATGAGTCAAATTGGTCTTGGTTTTTGGAGCATTTAAAAGAGATGCTTAATGAGGATCGCGAATTGGTTTTCATATCTGATAGCCACTGGGGTTTGCTGTTAGGTGTTCCAAAAGTGTT
This sequence comes from Allium fistulosum, assembly GCA_030737815.1. Lineage (NCBI taxonomy): Eukaryota > Viridiplantae > Streptophyta > Magnoliopsida > Asparagales > Amaryllidaceae > Allium > Allium fistulosum. The sequence continues at coordinate 267,562,646 of CM060904.1, read as the reverse complement.
TTCATCTTCTTTTCATATCTATTGCACATTTCATATGGAGCAAAACATTGGTTCAGTAGTTAAAGCTTGCAAGGGCGATACTTTTATTGTTGATTTTTTTAAACTTTTGACTCGAGCTTCAAATCCATATGATTTTGATCTCTATATGTTAAAGTTTAAAGAAATTGGTGGTGTTGATGCAATTAACTTTTTAAATGATAAACCTTTTGAACATTGGAATGATTTGTTTTTTCAAGGCAAGAGGTATGGAGAATATTCATTTAATGTGGCTGAAAGCTTTAACTCTTGGATTGTGGATGATAGATTTATGCCTATTACGTCTTGTCTAGATGGAATCTGGGTTAAAATAATGGAACAAATGGCGAAGAGGAGAGATGACTGTCTTCACTGGACTACTACTTTATGTCCGGTTATGGAGCAACGGTTGTCGCAATTAGTTAATGAAGATTTTTGATGGGATACATATAGGTCTTCGAAAAATGTTTTTGAAGTTAAATCTCCAATATCACATCATGTTGACCTTGAAAAAAGATTGTGTACTTGTAATCAGTGGAAAGTTACTGGTTTTCCATATGCACATGCCATCAAGTGTATTAATAAATCAAGGCAGTCAGTATATGACTATGTGGATTATTATTTTACAGCCGATGCTTTTAGATCGAGTTATGCGTATGCTATTAATCCAATTCCTAATGTTGGTAAGCCGATTGTTAGTGGAGATGAAGTCACAATTAAACCGCCTAAAGAAATTCGAGGTGCTGGAAGACCTTCTAGTAAAAGACATGGCGGTTTTTCTTATTCTCAGAGTAAGCGGAATAAATGTAGTAATTGAAATCAATTTGGACATAACAAGAGGAATTGTCAAGCTTCAATGAAGATTTAAATTTGAATTTTATTTTTTTCTTTTATTTCTGTCATTTTTTTCACTGTATTTCTTTACTATTTACTTATTTGATATAGTCGTACTTTTTTTTATTTCTGATACTAGTACATGTACTGTGAGGATTGATTATTTTAATAAGAAGTTTACTTTTTTTGTGATTTTTATTTGTTTTTGGAGCATATTATTTTCATTTGTATATTATCTTTCTTTTACTATAATATTGTATTGTGAGGAAAAAATATTGTTATGTTAGTATCAGATGTTTTCTGTTAATTTAGCAATTCAATAGAATAATGCTATTTGTATTTAGCTTTTTTTATTTAGTATAGACTAGAAATGTAGGCAAATTTGGTTATCAGTTATATATTAATAAACTCAGTGATGCTGCTTCAGGTAAAATTACAGCAATAGATTTCAATAAAGTGTTGTTGTGAGCATTGGCATTCAGGTCAAATAAATGAGTGTTCTTCTTTGTCCATGTTGGAAGCTGATGTATTGATGTTGTTTATCTTCTATCTTTTTCTTTCTGTTTGTTTTCTTTCTTCTATTCAATGTTCATAATTTACAGAGGTTCTTCCTTTGAATTTAATATCAAGTTACTAAGAGAAAATAGTGAGTCCTCAATTTTTGTTTACAAGATGTAATCAAAAGCATGTATAGTCATCAAAAAACTGGCACGAAATAAATTTGTGGCATGTCATAGCATAGCATGGAATGCAAATTCACAGTGCTAAAATAAAGGGATAGTAATATACAGATGATTATCATCAATTTTAACTCCCCTATAAGAGAGGCAAGGAAAGAAAATAAATCATTCTGATAAATAGAACAACTAGTAGATCTGCATATACCACATGCTCAGGTCCTAAATCTTATTTATTCTACTTGGCTCTAGTTCTTCAGATTATTGATTAGCTGTTATTCCTTAACACTTGAAATAATTAGCTATGTTGTTTCCTTATAGACGTGGTATAATTCAAGTAGAAAAAATTGATTGCAAATTCAATATAGCATTTTCCAACATTGATGTTAATTCATTATAGCATTTCAATGCAGTTTTTTTTGTCCAAAATCATTATGTACAGAAATATTTCAAAGCATTTCTACAGTTAGCAATTATGATATACAAGCACAGCAAGCATAAAACTTTCAGAGCAAAATAGAGATTAAGTAATTACATTTTTTCAATTAGCAATACAACAAGACATCTTTAGCAAAAGAAGCAAACCTTTAAGAGAACATACGTATAACAAATTACAGCTTTGCAAGTAGTAACACTATTCCACTTGAATTTGAAGTTCGGTAAAATATAAGTATCAATTCAACTATAGTTAGCACTTCATCTTCATTTCAGCCAATTCATATTTAACTATAATCAGTACTTCAACTTAAATTGAGGTAATTCACATTTAGCTACAATTATCACTTCTTCAAATTTTCCAAGTCTTCAAATTTTCTTTTTACTTTAGTTCTTTTTCTTCACTGCTTTTTCAGCTTCTTCAAGAGTTGCATTTATAAAGAAAGTCATGACGTTCCAACTTCTATGTGGATCATTTAGTATGTTATACATCATTTCAGCTCGCATGAGGTTGATATCTTTTTTGCTGTATTCGGTGGGGAGGTTTGAGTCTTTGTCCAAATGTTGAATGAATTTCATGACATATAGAGCACAGTCATTCCTGTTGATTTAAAAAAGAAAAAAAACACCAAAAATTGTTTGTTAACTAGTTATCAATTTATGCTAACAATTTTATCATTACAGACGGACTAAAAATATTTGTACATGGTAAGTATTTAATAATTATGATCTGTTAGAAAAATTGTACATCAGCTTGAGTAACATAGGCTGGATACATAAGGACTTATATGGGTATTTATTATGGAGCTTTCAGATTAATAGAGTAAAAGAGCAGTGGTATAAAAGATGTAATGCTACAACCTTTAGTATTTCTCTTAACATATAAAATTTGGCTTCATATAGGAATGTATGAAGAATTTTTTCAGATCACTGGACTAAAAGGGCAGTGGTGTAATATTATAATGATATGGTCATTTAGCATTTAGAAAAAAATATACGGTAAAATATATTATACATTTTTATTGCTATTATCATTAAGTATTTTGTTAATACTATGTGTATCAATAACCATACATTTCCTACTGCATAATCATAATGCAACATGTCACTTTTTTCGGTTTATTGAACACTGCAACATTGCAATGCTATGATTATTTAGCATTTACATGAAAATAAACCCTGTAATACATTATACATTTTTACTGCTATTACCATTTAGCACTTTTTTAACATACAGTGTACCCCGTCTTCTTCTTTTTCTTTTTTTTTTCTTTTTTTGATGCATTGAACATTATGGCATTGTAATTTTTAATATAATACATGTGCAGTTTACTTGAAGAAGATTAAAAACTTAATAATGCTTACGAGGAAAGGTCTTGCTGTGGACACCGTGGTTGCTTTATCGTCTTCATACCAACTTCCTTATTTAAGATTTTGTTCTCTCTCCGGTTTTCTTGTAATATTTTTTCCACCTTTTTTCTCTGTTACAAAAAATAAAAAAGTAGAGTTAGATTTTTTTTTTCATTTTTTGTTATAAAATATGATCTTACAAGTAGTTGAGATTGTTTGTAATGTTGATTTGATGCCGTTGTTGGTCTTCTGGGCCTTAAAGTATCATAATGGCACCATTGCATTTGGTTGTAATCCAAGGTTAGCAATGTCCAATGATTGATGTAATACAAGGGGAAAAATATCATCTCTGTAAATGAATCCATGACTATATTTTGTACCATAGGGTACACCAATGATCGGACTACATTTTCAATGTCTGTTTGCGATGCATGCTGCAAATGAAAATTGAATATTAGTTTGGTTTTCTATTATATTAAATTTCAAAGCAAATTAACATTGTTTACCATCATAATTGTGCTGAAAGTGTAGTTATGTTCATATGTTGGTATATTTTCAACAAACCAATCAATAATCTACATTAGAAAAAGAATATCGGTTAAGCATATAGTAATAAAGTATTTTGAATTTTTATAACCATTTTATAATAATTATACACTATGAGATATATACACACACACATAGAGACAATGATAGATATATGCTACCATCTTTTAATAATTTCATATACTGTAACGAAAAATTAGCATTTTGTAAGGTCTATGTTGTGTAATCAAAATATTTATAGTCATTCTACATTTTCAGGCTAATATTATACATTTGGTATTAAAAAATATATTGATACAGTTTTTACTAACAAAAATAAAAACAAAACAAAAAATTATATTAGTGGCGTGTTGTTATAATTCAAATGTCACAATGCTAGTGCTAGTTAGCATTTCCTAATCTCAAAATTTATTGATACTATTAGCATTTTCAAATGTCATACCTGTCCATCTGTAAAAATTCTTCAAATAGCAAAGCTTCTAACATGGAATGAACCACTGTTATCCCTCCTTTCTTACCATCATCTTTGTGCCATGCTACCGTGCTATATAATTTGTAAATTTCAAATTATTATAAAATTATAACTCCAATTAAATTATTTAAGTTTTTACTGGGTATGAACTACTTACTTTGATGTGTCCTCACATGCAAAAAAGCTCTTATTATATCCTTCTTCTGTGTTTCTAGCATTTGAAAAAATGTGGCTTTTTACTATGTTTCTTTGATGATATTGCTTTCTTTCAGGTGAGTAATTATCAACATCGACAAATTCTTCCTTCTCATCTTCATCATCCGTGTCAGTTTTTTCTTCATTTTGTTCGTTCTCCTTTGCATATTCTCCTTCATAATCTTTACCTTCTTTATTGTCTTCTTCACTGGTTTCTTCTTCATTTTCTCCGTTGTTATTTTCACTCACCTCATCATTTTCTTTATTGTCTTCTCTTTCATCTTTTTTTCCCTATCTTCATTTTTTACTTGATTTCTTCACTGTGGCCATCTTTTTCTTCTCCTCCTTCATCCTCATTTTCTGTTTTATATTCCTTTTTTCCTTCTTGTTTTTCACCGTCATCTTCACTTTTCACTCTTTTGTTGTGGTACACTATCTCAAACTGATAATGAGGATCTACTTTTGTGACGCCCCACCTCTATGCTCATAATAACAAAGAGTATTAAAAGAAATACTGTCTATTATTATGAAGAATAAGGCTGGATAGAAGCGACCATCCGTAGTTGGCCTTACACTAGTATTGGTTATTTCAATAGGAGTGATATATATTTTTATTTTTCATCTCTTATTTATTTACTCCCATCGACATACCCAATTCCAATATAAAACAAGCTAAGATGGTTCATAATAGTTTAGGACAATATTTATAAAAACAACACAGATACACAAAGAATGCGGAACACAATTAACAAAATCTCATATATATATATATATATATAACTGATGTCAGTTACAATATAGTTGACACAATACATATGATACAACTACAACTGTCGACTCTGGAAGTTATATATACAAGTGCATTATCAACTAATATACATGAATACATATCATCCTATACAATGACACGACTACTACAAAATGACAAAGACAACTTCAAAAGATGTGGAAAGTCTTCATAGCTCGAACAACAACTCAAAGAAGGAAATCTACAACCTGAAATAACTCGGGTCTGACCCGAGTATTAAATTCAAAAGAAAATAATACACGGGTCAGTCTAATTCAAACTCAGTTATTAATGCACAGAAGCAATAATAATCAAATATCAAATAGACGACAATCACAGAAATCTCGTATATCCAACTCCTCGATGAGAGAATCGGATAATGGCAGATATAACACCAAATAGTGTAAATCAACAAACCAGCAATCTCAAAATGATTAATCACATCAAATTTCCGTGTGGCTGTAGTACACGGACGCGTGCACTGCCTTGCCACACAGTACGTGAAATCATCACGATAGTGAGTACTAACAGCAATCAAAATTGTAGAGTCAAAGTGAAACCCAAGCCAACAAAACAGCGTAAACAACAAAAATCTAATTATCGATATGATAATTAGAAAACATATAATCTAATTATCTAAAAGATAATTAGATATCAACAAAATCATCAGCTTAAACCAAAACAGAATACAACTCAGAATATCAAATTGAACCAACGAAACAATTCAACAATCGAAATATCAATTTAATCTGTCAACCCTGCTAGGGCTGTAGTACACGCACGCGTGTACTGCCTCACCACTACAAAACAACTCAAACCCATACTAAACAAGATCAGAGGCAACAAATGAAACAAGTTCAACTTGTATCAAGGAGCATGTGCAAGAGGCAACAGAACTCAAACTAGCAACTGCAGCAAAACTAAATGGAGAAACAAGACCATCAATAGGCACTTCAACAACAACAAGGCTCAACTAAAGTCAGTGCACAAACATATATACATACATATTGATGCAGCGCGAAATCAAAATGAGCAAAATACCTTATGTCGCGAAGAAAAAGAAGCGGCCGATTCCCTAGGTCGCAAACGCGAGCTTCCAGCATCCCTAAATCACGAAGCCCAGCTAGGTCGCGAGTCGCCTCCCTCCCTAAGTCGCGAATGACAGCGCAAACTAAAATTCTCCTCCTTAGGTCGCAAACGACCTATGCCAGCTCTAACCCTAAGTCGTAATCGAAGAACTGCCATTAGGTCGTGGACGACCTTCTTTAGATCGCAAGTTTCCGGTCCTTAAGGTCGCTGAGGAATTGTACATCGCGAATTCCAATAGGTCGTTGTTGCTTAAGTCGCGATGCCAAATTCCTTAGGTCGCGAGAAGATCACTAGGTCGCAAACGGCTTCTTAAGTCGCTGATGATTTTAGGTCGTTGATGCTTGTTTGTTAAGTCGCGAAGTCATTGTCTGAAGCTTATACCGGTCTGTTAGGTCGTGGATGATATGGCAAGAAGTTAAGTCGTAGACGACCTACTTAAGTCGTGAAGAGTGTTAAGTCGTGTGTTTTTTTCTTCTTTAAGTCGTTTGTATTTTCTTTGTTATGTCGAGCAATTGTTAAGTCGTTTGTTTTGTAAATCATTTGTGTTGTAATTTCTTAAGTCGTATGTGATGTTGTTGTAAACCCTATAAATAGGGATGTGATGTCATTGTAAAAGGTTGTTGATTTTGAAAAAAAAAATCGTTTTGTTAGCTTTGTGCTTTCATTCAAATTGGTAGTCGAGTGTAATCTCCTATCTCCACTCTCGGATAATCGAGTGCGCTCGATTCAACGATTGCTGAAGCCGATTCACGGTATCTAGTGCGCTAGATCAACGTCAGAAGAATCGTAGATCTTTAAACACGGTATAGTGCGCTATCAACGTGTTTGAGATAGCTAGAATCCGATATCGTTCGATCAACGGATTTGGGCCATTCAGTATCTTTTACTCCATCGATTGCTACTTTCATCGTATCATCAATTTTTGTATTCCGCCGCTGCGTCATTTGGTATCAGAGCAAGACTTAGCCAATCATAGCTAAGATGAGCCTGTTAGACCAAGGAGAAGTGTTTGATTCAATTTCAACCGAGCCAATTCCTATTGAAGAGTTCAAGCCGAGCGAATTAAGTTTAGGTCGAGCTAGTTGAAACCGTGCATCATTTTGTAGATCAAGTCCGAGTTTGAGTTAGTTGGAGCCGAACCAAATCTTTTTCAAAGCTAAGTATTGAAGTGTGTGTTTGAAGATTCAACAATGCATCCGAGAAGAGGTAATCGTCATCAGAATATTGCCAATGTGTATAGAAGAGAAGATGCTAAGGCAATAGAGCAACGAATTAGTGATAACCTCGAAGAGAAGTTCAATAAAGGTTTTGGAAAGTTGGAGAAGTTGATGATGGATTTGAATCAAAGTCAAAGAGGAAGGTCACCAGTCTTGAACCATGGAGGAAACAAAGTTTCGCCATCGGTTACGGAAGCAAGTAGGGTGTCGTCACAATCTTATCAAGATAAAAGAGAATCTTCAATTTCAATGAGACGAGATCACAATGGTTACATAGATGAGGGGAGAAGAACTCCATGAGAGTTTGACAATGAACCATGTCGTGATGTCAAAAGATCAAGCAGAAAAGATTTGCATGATCATAGAGACATACGTGGACATAGAGACAAAGGGTGTAATTTGCCAAAGCATGAGAATGATCCATTTGGCTAAGGAAAAATATTTTTCAGTCTACCTGTACTATCTTGGGAAAGGTTTGTAAGTTCGTTGTTGATGCGGGAAGTTGCGATAACCTTATCTCTGAAGAAGCCGTTAAGAAGTTAGGGTTGAAGACTGAAAAACACCCTAGACCGTATAAACTGGCATGGATAAAGGAAGGTGAAGAAGTGATAGTGGGAAGACGAGCATTGGTTACATTTTCTATTGGAAAGAAGTACAAAGATGATATATGGTGTGATGTGGTTGATATGGATGTATGTCATTTACTATTGGGAAGTCCATGGCAGTATGATAGAGCTGTACAACATAATAGTCACACCAACAGCTACAGTTTCATGTTCGAAGGAACCAAAATTACCTTAGTTCTTAAGAAGCGTGAACAAGGTGAAAGCAAACCAGAGAAGAAGGAGGAAGCAACTAATTTAGTATCTTCGAAAGAATTTGTTGAAGAAGTGAAAGGTAGTATTGAAGTGGAAGATGAAGTCGAATGTTCTCAACCGCCGAAGTTTGATGAAGATAAAGTAGATTCTTCTCAACCCGCGGAATTTGATGACCATCTAGTTGATTGTTCATAATCCGCGAAGTTAGATACAGATGAAGTTGATGTTTTTCCACCAACAAAGTTTGACGAACATGAAGTTGAAGTTTTTCCACCGGCGAAGCATGATGAACGTAAAGTTGAGAATGTACAACCAGCAAAGTTTGATGAGGATGAGGAAAGTAAGTCAGGAGAGGAAGAGGGTAATTTGTTGGTGAAGGAGGTGGATTCGATTAGTCTATTATCTACAGAAGAGTTTGTTAAAGAATTAGAGGATAGAACGGAAGTGTTTATGTTAAATGGGAATGAAACTAGTAAAGATCTCGAGACTCCTGAGGAGGATGAGCCAGTGGTAAATGAATTCGAAGATGTCCTCACTGCAGAGTTGACCAAGGAGGTACCGCCACTGAGGGACAAACAATATCATGTTGATCAAATACCAGATGCTATTGTTCCACATAGACCACGTTACCATATGTGTCCGACGGAGCTGGAAGAGTTGAGAAAACTGGTTGATGGGTTGCTAGTTGAAGGAAGTCAGTTGTCTACTACAGATTGCAGTTGGCAAAAAAAATTTATCAGAGACTTACATATAGGCAGACACTTGAGCTGTGATCGTACTGTGCAGCTAATCTCAAAATCTTATTTCGAATCGTCACTGAGGCAGGAAGTTGAAAGGCCAGTTCAGCAAAGTCATAATCGACAAGTTTCAAAGAAGACCACGACAAATGCGAGTTTATGTATGCCGTTGCATGTACAGGCTAAATTACGGGAGGATGTTAGTGTGGATTTTGTTTTGGGATTACCGCAAACACAATATGGCAATGATTCTATTCATATGTTGGTTAACCGGTTTTCAAAATTGGTACATTCCATTGCCTATAAGAAGACTGCAGAGGCCGTTAATGTCGTTCAGTTATATTCTAGAAAGGTCTATCGATTTCATGGATTACATGGATCTATTGTTTCGAATAGAGATACTTGTTTTCTGAACCAAATCTGGAAGAGTCTATGGAAAATGGCTGGGACTGAGTTGAAATCTAATAACGTTGAGCATACACAGACAGATAGACAAGCTGAAGTTGTGAACAGATCCCTAGGTAATCTATTGCGATGCCTCGTGGATGATAATTTGAAAAGTTGGGATTCGAAGTTATGTCAAGCAGAGTGTGCACACAACCACACAGTTAATCATAACACTGGGTTCAGTCCAGTCCAGGCTGTTTATTCAACAATCTCTAAAAGACCGTTAGATTTATCAACAGTGCCACCGTAGAGAGGGGTGATTAAACGGATTAATGTTTTTGTGAATGAGTTGCAAGGATGCTACAAAGTTGTACAGGAATGATTTCTTAAGGCAACTGAGAAATATAAGCAATCAGCAGAGATTAAGCAATGAAGTATTGAATGCAAGGAAGGAGATTTTATGTATGCAGTGTTTACCAATGATCGATTTCTTTTTGGAACCTACAACAAGTTAGAAGCTAGAAGGAATGGGCATTTAAAAGTCGTGAAGGGAATTAACGAGAATGTTTATAAATTGAGTTTACCGGATCATCTTCCTATTGCCAACATTGACAATATCAAACACTTGGTTCCATTTCACGAGGATAAGAGTGTTAAAGAAGAAGAAACTTTAAATTCGAGGATGTATTTTTCTCAACCAGGGGAGGATGATGCAGCGCGAAATCAAAATGAGCAAAATACCTTATGTCGCGAAGAAGAAGAAGCGGCCGATTCCCTAGGTCGCGAACGCGAGCTTCCAGCGTCCCTAAATCGCGAAGCCCAGCTAGATCGCGATTCGCCTCCCTCCCTAAGTCGCGAACGACAGTGCGAACTAAAATTCTCCTCCTTAGGTCGCAAACGACCTATGCCAGCTCTAACCCTAAGTCGCAATCGAACAACTGCCATTAGGTCGTGGACGACCTTCTTTAGATCGCAAGTTTCCGGTCCTTAAGGTCGCTAAGGAATTGTACATCGCGAATTCCAATAGGTCTTTGTTGCTTAAGTCGCGATGCCAAATTCCTTAGGTCGCGAGAAGATCACTAGGTCGCAAACGGCTTCTTAAGTCGCTAATGATTTTAGGTCACTGTTGCTTGTTTGTTAAGTCGCGAAGTCATTGTCTGAAGCTTATACCGGTCTGTTAGGTCGTGGATGATATGGCGAGAAGTTAAGTCGTAGACGACCTACTTAAGTCGCGAAGAGTGTTAAGTCGTGTGTTTTTTTCTTCTTTAAGTCGTTTGTATTTTCTTTGTTATGTCGAGCAATTGTTAAGTCGTTTGTTTTGTAAATCATTTGTGTTGTAATTTCTTAAGTCGTATGTGATGGTGTTGTAAACCCCATAAATAGGGATGTGATGTCATTGTAAAAGGTTGTTGATTTTGAAAAAAATTTCGTTTTGTTAGCTTTGTGCTTTCATTCAAATTGGTAGTCGAGTGTAATCTCCTATCTCCACTCTCGGATAATCGAGTGCGCTCGATTCAACGATTGCTGAAGCCGATTCACGGTATCTAGTGCGCTAGATCAACGTCAGAAGAATCGTAGATCTTTAAACACAGTATAGTGCGCTATAAACGTGTTTGAGATAGCTAGAATCCGGTATCGTTCGATCAACGGATTTGGGCCATTCAGTATCTTTTACTCCATCGATTGCTACTTTCATCGTATCATCAATTTTTTTAATTCCTCCACTGCGTCACATATGTATATACACATGTATACATACATGAAGTGACAACACAGCAGTTTGAAACTGCACCTTCAACTCAGACTCGAGTGGGGTAAGAAACAAATATATACCCAATGCAGAAGTGTAAACATTACCATGTAACAGGCAAACAGGTGATGAACACGAAGATGAACCAGCTCACAATGACCAGGTACAAAGACGAAATGATGCAGTGCAAAATCATCAACAAAATTCTAGTGTCAACCAGACAACATGATGAACCAACTAAGTATAAAACAGTAGTAAGTTCACCTAGCCTATTAGATGAAATGCACTTACAAACCCAAAGACATGCACATGTGAAGAAATTCCACCACCCACTAAATTGAAATGCAAGCTAGTAGCTCATACTACAAGTCAGGTCAGAGACCAAAAATGGCCAGAGGTACAAAACTGCTCAAGCAAAAGGCACAGTGGACAATACTAGTTATACATGAAAACACTGAATGCACTAGCGACTGAAACTATCTCGTAGTAATTGAAAGCAAATGCAACCCAGTGATAAGCTACCCAGACTTGTGGCAAGTGGTAAAGTAAATGTCAAGGCCAAAGTCAAGACTGATGTCAACATAAAAATGCTCAAGGTCGACTACAGTTCAATTAATCAAGTGAAACGAAATAGCAATAAGATCAAGTACAACAGGGATGAAACATCACTGATACACTATCCAAGTTCAACTTCACAATGCCGAGCAACAGAGCTACAAAGAAACAAAACTGCAGAGAAGTCACAGTCGAAACGAAATCATACAAAATCAGGGAAATGCAGTTTCGAATCAAAACAATGCCGAGCCCAAGCTCAAAGAAAACAACCCATAACTCGAACAATGGTCAACATACATGTCACAGAGGAAAAAATCAAGACAACGCCCAATTTCACAAATGACCAGAAACTATCAAGTGACCAAAGTCAAATACAAGTATTGAACAAGACATAAGTGCCAGAACCACGCAACAGTAAGAAGATCAACCTCCTCAAATGAATTCAAAAGTAACAGTTTTAAAACATTTCCAAACTTTATAACGAAATCAAAGCAAGGTATAATCGTAGTCAAAATGTAATTAAGCCATATGTGTCTACGAAACCAAGTCGAAGCATAGTATCGTCTATCAAACAAAAGCCCACAAAAATCAAGTGACCGAAGTCACAACAAAAAAATCGAACCCATGCAGATAAATAAAAAAACCAACATCGAATTAAACTCGAACGATCTAAGAGTGAAGTAGAAGTGAGTGGTAGTTCACTCACCTTGGATGAAGCCCCCAAATCTAACAGCCGAAGCCATGGAAATCGCCAATTCACGAAACCTTATCGAAGTCGAACGCCATCAACAGAAGTAGCTGAAGTGAACGAAGAGAAGGGAGCATCGATCGACCAAGCAAGAACGAGAGTCATCATTCGATCGTGCTAAGCAAAGTCGGCCTCTTTGATTTTTAATTAAAGCCCTAATTTTATTTTATTTTTTGCAAAGGGGACGAACGAAATATGAATGAGGCCGCCACCATTTTCTCGTATATGTCTTAGGGTTTTTTCGAATGGGAAAAAGATAAAGGAGGAACGATATAACTCGAGATACACAGTACAATACCCATGGACCAACATTCAAAGCCCAAATGTTTAAAAGAATTCAAACTGGATTCAAAACTCAAATTAACAATTAACAACTAATTAAATCGTCATTTGACGAAAATTAATTGTTATAAAATTCTGGTTTGTTACAGACTCCCCTCCTTATAAAAATTGCGTCCCCGCAATTTTCATAATTAAGGTCGTCAATAACAATTATTTTTCTAACATAAACTGGTTAAGCTAGAAAATAAAAGATGGGAATATAAACGCCAAAGAAATCTTTCAATTTCATAAAAGAAATTTACAAATTCTCAACTAAGTCCAATTATCAGAAGATAATCAAAAGACAGCAAAACTGAATAAATGCAAACATCAACAATATTCAATTACCAATAAATAATTAGAATACAGAAATCACAAAACAGCAATATCTAATTATCAATATGATAATTAGAAAACAACAAAATCTAATTATTAACAAAGTTAATTATGAAACACAAATCACAAATTGCAAACTGCAAATATCTAGTTATCCAACAATTAACTAGAAAACACAAATTCCATAATCAACAAACTCTAACTATTAATAGAAATAGATAGAAAACAGCGATTCAATAAAATCAGCATACTCTAGAATCAATTGGAGACTAGAAAATCTCATAATCAGCGAAATTAGCAATCAACCAATAGTCGATTATCAAAGACGAAAATCAAATCTCAAATCAACATTTATTCGATTATCAAAACGATAATCAAATCACAAATCAACAAGTATTCAATTATCAAAAACGATAATCGAATTTCAAATCAGCAAATGTTTAATTATCAAATATTTAATTATCAAAAGCGATAGTCAGAAAACAAATCAACAATTATCAAATTATCAATTATCTACTTATCAAAAACGACAACAAATATTCGATTATCAAAAACGATGATCAAATCTCAAATCACAAATATTCGATTATCAAAAACGATAATCAAATCTCAAATCACAAATATTCGATTATCAAAAACGATAATCAAATCTCAAATCACAAATATTCGATTATCAAAAACGATAATCAAATCTCAAATTACAAATTTTCGATTATCAAAAACGATAATCAAATTTCAAATTCAACAAATATTCGATTATCACAAATGATAATCAAATTTCAAATTCAACAAATATTCGATTATCACAAACGATAATCAAATTTCAAATTCAACAAATATTCGATTATCACAAACGATAATCAAATTTCAAATTCAACAAATATTTAATTATCAAAAGCGATAATTAAATCACAAATCAGCAAATATCTGATTATCAAAAACGATAATCAGAACTCATATCAACAATTATCTAATTATCACAAGCGATAATTAGAAGCAACAAATATCCGATTATCAAAAACGATAATCAGAACTCATATCAACAAATATCCAATTATCACAAGCGATAATTAGAAGCAACAAATATCCGATTATCAAAAACGATAATCAGAACTCATATCAACAAATATCCAATTACCTGCAGATAATTGGAAACAACAAATATCTAGAAATCAATTAAGAAGACTAGAAAATCAACATAAAAGCTTGGATCGATCCCATCAGATGGCGAGTTTTTAATTCGCCGCACGTGCATCAACAAATGGCCAAAGCCTACCAAGTACTCAACATAATTTTTGGCGCCCAACAAATGACCCGAAGGTCCAACAAATGACCTGGAGGTCCAACAAATGGCCAGAAGGTCTAGTACTGGTATTGACCCGGAGGTCCAACAAATTACCCGAAGGTCCAACAAAGTGGCTCGAAAGCACACGAAATCATCAAATATTTCAATTAACGAGTCCGGAATTAACCGAAATAGCAAACGCACATGTCCCATACCACGTGTTTTACTAAATCGTTTGATTCACTTCATCGTTTCCTTGAAAGTGCAAATTCATCAAAATCATCAAAACAGTAGATATTTCAATTAACGAGTCTGGAATTAACCGAAATAGCAAACGCACATGTCCCATACCATGTGTTTTACTAAATCATTTGATTCTCTTCATCGTTTCCTTGAAAGTGCAAAATTGTGTATTTTGTAAAAATACACTTTACATTCTCAAACGGACAAATCCGGAATTAAGCGAATCAGTAAAAGAAAGGGGTCATAGTCCTCGATTTTGCTGAAACGTTTAAATCGCTTCCTTATTCTTTTGAAAGCGCAAACTGTAAAATTTCTGAAAACAATTTTATTTATTCTGTAAAAATAACAATTCACATTCTCAACTGGACAAGTCCGGAGTTAAGAGAAACAGTAAAAGAAAGGGGTCATAATCCTCGATTTTGCTGAATCGTTTAAGTCGCTTCCTCATTCTTTTGAACACGCAAATTGTTAAAAATTTATAAAACAATTTTCATTTTTAAATGATTTTCCAATCACGTGATTAAAGCAGCAAATCAGTAACAATTTCGATAAAGAAATTGTACTTCTCAAAATACCGTAAAATCGTATCTCAAAATCAGTATTGCGGAATAACCGCTTGAAAATCCACTTTAAAAATTTGACGGTTACTGAAGCCAAAGCGACAGTAATTTTAAAACGTCAAAATCACATCAAAACAATTTACATCAAAATGTAATATCAGTGAATTTTCATTCATCAAAATGTCACAAAACACCGTGCTTCAAACTATAGCATTGGTGTAAAAATTCCGTTATAAAATAACGGCAACAAAATACGTTTCATAACCAAGCATCAGTTCAACGTAAAATAAATGCAATAACGTGCAACTCAAATTTGCACGTACTACAAAATGAACAAAGAAATCATTCGAATATATCTTCAATGAAGGTAATTCAAAACAGCAAAAATCTAATCAACATATGATTAGCATAAAAGAAAACCAGCAAAGATTTCAATAAAAATCACATAACTGCAATTGGTTCGAATCCTCAATTCGGATTCGAAATTCTCAAAGAAACAAAATAATTACAGCTATGTAAACAACCAATGAAATTTATTTCAATTTCTAAATCAAATAGATTATTAGTTATACTCAGCGAAGACAGTTTCACTGTTTCCGCTGCGCACTCTGATAAACAGTACTCAAATCAATCAAATCATCAGAACACAAATTCACTTTTTATTTTTAAATAATGATATTTAAAAACTTTCATCAAAATTTCAAAACTTTAGTTTTGACTCAAATCACAAATAAAACATCGACCAATAGTTGTAACATATGTTCCATCTAAGTTATGTTTTATATTATGTCCGTAAACCCCAAGCTCTGATACCAACTGTGACGCCCCACCTCTATGCTCATAATAACAAAGAGTATTAAAAGAAATACTATCTATTATTACGAAGAATAAGGCTGGATAGGAGCGACCATCCGTAGTTGGCCTTACACTAGTATTGGTTATTTCGATAGGAGTGATATATATTTTTATTTTTCATCTCTTATTTATTTACTCCCATCGACATACCCAATTCCAATATAAAACAAGCTAAGATGGTTCATAATAGTTTAGGACAATATATATAAAAACAACACAGATACACAAAGAATGCGGAACACAATTAACAAAATCTCATATATATATATATATATATATAACTGATGTTAGTTACAATATAGTTGACACAATACATATGATACAACTACAACTGTCGACTCTAGAAGTTATATATACAAGTACATTATCAACTAATATACATGAATACATATCATCCTATACAAGGACACGACTACTACAAAATGACAAGGACAACTTCAAAAGATGTGGAAAGTCTTCATAGCCCGAACAACAACTCAAAGAAGGAAATCTACAACCTGAAATAACTCGTGTCTGACCCGAGTATTAAATTCAAAAGAAAATAATACACGAGTCAGTCTAATTCAAATTCAGTTATTAATGCACAGAAGCAATAATAATCAAATATCAAATAGACGACAGTCACAGAAATCTCGTATATCCAACTCCTCGACGAGAGAATCGGATAACGGTAGATATAACACCAAATAGTGTAAATCAACAAACCAGCAATCTCAAAATGATTAATCACATCAAATTTCTGTGTGGCTGCAGTACACGCACGCGTGCACTGCCTCGCCACACAGTACGTGAAATCATCACGATAGTGAGTACTAACAGCAATCAAAATTGTAGAGTCAAAGTGAAACCCAAGCCAACAAAACAGCGTAAACAACAAAAATCTAATTATCGATACGATAATTAGAAAACATATAATCTAATTATCTAAAAGATAATTAGATATCAACAAAATCATCAGCTTAAACCAAAACAGAATACAACTCAGAATATCAAATTGAACCAACGAAACAATTCAACAATCGAAATATCAATTTAATCTGTCAACCCTGCTAGGGCTGCAGTACACGCACGCGTGTACTGCCTCGCCACTACAAAACAACTCAAACCCATACTAAACAAGATCAGAGGCAACAAATGAAACAAGTTCAACCTGTATCAAGGAGCATGTGCAAGAGGCAACAGAACTCAAACTAGCAATTGCAGCAAAACTAAATGGAGAAACAAGACCATCAAGAGGCACTGCAACAACAACAAGGCTCAACTAAAGTCAGTGCACAAACATATATACATACATATGTATATACACATGTATACATACATGAAGTGACAACACATCAGTTTGAAACTGCACCTTCAACTCAGACTCGAGTGGGGTAAGAAACAAATATATACCCAATGTAGAAGTGTAAACATCACCATGAACAGGCAAACAGGTGATGAACATGAAGATGAACCAGCTCACAATGACCAGGTACAAAGACGAAATGATGCAGTGCAAAATCATCAACAAAATTCTAGTGTCAACCAGACAACATGATGAACCAACTAAGTATAAAACAGTAGTAAGTTCACCTAGCCTATTATATGAAATGCACTTACAAACCCAAAGACATGCACAGGTGAAGAAATTCCACCACCCACTAAATTGAAATGCAAGCTAGTAGCTCATACTACAAGTCAGGTCAGAGACCAAAAATGGCCAGAGGTACAAAACTGCTCTAGCAAAAGGCACAGTGGACAATACTAGTTATACATGAAAACACTGAATGCACTAGCGACTGAAACTATCTTGTAGTAATTGAAAGCAAATGCAACCCAGTGATAAGCTACCCAGACTTGTGGCAAGTGGTAAAGTAAATGTCAAGGCCAAAGTCAAGACTGATGTCAACATAAAAATGCTCAAGGTCGACTGCAGTTCAATTAATCAAGTGAAACAAAACAGCAATAAGATCAAGTACAACAGGGATGAAACATCACTGATACACTATCCAAGTTCAACTTCACAATGCCGAGCAACAGAGCTACAAAGAAACAAAACTGTAGAGAAGTCACAGTCGAAACGAATCATACAAAATCAGGGAAATGTAGTTTCGAATCAAAACAATGCCGAGCCCAAGCTCAAAGAAAACAACCCATAACTCGAACAATGGTCAACATACATGTCACAGAGGCAAAAATCAAGACAACGCCCAATTTCACAAATGACCAGAAACTATCAAGTGACCAAAGTCAAATACAAGTATTGAACAAGACATAAGTGCCAGAACCACGCAACAGTAAGAAGATGAACCTCCTCAAATGAATTCAAAAGTAACAGTTTTAAAACATTTCCAAACTTTATAACGAAATCAAAGCAAGGTATAATCGTAGTCAAAATGTAATTAAGCCATATGTGTCTACGAAACCAAGTTGAAGCATAGTATCGTTTATCAAACAAAAGCCCACAAAAATCAAGTGACCGAAGTCACAACAAAAAAATCGAACCCAGGGAGATAAATAAAAAAACCAACATCGAATTAAATTCGAACGATCTAAGAGTGAAGTAGATGTGAGTGGTAGTTCACTCACCTTGGATGAAGCCCCCAAATCTAACAGCCGAAGCCATGGAAATTGCCAATTCACGAAACCTTATCGAAGTCGAACGCCATCAACAGAAGCAGCTGAAGTGAACGAAGAGAATGGAGCATCGATCGACCAAGCAAGAACGAGAGTCATCATTTGATCATGCTAAGCAAAGTCGGCCTCTTCGATTTTTAATTAAAGCCCTAATTTTATTTTATTTTTTGCAAAGGGGACGAACAAAATATGAATGAGGCCGCCACCATTTTCTCGTATATGTCTTAGGGTTTTTTCGAATGGGAAAAAGATAAAGGAGGAACGGTATAACTCGAGATACACAGTACAACACCCATGGACCAACATTCAAAGCCCAAAATATTTTCTTAACCAAATGTTTAAAAGAATTCAAACTGGATTCAAAACTCAAATTAACAATTAACAACTAATTAAATCGTCATTTAATGAAAATTAATTGTTATAAAATTCTGGTTTGTTACAACTTTTGCCTATCTTTTTTTTATTTTAGTCTTTTAATCATTTAAGGAGGTGAGATATTTTTCAATCGCTGACTTCTTCTTTCTTTCTTATCATCTTGTTTATCTTCTTCTTTATTTTCTTCTTGATGTACTTCAAAATCCTGTGTGTTCAACAGCTTGAACGATGGAAGGATAATACTTTCAAAAGCTTCCTTTAGTTTTCTTTTTTGTTCCTCTTTCTCAAATTGTTGAAGTTTTGATTTCAACAATTCCATTTCTTTCTCCATTACAGTTAACTCCTTTTCCCTCTGTTTTCTTACTTCTTTTTCCTTCTCTAGATCTCTTTTCGTTTGATCCAAATTGTTTTCCAACTGTTTAATGTGGTAGCTTTGTGTTTGAATTTGTTTTTCTTTGTCACTCAATTCTGATTCTTCTTCAACATCTGTTTCATTTTGTTGTTGTTTCGTTTCTATAATTGCCAATTGCAATTTGGAAGAATCAAGCAGTAGCCTTTCTTTGACTGTTGTATTTTTTAGTCCAATTGAGATCTGTATTCAATGAGCATCACAGACTTTATTAATGCTAAAATTATGTAGCATTTTCAACTAATGATTCTGTTTCAGTAACATGTATTATGTTATAATGCTATCATCATCTAGCATTTTTTTTCCGTTTATATGTATGTTTGCATAATCTAGTGCATCAAAAAAATTGCTAGCACTATATAGCATTTTTTTATAATTTTATTTTTATCTAGCATTTTTTTCCTGTTTATATGTAAAAAATAAGTAACAGTCAATATTAGATGTATATACCTTTTTGCT
Source organism: Allium fistulosum (assembly GCA_030737815.1). Taxonomy (NCBI): domain Eukaryota; kingdom Viridiplantae; phylum Streptophyta; class Magnoliopsida; order Asparagales; family Amaryllidaceae; genus Allium; species Allium fistulosum. Next base: position 267,542,575 of record CM060904.1, on the reverse strand, counting down.
TTCCACATTCTTTAGATAGTCTTTTGAGACTATGTTTTTCATCCCATTCAATGACCATTTAGCAAATCTTGCTAAGTCCTTCGACCATTCCTTCCTTGGCTTCATCATGTCCACGTGTTCACATAAAAAATACTAATATATAAAAAACAAAAATGTTATTTCACAATTTATTATAATATAATAGAATGTAAAATTATTTTCTTACCAATGGTATCATCGAGCAACCTGACATATTCCTTGGCTTTTGCTTGAAAAAATTTAATGCTTTAATCAAAGAATAGTGAATGCTTAAAGGCCATGAAACTTGATTCATTTTTTTCAAATCAATTGCATATTGGAGATATCCCCAACTTAACATTCTTTGATTGTCAGGGGAAAAAATGTAATGAAAGAAAGAATGATGATAAATTTTGGTAAATTGTTTTCTTCTTCTTGAATTTCTTTGTCTAATTCTTTCTTTATCTTTTGAATAATAATATCTCTTGTTATATGGTCAATTATGCCAAAGTTTCTTAAAACAAATTCTTGGCAGTTTTCAGGTGTGCTTTGAAAAGAAATTTTAGGAAGTGGAAAAATGTTTTTTCCTTGCATTGGTAAACCAAAAATTAAAGAAATGTCTGCTATTGTTATCTATAATTTTTTTCCTCCTACAATAAAACACACTTCTTCAACACATTAAGAGTCTATTAAATCATCTAAATCTTTTGAACATTTTCTAATGTTTTTGCTTCCTATATCACCTTCGAAGAAAGCATTAAAAAGTTGTAGAAAGGTGTTTGTTTTAAAAAATTCAACTGATTTTCAGTAAAACCTTTTCTTTTTTTAATCTTTCAAGCATTTTAACCAAGGCGGATAAGCTACACCTATACTGCATAGTTTCCTTATCTGCTCTCTTTCTTTTAGGTGTTTTACTGTCCTCTACTTGTAGTGAAGATTTTGTACTCTACAAAATACAAATAATGAAACAATGTTAGCTATATTTATGCAAAATTATTTTGTAGACTTGCACAGTAAATAAATTATGATGGTACAATAAGCAAGTATTTAACATTAATAAGCAATATATAAACCATGATGCTATAGTGATTTAGCATTTCTTGTAACATTAGAATATGTTTACCAAAGTAGATTAAGATGATAACTAGTCTTAGCATTTTTACTAGATGCTGGTTTCTTTAGCAATTTTGGAAATGATTGTAATTTATGCAATACCTAAACTTTAATGCTACAGTGGATTTAGCATTTATTGTAACAGTGGATTCTGTTTTCAAATTAAATTAAGATGATAAATAGTTTTAGCCATTTTACTAGATGCTAATTTATTTAGCATAATTAGAAATGATTTTAATTCATAAAATAGCTAAATCAAAATGCTACAGTGTTTTGGCATATTTTTGTAATAGTGGATTTTGTTTTCAAATTAAATTAAGATGATAACTAGTCTTAGCATTTTTCCAAAATGCTAATTCCTTTAACATTATTGGATTTGATTGTAACTAGTCTTAGCATTTTTAATGGATGCTAATTTTTATTGGAAATGCTACAGTTATTTAGCATTTCTGCACAATTAGAATATGTCTACCCAATCGAATTAATATGATAACTAGTCTTAGCATTTTTACTAGATGCTAATTTATTTAGCATAATTAGAAATGATTTTAATTCTTAAAATAGCTAAATCATAATGCTACAGTGTTTTAGCGTATTTTTGTAACACTGGATTTTGTTTCCAAATTAAATTAAAATGATAACTAGTCTTAGGATCTATCCTAAATGCTAATTTCTTTAGCATTACTGCATATGGTTGTAACTAGTCTTGGCATTTTTTTTATGGAAGCTAATTTTTATTGGAAATGCTAGAGTTATTTAGCATTTCTGCATCATTAGAATATGTTTACCCAACCGAATTAATATGATAACTAGTCTTAGCATTTTTACTAGATGCTAATTTATTTAGCATAATTAGAAATGATTTTAATTCATAAAATAGCTAAATCATAATGCTACAGTGTTTTAGCATATTTTTGTAACACTGGATTTTGTTTCCAAATTAAATTAAAATGATAGCTAGTCTTAGCATTTTTCCTAAATGCTAATTTCTTTAGCCTTATTGGATATGGTTGTAACTAGTCTTAGCATTTTTAATGGATGCTGATTTTTATTGGAAATGCTATAGTTATTTAGCACTTCTGTACCATTAGAATATGTTTACCCAATCAAATTAATATGATAACTAGTCTTAGCATTTTTATTAAATCAATGAGTAAAATCTGATAAATTAGTCAAATGCAACTAATAGAAAACAAAACAGGTTTAAAGTGATGAAAGATAACAACAATAACTTTGACTGATTTGATTTGGTTACTAAAATACAGTGATTTCAGTATTCTGAATTCAGATCAAATGAGTCATAACAAACTTCAATAGTAACATAATCGTTGTTGCTGAAGTCAAAAAACAATGATAAAACCACAGCATAAAATCACAATAGAGTTTGACAAAATCATTCAGTAACACTACATATTTCGACAATAAAGATAAAATCGCAGCACAATACGTTCGCTAGACAAAAAGGATGAAATATAATATAGCATTTCTTATAGAATAATTCTAAATCGGCAATATATATAGAATAATTCAGTATTATACCTGTTTTTGCATTTTCTTCTTCATTTCTCTAGTCTTCCTAGCCTTTGATGCTGCTAAAGATAATTTTGACGATACAATTTGGGATTTCAATTTTAGTGAAGAACTAGGAGACTGATTGTTGGTCGATAGAGAAGATTTTGATCTAGTTTCCATTAGAATGTACGAACGATTTAAATGAGTTTGTCGATTTGTCGTTTTGAATGTGTTTGTCGATGTGAATTTGTTCTGGATGAAGAATTTGAAATGATTTCAGATGAAAACGACTGCAAAACCCTGATTTGGTAAAACCCTAAAGACGAAAACAATGTCACGTTGTTAGTTTGAAAAGGCGGGTCCTTCGGTCCAAATAATTAAACTCGTGGTCTAGTAACAATTTTTTTTAATAGGTTTGTCCTTTTAACTAATTTCCTCATTATGTATTTAATCAAGTTTTTTTATTTTTTTCAAACAAAACTAATATCAATATTTTATTTATTTTTAGATTGAAGTGATGCAAAAGGAAAATAATGAAAACAATTCTAAATGAAATGAAAGGTAATAATGGAAATTTTTTTAATAATTTTGTCTAAAAATTTAGTACAAATCAAAAGTTTCTCCCTTTATCAAATATTGACTTTTATGGAAAATTTCTCAACTTTTATTCCCATTAACCAAATCACTCCCTTTTAACTCTTCCCTTTAATTAGTTTCCAATTTTGCATTCAATCTATTCCCTATAATATTACATGTCTATGTACTCAATCCCAATCTAAAATATATTCTATAATCTTTTCTTTTGTTCCTTCACTTTATTTTCACCTTAATCCCGAGCTTCACACGAACTCTAAAGGGCATCATAATTTCTACTGTATATATTTAAGTTGGACCTTTAGCCCATTTGCTTTGGTCTTTCATTTCACTTACTCTTTAGTCTTGGACTCCTCAAGATCTCAAAACCAATTCATAATTTTAATTACATACTTCAATCATCATAAATGGTCACATAATTTAATTGCAATTAGGATTTGTACATAGAGGATATATCCACCGAATTAACTACAATTTTTATTACTGTTTACAATTCTTTCTTTATGTTCCATCTATATAAACAATTTTCTTTGAATTATCTCAAATATTCACTTTTTATTGAAATTACATTTAAAGAAAAGTCTGCACAATATTTAGAATTTAAATTATAACATGTTTATAGTTTTCTTTTCTTTTTGTTTCCTAAAATAAGAATAGTTTGTATAAGGTACTTTTACAAATTAAGTCTGGATCATGATATTTGATGCATGATTAAAATATTAAAAGTGAATTCAATATTCTGTTTGTTATACGTAAAAAATGAAATTAATGTCAACCATATTAAACTAATTTGCTTTTATATGTAATTTGCATGTTTATATATGAATCATTGTTCTTCAAATATGCCAAATCTATTTGTAGGTAGATACAGTGAAAATAAAGATGGTTAAAAGTTAAATTCTTTATGTTGAACCTTTTGAAAAATAATGGATAGTATCTAAATTATATCTGAATATTAAAATAAATAAAAATAAACAAGCTAGAAATTTTAACGATTGAGCAGTTTTTCACTATAAAATTTTGTCATTCGACATTTTAATAAATTCAAGTGTGACAGCTATTTCAAAGACACTAAAAGTGATTTCAATAGCTTATTGTTATATATCAAAGATTATGCAATTTGGAGGCTTATTTATGAATCGTTTGTTTTTTTATTATTCCCATCTCATTTGCTGGTAATTAGACATGAAAGTATTTTATGCAATTTGGAATATTAAAAGTAATTTTTACGTTATTACATTTTGTAAGTACATTTTGCAAATACCTTTTGCTATTGGATTGGATTTTCTATGATATTTCATTGAACTCTACGATATTGTGCTTAAAAACCATTTTCCCCCTTTTTAACATCATTTTAAAATTTCTTCGGTCTACATTTCAATCTTCTCATCCTAGGGCAATCTGGAATTTTTTTAATGAATTTTTGCTAGATACATTTATATTTTACGTAATTTTTTGTTAGAAAAAATTTAGTGTAAAGAATATTTTGTTTATTTAACCATATCAGTGTAGATATCTATTTAAAGTTACGATCTCAAAGCGGGAAACTCGCTTTATATTATAATTATTTGATCATTTTTGTATTTTGGAATCACCACTACAATTATCAATATCACATTTTAACTATTTTGGTTTATGTAACTTTAGAATATCATGTGCATAACACGGGTTCACACTCGTTAATGATAAATCACCTCCATATCCATAAACAATTGGACGTCCTCTTGGAATTGCATTTCATGACAACAAAAGTTTTCCGCTCTCAGCCAATCACTAAGGCATACTAATGATTTAACTATTTTAGGAGACAATGAAGCCCTAAAAGGATTAATGTTAACTTTCGCTGGTAGCTGTTGAATTCGGCTATTTTTGAAAACATTTGATGTTTTATTTGGTTACCTTTCAACCAATCTAACATATGAAAATTCCTACTTGTAAGGTTTTCAAATGAATCATGTAAATATTGGTTAACCTGATTAGTTAAAATGATTTTCTTCTCGTCTTTTTTGTTGAAGCCCTTTTAAAGTTTTACTTATAAGATTGTCATCGAATTGTTCATAAATTTCTTCAATTCCTATAACATTATTGGATCCAGTTACATTTGCTATATTCATACTCTTTCCATATTCATCATATAACTCATTTAAAGCATGTTTTATAATATCAAGAAACTCGTTCACTTTCCATCACTCAAACCTATATCGAGAAAACTAGTCTTCAAAAATTGGTTTTCGTACCTTGGATCCAAAAAATGTGGTATAAAAATGACTTTTATTAATTACTTTGCTACCCCAAATTTTCCGAATTTAACTTTCATCAATTTCGCCACAATTTGCAAACTGGAATCATGAATATTGTTTTGATTGCATGTGAACTAATATAACCTCATCAAAAATTAAGAACTAACAGACACTCTTTGTTCCACTTGGTTTCAATGTAGTTTTGTAAAATCCCTTCAAAAACTCAACTAAAACCCAACCTCTCCCCAATTCTCTTTTTTTCCTTATGGACCCATTCTTTTTTTTTAAATCTTTTTTATGTGACCACCTCGTTAAAAATATGTTTTAATTTGTTTATCTTCTATACACATTCTATTAGATACATTTCAAAATTTGTAAGCAATATGAAGCACTTTAAATATCGTATTCCATCTTGTAGGGGCAATCAAATTAAACAATAGCCACCTTATCTATTTTCATCAACTTGAACAATATCAAGCATTTTAAATATCTTTAACTGCTTCACAATGAAACTTTAGCTCATATTTAACTATTAAATTTAATACATGACAAATACATTTCAAATTTAAATATTATCCATTAAGCAGCAAAGAATTAAAACATTATAATCTTCTACTTATATTCGTTAGCATTAGCATTATCAACAGTAATGGTATTGTTTTTATCTATTGATCATTCATTCAAACAATGTTCTAATACCCTTCCTATTTCATCATTTTTGTGGTTATTGTGCTTGGTAAAATCTATGATTCTTTTGTTTAATTTTCAACCAAAATATGCATAATTACCATGTAATTGATGTTTTGAACGGAAGTTCAAATATCGATAGTGATGCTAACTCTTTGATTTCTTACTGTACTTTTAAACTTTAGGTTAGTAGAATCACATAATTGAAGCTATCTAGATCTTGTTGTGCACAACTTTTACAGTATATAAATTAAAACACAAGCAACACCATACTCTTACAGAAGAAGAAAAAATAGGAACGATAAAATTATTAAATATAAATGACCATCTACAACAAACTATAAATATCCTTAGACACTTTGATCCTCTAAAAATTGAGATTGAGACTAGCTAAGTATTGATTTCAAGCCTTGCTTGATCTTTCATAAGAGGAAAACTCCAAGAGGAATCAAGTTCTCATAAAACACATAAAACACCACGCTTGATGCAAGAAATGGAGCTAAAACTAGAAAATAGATCTGCCACTCTGTAAAAGAGAAAGAGAATATTATAGTAGGTTCATGAAATGTTTATAATAGTAAAAACAATACTAAATCATCCCGTAATACATGAAGTTAGATGTTTTTTGACTAATACACTGAAATTTCACAAATTATTGGCTGCAACTTATTATGTACAATTGCAAAGAAATGATCATGTGAAAATCACATGACCTGTAAAAACTCAATATTATGGTCATTTGATTTAAATATTTAATAAATTTTAGATATTTAAATATTTTGATTTTGGAATTTAATACTTGGAATTCAATATTAGTGATCGATTAAATATTTGAATTAAGAGTTGAATATTTGAATGGTGAACCAAATATGAATTAAATAGATTTAATAGTGCCATTTAACTACTTTTAATTAATAAACGATAATGGTGAATCATTTTGCAAATTTATTATAATAACAAATGATTCGTATATAATAAATAATAAGAAAAATCAAATTGTAATAAAACGACCCGGAATTTCACTTCTTTGATTTGCGAATATTTAATTAATTTTAAATATTCAAATAAATGTTTTATAATGAAAATAAAACTTTTTTACTAAGAAATAATAATGGTGAAATAGTTTTAAAATTTGTTTACAAAAATATATAGTTCGATGAAAAACGGAAAATTTGATCAGAAACCGTTTTCCGAATTTTCGACGTTTCATCATATAAAAGTTATTTGAAATGTTGTGTACACATTTATATATATATATATATATATTCAAATATATGCAATGTTATAAACATAGATTAGTAATTTTATTAGGGTTAATTGTAATTAATTAAGTTAAGAAAATGATGATGTGACACTTTGGCAACTATAACAAAAAAATAAAAAGAGAATGTCACATCATTAGGAGACATAAGTACATTGGAGTACTTATGCATGTTGACTTTGATTTGATGGGAGAGTGGATAGGTGTGGCTGAAATGGATGAGGTAGAGGAGAGGGTGTGACATGGCATGCATGTGTGGAGGGTAAAGTATATGAAGGTCAAAAGGTAATTTGCTATTTCTATTTCATATAAAACTAATTTTTCACCTTTCTTACTCTTTTTTTTTCATTTTCCCTTCTCTTATCTCCCATAAAGCTTCATGAAAACTTTTAATGGCTTCAGAAATAAATTTTCATGTTTTAAGATTTCAAAAATTAACTTTTAAATGTTTTATAAACTTGTTCAAAGGTTCCTTCTTTTTCATTTAAATTTCTTCCATATTACCCAAAATGGTTTCGGCCATAACTTCTTACAATAAACTCCAAAACTAGATTTTATTTCCTTCCAAACCATGTATATTTCTAGTGGCTACAACTTTGTAGTTTAGCCAATTTTCTTAATTCGAGCTTAGATGCTACAAAAATTAATTTTTTTGCAAGAGTGTTTTTGAACCTAGATTTTGATATCCGGAAATACCCCTCACTATTTTGGCTATAACTTCCTCAACATTTAACTTTTTGAGTAAATATTTTTTTAAATGGTAGAAGAAAGAATAATCTAAAACTTTCTCTTTGACCACCTTCCCAAAATCTTAGAGGAACGGGTCCAAAATTCGAGTGCAAAACGACCCATTTTTGAGAAGAATTTATGGTTTTCCAAGCTTTCCGAGCGCTAAAGTATTTCAAGTTTTCAAAACCTTTGGTGAGTTTAACTCACATTTAATTTCATTATTCATATTAATGATGTTAAAATCATTTATTGATTATTTGGATGTTAGTTAAAATTGTTTGATTGCTTGTTTGGTTGAATTTCCATTTGGAAAATGCATGACATATTAATTTGATCGTTATAAACGCATATGATTACCTATATATTATCGGTAACCATTGTTTTGCAGGAAAAATCTATAGTGAGACACAAAGGGGGTTTCTCGACCATAATTTATTTATTTACATCATTATGTTGTAATATTGATGGTTTATTTAAATTAATTACTGATATTCCCTTTTATAGTTTAAATGTCGTTATAGCGAATTTTGCTATATCGTCATTTATTAAATTTCAACCCAAGAACCCTATCATATGAACTTGAGCTTGTATTTTCGCTAAAAATAATATTGAAAATTTATTAATCATTTTGGTTAATGATAGTTTAAATTAATTAAACTTTTAAATTAATTAATTTGAGAATAATTAACCAATTTAATAAATGATGATTAAAAATTGGTTTATCTTTAGATTTTATTCATCATTTTTGCTAATGATGTTTTATTCTTAATTAATCGTTTTAACTAATGATTATTTGAGTTTAATTAATTTTTTTAATTAAGGATAACGGAGTTTGATTAATTTGTAGAACTCAATTAATTATTTTAATTAATGATGATGGGATTAAACTAATTATTTCAATTAAGGATAATTGAAATTAATAATTATTTAATGATATTGAAAAGTAATTAATCATTTTAAATAATGATAATTAAATTTTATTAATCATTTTAATTAATGATTGTCTTAAATTTAATTAATTGTTTTAACTAATGATTTTTGGAATTTAGTTAAATCATTTTAATTAATGATGTTTTATAATTAAATAAATCATTTTAACAAATGATGTTTTAATTAATCGGTTTGACCAATGAAGTTTCGATTTAATTAATCCGATTAATTTATGATTATTTTGAACTTAATTAATTGATTTAATCAATGGAATTAGAATTACTTATCATTTTAATTAATGATGTTTGAGATTAATTATTCATTTAATTATTGACTATTTGAATTTAATAAATCTTTTTATTTAATTGATTTAATAAAGGTGATTAAAGTAAGTTAACTAATATAATAAAAATTACTTTAATAAATTGATTTAAAGTTAATAGACTGATTTAATAAAGATTTAAAAGTTAATTTACCAATTTATAAAAGTGTTTGGAAATAATTATCTATTTTATTATAGATAATGAATTGTTTATTTAACGGGATTTTAAGTGGGATTAACTATCTTTCGAGATAATTAATATTGTTTTTAAAGTTAAAATGGAATTGGAACTCGATCATTGGGATGTTAAGTTGGATAATCTTCTGGGTGTTCGGTCTGATGTTGGTTTAGGCCTTCGGGGTCGTGCACTTGGAAAAATTATTCTCTTAATGTTTTAACAATCTAGAACTAATTCTAAAAGTGTTTAACCAATACAGAAATCAAGCCAAAAAGTTTAGTTCATTTTTAAAAAGAAAAAGTTTGATTCATTTATGGAAATGAATTATTTCTGTAAAGGCGAATCACTTATATGGAAACGATTTATTTGTATGATTAGCACTAAACATTGACGAAGTGCACTTATCGCTATTTCGAAAGTTAAGAATAATCGTGGGACATGACTTTGAGGTAACACTGCCTTGACTTGTATGGTATTATTGTTAACCCCAAAATAGTACAAGTTCCGCGTTTGCGGCGTGGTCTCACAGAATTTTTATATATGTTTCCCCTTATTCGAGTTATCTCACGCTGGTATTTCCAAACTGATTCGGGTGTTATTTATTTATAATGCTCGGGTCAGACCGAGTATTTTCCCAGGTTGCCTTTGGTGTTATGGAAATCATGGAGGGGAGCTAAAGATTCACCTATCGTAGTATTTTATTTTCCGCTGTATTAAATAGTATACCTATCGGCATTTGTAAGATCAAGATTTTATAAATGTCATGCTGATACGGTTTGTTTTAACTCTGATGGACTTTGTATTTTTAAAAGACAGTTTCTACTGTCTTTGTTATATTATATGTTGTCAATTCGGTTGTGAGATTCTGTTTTCTTTGTACTCTGTTCTTTTCTTTTTATTTTCCCTAACAATTTGCCCTTTTGTCGATTGGATGCATGACATTGGAACACAGTGGTAGTGTTCGGTGTCGACTTTCGATGGTCAAAATGGCGGGTCGTTACAAAGAGGTATCACAGCGCAAGGTTAAGCGAGAACCTTGGCTTTGGTAGGGGTTTGGCTCATTAGAGATAGGGTAAGTGACACCCTAAAATGAGTTTGAGAGTATTATATATACGAGAGCGTATGTGTTAATGTTATAAAAAACGTATTATGTTAATTGGTATATTGAGTTTTTATGAATTCTGGTCGAGACGTAGGATGCCACGGTATCAATAGGGGTTTCTAAACACTTGACCAAGGCCAACGGACATGGTATTGAAAATTTTGAAAATTTTGGCAAATTAAATATTTTGCCTAGGATTATATTTTATATATATAAAGGGATAATTTTCAAAACTCTATATAGTTACATAGTGTGTTGGTTTAAATGTGATAATATTTATTTATTACCACTATTGTTTGTTCGGTTATGCTTACCTTAAATGAAAAGCATAGACTGTTGTGTGTTGATTGCTAAATTGTGCTCGATTTATTTCGGAGTGTTTATCGCTGGATTTAAAATGTACCCTCTGTGAATTAATTTTCACAATTTGACTATAAAGGTGTTCGAAGAAACTGTTAACTTGAAAATTCACCTTTGTATAATGGTGGGTTAAGAATTTAACTTTATAAAAAGTTGTAATATAATCTAAATAGTGGAATAAGATAAATATTGAAGATAATTCTATTATACCGAAGAAGGATTATTATAATATGAAATGATTTTTATAAAAAGAAAGTTTTATATAAATTTAGTTTGAAAAACATGTTTAAAAAGGATTTTTGTATCCAAATCCCAGAAATTTTGAAAAATAATTTCAAAGCAATTTTTGAGAAATGAAATAGCTTTACTTTTGAAAATATTAAAATAGAAAATAGATTGGGAAGTAAAATTTGAAATGGAATGCATTTTCTTTGGGATAATTAGGAGGATATTGTTTTGATTGGTTTTGTGTTAATTTGAATAATCTTCTAAGTGACGATTAGATGTTTGCTTAGGCGAACTTGTGGAATACTTGGTAAATTATTCTCATTATCATTGTGCGATCGAAATGAGTTAACCCAAATAAAACCAAAGTGAGTTTTAATAAATAATTTGTTCGAAGTTATTATATATAAAAATATATGAAGTATGCTTTCAAAGATAAGTTTTAAATTTAAACCAGGTATCTAATTTTTAAGTTCCCTAAAGGGGAATTGGTTTCAAAATAAAAAGTAATTCTAATAAGAGATTGTTTGGATAAATAAGATTTTTCCCTTAGATAACATACGGGATAAATTAGAAACAAGTAAATTGGGTTAAATTAATAAAGATGGTTTTGATAAACATTGTTTTTATTAAAACCATATAATTGATTGAAACATCTAAGTAGTATGAACTACTTGTTGAATGAGTCAACCCATAAATATTGTTTGTTTTAACACTTTAAGTTAAAAAGGTTAATAGGTTGACTCAGTTTTAAGAAATCATAAATTGATTTGATCTCCATCTAGTTCTTTGAAAAAGTTAAAACAAAAATTAATATGTACTCTCAGGATATAAAAGAATATTATATAAGTAAATAAAATAGGATAAGTTATTATTTGATGTTTATAAAGCAATAACTTTATATGATATTTTAAAACTAGGGTGCGAAATTATGAGACAACTCATAAATAATTTTAGTATTGAATAAAATACTAAGTGAAAATATAAGTGAATTAGAAATTTTTTAATGTAATTAAGAAATTAATAAAATGTAGAGTATAACTTTTCATTTTGTCCGAGTGAGTTTGAATAATCTTCTAAGCAATAACCAAAGTTATTAAGCAAGACGGTATACATAGATAATTATCTATATTTTTGGACAATTAAGAAAGTTTTGAACTTAAGCTAAAAAAATTATTAGTCATTTGACATTTTAAAACAATGTTAAGTGATAAGTTTTCCCTTGTGGAATTTAATTAATTAGATTAGATTGAATTGAATTGATTGGTTGTATGATTTCATATATGATTGTCTATAGAGTTTAAGTTTACATATAAAGGATTTTTACTTGTTTTTATTAAAACCTAAATCCCGGTGACTTTGAAAAACGTAATTTTTGAAGATTTTAGGAAAGGAATGGAATTTATTCACTCTAGTTGATACTTTTGGAGGAACTGGAATACCACTGGACGCTCCATGTTGTTTTGATTCTAGAGTTTCACCATCATTTATTTGGAAGGATCCCTTCCTTGTCATTTTGATTTTGAGCTTTGATTTTTCTCATCTAAAAAAATTAAAAATAAAATTTTGAATCGAAAAATCCGGGTATTTAAATCTAAATTTGTCATCTAAAAAAATTTGGATGCATGTCATCTATTATAGTATATCCTCTTATTTGTCGCATATGATTGAGATATGGTTGTTGGTTGCATGTAGATTTATATCATGCTAGTTTTTGCATGTAGAGCGACATCATATTATTTTCGTCAACCTGATTTTCTTTTAGATTTTTTTAAGTACAGGCATGCAAGAGATTGCTATCGATTCTTGTGCACATGCATTTGAATAGAAGATAATAAATTACTTGCCAAAATATAAATCAAACGCAAAAAGGTACGTAATAAATTTAGAAAACTTGAATTTGTTGATGATTTTATGCCCCGGATATGGGAGCCACTTGGTTTTGTTTTCTTTGATTGGTTTGGAGCCCGTAGAGGCGATTTATAGTTGTACCAACTAAGACATGCAAAGGAGACGCTGGTGAAATTTCCAAAAAATTTTGATAATTTTTGGATAACTAAAATTTAAGAATTTTTGATAATTTTTGGATAACTAAAATTTGATTTTTGAGTTATAACTTGGAATGAATGAGTGGAAGGGAAATATTTGTGATAGGTGAATGTATTTTAAAGATTTGAAAATTTTGGAACCCAATTCCAACTAATTTGTTTTGAAAAGTTAATAAGTTTAATGACCCATTCTAATTAATAGTTTTAAACTTTAGGGTTTGGAAACATTTTCTTCATTGGGAATTTCAGGGACGAAATTCATTTAAGGGGGGAGAATGTAACAACCCAAATTTCTGGTCATTTAATTTTAAATATTTAATTAATTTTAAATATATAAATATTTGGATTTTGGAATTTAATACTTAGAATTCAATAATAGTGATCGATTAAATATTTGAATTAAGAATTAAATATTTGAATGATGAACCAAATATGAATTAAACAGATTTAATAGTGCCATTTAACTTCTTTTAATTAATAAATGATAATGGTGAATCATTTTGCAAATTTATTACAATAACAAATGGTTCGAATATAATAAATAATAAGAAAAATCAAATTGTAATAAAATGACACGGAATTTCACTGCTTTGATTTGCGAATATTTAATTAATTTTAAATATTCAAATAACTGGTTTTATGATTAAAATAAAACTCTATTTAATGATAAATAATAATGGTGAAATAGTTTTTAAAATTTGTTTACAAAAATATACAGTTCGATGAAAAACAGAAAATGTGACCGAAAACCGTTTTCCGAATTTTCGATGTTTCATCGTATAAAATTTATTTGAAATGTTGTGTACACATTTGTGTATATATATATTCAAATATATGCAATGTTATAAACATAAATTAGTAATTTAATTAGGGTTAAGTGTAATTAATTAAGTTAAGAAAAGATGATGTGACACTTTGACAACTATAATAAAAAAATAAAAAGAGAATGTCACATCATTAGGAGACATAAGTACATTCGAGTACTTATGCATGTTGACTTTGATTTGGTGGGAGAGTGACTAGGTATTGGCTGAAATGGGTGAGGTAGAGGAGAGGGTGTGACATGGCATGCATGTATGGAGGGTAGAGTACATGAGGGTAAAAAGGTAATGTGCTATTTCTATTTCATATAAACCTAATTTTTCACCTTTCTTAATCATTTTATTTTTCATTTTCTCTTCTCTTATCTTCCTTAAAGCTTCATGAAACCTTTTAACGGCTTCCAAAATAACTTTTCATGTTTTAAGATTTCAAAAATTAACCTTTAAATGTTTTAAAAACTTGTTTAAAGGTTCTTTCTTTTTCGTTCAAATTTCTTCCATTTTACCCGAAATGGTTTCGGCCATAACTTCTTACAAAAACTCCAAAACCATATTTTCTTTTTTATGAACCATGTATATTTTCAATGGCTGTAACTTTCTAGTTTACTTCTTTTTCTTATTACGAGCTTAGATGCTCCAAAAATTCATTTTTTTGCAAGAGTGTTTTTGAACCTAGATTTTGATTTCCAAAAATACCCCTCACTGTTTTGGCTATAACTTCCTCAAGGTTTAATTTTTTGCGTAATTCTTTTTTTAAATGATAGAGAAAGGATAATCAAAAACTTTTCTTTTGACCACTTTTACGAAATCCAAGAGAAAAGTGTCCAAAAGTCGAGGGCAAAATGACCCATTTTCGGGAAGAATATATGGTTTTCCAAGCTTTTTGAGCGCTAAAGTATTTCAAGTTTTCAAAACCTTTGGTGAGTTTAACTCACATTTAATTTTATTATATCATATTAATAATGTTAAAATCTTTTGTTGATTGTTTGGATGTTAGTTAAAATTGTTTGATTCCTTGTTTGGTTGAATTTCTGTTTGGAAAATGGATGACATATTAATTTGATCGTTATAAACTCGTATGATTATCTATATATTATCGGTAACAATTGTTTTGTAGGGAAAATCTATAGAGAGATCCAAAGGAGGTTTCTCGACCATAAATTGTTTATTTACATCACTATGTTGTAATATTTATGGTTTATTGAAATTAATAACTGATGTTCCCTTTTATAGTTTAAATGTCGTTATAGCGATTTTCGTTATATCGTTATTTATAAAATTTCAACCCAAGAACCCTATTATATGAACTTGAGCTTGTATTTTCACTAAAAATAATACTGAAAATTTATTAATCATTTTGGTTAATGATAGTTTAATTTAATTAATTTTTTAAATTAATTAATTTGAGAATAATTAACCAATTTAATAAAGGATGATTAAAAATTGGTTTATCTTTATATTGTATTCATCATTTTTGCTAATGATGTTTTATACTTAATTAATCGTTTTAACTAATGATTATTTGAGTTTAATTAATTTTTTAATTTTGGATAATGGAGTTTAAATAATTTGTAGAACTCAATTAATTATTTTAATTAATTATGATGGGATTAAACTAATTATTTCAATTAAGGATAATTCAAATTAATAATTATTTAATGATATTTAAAAGTAATTAATCATTTTAAGTAATGATAATTGAATTTTATTAACTAATTAATGATTGTTTTAAATTTAATTAATTGTTTTAACTAATGATTTTTGGAATTTAGTGAAATCATTTTAATTAATGATGTTTTATAATTAATTAAATCATTTTAACAAATGATGTTTTAATTAATCGGTTTAACTAATGAAGTTTGGATTTAATTAATTTGATTAATTTATGATTATTTTGAGCTTAATTAATTGATTTAATCAATGGAATTTAGAATTACTTATAATTTTAATAGAAGATGTTTGAGATTAATTATTCATTTAATTAATGACTATTTGAATTTAATAAATCTTTTTAATTAATTGATTTAATAAAGGTGATTAAAGTAAGTTAACTAATATAATAAAAATTGCTTTAATAAACTGATTTAAAGTTAATAGACTGATTTAATAAAGATTTTAAAGTTAATTTACCAATGTTATAAAAGTGTTTGGAAATAATTATTTATTTTATTATAGATAATGAATTGTTTATTTAAAGGGATTTTAAGTGGGATTAATTATCTTTCAGGATAATTAATATTATTTTTAATGTTAAAATGAAATTGGAACTCGATTAGTGGGATGTTAAGTTGGATAATCTTCTAGGTGTTTGGTCTGATGTTGGTTTAGGCCTTCGGGGTCATGCACATGGAAAAATTATTCTCTTATCATTTTAACAATCTGGAACTAATTCTAAAAGTGTTTTGCCAATACGGAAATCAAGACAAAAAGTTCGGTTCATTTTTAAAAACAAAAGATTTGATTCGTTAATGGAAATGAATTATTTTTGTAAAGCGAATCACTTATATGGAAATGGTTTATTTGTATAATTAGCACTAAACATCAAAGAAGTAGACTTGTCGCTATTTTGAAAGTTAAGAATAATCGTGTGACATGACTTTGAGATAACACTACCTTGACTTGTCCGGTATTGTTGTTAACCCAGAAATAGTATAAGTTTGAATTCATTGAGTGGTGATAAGTATACAAGACTTAATTTCCATATACGATCGTTTTATGTCCTCGATAGTTGGTATCTTAGCTATCGGTTACTTCAGTCACATTATTTCGTCACTCTAAGATGAAGTGTTGCTCATTTGAGCTTTGTTATCCTTTGTCGGAATAAACCCAAAGAGTGAGTGGGGGCCAAGCTATGTGGGGTTGCTCCCATTAGGGTATCTTCACATCCACTCTAGATTGGATTCGGTGTTGCGCATTGAGATGTGAAGTACACGAATACTCGATAACGGTTGAAGTGGTCTGGCTTGGTGGTTTCCGAGAGCCATCGGAGTTCTCAAGTATATTTCTAGAGGTATAGTTTCGGTAAGGGGGGAGCACCTTCCTAGTCATTTGTTGGAAAATTTTCTTTCCTTATTTAATTCGAAAACCCTGAATTTGTTTTAGCTTTAAATTTCCACGAGTAGAGCCAACTCCTCATCACGGCATTTTAGTGTTTATTTAGCCCATTCTATCGAGTTTGGACTGTTACTTTATTTAGCCCGTTCTATCGAGTTTGGAATGTTACTTTATGTAGCTCATTTTATCGAGTTTGGACTGTCACTTTATTTAGCCCATTATATCGAGTTTGGACTGTTAACTTATTTAGTTTGTTCTATCAAGTTGGGCTGTTTTTCTTATTCTATCCATTCTGTCCAGATTTGGATTTTACTCGGTTTATTTCAATTCTTTCAAATTTGGTTGATATTATTTATGCTCAATCATATTTGGTTTTGTTTCCTGATATTCATTTCTGCTCTTGCATGTATGGATGTTACTCTTTTGAGGTAAAAACCCTTTCCGCGTTAGCAGCATGGTCTCACATAATTTTTATACATGTTTCCCCTTATGGAGTTATCTCAAGCTGGTATTTCCACACTGATTAGGGTGTTATTTATTTATAATGCTCTGTTTAGATCGAGTATTTTCCCAGGTTGCCTTTGGTGTTATGGAAATAATGGAGGGGAGCTGAAGATTCACCTTTCGTAGTATTTATTTTTCGTTGTATTATATAGTATACCTGTAACGACCCGCCATTTTTGACCATTCAAGTCGACAAAGCAGACACCCATGCCGACTAAAACAATCCAAAATACAGATAGTTATTGGGGTTAAATAAGAAAAGGAAAGAAAGAACAGAAGCAAACTCAGAATCTTGCAGCAGAAGGAACAAGATATAATAATAAAATAGCAGTTCATGAAGCTGTTAAATAAATAAATTTGATTATTATTATACATCATAAATCAGAGTTACATACATATCAGAGATAATACAATAATGCAGCGGAAAAATAATATGGTAGTAGAATACAAATGATGTAATACCAAACTCCATCTTCGTCCTCCAAAATAGATCTTCAACCTTATCTGAAATGCTTAGGCTGACCCGAGCGTAATGAAAAGACAAAACACTCGAGTCAGGACTAAAATATCTCATGTAAGTCAAATCGAATAAGAAATATGAGTGTGACGGCGTCAGAGATGTTTACGGGGTTTGACATCTCCTATCCAGTGTCAATGTAAGTGCAATAACTTAAGAGATGTTACGGGATTTTCCATCTCTCAAGGATCCGTTAAACTATCTACTATGTAGTACAATACGCTATTATAATATGTCTACATTAAAGTAAAAGTATTAAAATAGCGTTAAGCCATGGCCCATTCCACCCTTAACACATTTTTATTTCCAAGAGCATATACAAGACCGTAGTTTCCCCAAAACCGGAAGTCACCAGAGGGCAATCCATATACTCAAGGTACACACCAAAACGTAGTGGTCGCGAATAGGATAATCAGTATGACAAGGTACATGAGGCGATACCAACTAGGATACTAGTAGTTGCGTCATCCGGACTGATGTTGGGCATAGCAGCTACTACCCCAACACCGCGAAACAACACTCCCATAATCGAGGGGTGAACCCAAATCGAATCACAAAAGTAATAGATATGGTAACGAAGAAGTGTGTCCGCTAGAGGTGGCGAACCTCAATGGCCCGGCAGGGCTCCTGTTTTAGTCATGTCAGGGGTCATCCAAAATCGTTCTCTTTCTTCAGTCAACGCGTTCACCAAAACCATCCACTTCATTCGGGATCAACACTCCGCGTGTATTAGTTATTAAAGTGGTTTTCGGTATCGACAGAGAGTATGTCCATATCTGATCCCGGACTCTTTAATAACTACGTATTATTACACCGGTGGCTCTTTTACATTTCAAATCGATTCATAATTGATATCAAAATATCATATTCGCTTCAAAATCAAATCCATTCAAATATCATCATATCTATTCAAGATGTAAGATTCCGTTTCAAAATCATTTTTCGCCTCAATATCTCATTTCGATTTCAAAATCATTTTCGCCTCAATATCTCATTTCGATTTCAAAATCATTTTTCACCTCAATATCTCATTTCGATTTCAAAATCATTAATTTCAACTCGATTTAGCTTCTCAATAAACCATTTCAAATTATCAATTTCAAATACATATTTGAACCACAAAATAAACAATTTCACTTTCAATATATTTCGAAACTTTAAATATTTCACATTTCAAAACAGCTCATATATTTATATAATAATATAAGATTCACTTTAAAACCATTTCGTATTCAAATTAGAATATACTTCAAATTAAACATCCGTATTAAGTAGTTTACTTAATTTCTGGAACAATTCCAATTCAATAAACTTAGATTAACATTCGGATTTCAAGAATTCATTTAAGTATTACATTCCAAATCAATTTCAGTTCAAATCCTATTCAAATCAATTTTATCTTCAAATTTAATTCAATAGTTTCAATTTAGTCCAATTCACAAATTTCTTTGAATTTCAATTAAATTCCAAATTAATTAAATCTCAATTTCAAATTAATTTTCAATTCCAAACTCAAACTTGAAATATCATTTCATATAAATTTTCTTAGAAATATTCAGAGTTCGATTAAAAGTCCAATCTTTTAAAACAAATCAACTTTCGAAAATTTACGTCGTATTTCAATCTTTTTCTTAAAAATCTAAACTTCGAATAATTAAACAATTTCATTTACCAAGTTTAAATTCCAACATCTCGAGCTTCAATTTAAAATAATTCAATTTCCATAAATTGGATTTTATTCTTAAAATCAATTCATTTAAATAATTTCAAAACAACTTTTAAAATCGTTTAATTTAACCAACCCGGTGTCCGTATATAATTTTCTAACCTATGGCCAAGTGGATAATGATTTCAATTTTAATTTCAAGGATGGATATATATCATTTCATTCTAAATAGATGTCATAGGTATATCATTTCAACCTATTCCTTAATTTATTCGAAATGATTCAGTTTACAGTTTTATATGCAATAAACAATATACATGATGATAGCATGATATATCAAAATAAATAAACAACCAATATCGACCAATAGCATCCATCACAACCAATCAACCATAAAGCCAACAACATTCACAACAATTTTATAATTATCAATATCGAATAATATACTGCCAATTTAAATTTAAATTTATTTTAACGGTCAATTTAAATTCTATCAATTAATTCATATATCAAGACAGATGATAATTAGACCTACCAAACAACAGCCAATAAATTTCATATCACTTCAGAATATAAATTTAACTAAAAAAAATTATTTTAGTCAATTGTGAGCGTATAAACACTCACTTTGATTTTCTGTTGTCGCCGAGATGTTTCGGTTTGGAACTGAAACTGGACGACGCCCAACTTTAGCCCAAATTTCCACCGTCTCCAAATCCATCCAAACTAGTTTCATTTCGAAGCTCTCGTCATTACGATCGCAATGCAAAAAGTTTCGTTCCAATCGGACCTCGTATGAAAAAGTTATGCTATTTTAAAGTTTACACGAATTTAAATAAACAATTTCAGCTTTTAATTTAAATTTCAAACCCTACTTTCAATCTCAGCCCTCCATTTTCTCTACTGCAGATCTGGGCCCTTCCTTCCAACTTCTCCAAAACGTGAAAAGCACGTACAATCTCAACCCATTCCTTCCAACCTTTGACCGACGATTTCTCCACCATCACTCGACGAGAAGTTGATCGGAGACCCACGTTAGAAGCGCCTACGCAAGAGCTACCCACGGCCAGGAGGTGGTTGAACTCGGCTCCCCCCATCACCTCGATTTGCGTGAAAAACGCAGTGACTTCGAGCTTGATTTCCCGTTGATTCGTTGCTCCGTTTTCGATCATCTCCGTATGGATTTGAAGCTCCCATCGTCCTCTACAACTTTGTAGTTGACGATTTTTGCTAATTGTTGATGGATTGAGAGGAAAATGAGGAAGAAGTTTCAATTACATGAAATACGTTTACATTCAATTTGTTTCCGATTTATTCAAGTTTGTTTCATTCACATTTTAAATTCAAGTCAATTTGCTTCAATTTAAATTGGATTCAATTATATTTAATTTCACTTTGCTTCAAATTTGAATTTAATTATTTTAAAATTTTATTCCGTTTATTCAATTCCATTAACACTAATGAATTCTACTAAATCAATTACCATCCATCAAACAACCAATGCATATCAAACATTACCATCCATCCAGAATCTACACTAAATCAATTATACATTTCCAAGTCAAATTTTTTTTATTTCATACACTTCCAAGTTTATTGACATTTAGTTATATTCAACTTTAATTAGTTTCCATTTACAAATTTTATATTTAATTAATTTTAAATTTTATTCATTCACTTGTATATATCATTCATTTTACAGCTTAAATTTCTTTTATATTTACAACTATCAATAGATCTTCACATTTTATTATTCACTCTCACACTGGTATATTATTCCTCTACTTATCCTTATTAGCATTTTAAACTTTTTAAGTATTTGGTAAGTTATAGCTATGCAAATAAAATGTAGTTAAACAATATACAACTTCTTTTCATTCAATTTGAGTGTTATACCTATTAAATAAATTTCCAATTTATTATTTTCCAAATTAAGGGTTACTCCTACAATTTTAGTTTTAATTAAAAAAAAATTTCACTTAAATTCAATTTCACATTTTCAATTCATAAGTTTCTAACAATTCAAGATTTACTTTAGTTTAATAATTAAAATCATTCCTTATTAGAGAACTTAAGAATTTCAACTCCGGATTCGATTTAAACCATTTTTTTTAAATATATATATATACTAATATCTTTATATCTCAAATCATACTTTTTAGAAGAATTTTAATCATCATTGAAATATATATATACTTATTTTCATTTCATACTTTAGAAAATTACAATTTTTAATCAAAACAGAGTTTAGAAAAACTATTAAGTGATCTCCCCCACTTGGACTCTCGAAAATAAACGTCGATGATGCGTGCACTCATCACCGGAATCATTTTCTAGTGTCAAGAGGGGAGTACAACACTTACTTCATTTGAAAATCCTTCGAAAATAATTTCTAATCGAATATACTATCATATAATACTTATATTATACATTTCAAATTTTTGATAATAAATTTTCAAAACACCGGAAATTTAATTCTCAAATCCAAAATTATATTCATTTAATTTCATTATCAACTATATTCACAGAGTTTCATTTTTTTTCATTCAATAGTCAATAGTTTAGAAATATTGACTAATTAACCAATGGACGATGATAATCTAATATTATCATCTCCTAACAACCAATACAATCAAAATTTATAAATTTTCAAGATAAGTCTTTTATATATAGAATATAATCCAAAACAATATTATGTCAATCTGTCCTATTCGAGTGTTTAGAAATTCCTATCGATGCCTTGGCGTCCCAAGTACCAACCAGAATTCATAAATACTCAACGGAACAAATTAACACAATATAAAATCATTTTATATCAAAATTACAAATACGCTCTCTCATATACACTCAAACTCATTCATAAGGTTTAACCCTATTTCAATGAGTTATTCCCCACTAGAGCCAAGGTGATCTAAACCAAAGCTCTGATACCAACTGTAACGACCCGCCATTTTTGACCATTCAAGTCGACAAAGCTGACACCCATGCCGACTAAAACAATCCAAAATACAAATAGTTATTGGGGTTAAATAAGAAAAGGAAAGAAAGAACAGAAGCAAACTCAGAATCTTGCAGCGGAAGGAACAAGATATAATAATAAAATAACAGTTCATGAAGCTGTTAAATAAATAAATTTGATTATTATTATACATCATAAATCAGAGTTACATACATATCAGAGATAATACAATAATGCAGCGGAAAAATAATATGGTAGTAGAATACAAATGATGTAATACCAAACTCCGTCTTCGTCCTCCAAAATAGATCTTCAACCTTATCTGAAATGCTTAGGCTGACCCGAGCGTAATGAAAAGACAAAACACTCGAGTCGGGACTAAAATATCTCATGTAAGTCAAATCGAATAAGAAATATGAGTGTGACGGCGTCAGAGATGTTTATGGGGTTTGACATCTCCTATCCAGTGTCAACGTGAGTGCAATAACTTAAGAGATGTTACGGGATTTTCCATCTCTCAAGGATCCGTTAAACTATCTACTATGTAGTACAATATGCTATTATAATATGTCTACATTAAAGTAAAAGTATTAAAATAGCGTTAATCCATGGCCCATTCCACCCTTAACACATTTTTATTTCCAAGAGCATATACAAGACCGTAGTTTCCCCAAAACCGGAAGTCACCAGAGGGCAATCCATATACTAAAGGTACAAACCAAAACATAGTGGTCGCGAATAGGATAATCAGTATGACAAGGTACATGAGGCGATACCAACTAGGATACTAGTAGTTGCGTCATCCGGACTGATGTTGGGCATAGCAGCTACTAACCCAACACCGCGAAACTACACTCCCATAATCGAGGGGTGCACACAAATTGAATCACAAAAGTAATAGATATGGTAACGAAGAAGTGTGTCTGCTAGAGGTGGCGAACCTCAATGGCCCGGCAGGGCTCCTGTTTTAGTCATGTCAGGGGTCATCCAAAATCGTTCTCTTTCTTCAGTCAACGCGTTCACCAAAACCATCCACTTCATTCGGGATCAACACTCCGCGTGTATTAGTTATTAAAGTGGTTTTCGGTATCGACAGAGAGTATGTCCATACCCGATCCCGGTCTCTTTAATAACTACGTATTATTACACCGGTGGCTCTTTTACATTTCAAATCGATTCATAATTGATATCAAAATATCATATTCGCTTCAAAATCAAATCCATTCAAATATCATCATATCTATTCAAGATGTAAGATTCCGTTTCAAAATCATTTTTTGCCTCAATATCTCATTTCGATTTCAAAATCATTTTCGCCTCAATATCTCATTTCGATTTCAAAATCATTTTTCGCCTCAATATCTCATTTCGATTTCAAAATCATTTTTCGCCTCAATATCTCATTTCGATTTCAAAATCATTAATTTCAACTCGATTTAGCTTCTCAATAAACTATTTCAAATTATCATTTTCAAATACATATTTGAACCACAAAATAAACAATTTCACTTTCAATATATTTCGAAACTTTAAATATTTCACATTTCAAAACAGCTCATATATTTATATAAGAATATAAGATTCGCTTTAAAACCATTTCGTATTCAAATTAGAATATACTTCAAATTAAACATCCGTATTAAGTAGTTTACTTAATTTCTGGAACAATTCCAATTCAATAAACTTAGATTAACATTCGGATTTCAAGAATTCATTTAAGTATTACATTCCAAATCAATTTCAGTTCAAATCCTATTCAAATCAATTTTATCTTCAAATTTAATTCAATAGTTTCAATTTAGTCCAATTCACAAATTTCTTTGAATTTCAATTAAATTCCAAATTAATTAAATCTCAATTTCAAATTAATTTTCAATTCCAAACTCAAACTTGAAATATCATTTCATATAAATTTTCTTAGAAATATTCAGAGTTCGATTAAAAGTCCAATCTTTTAAAACAAATCAACTTTCGAAAATTTACGTCGTATTTCAATCTTTTTCTTAAAAATCTAAACTTCGAATAATTAAACAATTTCATTTACCAAGTTTAAATTCCAACATCTCGAGCTTCAATTCAAAATAATTCAATTTCCATAAATTGGATTTTATTCTTAAAATCAATTCATTTAAATAATTTCAAAACAACTTTTAAAACCATTTAATTTAACCAACCCGGTGTCCGTATATAATTTTCTAACCTATGGCCAAGTGGATAATGATTTCAATTTTAATTTCAAGGATGGATATATATCATTTCAATCCAAATATATGTCATAGGTATATCATTTCAACCTATTCCTTAATTTATGCGAAATGATTCAGTTTACAGTTTTATATGCAATAAACAATATACATGATGATAGCATGATATATCAAAATAAATAAACAACCAATATCGACCAATAGCATCCATCACAACCAATCAACCATAAAGCCAACAACATTCACAACAATTTTATAATTATCAATATCGAATAATATACTGCCAATTTAAATTTAAATTTATTTTAACGGTCAATTTAAATTCTATCAATTAATTCATATATCAAGACAAATGATAATTAAACCTACCAAACAACAGCCAATAAATTTCATATCACTTCAGAATATAAATTTAACTAACAAAAATTATTTTAGTCAATTGTGAGCGTATAAACACTCACTTTGATTTTCTGTTGTCGCCGAGACGTTCCGGTTTGGAACTGAAACTGGACGACGCCCAACTTTAGCCCAAATTTCCACCGTCTCCAAATCCATCCAAACTAGTTTCATTTCGAAGCTCTCGTCATTACGATCGCAATACAAAAAGTTCCCTTCAAGCGGACCTCGTATGAAAAAGTTATGCTATTTTAAAGTTTACACGAATTTAAATAAACAATTTCAGCTTTTAATTTAAATTTCAAACCCAACTTTCTATCTCAGCCCTCCATTTTCTCTACTGCAGATCTGGGCCCTTCCTTCCATCTTCTCCAAAACGTGAAAAGCACGTACAATCTCAACCCATTCCTTCCAACCTTTGACCGACGATTTCTCCACCATCACTCGACGAGAAGTTGATCGGAGACCCACGTTAGAAGCGCCTACGCAAGAGCTACCCACGGCCAGGAGGTGGTTGAACTCGGCTACCCCCATCACCTCGATTTGCGTGAAAAACGCAGCGACTTCGAGCTTGATTTCACGTTGATTCGTTGCTCCGTTTTCGATCATCTCCTTATGGATTTGAAGCTCTCATCGTCCTCTACAACTTTGTAGTTGACGACTTTTGCTAATTGTTGATGGATTGAGAGGAAAATGAGGAAGAAGTTTCGAAATTTTCTGGCCATTGAATTTGAAAGTGGCGGCTATGAAACCCTAGGGCTGATGTTTTCAAATGAAATGATAAAGGGTTCCTTTTATAGAAATTTACCGAAAAACACTATTCACTCCAAAATCTGAACTTCAAATCTCGTGTGGTGACCGGCGTTTCTAGGATTTATCCCGCGTTCCGAACACAATGGAATAGGTTTCGGAAGCTAATTCGATTATCTGTGCGAGTTACGGTAATAAACGATCGATTTAAAATTAAATCGGTTAATCAAAATTTTGTGCGTTTGGGCTCGCCTCGAACAAACGGTAAATTCGATTGACACGAAATTTGAAACCCTACAATAATATGACATTACGGATCCGATGAAACTGGTTTCGTCGAAATCCAAGACTTTTTGAAAAATGACTATTCTCTCTCGCCGAATTAATATTAAAAACAATTCGATGCGTTTCGAGCTGCCACGGTCAAACGATAACTCCGATTGGTACGAAAATTGAAATCTGACAATAACAAACTATTACGGATCCAATGGAACAAGTTTCGTTCAATTCTGAGACTGTTCGAAAAATGGCTATTTTTCAGTCGATAATTAAATATTAAAATATTCAATTTTCACAAATTAACTTTAAATTCAATTTTAAAAGTTCTATAACATTACTTGTAACAACCCGCATATCTATCGATTTTATATTTAAATATTTTATCGTTAGTCGGATGTTAGTCCGAAAAGCTACTTTTTGCATACGGTCAAATTAGGACTCGAGACCACTTCCATTGAGTTCAAAATGACGTTTGCGATCTTTTTGAGTGTAAACTTCGATATGTTTGGAGATAGTGAAATTTTCGACAATTTTTCCCGCCTTTGACTTTGGTTTGGACTGCACCCCTTTAGTTCAGCCCAACCATCTTCCTCACTCTATCAAAACACTTCAAGCTTTGTCAAAAATGGTGGTGGGAAGTGGAAATTAAAACTCCAAACACAAATTCTATTGCAAATCCGAGATTCAACATCAAATTCACGTGAAGAACATTGATTCAAGCTTGTTGGTGTTCTTGCTTTGCTCTCAAATCTCCATCTTCATCAAATTCCGTGAAAAGGTGAGATTTTTGATCTCACATCTTACCTATATCTATCTTGGACTGTTGGGAATGATCCTCTATTGCATTTGTATGAATATCTGCCTTTGGTTTGCATTGGATTGGCGAAAAACTATAAATTTTGCGTTTTGGTGAGTTTCTGGCCTTAAGTCGTTTCTGGCCATTGCTAAGTCGTCCACGAGTTAAGCCTAAGTCGTATGTCGTTCGCGTTGAAAAGTCACCGCCTTCGTATTTCTGTTCTCCTGTGCTAAGTCGTTCACGAGTTAAGCCATAGGTCGTCCACGAGTTAACCCCTTAAGTCGTCCACGAGTTAACATCTTAGGTCGTCCCCGAGTTAAGAGTTAAGTCGTTGCCTTCTGCTATCTCGTCCTGGCTTAGGTCGTACTGAGATAAGTCGTTAGGTCGTATAGACCCCTTAGCTCGTAGCTCGTATTTGAGCTTAAGTCGCTAAGTCATATCGACTTTAAGTAATTGGGTCGTACACCCTCTTAAGTCGTAAGTCGTTCGCGAGATAAGCAAGTACTAAGTCGTTCGCGAGTTAAAACCTTAAGTTGTAGGTCGCCTCTGACCTAATATTTCCACTGCTATTTCACTAGGTCGCTTGACCTTAAGTCGTAGGTCGTCTCCAACCTTACACTTGGTCTTGTTAGTTCGCGATTTCCTTAGGTCGTATGACCTATTTTTCCTTAGGTCGAACCCCGTATTACTCTGCGTAGGCAATCTCTTCTGAAAAACATTTATCAGAATTTCTACTTTGATGGTTTTGGGACTGACTTCTTTGGACTTTACTCACGTCTTCGAACGTGAATTGATTTGTTTCTACAATCGTTTTATGACTTGTCACTTTAAAGATATATGAAGGTTTCAATACTAATAGTAAATATCAAAACTCTTTCATCAAAGCGATTTCAACACTATTTTAAATATCAAAAGTTCGTTTTCTCAAACCGATTTTCAATCTACTAGTATATACAAGCCTTTACTTCACTCGAATGAGAAATCGACTTAAACGACTTAGTAAAACGGGTGGTATGAAACGCTTGCGTTCACTTCGTCGGTTAGCTCTTGGACTTGTTCGATTGAACCCTTTTTGTGACAATTTCCTAGTGAAGATTTACAGCTTGTTCGTAAATATTTAAGTTAAGCAAGTGGTTATGGGACATGAAGCTAAACTCATATATTTACTAGCTTGGTGTGATTGACACTTCCTTATGATCATGACGATCATTTTTGTGATTTAGACTAGCGATTGAGCGATGTCTCTTTGTCTACGTGGGAGACTATACCCCGATTATGTGATGTTTCGCCATCACATTTCTAGGGTAGCACCCTACGGTCTTCGGGCCATTCCTGTGTGAAAATTTAATGGATAGCTTCCATGAGATAGCTTCTCGTCATGTGTTTACGCGTAGGTGAGTTTTCATGCTCCCATTCATGTGTTAGGCCTCCCCCCTTTTTATGTGTTTTCTGGATTTCTGATGATGATTTCTGGAATTTTGTGCTTCACCAATTTTCATGATTTTCA
Source organism: Allium fistulosum (assembly GCA_030737815.1). Lineage (NCBI taxonomy): Eukaryota > Viridiplantae > Streptophyta > Magnoliopsida > Asparagales > Amaryllidaceae > Allium > Allium fistulosum. The sequence goes on along the minus strand of CM060904.1, from coordinate 267,513,824 downwards.
TTGATATGATATCAGTTTTTGTGCATTGGTGAATTCATGTGTTATTGACTTGTTATGAATACAAGTTTAGGGTATGATACCCTACCTTATCTTTGAGAAGATTCTTGTGATATTGATTAATCTTTTGTTGATTATCATTTACATACTTATAGTAGTATGTCGTTTTAGTTATTTCATGTTCATGTCATGCCTTTTACTTTATACCATATCATCTGATATTTATAGTTAGACTGATCCGTTTATTATTTTCTTATAAATAATACTCGGGTCAGACCGAGATATTACAGGTGCTTCTGCTTGACTTCTCTTCCGGATATTTCTGACTTTTGGCTAACTACATAGATTAGTAGTTTTTGGATGTACACCTTTGAGATATAGACTCTATGTTGTGTACTTATTCTTTTGTATAGCACGTGATGCTATTCTTTTGTATTATCGTGGATCTTTCTGACCACTACTCTGATGTACACTTTCATGTGTTATATATTTATTCATATCTTCTTCCGCCTTTGTGATATGGATGTCTGTGACTGATTTATGTTATGATTATTTCTATGTTTGTTTCCGAAGATTATATATAGCCACCGTGTGATAGCTTTGTGTTTGTATCGGTATGTCGGATTTCCTCCTTAAAAGATATGCATTCTATTCTATCTGACGTATCGGTGCTCGCACAAAGAAGTTACATGGATGGTCGCTCCTCCACAGCCTTATTCTCCGCGCTAATTGACAGCACTACATCGTAGTGTTCTTGGTTAGCGTGGGTATAGAGGTGGGGCGTCACAGCTTGGTATCAGAGCCAAACTTCGGAACAATGTAGAATAACTTAACAAGGATCATCGTCCTACGTCCACCTTAGGAGTTGTGTTTCAGGATTTAGTTCGAGTCTTCGAACCGATTTATCCTGTTTTCTTTATGATTCCTTGTTTCATCATTCAAGATTGCTTGATGTTCATTGGTGAATAACCTTCTTCTTTCTCTTCTTTCTTTCTAAAGGAAGAGGATGTCAAGACCAGGCCGTCCCAGAGCTGGGACATCTACTGCGGCTCCTCGAGATGGAGTTTTTATGACAACTCAACAGCTTCTTGAGTTAGTGACGAATGCCCAAGCAGCTGGAGCTAACCCGGAGCCTACTCACCCAAAGTCGGGATTTGCACGGTTGTGCAGCGATTACACCAATTTGGGTGGGAAGCCCTTCAAAGGTTCCGAACCTATTATCGAGGTTCAAGCTTGGTTAAAATCATGCGATCGAATTTTCTCTCGCATGAACCTTATCGACCTGCACCGCGTTCAAGTGGCTTCCAGTATGCTCCAAGAGAGAGCATTGGATTGGTATGAACTTCTTACTTCCGAAATTAATGAAGCGGATCTCACATGGGAGCACTTCCGAGAACGCTTCGAATCGAAATTCGTACCCGAGGCTGAAAAGGTAACGTTGGCTCGGCGATTTATTGACCTTGTTCAAGGTCAGGCTTCTGTGGCGGACTACGTTGCATCATTCGAATCCCTTTCCAAATATGGGGTCGAATATATAAATACTCCACTAAAGAAGAACCAGAGGTTCGTCTATGGCTTAAACAAAAGCCTCAAGAAGCCATTACTTCTGAAGTTAGAAGTTTCTTTCGACCAAATTGTAGATATCGCTCTTCGTCTTGAAGAGGCTGATAGAGAAAGTGATGTTGAAGTAGTAGCTTCCAAACCCTGCTTTAACAACAAAAAGAGGCCCAACAAATTTAAAGGCCCTTATCCCAACAAAAAGGGTAAACAAGCAACTCCAGCGGCAAAGACTTTTTCCTCTGATGATAACAAATGCTTCAACTGTGGTGCTAAGGGCCATTTTTCGAACAAGTGTCCAAAGCCCCGCTCTTGCCGCTATTGTAAAAGCCCAGAGCATTTTATGCACCAATGCAAAAGGCTTCAACAGAAGGAGGGAAAGCTTAATGTGGCTCAAGCCCCTGGTAACACATATCGCCGTCAAGGTATGTCACATTCTGTCCTTGATGGCATTATATTATTTCATGATCAACCTATTAGAGTTCTCTTTGATACAGGTGCATCCCATTCTTTTATATCAAAGGAACTTGTCGATACTTTTTCTTTAAGTGTTACTACTTTAATGACTTCATTAAGAATTGCGAATCCGGTTGGTGGATCCGCAACTCTTAGTTTACTTTGTAAAGACGTAGAGATTATTTTGTGTGATTTTTCTTTCCTAGCCGATTTGCATGTCATGCGTTACTTAGGCTTTGGAATGATTTTGGGTATGGATTGGCTTACTCGTTATGAAGCTCATATCCTATGTCCTGAGCGGACTATTTATCTCCGTCATCCGCAATCTGTTAATCAGATTTCTATTATTCTTAAAGATTCGGATTCCGCTTTAGTTGCATCATTATATTCTTTAAATCCTCGTGATGATGACAATGATGATGAGGAGGATGTCATTTCTCGTATTCGCATCGTTCGTGAATTTTCCGACATCTTTGAGCCCGTTTTAGGATTACCACCTAAACGAGCAATTGAGTTCAAAATTAATCTTTTACCTGGAGCTCAACCTATTACCCGTCCTCCTTATCGCATGTCTAATAAGGAGAACGAAGAGATGCGCAAACAACTATCCGAGTTGGAGACGAAGCAACTTATTCGCTCTAGTTCCTCGTCTTGGGGAGCTTCAGCTATTTTCGTAAGTAAGTCCGATGGCACACTTAGGCTTTGCGTCGACTACCGTAAGCTTAATGATCTTACTATTAAGAATAAATATCCATTGCCTCGGATTGATGATCTGTTTGATCAACTTACTGGTGCTAGAGTCTTTTCACAATTGGACTTGGCTACCGGTTTCCATCAGCTTCGTATTGCAGAGGATAGTATTCCTTTGACTTCGTTCCGTACGCGTTATGGATCTTATGAATGGCTAGTTATGCCATTCGGTTTAACGAATGCTCCGGCCTATTTCGTTGACCTTATGAATGGAGTTTTCAAAAATTTTCTCGATCGGTTTGTTCTCATCTTTATTGATGATATTCTTGTGTTTTCTAAAACCGAGGAGGAACACGAAAAGCATCTTCGAATTGTATTGGAAACACTTAGGAGCAATCAACTAAAAGCAAAATTTTCTAAATGCCATTTTTGGCAATCTAGTGTGAAGTTTCTCGGTCATATTATTTCCGAATCCGGAATATCAGTGGATCCTTCAAAGATTGAAGCGATTCAAAATTGGAAGAGACCGGAGAGCGTGACTGAAATCCGTAGTTTTCTCGGATTGGCTGGTTATTACCGCCGTTTTATAAAAGACTTTTCTAAGATTGCCGTTCCTCTTACTAGCTTAACAAAGAAAGGTGTTAAATACAATTGGTCAGACAAATGTGAAACTTCTTTTCAGAAATTAAAAGAACTCCTTTCTGATGCTCCTATTCTTATTATTCCCGAAGGGAATCAAGACTTTGTCGTTTACACCGAAGCTAGTCGCGTTGGTTTGGGTGCCATTCTTATGCAAAAAGAACGTGTTATTGCTTATGCTTCTAGGCAATTGAAGCCGGCTGAGACTAGATATGCCACATATGATTTAGAACTCGCGGCTATCGTTTTCGCCCTTCGAATTTGGCGACATTATCTTTTGGGAGAAAAGTTTATTCTTTATACTGATCATAAGTCTTTGAAATATTTGTTTTCTCAAAAGGAACTTAATTTGCGTCAACAGCGTTGGCTCGAATTTCTTGCCTCTTATGATCTTGACATTCTTTATACTCCCGGAAAAGGGAATCGAGTTGCCGACGCACTTAGTCAAAAACAACAAGCGGTTGTTTCCATGATGATATCTGAATGGAACGATCTCGAACTTTTATCCACTTGTGAAATTTGAGATCGCGTTTCCGATTTGTGTTCATCTCTTGTTTTGTGTAGCCTTGAGGCTCGTCCTTCTTTATTAGACCGCATTCTTGAAGCTCAACAGCTAGATCCTGAATTGGCTTTGCTTGGCCAAAATCTTAAGGATAAAACCGATATTGAAGGTTTGAAAAACTTTGATATTGATTTTCGTGGCCGCATTCAAAAATTTGGTAGATTGATCGTACCAAATATTAGTGATCTTCGTAGAGACATTCTAGAAGATTCTCATCGTTCCAAATATTCCATTCATCCCGGTAGCAGTAAAATGTACGCTGATATGAAGCGACTTTATTATTGGGAGGGAATGAAATCTGATATCGCTGACTTTGTTAAGTGTTGCATGACTTGCCAACTTGTTAAGGCTGAACATCAAAGGCCCGGTGGGTTATTGCAACCATTGGAAATTCCAGTATGGAAGTGGGATCAAATTTCCATGGATTTTATAGATGGCCTTCCCCGTTCTCGTTCGGGTCATAATAGCTTATGGGTGATCGTTGATAGACTTACTAAGTCTGCCCATTTTATTCCTGTTCGGTCGAACCGAACCGTTCCTCTTCTGGCCAAACTTTTTATTAAAGAAATTGTTAAACTGCATGGAGTTCCTTCTTCCATTGTTAGTGATCGGGATCCATTGTTTACTAGTGGATTCTGGAAGAGTCTTCAAAAAGCTTTGGGAACGAAGCTTAATTTTAGCACCGCTTATCACCCCCAGTCCGATGGACAAACTGAGCGTGTGAATCAAACACTTGAAGATCTCCTTCGTGCTTGTGTTCTTGACTTTGGTGGAAGTTGGGAAGATCATATTTCACTTGTTGAGTTTTCCTATAATAACAGCTTCCAATCTAGTATTGGTATGGCTCCTTTTGAGGCACTCTATGGAAGGCCATGCCGATCTCCTTCTTGTTGGCTTGAGGCCGGCGAGAAACTGGTTTTAGGACCAGACTTTATTCGAGATTCCACAGAAAAGATTGAACTTATTCGACATAGGATGAAAGAAGCCCAGAGTAGACAAAAATCCTATGCCGATAACCGAAGAAGGAAATTAGAATTTTCTGTTGGTGACCTTGTATTTATTCGTGTTTCACCAATGAAGGGTGTTGTACGTTTCAGTCGATCGGGAAAGTTAGCGCCTCGATATATTAGGCCATTTCCTATCACCGGGCGTATTGGTTCCATGGCTTATCGCCTTTCATTACCGGCTCAGTTTTCTGCTATGCATGACGTGTTTCACGTTTCTCAATTACGGAAGTGCCTTCGGGATTTCGATTCTACTCTTGAGCCCGGTGTTGTGGAAGAGATTGAAGTTTCACCTAATTTAACTTATGAGCAGCATCCTGTTCGAATTATTGCTTCGGAGATCAAACGGCTTCGAAATAAAGATGTTCCGCTTGTTAAAGTTCAATGGTCCTCAAATCCTAAGGATTGCTCTTGGGAAACTAGAGAATTCATCGAGCGTACACATCCAGAATTACTTTCTCATGCTCTTTGAGGTAAACTTTTTAATTCCAATTTCTTTTGTGTTAATATGCTTTTATGGTTGTTGCTTTTTATTTCCACCATATATATTGCGAGGACGCAATTTCTTTAAGGAGGGGAGTCTGTAACAACCCGCATATCTATCGATTTTATATTTAAATATTTTATCGTTAGTCGGATGTTAGTCCGAAAAGCTACTTTTTGAATACGGTCAAATTAGGACTCGAGACCACTTCCATTGAGTTCAAAATGACGTTTGCGATCTTTTTGAGTGTAAACTTCGATATGTTTGGAGATAGTGAAATTTTCGACACTTTTTCCCGCCTTTGACTTTGGTTTGGACTGCACCCCTTTAGTTCAGCCCAACCATCTTCCTCACTCTATCAAAACACTTCAAGCTTTGTCAAAAATGGTGGTGGGAAGTGGAAATTAAAACTCCAAACACAAATTCTATTGCAAATCCGAGATTCAACATCAAATTCACGTGAAGAACATTGATTCAAGCTTGTTGGTGTTCTTGCTTTGCTCTCAAATCTCCATCTTCATCAAATTCCATGAAAAGGTGAGATTTTTGATCTCACATCTTACCTATATCTATCTTGGATTGTTGGGAATGATCCTCTATTGCATTTGTATGAATATCTGCCTTTGGTTTGCATTGGATTGGCGAAAAACAATAAATTTTGGCGTTTTGGTGAGTTTCTGGCCTTAAGTCGTTTCTGGCCATTGCTAAGTCGTCCACGAGTTAAGCCTAAGTCGTATGTCGTTCGCGTTGAAAAGTCACCGCCTTCGTATTTCTGTTCGCCTGTGCTAAGTCGTTCACGAGTTAAGCCATAGGTCGTCCACGAGTTAACCCCTTAAGTCGTCCACGAGTTAACATCTTAGGTCGTCCCCGAGTTAAGAGTTAAGTCGTTGCCTTCTGCTATCTCGTCCTGGCTTAGGTCGTACTGAGATAAGTCGTTAGGTCGTATAGACCCCTTAGCTCGTAGCTCGTATTTGAGCTTAAGTCGCTAAGTCGTATCGACTTTAAGTAGTTGGGTCGTACACCCTCTTAAGTCGTAAGTCGTTCGCGAGATAAGCAAGTACTAAGTCGTTTGCGAGTTAAAACCTTAAGTCGTAGGTCGCCTCCGACCTAATATTTCCACTGCTATTTCACTAGGTCGCTTGACCTTAAGTCGTAGGTCGTCTCCGACCTTACACTTGGTCTTGTTAGTTCGCGATTTCCTTAGGTCGTATGACCTATTTTTCCTTAGGTCGAACCCCGTATTACTCTGCGTAGGCAATCTATTCTGAAAAACATTTATCAGAATTTCTACTTTGATGGTTTTGGGACTGACTTCTTTGGACTTTACTCACGTCTTCGAACGTGAATTGATTTGTTTCTACAATCGTTTTATGACTTGTCACTTTAAAGATATATGAAGGTTTCAATACTAATAGTAAATATCAAAACTCTTTCATCAAAGCGATTTCAACACTATTTTAAATATCAAAAGTTCGTTTTCTCAAACCGATTTTCAATCTACTAGTATATACAAGCCTTTACTTCACTCGAATGAGAAATCGACTTAAACGATTTAGTAAAACGGGTGGTATGAAACGCTTGCGTTCACTTCGTCGGTTAGCTCTTGGACTTGTTCGATTGAACCCTTTTTGTGACAATTTCCTAGTGAAGATTTACAGCTTGTTCGTAAATATTTAAGTTAAGCAAGTGGTTATGGGACATGAAGCTAAACTCATATATTTACTAGCTTGGTGTGATTGACACTTCCTTATGATCATGACGATCATTTTTGTGATATAGACTAGCGATTGAGCGATGTCTCTTTGTCTACGTGGGAGACTATACCTCGATTATGTGATGTTTCGCCATCACATTTCTAGGGTAGCACCCTACGGTCTTCGGGCCATTCCTGTGTGAAAATTTAATGGATAGCTTCCATGAGATAGCTTCTCGTCATGTGTTTACGCGTAGGTGAGTTTTCATGCTCCCATTCATGTGTTAGGCCTTCCCCCTTTTTATGTGTTTTCTGGATTTCTGATGATGATTTCTGGAATTTTGTGCTTCACCAATTTTCATGATTTTCATTGATATGATATCAGTTTTTGTGCATTGGTGAATTCATGTGTTATTGACTTGTTATGAATACAAGTTTAGGGTATGATACCCTACCTTATCTTTGAGAAGATTCTTGTGATATTGATTAATCTTTTGTTGATTATCATTTACATACTTATAGTAGTATGTCGTTTTAGTTATTTCATGTTCATGTCATGCCTTTTACTTTATACCATATCATCTGATATTTGTAGTTAGACTGATCCGTTTATTATTTTCTTATAAATAATACTCGGGTCAGACCGAGATGTTACAGGTGCTTCTGCTTGACTTCTCTTCCGGATATTTCTGACTTTTGGCTAACTACATAGATTAGTAGTTTTTGGATGTACACCTTTGAGATATAGACTCTATGTTGTGTACTTATTCTTTTGTATAGCACGTGATGCTATTCTTTTGTATTATCGTGGATCTTTCTGACCACTACTCTGATGTACACTTTCATGTGTTATATATTTATTCATATCTTCTTCCGCCTTTGTGATATGGATGTCTGTGACTGATTTATGTTATGATTATTTCTATGTTTGTTTCCGAAGATTATATATAGCCACCGTGTGATAGCTTTGTGTTTGTATCGGTATGTCGGATTTCCTCCTTAAAAGATATGCATTCTATTCTATCTGACGTATCGGTGCTCGCACAAAGAAGTTACATAGATGGTCGCTCCTCCACAGCCTTATTCTCCGCGCTAATTGACAGCACTACATCGTAGTGTTCTTGGTTAGCGTGGGTATAGAGGTGGGGCGTCACATTACTAAAACTCCAATATGATAAGATGAAATTTTACAAATCATTTTCAATCATATTCAACTCGATTTTCAATTATTTCTGAAATTTAACTTATTAAATTATCGATTTAATTGTCTAATTAAATCCAATATTCGAAAAATAAATTATTCGACTGTTTAATTTCAATATAAAATTCCCAATTTTAAATTATTAAATTTTAAATCAAATTTCAATTGTTCACAAATCCCATTTTTAATTTCACAGTAATTAACAATCTTTTACAATGCAGTTTTCCATTATAAATCCAATATAAAAGATTATATTAGATTTAGCGTTCAATTATATTATAATTCAAATTCAAGTTATTTAATTCCAAATGAATTCTTTTATTTCGATTTACACTTTCATTATTGAATCAACCATTTTATTTATTCTTTGTTTACAATCATAACCAATTTGGTTTACAATCAAATTCTATTCATTATTTACATTCACTACAAGTTAACATCCATATTTAATTTACAAATAAGTTATTTCAGAATTCAGTTTTGTATTTTAACTTGTAATTCACATTTAAAAACACAAAATTTTATTTCCTTCGGATTTTTATCCAAAATTTTCATTTTAATTCGTATTTTTAAAGTGTTAAAAATACGGGTCGTTACATTCTCCCCCACTTAAAACTTTTCGTCCTCGAAAAGGAACGGAGAAGGGGAAACCATCATTTAGATATAATTCATTCAAAATATTCTACTTATTTGCAAAATTTAGTTATAGGATTTTTTTTCACAAAATTTTCTAACTCCCGGATTTTTGAAAAATTTCGGCAGCACCTCCTTTGCGCGGCTAGGACCGAAAAATTTCACAGTGGTAATAATTGCATGATATACATCTCATTACAAGAATGAGGCATCCCAAAACATGGGGAACACAATAATATACCACAACATAAACTGTAATCCGAGAACATACCTTTTATTTAGCGTTTATTAGCATTTTAACTTACATTTTGCATTAAGCGCAGAAGCGAGCTCCACAAGCGAAGCGTAACCCCTTTGCTACCTACTAAAATGCTCAATAACCAAGTTAGAACCATGCATATAAAGATAGATCGATATACTTATCATAAACAACACACATATAACATGTTTAGCTTCAAATCTGAAATTCCAATTCCACGACAGCAAACGAATCTCAGTTTTTGGTCACCTAAACGATAAAATTTGACAATGGAATCTAAACAAAAGTTGTTGCATTCGTTTCAGGTTTTCTGGAATGTCCAAAATCATCAAATTCGGACCATCCGTTCAAAAATCATTAATTTTTCTCGTCTAAGAAAATTGAAAATGAAATTTTGAATTAAAAAACCCAAGTATTTAGATCTAAATTTGTTGTCTAATTTTTTTTTTGGATGCATGGCATCTATTATAGTATATCCTCGATCTTGTTTGTCGTGTATGATTAAGATATAGTTGTTGGTTTCATGTAGATTTATATCATGCTAAATTTTGCTTGTAGAGCGACAGTATATTGTTTTTGTCAGCTTGATTTTCTTTTAGATTTTTGTAAGTATAGGCATGCAAGAGATTGCTATCAATTCTTGTGCACCTGCATTTGCATAGAAGATAATAAATTACTTGCTAAAATATAAACCAAATGCAAAAAGGTACGTAATAAATTTAGAAAACTTGAATTGGTTGATGATTTTATGCCCCGGATATGGGAGGCCACTTGGCTTTTGTTTTCTTTGATTGGTTTGGAGCCCGTAGAGGCGATTTGTAGTTGTACCAATTGAGCTGCGTAAAGGAGACGCTGGCGAAATTTTCCAAAAATTTTAGAGTTAGAAAATTCTTAAGAAAAATTTGAAATAACTAAAATTTGATTTTTGAGTTATAACTTAGAATGAATCAGTGGAAGTGAATTGGTTGTTATAGGTCAACGGATTTAAAAGATTTGAAAATTTTGGAATCTATTCCAACTAACTTGTTTCGAAAAATTAATAAGTTTAACGACCAATTCTAATTAATAGTTTTAAACTTAAGGGTTTGGAAACATTTTCTTCATTAGGAATTTCGGGGATGAAATTCATTTGGGGGGGAGAATGTAATAACCCAAAATTCTGGTCATTTAATTTTAAATATTTAATTATATATATATATATATTTGGATTTTGGAATTTAATACTTGGAATTCAATAATAGTGATCGATTAAATATTTGAATTAAGAATTAAATATTTGAATGGTGTACCAAATATGAATTAAATAGATTTAATAGTGTCATTTAACTTCCTTTAATTAATAAATGATAATGGTGAATTATTTTGCAAATTTATTACAATAACAAATGGTTCGAATATAATAAATAATAAGAAAAATCAAATTGTAATAAACGACCAGGAATTTCACTGCTTTGATTTGCGGATATTTAATTAATTTAAATATTCAAATAAATGGATTTATAATGAAAACAAAACTCTTTTTAATAATAAATAATAATGGTGAAATAGTTTCTAAAATTTGTTTACAAAAATATATAGTTCGATGAAAAACATAAAATTTGACCAAAAACCGTTTTTTGAATTTTCGACGTTTCATCATTAAAGTTATTTGAAATGTTGTGTATACATGTGTGTGTGTGTGTATTCAAATATATGCAATGTTATAAACATAGATTAGTAATTTAATTAGGGTTAAGTGTAATTAATTAAGTTAAGAAAATGATGATGTGACACTTTGGCAACTATAATAAAAAAATAAAAAGAGAATGTCACATCATTAGGAGACATAAGTACAATAGAGTACTTATGCATGTTGACTTTGATTTGATGGGAGAGTAGCTAGGTGTGGGCTAAAATGGGTGAGGTAGAGGAGAGGGTGTGACATGGCATGCATGTGTGGAGGGTAGAGTACATGGGGGTAAAAAGGTAATTTGCTATTTCTATTTCATATAAAACTAATTTTTCACCTTTCTTACTCATTTTGTTTTTCATTTTCTCTTCTCTTATCGTTCTTAAAGCTTCATGAAACCTTTTAATGGCTTACAAAATAACTTTTCATGTTTTAAGATTTCAAAAATTAACTTTTAAATGTTTTAAAAACTTGTTTAAAGGTTCCTTCCTTTTCATTTAAATTTCTTCCATTTTACCCGAAATGATTTCGGCCATAACTTCTTACGTAATACTCTAAAACTAGATTTTCTTTCTTTCGAACTATGTATATTTCCATTGGCTAAAATTTTGTAGTTTACCACTTTTTCTTATTTCGAGCTTAGATGCTCCAAAAATTCATTTTTTTGCAAGAGTGTTTTTGAACCTAGATTTTGATGTCCATAAATACCCCTACTCACTGTTTTGGCTATAACTTCCTCAAAATTTATCTTTTCTTAGTAATTCTTTTCTTAAAATGATAGAGGAAAGAATAATCTAAAACTTTACTTTTGACTACTTTTCCAATATTATTTTCGCTATAATCTAAAAATACCCCTCACTGTTTTCGCTATATCATCATTTATTAAATTTCAACCCAAGAACCCTATCATATAAACTTAATCTTGTATTTCCGCTAAAAAGAATATTGAAAATTTATTAATCATTTTGGTTAATGATAGTTTAAATTATTTAATCTTTCAAATTAATTAATTTGAGAATAATTAACCAATTTAATAAATGATGATTAAAAATTGGTTTATCTTTAGATTTTATTCATCATTTTTGCCAATGATGTTTTATACTTAATTAATCGTTTTAACTAATGATTATTTGAGTTTAATTAATTTTTTAATTAAGGACAATGGAGTTTAATTCATTTGTAGAACTCAATTGATTATTTTAATTAATGATGATGGGATTAAACTAATTATTTCAATTAAGGATAATTGAAATTAATAATTATTTAATGATATTTAAAAGTAATTAATCATTTTAAATAATGGTAATTGAATTTTATTAATCATTTTAATTAATGATTGTTTTAAATTTAATTAATTGTTTTAACTAATGATTTTTGGAATTTAGTTAAATTATTTTAATTAATGATGTTTTATAATTAAATAAATCATTTTAGCAAATGATGTTTTAATTAATCGGTTTGACCAATGAAGTTTTGATTTAATTAATCCGATTAATTTATGATTATTTTGAACTTAATTAATTGATTTAATTAATGGAATTTAGAATTACTTATCATTTTAATTAATGATGTTTGAGATTAATTATTCATTTAATTAATGAGTATCTAAATTTAATAAATCTTTTTAATTAATTGATTTAATAAAGGTGATTAAAGTAAGTTAACTAAAATATTAAAAATTGCTTTAATAAACCGATTTAAAGTTAATAGACTGATTTAATAAAGATTTTAAAGTTAATTTACCAATGTTATAAAAGTGTTTGGAAATAATTATCTATTTTATTATAGATAATGAATTGTTTATTTAAAGGGATTTCAAGTGGGATTAACTATCTTTCGGGATAATTAATATTGTTTTTAAAGTTAAAATGGAATTGGAACTCGATTATTGGGTTGTTAAGTTGGATAATTTCTAGGTGTTCGGTTTGATGTTGGTTTAGGCCTTCGAGGTCGCGTACTTGGAAAAATTATTCTCTTGATGTTTTAACAATTTGGAACTAATTCTAAAAGTGTTTTACCAATACGGAAATCAAGCCAAAAAGTTTAGTTCGTTTTTAAAAAGAAAAAGGTTTGATTCATTTATGGAAATGAATTATTTCTATAAAGTGAATCACTTATATGGAAATGATTTATTTGTATGATTAGCACTAAACATCGAAGAAGTAGACTTATTGCTATTTTGAAAGTTAAGAATAATCGTGTGACATGACTTTGAGGTAACACTACCTTGACTTGTCCGGTATTATTGTTAACCCCGAAATAATACAAGTTTGAATTCAATGAGTGGTGATAAGTATACAAGACTTAATTTCCATATACGATCGTTTTATGTCCTCGATAGTTGGTATCTCAACTATCGGTTATTCAGCCGCTTTATTTCGTCACTCTAAGACAATGTATTGCTCATTTGAGCTTTGTTATCCTTTGTCGGAAATGACTAAACCCAAAGAGCGAGTGGGGGTCAAGCTATGTGGGGTTGCTCCCATTAGGGTATCTTCACATCCACTCTAGATTGGATTTGGTGTTGCGCATTAAGATGTGAAGTACTCGGATACTTGGTAATAGTTGGCGGGGTTCGGCTTGGAGGTTTTCAAGAACCATCGGAGTTCTCAAGTATATTTCTAGAGGTATACTTTCGGTAAGGGGGAGCACCCTCCTAGTCATTTGTTGGAAAATTTCCTTTCCTTATTTGATTCGAAAACCCTGAGTCTGTTTTAGCTTTAAATTGCCACGAGTAGAGCCAACTCCTCATCATGGCATTTTAGTGTTTATTTAGTCCATTCTATCGAGTTTGGATTACTTTATTTAGCCCATTCGATCGAATTTGGACTGTTACTTTATTTAGCCCATTCTATCGAGTTTGGACTGTCACTTTATTTAGCCCATTCTATCGAGTTTGAACTGTTACCTTATTTAGTCTATTCTATCAAGTTGGATTGTTTTCCTTGTTCTATCCATTCTGTCCAGTTTGGATTTTACTTGGTTTATTTCCATTTTTTCAAGTCTAGTTGATATTATTTATGCTCAATCATATTTGGTTTTGTTTTCTGATATTCATTTCTGCTCTTGCCTGTATGGATGTTATTCTTGTGAGGTAAAAACCCGTTACGCGTTAGCGGCGTGGTCTCACAGAATTTTTATATATGTTTCCCCTTATTCGAGTTATCTCATGCTGGTATTTCCAGACTGATCCGAGTGTTATTTATTTATAATACTCGGGTCAGACCGAGTATTTTCCCAGGATGCCTTTGGTGTTATGGAAATCATGGAGGGGAGCTGAAGATTCACCTATCGTAGTATTTTATTTTCTGCTGTATTATATAGTATACCTATCAGCATTTGTAAGGTCGGGATTTTGTAACTGTTCAACTGATAAGGTTTGTTTTAACTCTGATATACTTTGTATTTTTAATAGATAGTTTGTACTATCTTTGTTATATTATATGTTGTCGTTTCCGTTGTGAGATTCTGTTTTTCTTTGTTCTCGGTTCTTTTCTTTTTATTTACCCTAACAATCTGCCCTTTTGTCGATTGGATGTGCGACATTGGCACACTAGTAGTGTTCGGTGTCGACTTTTGATGGTCAAAATGGCGGGCCGTTACATGAACCCATTAAATATGATTTGACATTAATTAATACTACCAATTTCCATCTTTCTCCAACTAGTGCTAGTGTTAGCAACATTAGCCTTCTTTTGAAGACAATGCTAATAACTTAAGTAGTTATGGGTAGTTCAAGAATAATAGCAGTAAAAAATAACACAATAATTGTTATCCCACCTTTTAACAGGGCCGAGATATCAAGAAATTAACTGAAATTCAATGATTACTCATTCCAAATATCTATTATACATCACAGGTTCGCTATGGATATCGATGAATTTTTTCCGAGTCCGAATCGAGCTACAATTGACAAAACATGACAAGCAAAGCTGTGAAAGCCAACGTTTCAAGTTTCAAGTCAATTCAAGTTAGTATGCTCAAGATATGATCGATAAAAATTAAGGAAAACACGCCGTTCGTATCGATCTCAACGCCTTGTTCGAATCCATCCAGAGAAGTCTTGTTCGTATCCATATGTTCGAATCCATCCAAAGAATCATCGCACCGGTTCTGTTCGCAACGGTTCTGTTCGCACTCTTCTGAGAACTACATTGTTCGTGTTGATCTATTGAGGGTCTGATTCGCATCGATCGAACATTCGTTGTTCGTATCGAATCCACAAGGATCAGCCCCATAGAACCACTAGTTTGTATCAATCGGTATTATCGATAGTCGATCGATACGAACAGAACCACGATCGATCGATACGAACAGTACATCATTCCCTCATAAGTGACCGATGTGAATAGCATCGTAGCAATCGATACGAACAATACGTCCCTCATAAGTGACCGATGCGAATAGCGATGTAGCAATCGATACGAACAAGATCAATTCCCTAGATACAAATAGGAAGACTGCGTTGATCAATGCGAACTAGAAGCTATCGATCGATGCACAAGATAGCATCTTCGATACGAATAAGGCGAAAGCTTCGAGAAGACTCGGTCAATTCGGCACAAAAAGTGGATCGACCCCAGAATCTCGATCCACGTCAATTTACATGCACGTGTTCGAGATCGAGTCGAAGAGATCGATGTGAAATGTATCGATACGAACGGCGCAGCCTACCAAAAGCATGAATTTGCATCGATTGTATCTCGCAAACCACAAGTCCAAATGCTATGAAATTTTCATAGGAGCTTGCGTACATGCTAAAGAAGGTTCATGCCAAATTTCAACTCTGTTGGACCAAGTCTTGATCGATACGAAATTGGTTCGTATCGATCACGGATCGAGCCCTAACTTCATGGGATCGATCGCGTGGGCCCACTCACTTGTCAGAAGAAGTCTCCTGAAGTTTGATCCAGATATTGGCATGGAGCACCTATACATAGCACCCTAGAGCCTACAGAAAAGGGACTTTTGGATCCTGCAACATCCAGACTCTGCCAAAATCACGATTGCATTCAAACTCTATTGTTGTATTCAAATACTACTGCTGTAGTTCACTGTAATCAGCAAGCACATAAATAAAAGATTATCCTGCGAAGTGGATGTAGGCCGGAGATAGCCGAACCACTATAAATCTTGTGTTTCCTGTTTGTTACTTTTCAGTTGTTGTTCTCTACTTTGTCTGGATCTGAGATTTGTGTTACAATATTGTTGATCTGTGTTCATACACTTATGCTTTCACGACATTAAGGGTTTGTGACCAATTTTGGCGCAAACACTTTGGTGCTTTCACTGAGAAGGCATAACTTAAAGATTGTACTACATAGATATTGGATTGGAAGGCTAAGGGATTCAGATCTGAACAGCAATGACGCGACAATCAACAAGAAGACAGAGAGGAGAAAGGAGCCAGCAAGAGGGAAGTCAAGAGGCCTCCTCTGGAGCTAAAGCAGGTCAAGCTTCGATCTACATCACCAGGGATGAGATGGAGGCTATGGCGGATTCAATTCATGAAAGATTGTTGAAGAGTCAACTAGAAATGATGCAAAACTTCTTTGAGCAGATGAGAGTAGCTGGAGCACAGAACCTTGGACCAACAACAGCGGCTGCAAATACGGGACAAGGAGCTAGAGTCATAGAGACCAATGGAGGTCGGATTCAAGGTCAGAACGAAGAACGTGAAGGTAATCGACAAGGACCCGGGGGCAGACCCTCGGGATCTGACATTGGAAGACCCACGGATGGGGCTCAGCCGACTAGAGCCAACTCCAACATGAATGAGCCACACGAGGAATGTTACCCAGAATACCCTTCGAGACCTAAGGGGCAGGATAGAAGCATGCCAAGGGGACGACCCCAGGGGGACGACCCCAGGATGGAGACGAAAGAATGGCTGGATTAGTGCGACGAATAATGAGGGGGGGATTGTCAAGCGGAGGCTTAGAGGAAGTTAGTCGGAGTCCGTTCACTCCGAATATCAGAAATGCAAGGAATCCTCCAAAATTCAAGTTACCCGTGCTGGACCCATATGACGGGAAATCAGACCCAACCATGCATATTACTAGATATATTAGGCATATGGAAGTGCTGGGGGCATCCGAGGAAGTGATGGCACGATGTTTCGCTCTATATTTGACAGATTTGGCTGCGCTTTGGTTCAGGCGCTAGAGAATGGATCAATCAGAACATGGAGCGAGCTAGTGGAATGCTTCATGAGGCAGTTTAGGGTCCCCGTGACGCGACCCAAAAGTGTGATGACCTTGGCATCGATAAAGCAGAGGATAGGAGAGTGCATAAAAGATTTTCTATTACGATTCAATGCAACTGTGGCTTCAGTAGATCGCCCAGATCCATCGATGATTTTGATGGCGACGGTGGCAGGAGTTGCAGAAGGCACAAAGTTTAAGGATTCTTTGGCAAGAGATCCACCACAAGACCTTGGAGAATTCTACCATGACGCTGAAAGATTCATTCGGCTAGAAGATTCACGCGCCAAGAGGTGAGAAACAAACGCTGTGCAAGGCAAAGGAACCTCCAAAGAACAGTCCGAAGCAAACAAAGGGATGCGAAAGCAAGACGACAGATACGATGGTCCTGAAAAATGGAAGAAATTCCGAGAGCCCAGATTCAGGCAATACATTGACTTGACAACAAACCTGGAACGAATCTACATGGAGACTCAGGGGCAGCACCCCTATCGAAAACCACCTAGGAGAGATCCCACAGAACAGGAACGTAGAAGTGGAAAGTACTGCCTATTCCATGAATGGAAGGGCATACTACCGATGAATGCCGCCATCTGAAGGATGAGGTAGAAGAGCATATCAGAAGTGGTAGATTGCCACAATACAGCAGAGATCGGACAGCGGCCGTAGGACCTGAGCAACTACTGCCTCCACCTAACAGAACTAATCCTGGATCGGGATCACGACTCGTCATCAATTGATCATGATGGCAAGGGCCAAGTTCAGGATTTGAACTTTGGTCGATTAAATTTCTTAGATTTGATTCCAAAATAAAACGGCTATTCCGCTTACACATGTATGGGAACCGGAGAGATCCCTAGGCATGCTCTGAGATGGTGATAGACTGCCTTGCCCAGAGAGGCAATATTTAGATTTTTCCTTTGTTTGTGATTGAACACTGGAACTTAAATTTAATAAATGAACTTGAATTTCTCAAAATAAACCTTTGACCGGAAAGTTAAAGGATGAATATTTAAAACCAGCTTGAAAATGATTGCTTTATGACCCTATCCGGAGAGGCGGGGTCTGGAGTGCAAGAAGTGAGTTGCTTCGTCGGAGAGCGACGGGATCGACTTACTTAACGTTGTTCCCCATTCACCGGAGAGTGATTGGATCGGGGTTCGGCAAGAGCCCGGAGAGGCTATGATCGGCCTAGGATTTTGGCCATGACATCGCTTAATGTTAAGAGACACAGAACCGGAGTGCAGGGGGTGTAGCCGCTTCGCCGGAGAGCGACAGGATCGGCTCACTCGACGCTTTTCCCCTTCACCGGAGAGTGACAGGATGGGATCCAGCAAGAGCCTGGAGAGGCTATGATCAGTCTAAAAAGACTAAGACATCGCTATATGCCCTCGCTGTGGCCAGAGTGCAACGGATAAAAAGCAACGCCGGAGCGCAATAGGATCTTTCTATTTGATCGTCAAGTCTGAAATGGACTTGGCAAGGGTCCGGAGTGACCACCAATAGTCCGGAGAGGTTTTAGAATTAAATTATTGACTTCCACAAGTGGAAATGAAAATTGATTCGGCTTCGAACAGCCATAAACTTGATTGACACTACTATGATTGTGAATTAAACATGAACTCAGGATATTCGATTTGGAGCTATTCAAAAAGCGCATTTTATCGAAAGGCATGTTTTGGGGAGCAAAGTGTTATCCCACCTTTTAACATGGCCGAGGTATCAAGAAATTAACTGAAAATCAATGATTACTCATTCCAAATATCTATTATACATCACTGGTTCGCTATGGATATCGATGAATTTTGTCCGAGTCCGAATCGACCTACAATTGACAGGACATGACAAGCAAAGCTGTGAAAGCAAACGTTTCAAGTTTCAAGTCAATTCGAGTTCGTATGCTCAAGATATGATCGATAAAAATTAAGGAAAACACGCCGTTCGTATCGATCTCAACGCCTTGTTCGAATCCATCAAGAGAAGTCTTGTTCGTATCCATATGTTCGAATCCATCCAGAGAGTCATTGCACCGGTTCTATTCGCAATGGTTCTGTTCGCACTCTTCTGAGAACTACACTGTTCGTGTTGATCTATTGAGGGCCTAATTCGCATCGATCGAACATTCGCTATTCATACGAATCCATAGGGATCAGCCCCATCGAACCACTAGTTTGTATCGATCGGTATTATCGATAGTCGATCGATACGAACAGAACCACGATCGATCGATACGAACAGTACATCATTCCCTCATAAGTGACCGATGCAAATAGCGCCGTAGCAATCGATACGAACAATATGTCCCTCATAAGTGACCGATGCGAATAGCGCTGTAGCTATCGATACGAACAAGATCAATTCCCTTGATACGAACAGGAAGACTGTGTTGATCGATGCGAACTAGAAGCTATCGATCGATGCGAACAAGATAGCATCTTCGATACGAATAAGGCGAAAGCTTCAGGATGACTCGGTCAATTCGGCACAAAAAGTGGATCGACCCCAAAATCTCGATCCACGTCAATTTACATGCACGTGTTCGAGATCGAGTCGAAGAGATCGATGTGAAATGTATCGATACGAATGGCGCAGCCTACCAAAAGCATGAATTTGCATCGACCGTATCTCACAAACCACAAGTCCAAATGCTATGAAATTTTCACAGGAGCTTGCGTACATGCTAAAGAAGGTTCATGCCAAATTTCAACTCGGTTGGACCAAGTCTTGATCGATACGAAATTGGTTCGTATCGATCACGGATCGAGCCGAAACTTCATGGAATCGATCGCGTGGGCCCACTCACGTGCCAGAAGAAAGTCTCCCGAAGTTTGAGCCAGATATTGGCATGGAGCGCCTATAAATAGCACCCTGGAGCCTATAGAAAAGGGACTTTTGGATCCTGCAACGTCCAGACTCTGCCAAAATCACGATTGCATTCAAACTCCATTGTTGTATTCAAATACTACTGTTGTAGTTCACTGTAATCAGCAAGCACATCAATAAAAGATTATCCTTCGAAGTGGACGTAGTCCGGAGATAGCCGAACCACTATAAATCTTATGTTTCATGTTTGTTACTTTTCAGTTGTTGTTCTCTACTTTGTTTGGATCTGAGATTTGTGTTACAATATTGCTGATCTGTGTTCATACACTGGTGCTTTCATGACATTCGGGGTTTGTGACCAATTTTGGCGCAAACAATAATATACAATTAGCTTCCAATCTACAGGAAAATTAATTTTTGTAATACTTTGTCCCCATTGATACGAAATCGACACCACAATTTTGTATCATATATCACAAATTTTTATTTTAGCTAAGTTAAATAATTTGATGTAGAGAAGAGTTTTCATGTTAGTGTCTCTATCTTCAATTGAGCTAGTACCAAGAATTACTTGCACAAATAAGTAAGACACGTAGACGGATTATATGCTGATACCAAAACCAGTATAATATGACAATGATGCTATGGTAAAAGTAATTATTCAAATAAAAAACAAAAGATAAGGATCATGTACACTGAACACAAACATGAAACAAGATAAAGTTACATTCTTCCAGAATTACTTGATCATATCTGGATGTGAGAAAGTTTTGAGACAACCTTCCAAAAATGACATTTAGCTAATTGAAGGCATTAGCACACTCAAAGTTACATGTATTGATTCAAGCTTCTTTGATCAGTAGAACATGTACACATTATAACACAAAAATAATGAGCAACCAAATAGCAATATAGAAGTTTTATATGGAAAACAAACCATGTAGCATGAGACAAGGAGCTAAAGTCAAATTTGCTAAACATGGTGGAAAAAAACATTGATAAAATGTAAATATACCTAATTTAACTTCAAACTAGCATGTATGAAACATTTGGCAGTCAGATGTAAGCAAGCAGTAATATATAAGATCACTTATAATAGTGATCTTGTAAGATGCAAGAAAATGGAAATTGATCGATTTAAAAATTATGACTAATTTTATCATAGAATAATTCTTATTCTTAAGATAAATTAAGTTATGAGTGTGTGAATGTGAGTAATGTGTATATGTATGCATGGGGGTGTGTGTGTCAATGTAGGTGTGTATCAATGTGCGTGTGTCCGAGTGTGTGTATTAGACTTTCCCAGTGCCTTCAATACCAAATGTGACGCCTTTTGCTTTGATATAATAACTAGTCCAACTATTGGCCCTTGCAATATCATTTTTTTTATTGGAGTTTTGCATACTAGAGGATTCTTGATCTAACAAAGCCGACAACTAAACCTGAAACCCAATTACTTAAGTTTAATTTCTGCTTTCAAAGAAAAAAAATCAATCATAACCTTTTATTCCATGTATCAAATTTTTTATATCAAAATATTTTATGTAGATCGTTTGCATATATTAATTTAAAAAATTTAATTAATAACCTACAAATTTGGTTATGAGGAAATATTGAACAAGTTCAATTTCTATGACTCAATTTCTCGAATCAACATCATAACATTCGTAAAAATAAACAAATGTTAGAAAATTTTACAGTGATTAAACAAAACTGATCAAAAAGAATTTAAAACAAGCAAAATTGATACCATTCTAGGAGAACCCATCAACGTTGGTAACCTCCATATTCCAGCAATAGTCATGGCCACAATGTCATCCTCGGCGGTGTTCATATTCAAACACTTCATCCCAAACACTCTCACAATCATCCCTACATTCCTCAAGTTGAAAATAAACGACACAATAATATACTCATTTTGATGAGGAGATGATTTGGGATTCGACGAAGAAGACGATTTGCAATAAGGAGTTCATATGTGAAAGTTACAAGAAAATTAGTGTTTTGAAATAAATTAATTTATTTGTTTATTTCAAAAAATGTTGCTGCATACAAAGTCAAAGCTAATATTGGAAAATATCAAAAGCTTGTGATGTGGAGATATATTGGATATGGTAATCCAATAAAAATGAAAAGCAGCCACATATTTTGCTTTGGAAGAAGTTTGAATATTCGAAATATATGCTCCATTAGCACTTACATAAAAGCAGTGGAATCTCAACCATTTCATCATCATCAAAAATTATCTCTTCTAGGTTTTTATTGAGATTATAGTTTTTGTTTGCTCCACTTTGGCAGCTATAGTCTTATAATAAGAAAATCTCATGACGAACCAAATTTTCAACCCTCGAAAATCGACACTAATACGTCCACTGTATTGCATATCGAGCAATCGAATGTTGGAAAAGTCGATAGTCATGGGAAAGAAAGAAAGAGAGAAGAAGAGAAGAGAAGAAGAAGAGAGAAAGAAACTAAAACAATATAGAATCTCACAATTGCAGCGGAAAAACATATAATATCATATCAACGATCTTTACAAAAATGAAACTGTAATGTACATACATCCATCAGAGTACAACAATTAATCACTAATCATTAGCCTGGACAGTTATAATAACCCGCCCTTATAATTGCTGATAATTTAAACAACGAAGCGACGAAAAATAAACATATACGTGAATAAGACCAGAAGACTTCCAGCTCGCCTGCTGAAGCTCCAAAGCATCCAAATCTACATTTGTAAATAAACTCTATCTGACCTGAGCATTGAAAGGGAAGAACGTCCAGATCAGTCTGGTAAACCAGCGTAAGAAAACACATCTTTATGGAATTTATTTAAAGTTATAAAACATTCCTTTATCAAAACAAAGGTATCTTATAAGACCACGCCCACAAATAAACGCGGACGGGTTTTTGCCTTACGATAATCAAAACATTTCATATCAAATTCTGTTATATTATACTAGTGTCTAGTATCAAATAATAATTCAAATAGCCGAAATTGTTAACATTATTAAATTCCAACATACTAGGCTCTACAAACAAAATGGTTGGCATTTTTTGGAGAATGGTTTTCCATACAAATGACCAGGTGAAGAGACTACCTTCCGGTAGTACATCTCTAGAGGAATGTACCGAGGCATAGAACATCTCCCCTTTACCAACACAAAATCGGCCAACCTTTCTCACTAGATAGTACCAAATATGTCATCTTTCGATCGTTACCGACCTATCCGAGGGCCCTCATAGGATACATCCACAATAATTTAAACCTAAACATCATAGCTAGAATAAATATATCTAGAAGGGGATGATCGTATCCTAAAGGTTGTGAACCACATAGCCTTGCCGCATCTACCATGTCTCAGTCATTTCCGGGGTGTGAGGCCAAAGGTCACGTTTACCTTTCACATAGTACATCATTTTTCCTTTTTGGATGCCATACTGCCATTCACTTGATCACTATTGACTTTCACAAACATACAACCTCTGAGCTCGTACGTCTCAGAGAAGGGTGTTAAGCTAAGAGAAGTTGCCTTCTCCACCACCAAACAGATGTACGTTTATAAAAGTCAATGATGTAATCTCAAAAATGCAATGTCATAATGAAGAGACCACTATATGCATCGGACTTGTCATTTGGATATTTCATAATGAAGAGACCACTACTACTATATGCATATTGGGAGTTTATCCCCAAACGGTCAACAAGCAGTCCTTCATTACGAAAATCCCACATAGTTTGTTATTACTACCAAAGCAACAATCAATATCTAGTACTTATGCAATCACTAGGCCTATTTAATTAATCTTTTATTAATTAAATCATTCTCCAAATATTTGCTACCAATTATCTTTAGAAAGATATATGCTAAAAACCATTTCAAATCTTTCAATATTGGAAAACATTTCTATATACTTATATCTGCAATATAAGCATATCCACAAATCATTTCATTTTAAACACTTAGAAAATATTTCCATATACTTATATCAATGGTATAAGTATATTTAATAACACTACCATTTGAAAAAAAGCCAAATAGATTTCTATAATCGTACAACTCTAGAGTTTGTACGCCTTCAGATGGGTGTTAAGTATAGGAAGCAATGCTCTTACACCATTAAGCCTTTAGTACGATCATAAGAACTGATTCGTGTATTTCATGATGGAAGTTCAAAACATAATTTATTGGGTCAACATGAATATTGCATAAAACATCGTTACGACAACCCAAAGACATTAGTATAGGGATTTGATTGATTAATATGTGTGTGTGTAATCCCGTGTACTATATAAAACATTTCCTTTCGGAAATCATTTACTATAACAACAGTGTTATAGTCCATGCCTTCCTTACTTCTCCTGAAAACGTCTGTTACAACAATAAATGTTGCAATTTATGTTTCCGTTACTTATCACATTTTAAAACATTTTCAAACCATTTACTTTATATTAATATTCCTTCCAACATTTGTTTAAATAAAAATCCATATTTAAATCTCAACATAAATAATTTCCATATTTATAAAACTATTTTATAAATCTCCTTCTGATTTTATAAAACTTCAATTTATTAAAATTCCTTTATTTACAAAATTCTATTTATAAATCCATTCTTTTATAAATCAATTTTACTATCAAAATCCATTTATAAAATCCATTTCTTTATAAACCAAATTTATTTATAAAATCCATTTATAAATTCATTTACCAAATCAACTCCAAAACCATTTACAAAATATTTATAAATTATAATTTTAAATCAACTTCTTTATTTATAAAAATATCACCTTTATAAATCTTTTTACATAAAACTATTCAAAAATCCCAAATCAAAGTATTTCTCGAAACTATATTTTTATAACATCAAAAATTCTTAACTTTTTATTTTTTTTAAAACAAATCCATTCCTTTGATAATTTAAAATCGTTAACACATATATATTTTCAAAATCACCTCGAAATCCTTTTTAAATCAAAACTATCATTTCAATATTTC
The DNA here is from genome assembly GCA_030737815.1 of Allium fistulosum. Classification (NCBI taxonomy): domain Eukaryota; kingdom Viridiplantae; phylum Streptophyta; class Magnoliopsida; order Asparagales; family Amaryllidaceae; genus Allium; species Allium fistulosum. The sequence continues at coordinate 267,488,952 of CM060904.1, read as the reverse complement.
AAAATATCAAAAATAAAGTGCAGTGCTACCATTGCACTAAATAAATCAAATCACATCAAGGACATCAAGAACATCATATATCAGCATATATATGAAAATACTTCAACAGTGATGAGGAATCCTATTGGCTCCCTCCAACATATCCCTCTACACACAGACATTGTAACAACCCGCATATCTATCGATTTTATATTTAAATATTTTATCGTTAGTCGGATGTTAGTCCGAAAAGCTGCTTTTTGCATACGGTCAAATTAGGACTCGAGACCACCCCCATTGAGTTCAAAATGACGTTTGCGATCTTTTTGAGTGTAAACTTCGATATGTTTGGAGATAGTGAAATTTTCGTCACTTTTCCCACTTGTGACTTTGGTTGGGACTGCACCTTCTTAACTCAACCCAACCCCCTCTTCTCTTCATCACTTCATCAAACACTTCAAGCTTCTTCAAAAATGGTGGAGGGAAAGAGAAATTAAAATTCCAAGCTCGAGATCTTTAGTAAATTCAACATCAAACTCCGAATTCAAGGTGAAGAACATAGATTCAAGCTAGGAGTTGATTCTTGCTTTGCTCTTAAGCTCTCCAACATCAATTTCGTGGAAAAGGTGAGATCTTTGATCTCACATCTTGCCTATATCTATCTTGGACTGTTGGGAATGGTTCCCTATCATTTTAGCATCAGCATTTGCATTTGGTTTGGATTGGATTGGTGAAAAACTCAAAATTTTAGTGTTTTTGGTGAAAAAACTGCACTTAGGTCGTTCTGCCTTCGCTAGGTCATTCGTGAGTTAAGCCTAAGTCGTAGGTCGTTCGTGTTGAAAAGTCACATGGAGCATAAGTCGTTCCAGGCCTTAAGTCGTTCTGGGTGTGCTAAGTCGTTCGCGAGTTAAGTGCTAAGTCGTGCGCGAGTTAAGAGTTAGGTCGTTGCCTTCAGCTACCTCGTCCTGGCTTAGGTCGTACTGGGATAAGTCGTTAGGTCGTATAGACCTTAGCTCGTAGCTCGTATTTGAGCTTAAGTCGTAGCTCGTATTTGCTCTTAAGTCCTAGGTCGTATGGCTCTTAAGTCATAGGTCGTATGGCTCTTAAGTCATAGGTCGTTCGCCCTTAAGTCTTAGGTCGTTGCCGACCTATAATCCCCCAGGCAAACTTTAGGTCGCTCGCACTGGCTTATCTCATAGGTCGTCTCCGACCTAAGCTTCTTTTCCATAAGTCGTTCGCGAGTCAAGTGTTAGGTCGTCTCCGACCTAACGCCCCTCGTCACCTTAGGTCGTAGCTCGTACGTCGCTCGACCCTGCTAAGTCTTTAAGTCGCTCGAGTTAGGTCGGCCAGTATATCTCGTAGGTCGTCTCCGACTTATCCTCCAGTTAAGTCGTTTGACCCCCTAGGTCGTTCGAGTTAGGTCGTTGGACCATTTACCTTAGGTCGCTTGACCTTAAGTCGTAGGTCATCTCCGACCTATGCCCCACTAAGTCGCATCCCACTTAGGTCGCTTGACCTTAAGTCGTAGGTCGTCTCCGACCTATGCCCCACTAAGTCGCATCCCACTTAGGTCGCAGGACCCTGTAAGTCGTAGGTCGTCGCCGACCTTACACTTAGGTCTTTTTAGTTCGCGAATTCCTTAGGTTGTGTGACCTATTTTTCCTTAGGTCGAACCCCGTATTACTCTGCGTAGGCAATCTTATCTGAAAAGCATTCATCAGAACTTCCACTTTGATGCATTTTGAGCTGATTTCCTTGGATTTTATTCACGTCTCCGAATGTGAATTTTTGTGATAGATTGTTCCAACAATCATTTTATGACTTGTCACTTTAAAGATATGAAGGTTTTAATACTAGTAGTAAATATCAAAACTCTTTCATCAAATCGATTTCAACACTATTTTTAATATCAAAAGCTCGTTTTCTCAAACTGATTTTCAATCTACTAATATATATAAGCCTTTACTTCACTCGAATGAGAAATCGACTTAAACGACTTAGTGAAACGAGTGGTATGAAACGCTTGCGTTCACTTCGTCGGTTAGCTCTTGGACTTGTTCGATTGAACCCTTTTCGTGACAATTTCCTAGTGAAGATTTACAGCTTGTTCGTAAATATTTAAGTTAAGCAAGTGGTTATGGGACATGAAGCTAAACTCATATATTTACTAGCTTGGTGTGATTGACACTTCTCGCTGATCATGATGATCATTTTATGATTTAGACTAGCAATTGTGCGATGTCTCTTTGTTTGCAAGGTTAGACTAGACCGCAGTAGTGTGATTCCGACTCACACATATCTCTTTGTCCGCAAGGTTAGTCTAGACCGCAGTAGTGTGATTCCGACTCACACATATCTTTTTTGTTTGCGAGGGTAGGCTAGACACCACTTGTGTGATTCCATTCACACATACCTTTTTGCTTTTTGGTTAGCCTAGGCCTCAATCAGTGTGATTCCGATTCACACATATGGGGTAGCGCCCCATGGTCTTCGGACCATCTTGTGATAGGCCTCTTTCTCTTTTTTATGATTTCTGGATTTCTTGTTTGATTTCTGGATTTTTATGTCATTGACTTGTTATGAGTACAAGTTTAGGGTATGATGCCCTCTTTGGATCTTTGAGAAGATTCTCGTGATATTGATCATTTCTCATCGGTTGATCTCCTGTTGATCATCATTTTCATACTTATAGTAGTATGTCAGTATGGATATTCTATGTTTATGCCATATCTTTTATTATATATCATGTCATCTGATATTTATAGTTAGACTGATCCGTTTATTATTTTCTTAAATAATACTCGGGTCAGACCGAGATGTTACAGGTGCTTCTGCTTGACTTCCTTCCGGGATTTGCTACTCTGACTTTTGGCTAACTATTTAGTTTAGCAGTTTTTGTTGTATACACTTGAGATATAGACTCATAGTTGTATTCGTTTGGTATAGCACGTGTTGCTATTCTTTTGTATTATTGTGGAACTTTTTGACCACTACTCTGATGTACACTTTCATGTGTTAGTTATATATTCATATCTTCTTCCGCCTTTGTGATATGGATGTCTGTGACTGCTTTGTGTTATGTTTATTTCTATGTTTGTTTCCGAAGATTATTTTATAGCCACCGTGTGATAATCAATTACATGGATGGTCGCTCCTCAACAGCCTTATTCTCCGCGCTAGTTGACAGCACTACATCGTAGTGTCCTTGGCTAGCGTGGGTATTGAGGTGGGGCGTCACAGACATCGTATAATCATAAAAATATAAATCAACCACTTCGAGAGGGGATTCGTATAGAAAGGGTCATCCACTCTTACAAGAGAACGTAATAGGGTCTCATCCGCTTTAATAGGCGGAAATATATCCAAACCAACTAATATATATAGTATATCATCCAAACAAGCAACAATCATCATAAATAAATTTATTCCCATTTATATAAAATATAAGCAGGCCAAAGAGGTGGGATAACTCACAAAAATGCCAGAAATTGTCAAAGCACTTCGGTTTGAATTAAAATTGAATGGTCGTTCAATTTAACTCAAAATTCCAACTAGCACCGAATTCATTCAATCCAACTCCAAAGCGTAGTGCTCGCTGACTTGAATGCAACGCAATTTGTCGCGCTCGAAACGGACCTTATACGAACAAGTTATGAATTATTTACCAATCGAGATAAATAAAACTTAATTAACTTAAATAATTAACATTTAAAACATTTACCCAAATCCTTCTTCCTTCCAGGCTACATGTTCACACGTGCGTACAATATTATTATTTTTCTGCTCGTTCATCGATCGCCCTCCCTCTAGGCCGTGACCGCTGCCGATTGCTCCCAGTGCCGCCGCGACTTCCCCTACACGCGCCTGCACTAGCTCGCGACCACCAGCGCCGTGAGCGCCTCCATCCTCTCGAACCGTTGAACGCCACCTCCTCGCCGAGCCCAACCGCGCATGACATCTACGCCTGGCGCAAGTCCCACATGCAGGCGTACGCACGTAAAAATAAGATCAACAAACCCATGCTGCCTGGCGTTCTATATGTTATTCCATATTCCGAACACAATGGAACTAGTCTCGGGACTCAATTCCATCATATACGTAAGATAGCTTTTCAAATCGAATTATTTAAAGTTAAATTCGGTTAATTAAATTCTATGTGTTTCGAACTTGCTCGACCAAACGTTAAGTTCAATCGACACAAAATTTGACAACATACTATAGTTCACTATTACGGATACAATGAAACCGGTTTCGTCGAAATCCAAAATAGTCTCAAAAATGACTATTTTTACACGTTAATTAAAATGAGTAATTTCCAATTTCAGTTTATTCACTTTTAAATCTGAATTAAAAGTTTACTAACTCCATTGTTATTCAAATAGATTTTAAATCAACTTTTGAAATCATTTTCATTCATATTAAATCTAAGATTCGATTATTTAAACAATTCCAAATATTAAATTTAACAATTTAGTCATCAAATAAATAGCTATATTTGAAATATAAGTTATTTAACTTATAAAATTAACATTTAAATATTTAAAATCAATTAAGTATTCCAAATCCGAATGACAGAAATTCTGGGTCGTTACAAATCTCTTGTATTCTCTTCAAATTATAGTGGGTTGTTAGGTCCGTGGATGTATATCAATTAGACAAAACCATGTTAAATTTTATCATCTCCCTTTATTTTCTATTATGTTTATTTATTATTGAGTAGTAAATAATCGCTATTGGACTGAGAGGTATTCAATCGACAAATCAAGGTCTTGGCGTTAGATTATGCCCATTTGTTAAAAAAATGACTTTTTCACTACAGATTAGTATCGAAGCTAGTCGATTTGTTTTAGATTTGAGCATCTATGGTTTGGGGAAGATAGGTAGATCTGGTAGTAATTACTTGTTACTCATTTTTTTGGAAAGGGAGAATTTGGCATATGGAAGATGAAAAAGGAGACCGTATTAAAAAAGGGAAGACTTTTAAGATTATTTTTGAGCTGGATAAACTAAAAGATCTAGAGAGAAATGTTTTGGAAGAGATGGAAGAAGAATCACTTGCAACTATCCGGTTGATCTTTCAGATGAAGTTGTTAGAACCTATAATTTTTATATTTTGATTTCGACAACTGTATATGTAAATATTATATGAACTAACCAAGTTTGCAGAAGAAGATATTGTTTTTACTCGAGAAATAGTCTAACAATTTGAATACCAGATTCCGGATTGAAGCTTCAGGAACGTGTTAAGTTTAAGGTCTGAGTTTAGTAGTAAATTCATGTTAAAATCTCTCCAAAGGGGTATATGCACGCATACACAATAACTTGATTCTGAGCTTAGTAGTAAAGTTTTTCAAAACATTTTTGATAAGCTAGAAAATAAGAAATTCAGCTGGCTGAATAGCTTGATTCAGATGGCTGAATGCTGCGCATGTGCACAAATTTATTTGAATATTCAGATGGCTGACCTTGCTAATTCAGCCAACTGAATTGTATCTATTTTGCACTGTTTCCTTGCTGGTTCATTTTTAAACCCATTCAACTAGCTGAATTGCTCCATTTAGACGGTTGAATCTTCATAACAGCTATATTTTCGAAAGACACTTAAATTCAATGAACAAAAACAACTCTTGATTCAAGAGTTTCTTCCATTCTCTTCATGGTTATCTTTCATGAATGATTATAACTCTTCAATTTCTATAAATAGCCATGAATTCCAATCTTTTAATCATTGATACTAATTCTAATTCTCATTCTTATTTTTCTAATCTATCTTGCTATTTGAACTCTAAGCATTCAATACTTCATTCTGATCACTTGTTCCTTCAAGCATACTTCATTAGTGATTTAATAAACTTCCTATCTTCACGTATTACATGATATACCATAAAGGAGAAGATTATAGGAAGGATGTACTCTAAAACGTATCCATGCTATTAAAAGAGCACATTTACTCAAGATGATTCTTTGTATTATTGAAGTCCTGTTCGGTTGCTCAAATGGTTGAAGTCCTATTTTGTTACTTAGGCGGTTGAAGTCCTATTTCCTTGCTCAGACGGTGTAATATCTGTTCCTCCGGGTTAAGTGAGGATTGATAGTTAAATTTCATAAGGTGTCTAGGACTGGACGTAGAACGGTAAGTTCGAACTAGCATAAAAATCTCTATGTCGTTTACTTTATTATTTTACTTTTATATTTATATTCCCCATAAGTAAATAGTTTAGTTAATATTCCATATTGCACGATACTTAGTCACTTTCATTTGGTATTGGAGCCTGGAATTGTATTGATCGTCACAACATCATAGAATAATGGCTAGGAAAAGATTCGATCGAAATATAGCAAGCTAAAAGCCTAAAACTTCAGAGCTACAACAAATGAGGACTATAAAAAGGTACTTTCTTATTTACAAATTTTAGTTAATGATAATAATGAATTAGTTAGTATAAGCTATAAGATGTGAAAGCTTAATTTTACTATTTTAGAAAAGATGAAATCTGTCGAACTTGAAAATGAGAAATTGAAAAACGAGAAATTAAATTCAGAAAATCAACTTGGTTTTTAAAAAATAATTTTATAACTCTTAAAGAATTTCTAGATGAACAAAGCACCTTATTTGAAAAGAAGAAAGAAAACTTTTCAAAAGGAAATTTTTATTTGAAAAGACAAAATGATTTATTACAATGCTCTTTAGATAATTCAGAATCTCAAAATTTTCTTCTCGAAAATGAGAACTGTACGTTAAAAAACGAGAATTCTGAATTAAATGAGGAAATTAATATTTTGAAAAATAGTAATATTTCTTTTGAAAATAAAAATTGTGGCTTTAAAACTAAATTTGAAAACGCAAAAATGAATTCATGAAAGTTAATAAGGTCAAAATGATTTAAATATGATTTTATCTAGTTCTAGACCTTTATATGATAAACGTGGTTTATGATATAATAAAACCGATCGTAGAAATAGCACTAGATAAGCTTTCAAAGTATAGTAAAAATGATAGGGCTAGTACTAGATTTCGAGTAAAGTCTAAATCCAATTTTTTATAGAAATTCAAGTACTGCTATGACCAATAGTGTTTATAATATCTCTAGAAGTACAAAATCATTGATGAGAAATATGAATAAAAATTATCTATGTATTTCGGTTCCTGTTAATTGGAAAAACAGAGAAAATACATTGATGATTATTTTGATATAGTAGTTAATGATGAAAACTATATTTATAAAGGTTCAACCACACCCAAATGGGTATGGCTACCTAAGACCTAACCCTTGGACCCTAACATAGGAAGTGGGTACCAGAACATATATCTCATTTCGTTTACAGGTACACCACATATAAAGGGGGAGATATATTCCAAACTTTCTAATACTTATGGAAATGAAGCCACAAACGTGCTGTTCAAATTTTCAATGTGAGTATTTTACGTGATGTGATGATTGTATTTTCTGTGATATTTTGAGCCTAATACTTCTTCTCGTAAAATGTTTATTTTTACAAACTTTTTATTGCTTCTATTGATATCTATTTCATTTTTGTCGATGACAAAGGGGGAGAATAAAGTAAGGTCATATTGATAGGGGGAGTATCGAGTCAGGGGGAGAATATATGAATCCTTATATTTAATTCTTGCATAGTTGTCATCATCAAAAAGGGGGGACAATGTTAGAACCTATAATTTTGATGTTTTGATTGTAACAACTATATAAGTAAATATTATATGAAATAACCAAGTTTGCAGGAGAAGATATTATTTTTAATCGAGAAATTGTCTAACAATTTGAAGACCAGATTCCGGGTTGAAGCTTCAGCAATGTGTTAAGTTTAAGGTCTGAGTTTAGTAGTAAATTCATGTTAAACTCCCTCCAAACTGGTATATGCACGCATGCACAATAGTTTGATTATGAGTGTAGTAGTAAAGTTTTTCAAAACATTTCTGATATTCCAAAAAACAAGAAATTCAGCCGGTTGAATAGCTTAATTCAGACAGCTGAATGTTGTGCATGCGCACAAATTTCTTTGAATATTCAGACGACCGACCTTGCTAATTCAGCCAGCTGAATTGTGTCTATTTTGCACTATTTCCTTGCTGGTTCATTTTTAAATCCATTCAGCTAGTTGAATTGCTCCATTCAGATGGTTGAATCTTCATAACGGCTATATTTTCAAAAGACATTTCAATTCAATGAATAGAAACAACTCCAATTCAAGAGTTGCTTTCATATCTCTTCATGGCTGTCTTTCATGAACGATTACAACTCTTAAATCTCTATAAATAGCCATGAATTCCATTGTGTTAATCACTAACACTGATTCTAATTCTCATTCTTAGTTTCTAATCTATCTTACTATTTGAACTCTAAGCATTCAATACTTCATTCTAATCACTTGTTCATTCAAGCATACTTCATTAGTGATTTAATAAACTTCTTATCTTCACGAATTACACGATATAACACAAAGGTGAAGATTATAGGAAGGGTGTACTCTAAAGACTTATCTGTGATATTAAAAGAGCACATTCAGTCAGGATAATTCTCTATATTATTGAAGTCCTGTTCGGTTGCTCAAGCGGTTGAAGTCCTATTCTGTTGCTTAGGCGGTTGAAGTCATGTTCGGTTGCTCAAGCAATGTAATATATGTTCCTCCTGGTTAAGTGAGTGTTGATAGTTAAATTCCAGAAGGAGTTTGGAACTGGACGTAGAACGAGAAGTTTGAACCAGTATAAAAATCTCTGGTATCATTTACTTTATTCTTTTACTTTTATATTTATATTCTGCATAAGTAAATAGTTTAGTTAATATTCCATATTATACGATATCTAGTCATTTTCAGAAGTTCTAAGAGAATTCTATCAGAAGAAGTCGGCGAAGGAATTATGGGATGCATTATCTGATGCATATCAAGACTAGTCTCTCACTAATCGAATTATTCTTCAGCAACAACTCTATTCGTTTAAGATGAAGCCTAGAGCCGATCTTATGGAGCATGTAGATGTCTTGACTACTTTGATTATGAACCTAATGGCAGCGGAAGTTGACATTACTGATGAGGCTCAAGCATTAATCCTCTTATGTCCATTGCCTAAGGGATATACTGCTTTTGTTAATTCCATGATATATTGTCACAGTAAGATTAGCCTAACTAACGTAAAGGCTGGTCTTCATAAAGAAGTGTTGAGATGTAGTTTGGCGAGCACTAGTTTGGATAGTGTTACGAAGGGCTTATATATACGGAGAGGTAGAAGCCAAAGCAAGTCAAAGAATGGTGGAGACCAAAGTAATTCAAGGCCTCGGTTTAGGAGGCCTAAGTGATTGACTTGCCATTATTGTAAGAAGCCAGTGCATTTTATAGCTTAATGTCCCTAGCTCGAAGGAAGAAGAAAAGACCCAAAGCAAGCTTCATCATCTACTGCAGAGAAATCAGATACAGAGACTGATATCGATGTATTTACATCTTCTGGCTCTTCGAGGAAGAGCCACTTATGGTTGATTGATTCTGGTGCATCCTATCATACAACACCTGATAGAATCTGCATTCCACTTACCGTGAGATTGATGGAAGCGAATTCTGATGGGCAATGATGCTTCTTGCCGTATGGTTGGGGTTGGTAATGTGAAGGTCAGGATGTTTGACAGTGTTGTTCGTACTATTACTGATGTTAGGCATGTACCTAATTTGAGAAGAAGCTTGATTTCTGTTGGGGCTTTGAGTAAGCTTGGTTTGAGGACTGTAGTTGATGGAGCGAAAATGAAGATGTCGAAGGGTTCCATTATTGTTATGAAAGGAGTGAGGTCGGGAAATCTTTATCTATTGAAGAGCACTACTGTAGTTGGTGAATCAACATCGGTTATTTTTGTTGATTCAGATTCTTCAAGATCGTGGCACTTGTGGATGGGTCACATCGGCAAATGCAGTTTGGATGAGTTGAGAAAGCGAGGTTTGATTGATGGAATATAGCATTGAAAGCTTGGCTGTTGTTAAGTGTGTGTACTCGGAAAGTAGACAAAGAGTTCTTTTGGTACATGAGAGCACAAAGCAAAGGCTATCTTGGAGTATGTTCATACGGATGTGTGGGGTCCCTCCCTTTACATCCTTAGGTGGAGCTAGGTATTTCGTTTCATTTATAGATGATTTCTCTCGCAAAGTATGGGTATACTTTGTAATGACCCGTATTTCTAAATATTTTAAATTATTGAATTTAATGTGGTTATTGGATAAAAAAGGTTAGAAATAAAATTTAATAATTTATTAGTGTAATTTATTTGAATATGAACTTGAATAAAAAAAATTGAAATAACTAATTTCGAAGATTTTGGCGACAACAAGTATTGGAATAAATTCTATGTATTGACCGTGTTTATAATCAATAACTGAAGTTGAATAATAAATGTGAACTATTTAGATAGGAATAAAATAATGTTGATAACTAAAATTTATTTGAAATTTAAGGATTTATTAATATCTATTTATTGGATAATTAAATTGTTTAAATTTATGTTGAAATTATGTAAATAATGGAATTCTCAATTTAATGAGTATGAAAATGGCATCGAAAATTGATTTAAATTTTATTTAAATATGAATGAAGACGGTTAACATTTAAAATTGGATTTACATGTGAATAACTAAAAATTGAAAATTTTATATGTTACTTAATGAGTAAAAATAGCCATTTTGGCAACTGTCTTTGATTTCGACGATACCAGTTTCATCGTGCCCATAATAGTGAGTTATTGTAGGATTTCAAGTTTCGTAGCGATCGGACTTGTCATTTGGTCGTGCGAGCTTGAAACGCGTAGAAATCAATTTAAGGAATTCGATAAAATAAATTGACTTTGAAAAGCTATCTTCTGCATGTGATCAAATTAGGCCTCGAGACTAGGTCCATTGCGTTCGGAATGAGGGTAAAACATTATAAACGCCAGGCGGCACGCCTCGATTGGAGTTCGGACGATTTTGGACCTAACTATATAAATATGGCACGCATATTGAGAAAAATATTATTTTTATATTCTGAAACCCTAGTTAAAACATGGCCGCCTATCTTCAACGGTTGAGAATGTTTGAAACTTCTCCCCTCTTTATCTCTCGATCTGCTCAATGAAATTAAGAACCTCCAACACGAAAGTTGTAGATCTCAACCTCCTCTTCAAATCCATATGGTTGAACTGTTTTAATTCTTCATGGTTTCGCCAAGATCTTCATTAAAAGGCATGCGTGTTTTCTCGACTTGTGCACTAACGGCGGCAACGTGGTGGACGGCGCTTGGCGCGGTGGAGATGAAGGCGTGCGCGCATGTTTTGGCAAGATCGGATCGTTGTCTGGTCGTCATTTGAACGTACGTGAATGAAAGGTGGATGCGTGTGGTTGGGTTACTGGAACGAGCAGCTTGAAGACGTGATGAAGAAGAGTACGTATGTTATTTTTTTTATTAATTATTTATTTTATATTAAAATTCAAATGTCCTAACTCGAATAATTTTTGCATACGAGCTCGGACCGACGTGCGGTTTTCTTCGTTGCGTTCGTATCAAAATTCCGGACATTATGGAACTAGTTTGGCTGCATTCTGCAACTATTCAAATTTGGGTCTTTATTTTGATTTTAAATCGTCAATAAATCAAAGGTGAGTGTTTATACGCTCACAATTGACTGAAACAATTTTTTTGTTAGTTAAATTATATTATGAAGTGAATTAAATTTTATTGATAGTTGTTTGATAAATTTAATTAGCATTTAAATGGACATCTGAATTTAATCGATAGGATTGGATTTGATAGTTAAATTGGATTAGGATTAAACTGTCAGTAAAATTCCTGATTATTGATAATTGGTTAATTGTTGTGAATTATTGATTGTTTGAATGATTGTTTGTGATGGATGAAAATTTGATTGATATTTGGATGATTCAGATGTTTATTTATTTTGATATATCATGTTATCATACTGTATATTATTTACAGTATATAAAACTATAAATTGAATTATTTCGATTAATTTAAGAAATAGGTTGAGATGATATATACATATAACATTTAGTTTGGGTTGAAATGATATATATCCATCTTTGAATTAAATTGGAATAACGGATTCACTTGGCCATATGATAGAAAATTATATACGGACAGTGGATTGGTTAAATTAAATTATTTTGAAATTTTTTGATTTTAAATTATTTAAAATGATTTGATTTAAGAAATAAAATCGAATTTATGGAAATCGAATTATTTTCGAATTGGAACTCGAAATGTTGAAATTTAAATTTGAAACAGGAATTGTTGAATTAATCGAAGTTGAGATTTTTAAGTTATAATCGAAATATGATGTGAATTTTAGAAAATTTATTTGTTTTAAAAGATGGGACTTTTATTCGAACTTTGAATATTATAAAGTAAAAGTGATATAAACGATATTTCGTAATTGAGCTAGGAATTCGATTATATTTGAAGATTTGGATTTTTAATTGGATATGGAAGAAAATTTTGATTTAAGTGTTTTGAATCGATATTTTGGAAATCGAACTCGAAATTTATATAAATCGAAATGGTTTAAATTTGAGACTTGAGTGAAATTAAATCATTAAATTGGATAATTTGAATTGAAATTGAAATTAATTTGGAGTTGAAAATTGAAATTAATTTGTAGTTTAAAGAAATTAATTTGGAGTTGAAATTTAAATTAATTTGGAATTGAAATTAATTTAGAATTGGAATTGAAATTAATTTATAATTGGAATTGAAATTAATTTGGAGTTGAAATTTAAATTAATTTGGAATTGAAATTAATTTAGAATTGCAATTGAAATTAATTCGAAATTACATTTTGAAAGTAAGTTGGAAGTGAAATTGAAATTAAAATGGGATTGAATTGAAATTTATTCAGGTTGGAATAAAAATTGAAATCAATTGGAATTGAAAGCGAAATTAGATTAATTCAAAATCGAAATCAAATTTATTTGAATTGGAATTGGAATCAAGGTAAAATTCGACTTGAAAATCGGAATTGAATCGATTAAATCGAAATGGAAATTGAAACTGGTTTGAATTGGAAAATTGGGAATTGAATCTGTTTGACTTTGAAACTATTTTCCAAATAAATTATTTTAGTATAAACTGTTTAAAATCTATCTTCTTTAAATATTCAAATTATTTTTATTTTTTCAAACTATTTTACTATATAAACCATTTTTAATACTCGAAATATTTTCTATTAAACTATTTTAACTGTTTAACTATTCTAAAACTATTTAAAATATTTTCTAAAAATTCAAACTGGTCAAAAGGGTGGAATGTTTATATTTAAATCTTGGATTTAAATACGAATTGGGTTGAAGTGAAGTTATAACCAAAATTGTAATTCGAAGCAATTTTTGAAGTGAAATCGATATATCGAATTGAATTGACATTTTGAAGTAAAATATGATTTTTGAATCGAATATGATGATTTCGAAATGGATTTGATTTTGAAGCGAATATGATATTTGATATCAAGTACGAATTGTTTTCGAAATGTAAAAGAATCAACCGGTGTGTAAAACGACGTTTGGTTGTTAAATAGACCGGAGCCTCTTATTGGGATACTCTATGTCCACTTTGGCAATTGTGTACGCGGTGGATGATATCCAGAATGTAGTAGTTGAATTGGCGAACATTTACTGGAATGAAGTAAGAGAACGATGATGGATAGCCTTGACACTTGTGTAATAATTAAAATGACTAAAACAGAAGCCTATGTCTGGCCAATGTGGTTAGCTACCTCTAGCGACGTTGATCACTCGTATTACTATCGTTATTTTGTACTCGATGGGTGCACCCTTTTGTTCGGATTGATTGTCGCGGTCGGCCACGGATGGGTTACGACCAGCCAGAAAGGGTAAATTGGTATAATCCTACCTTGGGCATTGCCTCATGTGGCTTGTCATATTTATCCTTATGTGAGCCCATTATGACTTTGGTTTAGTACTATAAAAATGTGTTAAGGTGGATCAATGTAAAGCCTTAATGCTATTTTGATATTTATTTTACCGATAGACATTACCTACTATAGCGTATACTATTATATATAAATAGTTTAATGGATCCTTAGGAGATAGAAAATCCCGTAACATCTCTTAAGTTATCGCACGCACGTTATACACTGGATAGGAGATGTACAATCCCGTAAACATCTCTGACGTTGTTACACTCATATTTATAGATATTGATTTGACTTACATAAGAGTATTTTAGTCCTGACTCGAGTGTTTTGTCTTTTCATTACGCTCGGGCCAGCCTTGAGTTTTAGTGCATTGAAGATTATTCTATGGAGGACGAAGACGAGGTATATTATTACTATTATTATTCTCTGCATCATGCGATTCTGCTGCATTTTATTTATCCTTGATATATATAGATAACCCTGATAAATGTTGTATAGATTATAATCAAGTATATATAAACAGCTTCATGAACTGTTATTTGGTTATTATATTTTGTCGTTCCGTTATGAGATTATGTGTTTTATTTCTTCTTCTTTCCTTATTTTTCTTAATTATCCTCTGTAACAACCCAAGAGATTTTCGACGCCCGAAAATCGACATCAATACGTTCACTATATTACATGCCGAACAATCGAATGTCGGAAATATTAGATCGTTAGATAAAGAAGAAAAGGGTAGAAGAAGAAAATAGAAAACAATATCAGAATCTCACAATCGCAGCGGAACAATATATAATAGATAACAACATATCTTTATACAAAAGAAACTATAACTATTTTTATACATTACATCATCAGAGTACAACACAATCAATAACACCACACTGGACAGTTATAATAACTTGTCCTCACAAAAGCTGACTATATAGCATACCATACATGGCGGAATATAAGTCAGATACGTGATATACGTCCCCGTCATCCAGCTCGTCTCCTGAGCTCCATGGATCTGTAATACTCGGTTTGACCCGAGCATTATAATAAAATAACAACCAAGTCAGTCTGGAAAACCAGCGTGAGAAAACACACTCAATTGAATTATTAAAGTTTTCAAAATCCTTTGAAAATCAAAGGTATCTCGTAAGACCACGCCACAAATAAACATGTCGGGTTTTTACCTTACGATAACCAAAACATTTCATATCAAAATCCCCTGATATTATAATAGTGTCTAAGTACAAACACTTTTCAAATAGCCGAAATTGTTACATTAATAAATTCCACCATACTAGGCTCTACAACCAAAACCGTAAAGGCACGTAGGGAAAATGGATTTCCAACTGAATGACTAGGCACTGGGGTACCACCTGTCACGGTACCTGGTCTAGATCAGTATACCGAGGACCACTCTCGATCCCCTGCAACACAAGACCGGACTACCCCTTATTGGATACCCCGAATAAGATCACCCCGCGGTCGGGATCAGCAATCGCCACACAGCCGAAATAAAGGGACTCTAGATAGGGGAAATCTTACCCTAATTGGAAGCTACCCACTTAGCCTTGCTGCATATCCCCTGATTTTTAGTCATTCCCGGTTGATGAGGCTCGAGGCTAAGCGTTACCTTTTTAGAATTATTCACTTAGAATGCTCATTGTCCTCCAATGACAATTGTGACGACCCGGCTTTCATCGACTAGAAAGTCGTATCGCTAATAAGAAAGAAAGGGATAGAAAGAGAAAAGAAGAGAAGAAAGAAAGAAACAACAACAGAATCTAAACAGCGGAACGAATAAATTATATTAATAACATAAACTATTACATAGTATCATATACAACAACTATCAGAGTTACACAACATATACAACACATACTAGACAGTTATAAACACCTGTCTAGTTTCTACAATATAAGATACAACACAGATAACAATGACTCAGAGATCAACACAGCGGAACTACTATATCTCTACAGCGCTGAAGCCTCCTGCTCCATTGCTCCTCCAGATAACTCGTCAAAGCAAACCTGACTCTCTTGGCTACTCGTAAAAATTTGAGTACCCAAGAGTTTATATAAAACAGAAATAAACACTTGGGTCAGACATGGGTCTGGTGTGAGTAAACGGTTTAAACTTGCTTAACTTCAAAACCTTTGAAATCAAAAGGTATCACGTAAGACTTCCCACACATAAACATGGGTAAGTTTTTACCTTACGCTAACCAAAACATTTGATAGGAAATTCGATTGTATCATAATAGGTCTAGGGTTTTCAAATAAGATACAGAAATAGCTGGAATGCTTACATCTCACGTTCCAACATAGTTGGGCACAACTAACACGTACGGCACTTATTGGAAGTTGGATTTCCATACAATGGCAGGGCTACTGGGGTACCGCCCGTCACAGTACGTGGCCTAGATCACCGTACCGAGGAGTACGCCCGCTCCCCTGCAACACAAAGCCGGAACCATCCCTTACTGGATAATTCCGAATAAAATCACCCCACGGTTGTGTACTGCAACCGTACCACTAAGTCGAAATAGAAAGGGACATCTAGACAGGGATGACCTTACTCTCAGTGGGCGCTACCCACGAAGCCTTGCTGCACCTCCCCTGTTTTAGCCATTCCCGGTTGATGAGGCTTGAGGTCACGATTACCTTTAATCAGAACACTTCACTTAGAATGCTCATCGTCCACCTGACGATGTGCTGAAAGCATTCAATCCATACAAGTTCGTTCCGGGTTCGAACGAAACCGAAGGCATTATCTCGTTACACTCGTTTTGGAATCACCCTCAGAGTTAACGACAATAACCCTTGCACTCTGAATCTTCATCTTCACTTGAGATTCACAACCTATCGTTAATTTGGATTGATGTGGTATTCGGGTCTCCAGACCTGGAAATCCGGTATACGGAAACCCGATCCCGGTCTCATCGAAATCCAAAACGTATCTTTTAAGGCCAAGTTGTTTAAAGGTTTAAACAATTCAATTCAATTTAATACTTGAATTCACCTAGCATTAACATAGATAAATATCACACATTTATCACAGATATATCCAATATCATATCACAGAATATCATAGCATATCATCCAATAGATATCAACCAAATCAGACATTCTACTCAATCATCATTCATAAGCAACCATTTATTAATCTCTATTATAATCAATTTAATCAACTTAAATTAAATTAATTACTTAAGAATTAATTCCTATCCTTGCTTAATCAACCATTAATTAATTACAATCCATTTAATTAATTAATCATTAAATATTAAATCACTCTTGATTAATTATTCATCAATTACATAAAGTAATTATCCTTTAATTAATTTCACAAATTAATTATTCTTAACCATTAACAGTAATTAACCTTTAATTACTCTCATTAATTACATTAATTAATGATCCTTAATTGATTACTTTCATTAATTAATTACATTATTCTTTAATTAATTACATTAATTAATTATGCATTAATCAATTACTTTCATTTATCAACCTTAAATAATTACTCCAATTACATACAGTAATTTATTTATTAATTACTTACACTAAGTAATTATACTTAATCAATCTTATTAAGTAACTATACTTAATCAATTACCAAGTGACTATCCTTAATTAATTAACAAATTAATTAACTTAAATAAATCACATTCATTCCTAAATCATAACTGAGTAACTCATCCTTAATTACCCTTTAAATAATTTAATTAATCCTTGATTAATTATTCTTTAACTATTAATTAATAAACCTTAATTATTAATCAATATTCTTTAATACAAAGTAATCAATCCTTAATTACTTTTATAATTAATTATTTAAACTTAATTAACTAATTAATTACTTCTTAATTATTAATTAATAAAACTTAATTATTAATTAACAACCTTAATTACCAATTTAATTAATCCATAATTATCTATTAATCAATCTTTAATGATAATTAACTAACCTTAATAACAGTTAATTAATCCTTAATTAACTTTAATTATAAATTAATAATTTCTTAATTATTAATTAAGAAAACTTAATTATTACTTAACAAAACTTATTAAGTACTTCTTAATTACCATTTTAATTAATCCTTAATCATTTAATTAATCCTTACCATTTAATTAATTAAATAAATAAATTAATCTTAATTTCTTAATTAAATAAATTAATTTTAACTTATTTAAAAAAAATCTTAATTAATCTTAAGATAAAACATTATCATTAAAAACATTTGATCTTAAAAATTAACTTACTTAATTAAAATATTAATTAAGTTTTTAAATAAATAATCATTAATTACTTACCTTTAATTATAATTTAACAATCCTTAATTACAAGTTACTAAATCACTTGAAAACCAATTGTTAATTTACTCATCCTTAACCATTTACTAATTTAATTAACAAATCACTCTTTATTTATTTCCTTTATTATCAAACTTAAATTAAGTTTGAGATAAACATTTCTTTACTAATTTCCTTATTTTCAAATTAAATTTGAAAATAACTTAAGGATTTTACTTAATATATTTAAGTTAAAAACCATACAAATTAATTTATTCAAACTTCCCATTTCAAAGAAATGTATTTTCAAGAGATGATTTAACTTGATTTTTAAAGTTTTAAAAACTAGTTTAAATATTTTACTTTGTGTTTAAGTCATATGTATTTGAATCAAACAAATACATCTTCTTCTTATTCTTCCTTTTTAAAACAAAGTTTAGTTTTAATTTTTAAAACTGTTTTAAACTTAACAGTTCATTCCAAAAATCTCGCGTACCTCCCCTGTCACAAACCCGAGCCAAAAGCTTATCTACGCGAGTTCCTCCCGAGAATTTTAAAAACTGTTTCGTTTTAAAGTTTAAACTGTTAAAACTTTTAACAGTTTCACTCTCTCGCGTACGACCTTAAAACAACCCGTGCCAAAAGCCTTTCTTCCCGAGACCCACTTCGAGAAAAAGAAACTCATGAACCCAAACTCATCAACACTGACGCGCCGTGTCACTGTGCACCGTGCACCGCCAACGGTGATCCTCCGACCATCGCCAAAGCTCCCCACACACCCACGAACTCTCCAGCAACCCATCGCAATCATCCAAACACTTCCAGAAGCCACGATTCAAAATCGAGTTATTCAGTGGAAACTGGAACCAAAACCACTGCTAGAAATCGTCTCGAATCCATCAATTCTGACCACTGGAGGTTGAACCACTTCATCCACGCCTTGCCGATCACCTACGCCACCAAACCCCACAGCCTCGAGCCACTCGATCATCCATAGGTGCCACAATGATCACGAATTCAACCTTCAACCAAAACTAGGTCAAATTTTTAGTTCTACCTATTGTCGCCACCACAGTGAACCATCACCAGTGCTACCATTTTTGTCTACTACCCTAATCAACCATCTAGCACCAGCCACAATTCTGATCCCCCAAAATACTTCAGTCACCAGAAAATAACAAAATTCTAATCTCTGGTCAACTACGAACCATACCCTCAATACAATTCTAAATATTGTAAATTTTGTTTTAAAAATCTTGTTTTACAGAGATGATTCAAGACATCAACTTGAATTAGTATAATTCGATATTTGATTTTTGATGTCTTACAGTATTCTTACTGTTATTTCACAAAAACAAGCATATTCCAAAACATATATACTTGCTTATATTTTTAGTACCTAGATTAGATTAAAACTAAACTAATTTGTCTTAAAACAAAGTGCTAATATTGATCAGATAAAGAGATATGAAATTTTTGATAAATTTATAAACACTGAACTCTGGAAAACAGAGATACAAGCACATGCATAATTCTATACTTACATACAACTGTATTCATATAAATAAACATGCATATAAATACTTTTCAAACATTCATTCCCTAGTTAATTCCAACATATATTATTTACATCAATCTAAAGGGAATTCCATGTTCATAGTTTTAAAAGCAGAGGGTTTGAACTAATATTTTGATGTTTAAAATCAACAGATATTCACATTTTTAAAAATATACAAGAGCATACAGAATTACAGACATGCAAAGCAATTTCAACACATTAATTCACATGCAATAAATATTTGATACTTAGATTTTAATTCAAAGGTTTACTCACCTATTTCAGAGATGAACAGAGCCTTGCTGGAAGCTTTGAAAAAAATTGAAATGCTTGCTTTAAAAACTTGAAAATCATGGCCTCTGGTTGTAAGCTTTGAAAACTTTGCTCTTTTTTTTTTCTTTAAAACTGAAAAGCTTGTTTTGATTCTTTTAAAAGTTTGAAAGGCTTTTGAACATTGCTTCTGCCTCAGATTATATTGCATGCATACTTGAAATGATTCAAACTTGAAGAACATGGTTACAGGTCTTTTGAACTTGAGAATTAAGCCCTTGAAAATGATTCCAGGTTTGAGTCAATTGATCTACAGATTTTGTTTACAGGACTTGATCCTTACTTTTTGGTTTTACAGGCATAATTTTGATTAGAGGAAGGTTCTGGTTTGAAGAAGAATAAATGGTTTCAGGCTGTAAATTTGAGAATTAAACTTTTTGAAGATGAATTCAGGTTTGAGATGAATTTCAGTTTGGATTCTTGAGTTGGAAATGATTTCGGTTTGAAATGTTTTTCAGTTTGAACATTTTTCTGGTTTTGGTTTTTCTTTGTTTTGAAAATGAGATTAGAAAAAGAAAGGAAATGGAGATGTAGGCTTTTATATAACTTAATTTATGGTTTATTAAAAATCAAAGAAAAATGATAAGAAAATGACACATGTCTCTACATTGTTTAATTACCTTACACATGTATTTTACATGTTTTAAAATTTAACACTTGTCCTTATCCATTTATATTTTTTTTTTTTAAAAAGTTTTAAAACTTTTATATTAATTTCTTAATTAATAAATTCATTTCTTAATTAGGAAATGCTTTCCTATATTATAAATAAATGGAAACTTTTAAAATAAAATAAAATAATACCCATTTATATTATAATAAAATCATATATAATATATTTCATTCATTTTTAAGTGTAAAAATATCTTTTGTATTTATTTACTATTAAATAAACACTTTCTAAATTTATATACAAAATCTCTTTAAGGAAGACAAAAATAAAACAAAAGCCTTATTTTAAATAAAAGTCTTGTTCATATATTTTATACCCAAATATATTAAAAAATTATCTTTTAAAGATTCAAATTTAAATCCAGATTCAAATTCAAATTTTACTTTTAAAATCCAATTTAAAAATCAACTCAACATTTATATTTTTAAATAAACACATTATTAAGTTTGAAATTGATATAAAACAACTCAAGACAATATATATATATTTATATATATTTAAACAATACTTATTAATTTTAGAAATGATAAATCTATTTAAAATCAAATTTATAAAATAACACCATTTAAACAATTATTCTTATTACAAATCAATCTATACCATAATTAAAACATCTTATTATTATATTATTTGGTTATTTATATTAATATTATCAATTTAAATAATTTAAATTTAGAGATTATCACATTTTAAACTTCTCGAAATTCCGGGATATCACATTCCTTCCCCCTTAAAAGAATTTTGTCCTCGAAATTTAAAGCAAAAGATAATCCAAAGATTTTATTTTATTTTCAAAAATCCAAGCATACACATCAACCATACACTATCAAACAAACAACCATTCATCCAAATAAACAATTTCATCCAAACAAACAATTCTAGCTATACAAACAACTCTAGCTATCCGGACATAGATCCGGATAAACTATCTAAAATTATCCCGAGTTTCCCCGTTACAGATACTGGGTTACTCGCTCTATTAAATCCAAACTGGTAATTCAATACCGAAGCCAAAACACATATCCTCACAAAAACTCAGAAAGATCTAATATACTCGGAGCTATCTTCCTAGTCTTACCCAATCTTATTTGCTGATGCTTCTCGAAACAAACAGGACCAAAACAATCCAACAAACGGATCCTCTCAAGATTTACAGAAATCCGGAACTCAAACTCTACTCCACAATCATCGGTAGATTCCAAACTTCTCCTATCCAGAAAAGACAAAACAAATGCTCTCACCAATCTGTCCTTCAAATCTTGAAAAGCTTCATGTAGGAATCCTTTAATCCAAACACTGCAATTTCCGGTTGCTTCCACTCTAGAACAACTACTACCAAGCTTTCGCTGCTCAACTCTGATCTAGATGCCGTCTATGAACTCGAACACAAACTAGATCAACACTCCAGAAAATTTCTGACAACTCTATAACTCCTACATCTTCTAGAGATGCCTCAAACTCAAGCAAAAGATTTCCCAAGAGAACACTCAAACTATCGCAAGTCACTTTTGCGATCCTATCCAGTCCAATATCCAAAGATACTGTTCTTTCTTTACCCATCAGAACAGTCTAGTGCTTGACCAATCCATTTGAAAAATGAATTTACTCCGCAGCTTCTAAACTCCACTCTACGAAACTGCTAACCCCAAAAGATCTTCCAGTAGGAACACAGAACACTCGAGCTGCACTACTGCCACAGATGCCAAAGACTCCTTATCCAAAGCTTCTGGAGAAACTCGGACCTCAGACCAAACACAAATATCATGCTGGACTCAGCCACTATACCGAATGCAGACACACTTCCTCAAACTTGCTCCAAAAGAAAACATCTTCTGAGATATCCATAGTCACTGCGTCTCATCACACAGTTACTACTTTCCTGAGTTACCCAAAATACCATCACTCGCTTCTGTTCAACCAACAGATCCAAACTCTCAAAAATCCGCCCACACGAGCGCGATTCAACTTATACTTCAATAATGGACTCCGAACCTTAACAGGTTTCCTTCAGAGATCAATGAAATTCTTACACCATATCAAAGTTCACTCGAGACGGTATTAGGTCTACAGTCTCGACAAATACTTCCAATCTCAAACATTCAAATTCCAACCAATGGTAGTCGTGTTTCACACACCACCACCTTATCTACCTTTATAACTCATATTGGAAAACCCGAACAGATAATCCAACAAATAGGTAGAATAGATATATATATATAGTAAAAATTACAAATACGCTCTCTCAAGATAGATACCACTCCAGAGTTTAGGTATTCACTCAACCAATAGCTCTGATACCAAATGTGACGACCCGGCTTTCATCGACCAGAAAGTCGTATCGCTAATAAGAAAGAAAGGGATAGAAAGAGAAAAGAAGAGAAGAAAGAAAGAAACAACAACAGAATCTAAACAGCGGAACGAATAAATTATATTAATAACATAAACTATTACATAGTATCATATACAACAACTATCAGAGTTACACAACATATACAACACATACTAGACAGTTATAAACACCTGTCTAGTTTCTACAATATAAGATACAACACAGATAACAATGACTCAGAGATCAACATAGCGGAACTACTATATCTCTACAGCGCTGAAGCCTCCTGCTCCATTGCTCCTCCAGATAACTCGTCAAAGCAAACCTGACTCTCTTGGCTACTCGTAAAAATTTGAGTACCCAAGAGTTTATATAAAACAGAAATAAACACTTGGGTCAGACATGGGTCTGGTGTGAGTAAACGGTTTAAACTTGCTTAACTTCAAAACCTTTGAAATCAAAAGGTATCACGTAAGACTTCCCACACATAAACATGGGTAAGTTTTTACCTTACGCTAACCAAAACATTTGATAGGAAATTCGATTGTATCATAATAGGTCTAGGGTTTTCAAATAAGATACAGAAATAGCTGGAATGCTTACATCTCACGTTCCAACATAGTTGGGCACAACTAACACGTACGGCACTTATTGGAAGTTGGATTTCCATACAATGGCAGGGCTACTGGGGTACCGCCCGTCACAGTACGTGGCCTAGATCACCGTACCGAGGAGTACGCCCGCTCCCCTGCAACACAAAGCCGGAACCATCCCTTACTGGATAATTCCGAATAAAATCACCCCACGGTTGTGTACTGCAACCGTACCACTAAGTCGAAATAGAAAGGGACATCTAGACAGGGATGACCTTACTCTCAGTGGGCGCTACCCACGAAGCCTTGCTGCACCTCCCCTGTTTTAGCCATTCCCGGTTGATGAGGCTTGAGGTCACGATTACCTTTAATCAGAACACTTCACTTAGAATGCTCATCGTCCACCTGACGATGTGCTGAAAGCATTCAATCCATACAAGTTCGTTCCGGGTTCGAACGAAACCGAAGGCATTATCTCGTTACACTCGTTTTGGAATCACCCTCAGAGTTAACGACAATAACCCTTGCACTCTGAATCTTCATCTTCACTTGAGATTCACAACCTATCGTTAATTTGGATTGATGTGGTATTCGGGTCTCCAGACCTGGAAATCCGGTAAACGGAAACCCGATCCCGGTCTCATCGAAATCCAAAACGTATCTTTTAAGGCCAAGTTGTTTAAAGGTTTAAACAATTCAATTCAATTTAATACTTGAATTCACCTAGCATTAACATAGATAAATATCACACATTTATCACAGATATATCCAATATCATATCACAGAATATCATAGCATATCATCCAATAGATATCAACCAAATCAGACATTCTACTCAACCATCATTCATAAGCAACCATTTATTAATCTCTATTATAATCAATTTAATCAACTTAAATTAAATTAATTACTTAAGAATTAATTCCAATCCTTGCTTAATCAACCATTAATTAATTACAATCCATTTAATTAATTAATCATTAAATATTAAATCACTCTTGATTAATTATTCATCAATTACATAAAGTAATTATCCTTTAATTAATTTCACAAATTAATTATTCTTAACCATTAACAGTAATTAACCTTTAATTACTCTCATTAATTACATTAATTAATGATCCTTAATTGATTACTTTCATTAATTAATTACATTATTCTTTAATTAATTACATTAATTAATTATGCATTAATCAATTACTTTCATTTATCAACCTTAAATAATTACTCCAATTACATACAGTAATTTATTTATTAATTACTTACACTAAGTAATTATACTTAATCAATCTTATTAAGTAACTATACTTAATCAATTACCAAGTGACTATCCTTAATTAATTAACAAATTAATTAACTTAAATAAATCACATTCATTCCTAAATCATAACTGAGTAACTCATCCTTAATTACCCTTTAAATAATTTAATTAATCCTTGATTAATTATTCTTTAACTATTAATTAATAAACCTTAATTATTAATCAATATTCTTTAATACAAAGTAATCAATCCTTAATTACTTTTATAATTAATTATTTAAACTTAATTAACTAATTAATTACTTCTTAATTATTAATTAATAAAACTTAATTATTAATTAACAACCTTAATTACCAATTTAATTAATCCATAATTATCTATTAATCAATCTTTAATGATAATTAACTAACCTTAATAACAGTTAATTAATCCTTAATTAACTTTAATTATAAATTAATAATTTCTTAATTATTAATTAAGAAAACTTAATTATTACTTAACAAAACTTATTAAGTACTTCTTAATTACCATTTTAATTAATCCTTAATCATTTAATTAATCCTTACCAATAATTAATTAAATAAATAAATTAATCTTAATTTCTTAATTAAATAAATTAATTTTAACTTATTTAAAAAAAATCTTAATTAATCTTAAGATAAAACATTATCATTAAAAACATTTGATCTTAAAAATTAACTTACTTAATTAAAATATTAATTAAGTTTTTAAATAAATAATCATTAATTACTTACCTTTAATTATAATTTAACAATCCTTAATTACAAGTTACTAAATCACTTGAAAACCAATTGTTAATTTACTCATCCTTAACCATTTACTAATTTAATTAACAAATCACTCTTTATTTATTTCCTTTATTATCAAACTTAAATTAAGTTTGAGATAAACATTTCTTTACTAATTTCCTTATTTTCAAATTAAATTTGAAAATAACTTAAGGATTTTACTTAATATATTTAAGTTAAAAACCATACAAATTAATTTATTCAAACTTCCCATTTCAAAGAAATGTATTTTCAAGAGATGATTTAACTTGATTTTTAAAGTTTTAAAAACTAGTTTAAATATTTTACTTTGTGTTTAAGTCATATGTATTTGAATCAAACAAATACATCTTCTTCTTATTCTTCCTTTTTAAAACAAAGTTTAGTTTTAATTTTTAAAACTGTTTTAAACTTAACAGTTCATTCCAAAAATCTCGCGTACCTCCCCTGTCACAAACCCGAGCCAAAAGCTTATCTACGCGAGTTCCTCCCGAGAATTTTAAAAACTGTTTCGTTTTAAAGTTTAAACTGTTAAAACTTTTAACAGTTTCACTCTCTCGCGTACGACCTTAAAACAACCCGTGCCAAAAGCCTTTCTTCCCGAGACCCACTTCGAGAAAAAGAAACTCATGAACCCAAACTCAACAACACTGACGCGCCGTGTCACTGTGCACCGTGCACCGCCAACGGTGATCCTCCGACCATCGCCAAAGCTCCCCACACACCCACGAACTCTCCAGCAACCCATCGCAATCATCCAAACACTTCCAGAAGCCACGATTCAAAATCGAGTTATTCAGTGGAAACTGGAACCAAAACCACTGCTAGAAATCGTCTCGAATCCATCAATTCTGACCACTGGAGGTTGAACCACTTCATCCACGCCTTGCCGATCACCTACGCCACCAAACCCCACAGCCTCGAGCCACTCGATCATCCATAGGTGCCACAATGATCACGAATTCAACCTTCAACCAAAACTAGGTCAAATTTTTAGTTCTACCTATTGTCGCCACCACAGTGAACCATCACCAGTGCTACCATTTTTGTCTACTACCCTAATCAACCATCTAGCTCCAGCCACAATTCCGATCCCCCAAAATACTTCAGTCA
Source organism: Allium fistulosum (assembly GCA_030737815.1). Classification (NCBI taxonomy): domain Eukaryota; kingdom Viridiplantae; phylum Streptophyta; class Magnoliopsida; order Asparagales; family Amaryllidaceae; genus Allium; species Allium fistulosum. The sequence goes on along the minus strand of CM060904.1, from coordinate 267,462,119 downwards.
CCAGAAAATAACAAAATTCTAATCTCTGGTCAACTACGAACCATACCCTCAATACAATTCTAAATATTGTAAATTTTGTTTTAAAAATCTTGTTTTACAGAGATGATTCAAGACATCAACTTGAATTAGTATAATTCGATATTTGATTTTTGATGTCTTACAGTATTCTTACTGTTATTTCACAAAAACAAGCATATTCCAAAACATATATACTTGCTTATATTTTTAGTACCTAGATTAGATTAAAACTAAACTAATTTGTCTTAAAACAAAGTGCTAATATTGATCAGATAAAGAGATATGAAATTTTTGATAAATTTATAAACACTGAACTCTGGAAAACAGAGATACAAGCACATGCATAATTCTATACTTACATACAACTGTATTCATATAAATAAACATGCATATAAATACTTTTCAAACATTCATTCCCTAGTTAATTCCAACATATATTATTTACATCAATCTAAAGGGAATTCCATGTTCATAGTTTTAAAAGCAGAGGGTTTGAACTAATATTTTGATGTTTAAAATCAACAGATATTCACATTTTTAAAAATATACAAGAGCATACAGAATTACAGACATGCAAAGCAATTTCAACACATTAATTCACATGCAATAAATATTTGATACTTAGATTTTAATTCAAAGGTTTACTCACCTATTTCAGAGATGAACAGAGCCTTGCTGGAAGCTTTGAAAAAAATTGAAATGCTTGCTTTAAAAACTTGAAAATCATGGCCTCTGGTTGTAAGCTTTGAAAACTTTGCTTTTTTTTTTCTTTAAAACTGAAAAGCTTGTTTTGATTCTTTTAAAAGTTTGAAAGGCTTTTGAACATTGCTTCTGCCTCAGATTATATTGCATGCATACTTGAAATGATTCAGACTTGAAGAACATGGTTACAGGTCTTTTGAACTTGAGAATTAAGCCCTTGAAAATGATTCCAGGTTTGAGTCAATTGATCTACAGATTTTGTTTACAGGACTTGATCCTTACTTTTTGGTTTTACAGGCATAATTTTGATTAGAGGAAGGTTCTGGTTTGAAGAAGAATAAATGGTTTCAGGCTGTAAATTTGAGAATTAAACTTTTTGAAGATGAATTCAGGTTTGAGATGAATTTCAGTTTGGATTCTTGAGTTGGAAATGATTTCGGTTTGAAATGTTTTTCAGTTTGAACATTTTTCTGGTTTTGGTTTTTCTTTGTTTTGAAAATGAGATTAGAAAAAGAAAGGAAATGGAGATGTAGGCTTTTATATAACTTAATTTATGGTTTATTAAAAATCAAAGAAAAATGATAAGAAAATGACACATGTCTCTACATTGTTTAATTACCTTACACATGTATTTTACATGTTTTAAAAATTTAACACTTGTCCTTATCCATATATATATTTTTTTTTAAAAAAAGTTTTAAAACTTTTATATTAATTTCTTAATTAATAAATTCATTTCTTAATTAGGAAATGCTTTCCTATATTATAAATAAATGGAAACTTTTAAAATAAAATAAAATAATACCCATTTATATTATAATAAAATCATATATAATATATTTCATTCATTTTTAAGTGTAAAAATATCTTTTGTATTTATTTACTATTAAATAAACACTTTCTAAATTTATATACAAAATCTCTTTAAGGAAGACAAAAATAAAACAAAAGCCTTATTTTAAATAAAAGTCTTGTTCATATATTTTATACCCAAATATATTAAAAAATTATCTTTTAAAGATTCAAATTTAAATCTAGATTCAAATTCAAATTTTACTTTTAAAATCCAATTTAAAAATCAACTCAACATTTATATTTTTAAATAAACACATTATTAAGTTTGAAATTGATATAAAACAACTCAAGACAATATATATATATTTATATATATTTAAACAATACTTATTAATTTTAGAAATGATAAATCTATTTAAAATCAAATTTATAAAATAACACCATTTAAACAATTATTCTTATTACAAATCAATCTATACCATAATTAAAACATCTTATTATTATATTATTTGGTTATTTATATTAATATTATCAATTTAAATAATTTAAATTTAGAGATTATCACATTTTAAACTTCTCGAAATTCCGGGATATCACAACAATGTACTGATAGCATTCATCCATACAAGTTGTCCTGGGTCTGGACAAACCGAATCACCGTCTTTATCATCTTCACGGTATTCATCCGTAAACGTTCAAACTGGATCGTAGTGGTTTTCGGATAATTAAATCCGATCCCGGTCTCTTCGAAACGATTAGCGCATTGGCCAATATTGATAGTCGGTTATTTAACTATCAAATAACATCCATAAGCAACCATCAGGCCGAAATAAATTTCCAAATTATTTACTTCAAAATATCCACTCAAGATATTATTTCCATACTTTGAAAATAGTTTTCAAATCCCTTTTATTCCCACGAAACAAATTTCAACCTTTGCCCAATACTTAGAATATTTTTTCCACTTCATTAGTTACTCACCACTTGGAAAATATTCATTTTTCCCCTATTTCTTTTCTCACATTTTAAAAATAAAACCACTATTTATTTTTAAAACAATTTATCCATCCCCTTATAAATTTCCACCGTGAATTTATAATTTCAAATTATCCACTAATAATTATCTCACTTTATTTATAACCCAGTTTATAAATCCATAGCCTCATTCCCCTTTTAATCACTATTTCAAAAACCCTTAATCGATTCTCTGAATTAAATTCCCTTTAAAATTTATTTCTCGACTTATCCCGATTTATTCCAAAATCCATTAATTCCAGATTTACTCCTTTATTATGATTTAAAACCTTATTTAAATCTGAAATATAAATTTCATACTTTATTTTAGATTTCTCCCTTTATTTTTCCCAACTCATTTAAATCTTGAATTAATAATTCCTTTAATCCTTAAACAATATCTCTTAAGTCCATAAAACTCTTTTATTCCCATTTATTCAAAATCTCTTTTCCTTTCCATACTTGGAGTTTATTCATAGGACTTTTAAAATCAACCTTTTACCTTTTTCCCAAATCCATTCATTTAATTTATTCAACTCCGCTATAAATATTTTACTTAAAATTTCCCCTTTTATTTTCCTTCAAAAAATACAATCTTTATATTTCTGATATCTTAAAATACCACAATATATTCAGCAAAGCCACGGCATTCAATAATTTCAATTTTCGATATAATCTATCACAGATTATCAAATAAATCATATCACAAAATATGAAAATAAATTTCAATACTTTTGAAGAATCCAGTTGGATCCCTCCAACATGTTTCCCTGCATCCACAGATGTTAGCACAATATAAAAATACCAATCCCACTCGAGGGGGATATCGCAGTATAAAGGGTCATCCGCTATTATGCGGGGCGCATAGGGTCTCATCCGCTATATAATGCAGGAATATCAATCACTCCAATATATATATATATATATACACACACACTACCACTATATATATGTAATCATCTGACAGATAATTATAAATCTATCAATCCAATCAACATCCAAAAATTTAAGTTTTAAACATTTAAATTTCTAATCGGTAGTTTAGATGAGTGAGAGATTGTCACCTGCTTTTTATTTACAGACCCTCCCAAAATCTCGACTTGTTTAATAAAATATTTCTTTCTTGGACCTTGCATAGCCATCAAATTAAATTAATAAGTATTTGGCTTCAATAATGTAATTATCTGTATTAATTTAAATCATTAGTTAATTACCTCGAAAGCAGAACAACCTAGCACAAAGTCGTCGCTCCTTCTTGAGCGCGACAGGAAGCTTCCCCTCCCACCTCGGCCGTTCTCAGCTACCCCAGACTATCCAACTTCGCATCGAACAGTCATACCTCTGACCATAACAAGGTGGACGAACAACGTTTACACATCCTCCTCCAGGAACGACAAACCCACCACACTGCAACTTCACCTTGCTTCCCAAGTTTCCACAATCACCACTGGTTTAACACTTCACCCACCTCGTCCTTGCTTCATCGAAACCACTCACCTTTTCCTTGATACCAACCACCTTCCACTTCGCCAATAATCGTGAACCCAATGTCGGAACCTGCTTCGTCCTCCCTCCAAATAACCCAACCCGCATCCCCAAAACGTCACGTGTTTGAATCTCGAGTTAAAAATTCCAAAACCCCGCTACGCTACGGCCCCAGCCACGACTGCGATTTAACGCAGCTCGAAAACGAGCTCGCGATTTAACATTGCGGCCATGATTTCCACCTTCCCCTGAAACCATAAAACTAAACGACGCCAACTCTACCCTCCTTGTGCGCCTTCGCCGAACTCAACACCAGCTTAGAAGACGGCGCGACTCACTCTTCGAACTGCTCGCATTCAATCCTTCAAACCGCACGTACCACGGCACTCGATTTCGATCCATCTTCGAACTGCCCTTTCGATTCGAATGAAAGAGAAATGGGAGGAGTGAATGAGATTCTTTTTTTAGTTTTGCTTCAGTGTATATTGATTATTGATCGGCCTTCAATTTTTTTTAAAAGCTGGAAATGTAAAATGAATGGGAAAGGTGAAGCAGATTTTGCCTTATATAAATTTAAATTTAAATTATATATAAATATATTATTTTTTCTTCTTTTCAAGGATGTGTGACCTTTTCTTTTTGGAAGGCCTGTAGGTCACTGTAGAAGAATGAAGGGATAGTTGATGGAAGGAAGAGACAGCCTAGTCAAAGTCAATAATATATATATATATATATATATATATATATGTGTGTGTGTGTGTGTGTGTGTGTGTGTGTGTATGTATATATTTAAATTAAATTGTCTCGATTCGTAGCTTAAAATCTCGATCTCCTATCGAGGCGTGCCGCTAGGCGTTTATAATGTTATACCCCTATTCCGAACGCAATGGAAAAGGTTTCGAGTCCTAATTCGATCGTATGGAGAAGATAGCTTTTTGGACCCAATAATTGTATTGAATTTTCGATATAGATTTCAACGCGTTTATAAACCGTACGATCACACGATAACTCCAAACGCTATGAAATTTGAAATCCGATGATAATACACTATTACGGATCCAATGGAACAGGTTTCATCGAAATCCGAGACCGTGCCCCGGAAGGCTATTTTTAAATGTCAATTTAAACGATATATTTTCAAAACTGAACATATCACTGTTAAATTCAATTTCAAAGCTTCTTTTATCTTCAGTATCATTAATATAAATTTTGTAAGCCTTTAAATTATTTTTAACAAGCTTTAAACTCCAGATTCAATATTTTACCCAACTTCCATTTATTAAATTAAATAATTAAATCATCCAATAAATAGTGATATTTGAAATTCAAGTTAAAAATTGACATTCAAATATTTAAAATCAATTAAATATCCCAATTTCAAATATCCAAATTTCGGGTCGTTACATCCTCATTGATTATCTACGTTCCAGATTGTTTAAGTTGGACATGTGTGGATTATTGTCGATTTAAACCTTCCGAAATTTGGGTCGTCACATACTTCCTACAATCTAAGAGTGAAAACTTCACCAGGTTTCGAAAGTGGAAATCTATGGTTGAGAAGCAGTCAGGAAGAAGTTGAAAGTTCTTCATTCGGATAACGGCGATGAATTTGTATCATAGGAAGTCATCGATTATTGTAAGTTTGAAGACATTAAGGGGCATTACACCATACCCGGTGAGCCTCGGTCTGATGGAGTTTCTGAAAAGATGAATCAGACATTGTTGGAGAGAACTCGTTGCGTCTGGTTGATTGCTAAGTTGAAGAAGGGATTTTTGGCGGAAGCCTTATCTATGGTGGCTTTCCTCATCAACCGCATACCTTCTACTGCCATAGATATGAAAATTCCTGAAGAAGTATGGAAAGAAGAGCCTGTTAGTTATTCATTTCTTAGAGTGTTCAAATATCTAACTTATTTAAATGAGAGCCGAGGAAAGTTGGAAACTAGAATTTGCAAGTGTATCTTTCTAGGTTATAGAACATAAGTGAAGGGATATAGGTTATGGTGTCCTGTCAGCAAGAAGATTATTATCAACAGGCCTGTGATTTTTTATGAGAAGGCTATGTTGAAGGTGGAGCCTTTCTCATTCGATGATAACATGAGGACAATTTCAGAATACCAAATACAAGGCAAGTCATCTTTAGATTCTTTCTATAGAGGTTCAAATGGTGTTTCTGATGGCACCGTGGTTGATGAGGATAGTACCAGTGTTCGTATAGAGGATCAGACTCATGGTGGAGCTCGTTCAAATACTAGGCCTGTTAGAAAGAGAAGGAAGCCTAAGTGGCTTGATGAGTTTGTTGGATTGAGCATCAAAGACATTGGCTTTGATGATATGGCAACATATGAATTGAATGTTGTCCATAATGAACCCGGTGATTATAGAGAAGCTATTGCATCAATTGATAGTTCCAGTTGGTTAGTTATTATGAAGGAGGAGATTAAATCTTTGTTGAAAAATCATACTTGGGATTTGATGCCTCTTCCCACCAACAAGAGAGCTATTATATGTAAGTGGATCTATAGAGTGAAAGACGGCAGCAATGGAGATTTCAGATATAAAGCAAGGTTAGTAGCAAAGGGGTATGTTCAGAAGAAAGGGATAGAGTATCATGATATTTTTGCTCCAGTTATTAGGCATACTTCCATTCGTATTCTCTTAGCATTAGTTGCTCATTATGATATGGAACTTGAGCAACTAGATGTCAAAGCTGCATTTTAGCATGGTGATCTATATGAGGAGATTTATTTAAACAATCGGAGGGGTTCATTGATAGTAGCAGGCTAGATTATGTTTGTAAAATTAACAAATCTCTATATGGACTGAAACAGTTTGCTAGACTATGGTATAAGAGATTTGGTGAGTTTATGCTTTCAAAGCGAGATTCTAGAAGCTTCAAAGACCAGTGTGTTTATTTCAGGAGGTGTGTTGGAGATATGATATATCTTTTGTTATATGTTGATGATATGTTGATTGCATCTCGGAGTATGGTCATAATTAAGGAGTTGAAAGTGGAGCTCATCAAGGAGTTTGATATGAAGGATTTGGGAAAAGCACAATAATTTTGAAAATGAAGATATTCAGAGATAGGAAGCAGAGAGAGTTGAGACTCATTCAGGTGCAGTACATCGAGAAGTTCCTCGCTCGATTTGGTATGGAGAAAGCTAAACCTGTTAACACTCCATTAGGCTCTCATATTAAGTTGTCGAAAGACTTATCTCCTTCATCGGATGAAGACAAGAGGTATATAGCTGATATACCTGATTTTAGTGTTGTTGGAAGTCTCATATATGTTATGGTATGCACATGACCAGATTTGGCACATGTAGTGGGTGTTGTGAGTCGATATATGTCTAACCCAGGCAAAAAGCATTGGCAAGCAGTGAAGTGCATTCTTAGATATCTTCATGGCACTTCTTCAGTTGGTTGTTATATGGTGGAGTAGACAGTGATATCTCTCTTAGAGGTTACTGTGATTCAGATTATGCTGGGGACAGAGACGGGTGTAAGTCAGTGTCGACTATGTGTTTACACTTGGCATGGGCTCAATTTCGTGGAGATTAAAGCTGCAATCTATAGTAGCTTTGTCGACTACTGAAGCCGAGTTGATATTGATTGTGGAAGCGAATAAGGAGGGATTGTATTTACTTCAGTTGTTGGATGATCTTTTGGTAGTGCAACGGACAGTAGAGCTATATTCAAACAGTTAAAGTGCGATTCATCCTGTAGAAAATCAAGCCTATAGTTCTCGGACGAAGCACATTGATGTCAGAGGATTCATTCTTATGTTGGAGGAAGAATGAAACAAGATCAAGTTGGTGAATGTGAGTACTATGGATAATTCTTCAGATATGATGACGAAGTCACTTCCTAAAGATAAGTTTGAGCATTGCTCAAACTTAATTAGTTTATACATAGCTACTTAGCGCTATGGGGCGCTAACCCACAATTAGTAGTCATTAGTGGATTCGAGATAAAAAGAGATGCAATAATATTGTATTGAGGTGGAGTGCTGAAAATAAGCGATTTAATATTATACTCATTTTGATAAGGAGATGATGTGTGCGATGAAGAAGACGGTTTACAAAAAGGAGTTCATATGTGAAGTCAAAAGCTTGTGATGTGGAGATATATTGGATATGGTAATCCAATTAAAATCAAAAGCAGCCCACATATTTTCCTTTGGAAGAAGTTTGAATATTCGAAATATACGCTCCACTAGCACCTATATATATATATATATATATATATATATATAAGCAATGCAATCTCAACCATTTCATCGTCATAAAAAATTATCTCCTCTAGTTTTTTCTTCTTCTAGGATTATAGTTTTGTTTGCTCCACTTTGCCAGCTATAATCTTGTAATAAGAAAATCTCTTGTACTCTTTTGAAATTACAGTGAGTTGTTGGGTCCATGAATGTAGGTTAATTAGACCGAACCACGTTAAATTTTATTGTCTTTATTTATTTTATGTTTTGTTTATTTATTGTTAAATAGCATATAACTGTTATTGGATTGATAGGTGTTCAATCGGCAAATCTAAATCTTGACGTTAGATTATTCCGCGTGAAATGAAAAAAAAAACCAAATTTTTTCACTACACCTCAACCTCCACTCCCGAATAGCCCCAGAATTATGTGCATACATAATCAAATTAGGAAAGGGTACAACCAGATAGTAAAATATGTTATACCTAAACTTGCAAACAGGATCACTGATGGTCAAACCTCATAACCGAAAACAGTTGACTTCAGTAAAGTAACTATTCATGATGTTTAAATCCTACTTTGAGTCCAAAAGTATGAATTCATGAAGTAGTTTTTTGTTGCTTCAATTTGATAGGTTGCTTGAAACAAAGCAATAAGAATTACTTAAATGTTAACATGTAGAAACTAAAATTAAATTCAAATGTTTTAGGTTTTCGAACTGTCCTGATGGCCAGTGCTAATTAACTCATGCAAGGACGATTTGGGTTAAAAAATTAATAATGTATACAATCTTTGACCAGATCGGATACTCTTGAAAATATCATGAGAGAAAGTAACCCGACAGTACATCTATAAGAAAATGTATTGCAAAAACTGTGTTTTGAATCTTTTGATAGGTTTTTAGCCTAACTTTACAAATAATAGTTTGCTTTTCTCACAGAAGTTCTCACAAATTGAGTGTTAGATAAATGATAACATTTGATTCCAAATCATTTGATTGGTAAATCATTTAAACTGCCATTATTCATTCACAATTCCATAGGCTGTCATGGTTCCATTACAGTTCATTTTTCTTCGTCTTTTTTTACATTTCAGAAGATTGATATTGCCAAACCATCCAAGGTTAATTTATGGTCAGCTTAAATTACCTTATAGCATGAACATAAAAGGAATCAAGTGCATATTCTAATTTCAAAGCCTACCAGCTTTATCTCAACTTGCTCTTCCATTAGGAAAGAACCTGTTTCATAGCATTCATAGTAAGATCGAAAAATATAAAAATTATCAAATCAGTTAACAACTTCGAGAAACTTTTGATCTCTATAACTATGGTTCCAAATACGATATGAAACCGAAGCAATTAAAATATTCGTCAAATGACCTAATCGGGATATTAACATTTAAGTAGAAGGGAAAGTCCAAGGAAAAAGAGTTGATATGATTCATGAGACCTGATTCATAGCTGCATCATTTTTGATCAGCCAGTATAAATTATAGCTGAGGAATTAAATCATATCGTTTCTAAAATCAATGGTAGTAGAATTAGTGATTATTAAACAATCTCATTAAGTCAACCTCTATAGATAATATAGTGGAAGAATCAAATTATATGATTTATAAACTTAATGAGATTGTACTCTTAAGTGGAAAAGCATGAGTAAAGAAACCAATTAAAGCTTATATACCACACGCAAACGTATATATACGTCTTATGCACAAACGTTATATAATAAATGGGGAATTAATTTAAAGGACAAAGATTTGTATATTTTTTGCTTCAAGGACACAACCTCAATATTTTTACCATACAGACAAACATTCTTCTAAAAATTATTCATAAGGACAAATATTTTCCAAAATTATTCATAAGGACAACAAAACTGCTACCAAGCTAAAAACTGATACCGATAACTACAAACTGATACTATCAATGACTAAAAACTGATACCTAAAGAAAGTTGTCCTTCAGGATAAAATATTGAAGGCATGTCCTTGAGGCAAAAATATTGAAAAATTTTGTCCTTGACAATAATTTCCTGTATAATAAATTCCATAATGACCAAAATACGGATTTCATGTTACACTCTTAAAACTTCACAGTTTTCAGTCATGAATAAGCATAAACAAACATATTAGACATTCAAAATATTGCAGATTAGATATAAAATGATTAAAAAGTTCCATTTTCATAACCTTCCTTTTTTCCGCTTACTTATTTATATTGTTGTGGATAATAATTTGTGTGATAGGAATGGGTGATACAATAAACTCGATCTTTATGTACAGATAGAGGATTCTCTCATTCTCTCCCAAGTGTTAAATATAAATTTGCACTTTCACATTCCATCAATGCAGCTGATTATACCAAAAATAATATCCAAATTTACATAATATTAACAGATATTTGAAAATAGTTAATATGTTTTAACAAACCTTTGGTTAGACTTTATGTTAAAACATATTAATTAGTTTATGACAGTTACTCGTGTCATATATCAACATAATTTGAAAAAGTTAAATCATATAGAAAATAATCAATAAGTAATCACACCTTCAATTAAATGTTAATATTCTTTAAAACATACATACGTTCGTATATGGAGCACACTCAACTTACTTTAAAATATTTTTCCAATTTATATCACCATTACCTCCATTTAAGGACCGAGTGAAACAAATTTTCCATCACCACATGCACCGTCAACTTGAATCGGCATTAAAAAATTCACGAACCCTCAAGCTCATCACCCCCGCATGGATTTCCAACCTAATGTTATTATGCGGAATAACATTAAACAACATCGACCCAGAAAAATGAAAAGTGATATTCGGAAACTCCTGATCGACCGACTAATGGTTTAAAACCTTTATCGGAAGCTAAAAGCATTTGTTAGCGTTCACACGCTGTTTCACCACCGCGTTCTTCAAGGTCGGAAGAGCTTAAAACTTCCCATTAAAATCTTGAAACGTCAATTCCAGAGCGAAGAGCTTGTCCGACCCATAATCGAAACTAGCCACCAAGCTTCTGTTAAGGTCACATTCACCCCTCCGCAATCCATGTCCAACAAAAGCTAGTCACAGTTGGCATTTAGTCGATCAACCATCGGGACTTGGGGCTCTAGCACATGCCCGATCGTGAAAACTCTGCCTTCGTTGATGTTGTCCAAAAAGCGAGCAAGCTTCTGAGATGGTACCCCTGCATGGTTCAAAAACTTGAAGCAATAGTTTCCGAACTCGATGATTCCATTGATTCCCATGTTGAAGAAATTAGTGTTGTTATTGGTTGTAGTGTAATATTAATTATGTTTAGTTACGCATCCAAATCATAGGTTCGCCATGACCCTCTACCCTTTTAAAGGATCCCAATCAAGAACTAGTTCTTCGGTGAGGACTCTTCCATTTCTCTTCCTTGTACATAATCAGTAATGATTCTACATCTGTTGTTTATGTTTTTTTCGTCGTTGAAGTTCGTATATTCTGACTATGGAGAATAGCGATCGATCGTAAGAGAGTATGTTGTTATGGTGGATTTCGATCGAGACCGTTCAAACTAAAATCCCCAAACGCACGCGGAAAAGTTAGATCGTGATAGATAGTGCAAAACAACCAAACACTCGAAGAATTCAATAAAACCAAATCCAAACACGATCACAATAACACCGCAAGCAATATATGATAAGCAATAACGAAAACAGTAAATCACACACCGATTTATAGTGGTTCCACTAACGTCGTGTTAGTGTACATCCACTTTGAGAGAGATCTTTTATTATCACCAAAAGAGAAGAGTACAAGAGATTGATTACAATGTTATATTCAATAAAAATCAATGTTTGTGGAGATTAGAATTGAAGAAATAGAGTTTTGTCTAAAACCCTAATTAATGGAGGACTAAACCCTAGATTAGATTGCTTGATTCTCCTTCTATCAGACCTGAAGAGAGTATATATACTAATAGAGAAAACCCTGGCGAAAGACCACTTTGCCCTTCACAAATCACAAAACAGCTCAGAAACCCGGCCCAGGAAAAAACAGGTTAACACCGCCTCAGACGTCTAACCTCTGACCTCAGACGTCTGAGGCCAGGTTCAGTCTGGCTGAAACAGACAGGCCCAGACGTCTGGCCAGAGGGACCAGACGTCTGCAGGATGTTTTGGGAGACAGCTTGAACCTCGTCAGACGTCTGGCCCTCTCAGCCAGACATCTGACCTCAAACAGCAAACCAGCATCAGCTTCTTCCCTCCTATCTTCTTCCTCCGGACTCCGATTTGCGAACCGTCTTCTCCGACACGAAGCTACATTCATCCCCTTCAATTCTCCATCATATAGTGTCACAAAATTTAACACTCCACCTTGACACTATATCCATCTCCAACACCAATGGTACCATACCATCAACAACCGATAGCTCCAACTACCAACACTTCTACCTTCAACCAAACATGAATGTTTCCCAACGGGTTCCGGCACAACCACCCTCCATTGCACTCCATCAACGAGTTCAGGCACAAAGCCCCCACCCACCAATGAAATGTTGAAAACATCCAACACCGTCTCATCAAAGACAAGAGCACTAGGAGTGTACACTAGCACTACACCAAGAAGATAGAACGACAATCTCATACCAATACTCTTCCTCATCTACACAAGTATCTCTGTCAACCGTGCCACCCCGTGGCACCTAGCACTTCTCCAAGCGAATCAAGTCCGAGCAATGCTCGAACTTCCCAACCGGCAATGCCTTAGTGAACATATCCACCGCGTTCTCCTTTGTGTGCACCTTTCGAAGATATACTTGCTTATCCTCATCCATGGCTACCAAGAATGACTCCCTCACTTCTATATGCTTCGTCCGTGAGCTAAACGCCAAATTCTCCGCCAAGTGAATAGCACTTTGGCTATCACATTGAACATCAATGCTATCGTGTTCAATCCCCAAGTCACACAACAATCGCTTCAAATAGAGTGCTTCCTTCGCCGCCTCTACCGCGGCTATCAACTCCGCCTCCGTAGTGGATAAAGCTACTACGGTCTGCAATCTAGATCTCCAACTTATGGCCGTACCACCAAGTGTGAAGACATAACCGGAAGTTGACTTTCTCATATCTCTATCACCGGCGTAGTCCGAATCACAATAACCAACCAAGTTGCAATTCATTTTCCCACTACCGCCAAAAACAAGACCATGAGATGACGTACCCCTAAGGTATCTCAATATGAGCTTCACAGCTTCCCAATGCGATTTTTCCGGATTAGACATAAAACGACTAACCACCCCGACGGCATTTGCTATATCGGGCCTTGTACACACCATAGCATACATCAAGCTTCCAACCACACTTGCATATGGCACCTTTTCCATATAAGCCTTGTCTTTCTCCAAGATAGGTGACCCTTTACTCGAAAGCTTCACATGCAAAGGTAAAGGTGTATTTGACACCTTTGCATTCTCCATGCTAAACCGGCAAAGCACTTTCTTAATGTACTCCTTTTGAGTCAATTTCAACTCAAAATGCTTTCGATCCCTTTCTATCTCCATGCCCAATATCCTTTTTGCTTCTCCAAGGTCCTTCATTTCGAATTCCGACTTTAATTGCAATTTCAACTTGTTGATTTCATTCTTGTCCTTCGAAGCAATGAGCATGTTGTCCACATACAAGAGTAAATACACCCAACAATCATTTTCCAACTTCTTGAAATACACACAAGCATCCTTGACGCTTCTATTGAAACCATTTTCAAGCATAAAATGATCAAATCTCTTGTACCATTGTCTAGGTGATTGCTTCAACCCATATAGTGATTTTTTCAACTTGCACACCATATTTGACTTACCATTTACAACAAAACCTTGCGGTTGCTCCATGTAAATGTCTTCATCCAAGTCACCATGCAAGAAGGCGGTCTTCACATCAAGTTGCTCCAACTCCAAGTCGTGAATAGCAACTATGGCAAGTAATATCCGTATGGAGGTATGGCGCACGACCGGTGCGAATATCTCATCATACTCCATACCCTTTCTTTGTGCAAACCCCTTAGCCACTAACCTAGCTTTGTATCTTCCATCGTCCTTCACCTTGTATATCCATTTACACCCTATAGCACGGTTTCCTTTAGGAAGCGGAACCAAACTCCAAGTTCGATTCTTCATCAATGATTGCATCTCTTCCTCCATGGCACAAATCCACTTCGAGCTACCACTTGAATTCATGACGTCATCAAGGTCCATTGGCTCATCTTGGACTACATGAAGCGCATAGTCCAACTTATCACAAAAGTTAAGATAGTTCCAATCACCATATCTTTCGGGTGGTCTTATGGGACGTCGACCAACCCGAGTAGCAATATTTTCACCCAAACTCCTTTCGGCTCCACCTTGAACCGAAACTTCTCCAGGCTCGTGTACATCACCAACACTACTAGAGGCACCACGTGGACTTTGTGATGTAACATCAACCGCATTTTCTTCACAAGCATCTTCAACTACTCTACCTCTACCACTTGGACGAAATGGTGGAATAATTTCCTTCTCATTCGATTCATCACGAACCAAGACCGGAATATCCGATGAGCTCTCATTCTCCTTGAACAATGTTGACTCATCAAAAGTAACATGACGAGAGTTTGTCACCTTCTTCGTTTCCGGATTCCAAATCTGATAGTCTTTCACTCCATCCGTATAGCCAAGCAAAATCCCTTGAAAGCTCTTGGTTCAAGCTTATCATTACCCGGATCATGCACATAAACCGGACTTCCAAAGACACGAAGATAGATCAAGTCAATACTCTTTCCCTTCCACACTTCTTCCGGAATTTTGTTATCAATAGCCGAGCATGGAATTCGATTAATGATATGCACCGCGGTTGACAAAGCTTCGGCCCAAAATCCCTTAGACAAACCCGATGTCAATCTCAAGCATCGAGCTTTCTCTAGTAGAGTACGATTCATCCTCTCCGCAACTCCATTTGATTGCGGATCTCCCGGTATAGTAAAATGTCTCCGAATCCCATGATGCTTGCAAAACTCTAAGAATTCTCCGGAAACATACTCCCCGCCATTGTCGGACCTAAGAACCTTCAAAGACTTACCACTCTCATTCTCAACAAGAGCCTTCCATGCTTTGAACTTTGCAAATGCCTCCGACTTAGCCTTCATTACATACACCCAAACTTTCCGAGAAAAATCATCTATAAAGGAAATATAATAGCGAGCTCCACCTAAAGAAGCTACCGGTGCCGGTCCCCATACATCCGTGTGCACATACTCAAGAACATTTCTTGAATCATGTTTTCCTTCACCGAATGATACTTTTGTTTGCTTCCCCAAGACACACTCTTCGCAAAACTCCAATTTGTTGAAACTCTCACCATAGATCATCTCCCTCTTCCGAAGAATCTCCAAACTCCTCTCCGAGCTATGACCCAACCTCAAATGCCACAACCTTGTCGCATCTAAGTCACGAGAACTATCAACACCTACACAAGTTTCACCTTCTACGGTCTCTCCATGAAGCAAGTAAACACCATGAGCCCTAGCACCTTTCATGACCACAAGCGCCCCTTTCGAAACCCGTAAATTATCACTCTCAATAGTGATCTTACATCCAAGAGAATCCAATTGCCCCAAAGAGATAAGAGACTTACGAAGTCCCGGAACATAGCGCACATTGGTGAGAGTACGAACCACTCCGTCAAACATTCGAATTTGCACGGAACCAACGCCTTGAGACCTACACATAGCACCATTTTCCATAATAATCGCATTTCCCCCTTTAGCAACAAGAGAAGAAAAACAATTTCTATTAGGCGTCATATGATACGACGCCCCCGAGTCGAGCACCCACTCACTACCGGAAACATCCGATGCTACCGCCGTCAACACATCTACGTCTTCCTCACCAACACATCTCTCCACCGCTATAGATGAAGATGCTACTTCCCTTTTACCCTTCTCCTTGTCCGGACATTCATTTCTCCAATGACCGTGTTTCTTACAAATATAGCACTTGCCTTTCCACTTCTTTGATTTTCCTCTCCAACCGGGATTCCTTGATTTAGAACGCCTCCGGTTGTCCTTCTTCACATATCTTTCCTTCTCCACAAACAAACCTTGACCATTACCGGCACTACTACCACCAACACTCAACTCCTTCATTTGATCTCTCAATTCCTCACTAAGAAGACCCGTCTTGACATCATCTAACGTCAATGTATCCCGGCTATAGATCAAACTATTTGAGAAACCCGTATAACGGTCCGGCAACGAACATAACAATATCATCGCCTTTTGCTCTTCCTCAATCTTCAAATCTACTACCTTCATCTTCATAAGCAAATCATCAAACACATTCAAATGTGCCTTTAGCGAAGTTCCTTCTTTCATCTTATAGGTGAAAAACGTTCGCAACAAGATCAAACGATTAGTTAGAGACTTCTTCATATACAATTCTTCCAACTTGTCCTAAATTCCCTTAGCGGTGGTCTCACCACTAATTTCGAAGATCACATTCTCTCCCATGGCAAGTTGAATTGTAGTAAATGCCCACTCTTCCATTTCCTCTCTCTCGACATCCGAGATGTCCGTCGGCAACAAATGTGTATCAAACACTACTCGATGTACCCGATTCCTCCTTAGAACCGCTTTCATCTTCCATTGCCATTTTTCAAAATCATTATCACCATTCCACTTGTCGATAACCAATTGCGATCCTGACGCCATATACGAACTACGTATATACGGCGCTACACCACTTGGACTAACCATTGAATTTTCAGAGTTTTCCGTTTCCGGCATTTCAACAACCACCTACCAACTCCAAAGCTCTGATACCAAATGTTATGGTGGATTTCGATCGAGACCGCTCAAACTAAAATCCCCAAAAGCACGCGGAAAAGCTAGATCGTGATAGATAGTGCAAAACAACCAAACACTCGAAGAATTCAATAAAACCAAATCCAAACACGATCACAATAACACCACAAGCAATATATGATAAGCAATAACGAAAACAGTAAATCACACATCGATTTATAGTGGTTCCACTAACGTCGCGTTTAGTGTACATCCACTTTGAGAGAGATCTTTTATTATCACCAAAAGAGAAGAGTACAAGAGATTGATTACAATGTTATATTCAATAAAAATCAATGTTTGTGGAGATTAGAATTGAAGAAATAGAGTTTTGTCTAAAACCCTAATTAATGGAGGACTAAACCCTAGATTAGATTGCTTGATTCTCCTTCTATCAGACCTGAAGAGAGTATATATACTAATAGAGAAAACCCTGGCGAAAGACCACTTTGCCCTTCACAAATCACAAAACAGCTCAGAAACCCGGCCCAGGGAAAAACAGGTTAACACCGCCTCAGACGTCTGACCTTTGACCTCAGACGTCTGAGGCCAGGTTTAGTCTGGCTGAAACAGACAGGCCCAGACGTCTGGCCAGAGGGACCAGACGTCTGCAGGATGTTTCGAGAGACAGCCTGAACCTCGTCAGACGTCTGGCCTTCTCAGTCAGACATCTGACCTCAAACAGCAAACCAGCACCAGCTTCTTCCTTCCTATCTTCTTCCTTCAGACTCCGATTTGCGAACCGTCTTCTCCGACACGAAGCTACATTCATCCCCTTCAATTCTACATCATATAGTGTCACAAAATTTAACATATGTATACTCCATTGAGGTCGGTTATGCAATTTTCGCAGACTGCGCAGTTGAACTATATTTCTGCACTTTCTACGTTGTGGAGCACTCTCTTTATTTGTGGTGGTTGTTCCTACTCTGTGATGTTCTAAATTCTGAAAGTGTGTTATTTTTTAGTCAAAGTTCGATATAACCAAATAACATTTTAAAGGTACTCACAAAACGGTGTGAACTGGAATGTCCATGGGAGCGAAACCGAGAAGCATTCAGCCATGGTTGTGTATGTGGTGCGATCTTAGTGTATAGACTGATTCCTTGACATATTTTATTTGAATCTTGGAGATCCGTTTAAGAAATTAACACAGTGAAAAGAGACTGATAAGATGAATAATGTTGATGATAGTTAGTCAAGACATGGAAAATGTCTTGAAGAACGTACTTTTGTTTTAGATGGACATAGTATGAGTGATTTTCTTATTTATATTTTGCTAATATTTACGTGGGTGATTGTTATTGTTATAAAATGGTTTCTACTGAATATTCCTTATGCGGAAATTAAACAACATAAGGTAATTGTTCTTTCCATTTCTGCAAATATGACAATATTTCCTGCTACAAAGACGTTAACCTCAGCTTAACATCCTTGAGATCCATTGAGATATGGATTTCCTTTATACCATTCGATAATTTGCACAAGTAGCCTTTGCCTCTGTTTGAATCTACACATGTACCGTTGCTTCCACATGCATAAATTAAATCATTCAAATAAATGGCTCTCCTGCAACTTGACTCCCCTATAACCCAATCCAGCAACATTGTTAGATGCTGGCTGTATCTTTATAGTTCTGGATATATGCTTAACCCTAATGTGAATTTCCACTCCTCTGCTATAAATGAATAGCTGCAGCGCATACCTCCTGATGGATTAAAGGCTTTCACAAAATATTGTAAAAGCTAATTCGTAGCAGGTGGCAGTGCAATCTCCCAACAACCTTTGCTTGATGCACATGCTATTCACATAACTACTGTTATCATCACACTCTAAGTAGCATTCGTTCCCTTAAACCGTTTCAGATCCCATTGTAGATGCTTCAGCATCGCAACCAACTACATGGGATGAATCTTGTTTTAGTTGAGAATGTGTATGGCGCGTGTATTCCTGGATGCTAATCCGATTAAACTGCGTTTGCCGTTGTAAATATATAGTTGAAGGGCATTGGACTGCTACTAATAATGAGAAGTTCACACGAATCTCTCCTTCCATCCTGATTTCAAGAACATGATAAACCCTCGGGTCGGGTCGCCTATATATATCCACATTTGCTATCCAGCCCCAGCATCATGTTCTCACGAGGCTTCGCATGAAATGTTACATTTTTAAGGATGTGATGGGTTCGGAGGTGATCGATGGTGTGGTTTTCGGTTTGGGTTCATCTCGGCTCCATACTTTGAAGGGATGGGAAGAGTTTCGCATTTGGGTTTGGGATTGTACCCTTTAGGTCTACTGCTTCTATCTTTATTGAGACACTTTGTTCTCTTTTCTGAATCCGGTTTTATCCACTAGTTTTCTGCTATGTTGACTACCAATCTACCACTGGTGTTTTAAAGTTATTTGAATACCGTTCATTCCCTTACTCAACTTTCAAACAATAATTTACTAAATTTGTCATTTTACCTGTAAGAATCCTTATATTTCTCGCAGACACAATTGAGTGGCACTTATTCAATTGGCCAGAATTATTCACCTAAAATTAAGAACTATTTATACAAAAATAGCAATTAATTTTCACATAAATATTAGTAAAATGAAAACAAGAAAATCACCCATCCTGTATTCATGAGCTCTCCAAGACATTCACCATGTCTTGGCTATCTATCAGCAACATTATTCATCTTATCAATCTTCCTTCAATGTGTTAATTCTTTAAACGGAGTTTTCAAGGTTCAAACAAAGTATGTCAAGAAACCATTCCATACACTAAGACCACACCATTTACATAACCATGATCGAAAGCTTCTCGGTTCTGCTCCCATCGACATTCCAGTCACCGGAGGAAATGTCACCGTTCCGTGAGTATCATATTTAATACGGCAATTTCATATGATTTTCTCAAAGTCTAACAAAATAACATATTTGCAGACTTTACATCATGGAAGTTGGAGTAGGAACACCGCCACAGATACATAGAGTGCTCCTCGATACAGGAAGTGCGGAAATATGGGTCAATTGCGCAAGCTGCGAAAACTGCATAACCAACCTCAACGGAGTACACATACCTCCTTACAATCCATCACTATCCTCCACAGCTAGAATATACGACTTCACCAAAGACCACTGCACAGAAAACATAAACGGCAGATGTAGATTCATTACCGGGTATGCACAAGGAAGAGGAATGGAAGGATTCTTATTGGAGGACAAGTTCTTGATCGGGAACCCTTTAATAGGACAGGCCATCTCCACAAACCTCCGATTTGGATGCATAACCAAACAAAACTACACTGCAGATAGCGATGGTACCGATTTCTTCAACTGGGGAATTGATGGAATCATAGGGTTTGGAAACTACGGTCACTCCATAGTCAGGCAGTTCAACCGTAGAGGCATACCATCTCGAGAGCTCGCTCACTGCTTAGACAATAGACAAGGAGGTGGAGTTTTTGCGTTTGGAAATGTGGTCGAGCCTCAAGTCCCAATGGTTGATCGATTCGATAATGACTATGACATGCTTTTGTTGGGCATGGATTTTGGAGGGGCAAATGTGACCTTAAACGGAAGCTCTTTGGCCATTTTCGATTGTGGATCGGACAAGCTTTTCGCTCCGGATTTGACGTTTCAGGACATTAATAGAAAGTTCGAAGCTCTTTTGGCCCAAAAGAACGCGGTAGTGAAACAACGTCCGAATGCCAGCAGCTGCTTTCAGCTTTCAGGAAGGGTTTTAACAAGTGAGGTTGTCGATCAAGAGTTTCCGAACATCACTTTTCATTTTCCAGGGTCGATGTTGTTTAACGTAACACCGCATAATTACATTAGACCAGAGATCCATGCTAATGATGAGCTTGAGGGGTTTTGGTGTCTGTTTGTAACGCCGATATCGTTGCATTGGGGCAATAATGATGTCTTCTTCGTTGGATCTTCGTTCATGTCGGAGAAGCTGATGGTTTATGATAATGTGAATAATAAGATTGGGTTCATGGATCATGATTGCTCAGTGCCGATTCAAGTTGAAGGTGGTGATGGAAAACCTATTTCGCTCGGTCCTAACATCGGAGATAATGTTGATGTAATGGGCAAAGTATTTTGAAGTGATTTGAGTATGGCTTATGTATGATATGTACGTTTTGAAGGATTTTAACATTTGGTTGAAGGTGGGTTTTATTTTGAAACTTGTTCTTATTGATTATTTTTAGTATGATTTTATATTTTAGAATTATGTGAATACATGACAACAGTACTATAATAAAATAATTAATATATGTTAATATAAAGCCTAAACAAATATATTTTTAAATATATCAACTTCCTTAGGGTTAATATATATATTCGGTTTGCATTGATGGAATGTTATACTTGGGAGAGAACCCCCTATCTAACCACCCAAAGAGTTTGCTTATCGACAGTAATTCATATCACATAAAATATTATCGGAAAAAAATAATGTAAACAAATAAGTCCAAAAATGCAAGGTTAAGAGAAAGAAATAAAACTTGTACAACTGGGATTTCTTTTACAAAAAAAGTTGTTTGACGGTAAAATAAGAGGCTATAACATGTGCAGCCTCTTATATGGTTAGAATAATACAATTAATATACCTGTGGTTCTATTTTTGAAAATGTAAATGCATGATATCCATGTTTTAAAAAATAGGATAATTATATCATATAAAGTGATTATTTTGTCGACTTAATGTTATTTTGTGTGTGTTTTACTCTTTATGTTACAAAAACGAATGCCACGGAAGACAATGTTATGTTTTCTTAAACACAGATTTGTTTTCTAAATTTAAACCATGTTACAGAGGCCCCTACTGTTGGTAATAGGATAGTAATATCATGTAGTACTTTAGTATATCAACTATAATCACCGGTTGAATGAAAATTTATTAAGTTGGCGTTCCATACATAATTTGACAAGACTAAATATAACTAGAGTTAGTGCGAACCCATGCCAGTATACGGATTTTGATGCACTTGTTGTCTAATGTAATGTCTGTTTTTTGAGCTCTTTTGAAAATAAATCATTTTTTGGTAGCACCTGTTTCAAAGTTATAATTGCCTTACAACCGTAGTTTGATATTCCGTCCGGAATCCATTCCGTTTTGGATCCGGTCAGTACCGAAACGGAATCGGATCTAGAATCCGGTTCCAGCCTTATGCATGTAAAAATATTAAAAAATACAAAAACAGTAGCAGTTTTGTTTTGTTATTAGAAACTTTCATGAGAGAGAAAGTTTATTAAAGCAAAGGGGGAAGATGAATGGAGAGGAAAGTAGAGAAAGATGCGATCATTTACTGTACTACAGACTTTTATTCCTTGAAACATGTGAAAGTGAAAATTAAGCGCACGTCTCTAAAATCAAATTTAACAGTGCAAAACTCCTTCCGTTTTAAATTGACAAATTCGATCCTTATTTTTTTTTACAATATTTTATTTCCTTAATTACCCTCGTTTATTTCATGTCGATTATTCTCGTGTGATTGTATTGACGATCAAGATTTGAAATCTTCGTAGCGAAATCAGATTTAATTCGATCTATTGTTCGATTTTTTTTGCGATTCATTATGGCTTCATCATCTTGCAGGTAAACGTTTGATTTAATTTTCAATCGACTTTGTATTATTGTTTTTTGCAATTTTTTGATAATTTAGCAATGTTTTTATATAATTATGCATAGCAAGGGTAAGTTAAGTATTTCGAATAATATGATATTTTTTGTTCAAAGAAAATTTATTTTTAATCTTGTATGTAAATGCAGAGTTATATGCAGTTAAGTAAAATAACTACAGATGCTGCAATTATTATATGTAATTGCGTTCATGGCTTTATTTATCAAAATCTTTAGTTATCTAAATAAATGTGTTTTTCAACATTTATCGAGAATTATTGTAGAATTTTATGTGTGTTGATAACTGCATATGTAAAATGCAGTTAAAATTTACATATATAAAATGCAGTTGATCTTTTAGTTTTTAACTGCATATGTAAAATACAGTTAAAATTTGCATTTAACAGCTGTATTTATTAACTGCATATCAAGTATGCAGTTAAAAAACACATTTAACAGCTGCAATTTTTAACTGCATACGATATATGCAGTTAAAAATAATACAATTCGTAACTTTATATTAGATATGTATGCAAGTATAATAAGAATCTTATGAATTTTTAACTGCATAAGTGAAATGCACTTCAAAATTGCATGATTCAAGTGTATGTTTTAACTGCATATGTTATATGCAGTTAAAAATTGCATTTAACAGGTGCTAATTTTCACTGCATAACAGATATGCAGTTAAAAATGATGCAGTTTATAACTGCATAAGTGAAATGCAGTTAAAAATGCAGTTGTTCATAAATAATTGCAAACATGTATGCAACTATTCATAATAATTGCATATATGTCTACGAGTATAATAAAAATCTTATGACTTTTTAACTGCGTAAGTGAAATGCACTTAAAATTTGCATCATTTAATTGTATGTTTTAACTGCATATTTCATATGCAGTTAAAATTTGCAAATAACGGCTGTGATTTAAGATGCATATCATGCATTAAAAAATGATGCAATTCATAACTTCATAAGTGAAATGCATTTAAAATACAATTGTTAATAGTAATTGCAAAGATGTATGCAACTATTCATAATAATTGCATATATGTCTACAACTTTTCAATAAAATTGCATATAACTAGAAATAATCAACATATCTGCATATAGATGAAAAAAATATCTACTGAATTTTTTTTTCATTTTTATTTGTATAATTAGATGCTTCACTGTCAATGTCAACAATAGTTTTGCAGTGTTTTATGCATTTATTTTCAATATTTGCAGATTTGACTACAAAATTTGTACCACAATGCTAGTTTGCAATAATTGCATATTTGCCCGCAAATACTAAATATAGTCGCATATATGACTGCAATTATTGAATATAATTGCATAGAAGGGTGCAGTTGTATAAAACATCTACTTCTATAAACAATTTGCAGAAAATTCTATATTTATTCAGAATATTGTATACTAATTTGGGAAAATATGTTTAAATTTTCATGTAACTATTTCGATGCATTAAATTGGGCATGATATTGTTTGTATGTGAATGTTTTTTAACTTTTCTAACAAATATCTACAAATTTATCAAATTTAGTTATTAAAATAGAATAAAAATCGAAATGACGAAATTTCTTAATAGATATCATTCGATTTTTAATTTGTGTTGTTTTCATCTTCTGAATCTCAACTTTTTTCAGTTCTGACATCGATTTTTGAAGTAGCAACTAATTCCGATTTATAATTCAGCCGATTAGGGT
Organism: Allium fistulosum; assembly: GCA_030737815.1. Classification (NCBI taxonomy): domain Eukaryota; kingdom Viridiplantae; phylum Streptophyta; class Magnoliopsida; order Asparagales; family Amaryllidaceae; genus Allium; species Allium fistulosum. Next base: position 267,437,714 of record CM060904.1, on the reverse strand, counting down.
TTTCTTTTTTTAAAATGTTAATCAATGAAAAGAATTTGAAGGGTTTTGGGTTTTGTACGGAGAAGACGTAAGGGTATTTAGGAAAATCTTTTTGTCGCGTTTAAAAATAAGAATGGGAAACTTATAATTAAACGGAGGGATGTTTTGTGTATTTTCAAACCTATTAAGAATGTATGCCAAATGTTCCCTATATTTAATACACTTTTCTTTTTTTTCGAAGTACAAGTAATGTAGTTTAAACTTCTTCCATCAAATGGCATAAAATGCATTCAAGTTTAATCTTAATTTAATCTATACTATATTATTATTAGTGAGTTGAATTTCAAGCTCACACAGGCCCTCTTGAAATTTGGCAACTGAACAGTCGCATTTTTAATTTCTTTATATTCCAAACTTTAAAATGTGATAACTTTTTCTACGTTGATTGGATTTAAGAATCGTTTTCACTATTAAATCTCAAATTTAATTTTCTTTCCAATGATATCCATTGTTGATAGCTAAAAATAAATTTTTTAAAATCATAATTTTATATAGCAGTTTTAATTGCACAATTATTTTGTGTCACCGTTGTGTACCGCGTTTCTGTAACAGCATTATATGATGATCATAAACATTACATAGTAGTTTTACCTAAATTATTATAATGTATTTATTATCTTTTAACATATTTGAAAGGAATATTTTTTTTGAATTATACAATTATGGTTGCCTTTGAATATTGTAACTACATTAAGTAATAAAGTAATAATCTTGATTGTGTTTGATAGTATTCAAACTTAGTGCAGTTATAATTTAACCCCATCAAAAAATGGTGTAATAATTTATAGGCATTTTTTGAATTAATTTAACTACGTTAGCATTTTTTTATTGCATTTACTATTGATGATTTTGACTATATTTGATAATTTTATTCAATATTAAAACAGTTATAAATTAATGAAATTAAGAAAATGCAATTATAATTTACCAGCAAGTTTTGGGTAAATTTAACTATATTTGAAGATTTTTAACCACATTTATGTGATGAAGTAATAAATTTGGCTACATTTCAGGAATTTATTCAATCTTAATACAATTAAAATTTAACTACATTAATAAAATGCAGTTATAATTTAATGACAATTTTGAATTATGCATGGTAGAAATTGAATATTTCAGCTATATTTATGTGATGCAGTAATAATTTTGGTTGTACACGATGATTTATTCGAGCTTACTGTAGTTAAAATTTAAATGCATTAAGCAAAAGCGGTTATTATTTTGCAGTATTTTTGGAATTAAGCAATTATTGTTTTTGAATATTTTAACTGCATTTGTGTGATGCAATACTAATTTAGCTGTAGTAATAATTTTGTTTGATGTTAACGATAGTTATTTAACCGCACTATGAAAATATAATTGAAAAATGAATTTTGATTTTTGATAGCTTGAGATGATTAAATAATGACTTCACATAATTAATGCTTGATTCAACCGTGCAGCTCAGCGTTTAATACATTGCTTCCAGGTTTGATGACATAATTTGGCTAAGCTTACTCAATTTCGTTTACAATTACGATGATCAATAATACAATAAGCATATAAGTTGTTGTATTCGAGCTTAAGGTAGATGCACAGTTTAAGTGCTGGGTCAAAACATGTGTTGTAGTGAGAATAATGTTGATAACCACCTAAAAGAGTTTATTTTTTATTTTTTGCAGTAAATTCTAAAATCACTTGCACCACCACCGTCGGAAAACTTCTAGAAAACAATTGATGAATGTATCTTTGTATAGATGATTATGTAGTCATGGTTTGATTATTAGATATAGTTAAGTGGAAATTAGCCACAAGGGCCTCTTTAGCTAGTGAAATTAGTTTCTAGGACGCACAACTGAAATAATTACTTTTAAGGACAAAATGCAAAATAATTAGCTTCTAAGGCCTAAAAACCTATGAAATTATGTCCTTGAAAGAAATTGGACTGCTGACTTTGTCCTTAAAAGTAATTATTCTGTTGACTTTGGCCTTGAAATTAATTTCAATGGATGTATGTCCTAGAAACTAATTGGACTGCAAAGTTTGTCCTTCTAGTGAAATGCCCCTATAGTTAATAGGTCAGACGAGCAGTGAGAGAATTTAGTAATAATACTGCATCAATGACACTTTTGCCTTTTTTGGTTGCAGGTACAAATACCTTCAATGGTTAAAATAATTGACTGATGTAATGCATCTATTAAGGCCAAGAAAACATCACCTATTTGCGCTCAAGCCAATATCATACACGCGTTGCTAGCAGTTATTTCTGAGGCTAAAAAATGAATGGACTTCTCACAATTGTTCATTTCTGTATGTTTTGGATATTTTCAAATATTGGTTACTACGACCAGCTGTATGCCGTGTTTTGTACCCTGCATCGACATAGATCAGATTCGGTGAACAATAGTAATTTATATTGGAACACATGTTATTTTCTTATTGCATCATCATTTCTATTTCAATTGAATCTTCTATTTTACTACTTTTCCCCTGTACTACATTTGTTGCTTTTTTCTTTTTTCTTTTTCTCCCTTTTTTCAGATGTTGACAAATATTTTTCCTGACTGTTTACAAATTTCATCCAATTACTATATTTCTCCCCATTGCAAAAAACTTTTGTTACTCTTATTTAATTGAATCGAACTGCACTGTGTCTTTGTGTCTGCAGTTCACAGTGAATACTTCAACTATGTCTATGCACATTGAAGCAACTGTGTAATTGCAAAAGCAACAACATTGGCGTTATATGCCACAGTGAATATATCTATGCATTAGCGGATAAATTTTTAACACATTATCCTCTAAATAGTCTGTGAACTTTAACATATTCACTGTAATTGTTTTGTTCGATTTTAATTGTGATTATCATAACCAAATATATCTATGTATTCTTTATCCTACCAAATTGTTATCCATGATGTAACACTATCGTTCAACAATGTTTTTTCGTTACCATCGTATTAAATTTTTTATACATTTGGATATGACCTATGCAACAACAATATTTTTTCAACATCCGTGTGCGAAGCACGGGTTCGCACTAGTGATACATAATAATTAAGTTTTATAAAAATTAGTTGAATCTATGTATGATATATTGTATGATATATTTCTATAAAACAATATACCGCAGATTTATGCTGGTATTAAACAATTATTGTATTCGTAGAAAAATATACCGAAATTAACAAAATGAAATTTTCGATATTTCCGAAACAGAACTGAAATTTCAAAATCCATCGATAAGCGAAATGAAAACGAAAAGAAAAATTTTAAACTTTACTTGCAACAATTGTTTAATTGTGCTTCTGCTCAAAATACATTGGCGGTAAATGACCGTATATAATCAAGTAATTGCATATGCATACACCATACTGTTGATAGATATATGTACTTAACTGCACAAATATCAATAATGTGATTGCATGCATATAGATAGCAGAATCAAAATTAAATATGCATATAGATAGTAGAATAGTATGATTTCAGTGATGAAAGAATCGTACGACTTGTATAAACGGAATAGAAAATTCAATACATATTATCAAATATGTATTTATTCTACCGAATTAATAGGATAAAGCTTTCACTACACCAAATAGGTCAGTTTGTAATATTTTTTCCTAGTTAATTCGTAACACTTATTATCGTAACAAATTAACAAAAATTATTTCCATTACAATCTATTACAACGGTTATTACCGTGACAAATGTCGGTAACTTCGTAATTAAGATAAAGGACAGTGGACAGATTTGTAATTTTCTCCTTTATTCTTACCGATCGTAGTCCTAACGCTTATGTTTCATTATTCCTCTTTCCTGTTTTCAATCTAGGGTTGCTACCATAACCTATAACCACCATCGCTTTGTGAAGGGTAACCGCTGTCGCCTCATCCAGGGTAACCGCCTTTGCCTCATCCAGGGTAACCGCCTTCGCCTCTTCAATCCTTCAGGTATTTATCATCTTTCTCTTCGTAAATTTGTAATTTTATTTTCTATTTGATTTTGAATTTTGATTCGAGTTCTAGAGTCAATTCAACGTCGAATTTGGTTCGTGTATCAAATAGTTGAAAATTTTTGATTCATGTATAGGTTTTTGATTTTGAATTTTGTTTTGTGTATCAAATTGTTGAAAACTTTGATTTGATTTTGAACTTTTTTTTTCACGTATCAAAGAAATTAGAACAAACATTGGGCCGGTTTTGCTCTAACTGATTAACAATCATCCCAATCAAAACCAATCTCCTTTTCCACCGTGTTCATACCATTCCTAACATGAAGTGATATATCTGTACTTCTCGCTAGTCTTCATTCAATTCTTGCGTTGAATTGTATAGCTCCATTTTACTTCCAGTCCAGCTTCGCTGTCTTTCACCTCTTGTTTCTTTGTAAATTTGATTTGACCTTGTCGAATATATGGAGCCATTTTCCTTAATAGTGTCTACTTCACTCTGTCTACATTTGGCATCTATATTTATATTTCACTCTACTTTTACAAAGTATAGTAGTATTACACATAGTTATGTTTATATTATTATTGCTTCCTACAAGCTATCACGTTACTCGGCATTTTTGAGATCAATAAGGCTCAATAAGTGGTAATAAGAAACTGAACCATTAAAAGTAGGATTTAATGAAAATAAATGCTCAACGTACAGATATTTCCAAAATTTGAATGTGAGAGAAAAACAATGAGTTCCTTTATTTAGGTTCTTTGGTTCTTTGTAACCAATAAGTATGATTTAATGCAATATATTTCTAGTCTAGCTTAATTATTTATCCAACTTTTGGATAAGTCTTGCCTTAAATAAGTAGCATTTTCATTCCATTACAGTCAGTAAACAAGTTTTGAGTCAATCATATTTGTTTATATTAAATTTCACAGTTCATAATACATGTAACAAAGATGCAGTACATATGCAAATACCTAGTATGCGGTCCAGATATTATGTTATGTGGCAGTACCAGAAATGCATATTGTTTGCTCCAAAGGCAGGTTATGATGTCATTTGCTTAGACAATTCAACAATAAAATATGACATCCTTTTCTGAAATACTCCCTAACAGTGATAATACAATAAATTTGATTAAGATAAACTGGAAGCGCGACCTGTAGCAAATATGAACAGAAAATGCTATGAATGAGAAATATCTAGTAACTTAAATCTACACTCATATGGGAACATGAAACAGTACATACATAGCTTGTACACAAATTAATCTTCCAAATAGACAGTTATTAATTTTGAATCCACAATCAATATTTTATGAAATCGAACCTAACGTTACATCCAAGCTATAGTTGATACTTAATATTATAATGGGTCAATTTCTTTGGCTAATTAAATGGGCTAAGTTCCATGATAGTCTTAACTTTTCGGTCAAGGGTCTGTATTAATGATTTTTATAACTGGAAATTACACTATCAATCAATCAATTGGTTGCATTTGTAGTTTTATTAAAAATTCAACGCAGCGGAAATTTCTAGTTAGTCCAATCATTTTCTTTGTTATTCTCTTCAACAAACATAAAATTCAAGTTAGCCAGAAGAAAGTAAGCAAGCTTAAACGTAGTGCTAAGGGCATCAAGTATTTATAGTGCCCTTAGCCGTATAGGTTATGTGGTGCTAAGGGCACCATGTTTTACACTTTTTAAAAATGCATATGATGAATGAAGGACAAAATACGGTGCTGTTAACGCTACACGAAGCTTAATGTATGACTTTTTTTTCGTATATGTAACTGTGATGTATATGTAACTGTGATGGATATTGATGTGGTATGGTCTGTCTTGGCTGATGCTGTACCTTTTAGGGTGTTGATGTCCTATGTCATTTTGGGTGTTGCGGTATCGTTTTGGGTGTTGATCTCTATATATGTCAGTTTGTATGTTGACGTTTGTATGTCATTTTGGTGTAGGGGTTAGTTGTACTTTGTAAACTCTTGGTCGTAAAGTATTTAAAGGTTGGGAGTGTTGTTCCCATCCTTTGTCAAAAACATAATTTAAAAAGGTCAAAACAATAATTGAAAATTTTGATCCACCGTAAATCCTTTTAGTAATAATGCTAACACAAATACGAAAAATAAAAAATATGATGTTTACAATCAATTTTGATAGTAAATACATTATTACATGCATATATAATATGAATTATTAACATGATAAAAGAATATATATCAATAATTTTATGTTGGAAAACATATATAATCTCAATTAATATCTTGATAAAAGTCGCACGGATAATTTTTGAATACGGATACTATCATATCTACGTCCTTATCCGTTTTTCGCATTTTCGGATGTTTTTTTCATTTTTCAGGTATGGGTCGGATGTGAATGAATTTTGAAATTTTGTAGGTAAATTGAGTAGTCAAAGATACTGCGAGATAACAGAGGTGCAAGGATCAATCTCAATGACTATGCATCAGGAAATCCCCTTGTTAATTTCTTGGAGTGTGGGAACCTTATGACACTCTCCCTTATTAGTGTACACATAATCCTGATTCACCTAGGTATAAAAAAATATATTAATTGAGCATTAAAATTATGCACCTCAACAAATTGACGAAGACCTCTGTTACTTTTCTAGTTACGTAACCGTGACCCTTGTTTTATTACATTAAAAACATCAGATTTTCAAACAATATGCATAAACGTAGGGCTTATTTGAGAAAAAAAGAATCAACTTTGAGAAGTTAGAAATACCAACTTTTGGCTTTCAAAACTGACCTGATTTCTTAATAAGTTATCAAGTAAATGCAAGAGGAAAACCCCATTATAAGTGAATGGTTATGAAAAGGTTTCACTAAATTAGTGATAAAGTCACGTTAATCAACCTCAAAATGTTAAAACTTTATTAGAAAAGCTAATTTTGTGTAAATATCAAGTATCAACTGAACATGTAATTTCATGATACAGCGCTATTTAGGTGACTATCATTTTGCTAATAAGTCTTTTACGAAACAATTTCAACCCATTTACGTCCCTTCCCTCTGTTGAAATCATATAATACAACAATCCATGACCTGACATGAGTCCCCACCCTTAATATGATAGACACTTGTTATAGGCTACTGCTTTTCTTCTACTGGCGATCAGACGCAGAAGGACATCAACTTGAGAATGGGGAAGGGGGTTGCCTCATTGCACATGAAGTAAGTTGGATCAAGTGCAATATAACAAATGAGTGGTCTTCCCATTGGAAGCATGTGAAAGCACTTAACAGTAACTCTGTAGCTGCAGCTGTGGAAACCACAGCTAAATCTTACTCGTGCCTAAATTTAGAAAAATACCAGCTCACCAACTTGCACAATGTGCATGCATACATTAATGGTGCCTTTTGGAGAAATGGATTTATTGATTTATATCAAATAAGAACCCGCCAACCGCTATTAAGGTAGGTCAAGTTATATATGTATAAATTTGTAAAAGGATACCATAAAAGGGGTGTCCTTTGTCAACATCGAAAACAAACGAGACAAATAAGGTGACTTTGTCCATAATCTGAATTCTATGATAGATGAATAGTCCATGCCCTAGCTTGTCCATTGCTTAAAAAAAAGTTCATACGACGGTAACTAAAAAATGAAAGTATGAAAAGCTGTAAATCTGCATAATGGTCTACAGCTGCCAATATACGTAAAATTTAGTAAGTAATATGCATATGCAGCATCTGCTATAGTTTTAAGCTCTACATCAGCATTTGCATGCACTCAAGCAATTGCTTTCAATCCTCAACGCAATTATTTTTCTTTGCCAGGTCTTTGCTTCAGCCTACACTATTGGTTCAGACATAAATGTTTGATTATTGGTTGGAAACAGGTCTTTTGCTTCAGCCTGCATTATCGATAACATTATTGGTTCAGCCTATACTCCATTGCATACAGGTAATAACTTACATTTTATTATTGGTTGGAAACTATATTTATCTTTGATTCGAATAGATGATACAATATTGGTTGTTTAGAAATAAACAATTTGTGCTATCTTTTGCATATACAATTTCTTTGGATTCGAATGTATCATGCATTGTACGTCATATATGATATGGTTTTCGTCCGCGTTCTTTGGAGATTTGTTGCATTTGAATTGATGTGAGGAGGTTGTTGGCAATGTTTTTTTTGTGATGCATATAGATGTGTAGTGGTGAAGGAGATTGAGGTGATGGATTGTTTTGTGGTTGTGTAGTGGTGTAGTTAAGGTTGTGGGAAGGGATGTAAGCCAGAGGAAGGCAGAAGTGAAGGAAATAAATGATGTTGTTGCTGCTCAAGTTTGCAGATGGTTGCAGTATTGAGGTGAAGTGGTTGTAGGCAAGATGTTGAAAGCAAATGGAGGTCTGTCGTGATGGTGGTTTGCAAAGGGAGGGGCAGCTTGTGTTGATTGAAGTGTGACAATGTTATTATGGTTTTGTATGTGGACATTGACAGAGATGTGGTTTATGAAAGTATGACAGTTTGTGTAAATATGGATGAGATGAGGAGATGTTGAAAGTGGGATGGTGGGTGAATGTTGTGTTATGGCTGCAATTTTTATATAGTGGTGAATGGGCGAATGGCAGTGAAGTAATGTTTGTGAAGTTGCAGTTTTGTACAGTGTTGTGGCACAGGCAGTGTTGTGGCCAGAAGTGTTATAGCAGTGGCCGAATGCATTTAGTTGGTGGTTGAAGGAGTAGTAGATGTGGGGTTGGAGAAATAACTGAAGTGAGTGTAACTGAAGTGATTCAGGAGGTAAGGTAAGGTAATGATTAAGGAGGAAGTGAGTGTAACTGAAGTAGACTGAAGTGTTAGTGCATTGACTGGATGTGGTTGGGTGAATGCAGCAATAGGTTTGAATGGCCGAGTGTGGAAGAGCAGTTAATGTTGACAGTGAGGTGTAGTTAGATGAATGGTTGTGGTGGCAGTGTGCATGCATAGAGGTAATGATATGTATGTATGCACAGTGAAGAAGTATGTGTGCACAGGGATTTGATGTTGACTGCACTATTGCAGGGAGGAGTTGGGAAGTTGGCAGTGCATAGAACTGGGATGGTAGTGGATATGGTTGTTTTAGAATTTGGTATAGTAACAGTAATGTGTTATATGCATAGGAATGTTGGAAAGGATGGAATGCATTATCAGGTAGGTAGGAATGTTGGAATGGTGCAGGTAGGTGGTTTGTATGCAGAAGTGAAGTTGGCAGTGTGATGATGTGGGGTTTTGATTCGTGCGCTCATTCCTATTAGTTACGATGATTGGAGGAAAGTAGATAGCTTTTATAAGGATAATTTATGGAAAGCACTTACGGTATTTTACTTCAAGTATTTACATCCTTCAAAGTTTATTGTCAAGTATATACATTAGTATCAACGGCTGTTTTGATTTTTTTTGTTTTGTTTTTGTAGAAAGAGTTTGATATGAATCTGGATCCAACTATTGCTCGACCTATTTTGGAGAGAGGTTTTTCACAATATTTTAGATCGGAAAAATCAAAGCTAAGAGACAAATATTTGAAGAAAGATAAAGAGTTTTTACCTAAACGCATTGCGATAGATAACCGTCCGAATGATATTGATAAAGTCCAGTGGGAGAAATTCGTTGATATTGAGTACACTGATAAGAAAAGAAAACAATGCAAAGCAAATGCTGAAAATAAAGGAAAAAATACCATAACTCATACTTTGGGAAGAAAATCATATGCTCGACTTTATGAAGAATTGGTATGTAGTCATTATTGTACATGTAATCTTAATGGTAATGCATAATTTACAAATGAATCCATATATATTCATATAGGAAGCGGGGAATCCGGAATGCAAGCCTACACGAGCACAGGCGTGGAAAGTAGTGCACACAAGTAGGAAAACCGGAGAGGTGATTTCGTGCGCAGTAGAAAAATATGTAAGTAGAAAAATATTTAATCCAAAAGTTTACTGAATATCGTATACTGAAACTAAAATAGAAAAATCTCAATCAAACTTTACTGAATATCGTATACTAGCTGTCACTCAATACCAAGCATTTGTGTCACATTTATGGGACTCGGTTTATGTCTAGTATATTAAACAGAGGTTTTGGTATTTCCAAACAGAGGTAATACAGTTTATGTTTAGTATATTGAACGTGCATGTCTAGTATATTGAACGTGCTTAATACCCTGACTAAAAGAGCTATATGCAACATTAAAAGAGCTCTTTCTTCAAACTTCTTGAATTGGATTGATTGTTAAGAAACTTGTGCACTGAAAAATCTTGGCATTGAATAAATTATGTACATGATGCTGATATGAAGGGCAACAGAGTAAAGTGTAGATTAAAAAAATGGAAATGCTTTTAAATGTTTCAAATGACCCACAATTAATTAATGCGTTATTATAACACGTAGACTTGCTAAAGCCGTGTTATGTTCCAAAAATATAATAAGAAACCTAACTCAATCATAGGTGATTGAGGATATCCGAGTGAGAAATTACTCACCACCATAATCTTCCCCTATCATTTCCTTGTCACTTGTTGTAGTTGATGCTTTGATCCCCATCACTGTTGCTTTCTTCTTATTTCCCAATTTTCTTTCCATGTTACTTATCTCTAATTAAGTCTATTTCTAAACATATCACGTAATAGATACCACCTTTAAGACACAAGTCAAAATGAAATTTCATTTTCACCTAAAACTGTAAATTATTCTCTTTTTAACAAAATGATTATGTTATATGTTTGATAAAGTTCTGTGTTTTGTAGGTAAATTGCAAACGATTGCAATTCTTGGTTCAAATTGCAAATTACAAAAAATTGTTGATAGTTACACCTTTTACTTCAATTGTAAAATATTTGCAACAATAAAAGACATATTTCGGGAAGACTATAAAATTTGATTTAACAGTGATAACAAAATCCCAACGGAATGTTTCAAATTTGAGTTTTCAACGAAACATATCATCAAATATAATGATAGTTGATTGAGTATCAAATTTGTACAAATGTCATCAAATATCATCAAACATATCATCAAATATAACAATGAAAACGAAATTCAAAATAGAGTACAAATTTCGAATCCATATGATGGTAAGATGATTCGAAATATGGCACCATTTTATTTGTTGGAGCCAATATTAATCATTTGGTTTGAAGACACTTTAGGTTACAATATCTGTTTCCCCATTCACCTCCTTATTGGTTGATATTTTACAAAAGCAAGTTACAAGTTCAATCACAGTGGGAGCAAACAATAACCAATCTGCCAGCCCATATACCACATAAATTAAAAATGTTTAAACTAGAAAGGTATTCTTATTCTAGACTAAATTTACCAACACTGCTTTTAAAGTTTTAAGGAAGGAATTTTGCGAAATGATGTAGTGGGGGCAGCTTAACTTCAAGTGGGGGGGCACAACATCACCCGAAATCATATAACCATGTTCCAGACAGTAGCATAAATGCTATTTATGAGTCAGACCTACCAATGTCCCATACATAATTGTTCTGCGTGATTGTCTTGCCCACGTTCATTATCAAAAACCAATAAATGATGGGCCACTCATAAACTTTACTATGTTCATCTTATAAAACTTCTATACATCTTCAGTTTGTGTGCTTGTCTATTTGAACTTTTTTGTTTGTTGTTGTTTCTACTTTCCTACACCATTTACAATTGCAACAGCCGCGAGTATCCTTAGCATATCTGTTACAAAAATTGCAATCAACTTTATTTGATCTTTCCAAACTATTATTGGCTTTCATATGCATCAATTAGTAAGGAGTATCAGTCCCTTCTCTATACTTATTGATTAATTTAGTGTTACTTGGCCTGTTAGCCAGCTAATCATAAGCATCATTATTCTATTTCCTAAAGACTTCACAAACTTGGTTAAATGGTCCATATTCCATGTTCTTAATAAATACATAAATTAATTCCACTTTGCATTTACATGCATATAAAATTGGATATATTGATAAATGACTGTAATTCATGGGGATCTGGGCACACAAAGAGTGGATCTGTTCTGATATAATAAAATTCAGAGAGTAACACTGTCTTTCTGTGCATCGTCACTAGCATCATAGTAGCAATTTATATGTCTTTCTGTCTTTCTGTTTCACATATATACGTCTTTCTGTGCATATTCTGTCATAATATCATACAAATTTTTATGTCAACCGTTTGCAAAATCATTACATGTATCATATTAGAACCCATACCATTCTCATGAATTTTTATATCAATTTGTTTTAATATTCAGGCTTTAGTAGAAGCAGCAGAAGAGAGGCAAAAATCAGAAGCTAGTGTTAATGGTAATGAAGGAGCAATTAGTTTGGAAGACTTTGAAAGAGACGCCGTTGCTGAAGTTTTTGGAAATGATAAAAAAAGAAGCTATTGTTATAAAATCGTATAGAAATAGTTGAATGAAATACGATTAGATGCTGAATAAGATATGGTTCTGCTATACCAAATTTGTAACACTTATAAGTGTTGGTAATTTTGCTATTTACTTATACAAGGAATTCCCAACACTTATAACCGTTGGAAATTAAAATATTCCCAATGGTTATAATCGTTGGGAATGTGAAGTAATTCCCAACGATTATAACCGTTGGCAATTACCAAGATTCCCAACGGTTATAACCGTTAGAAATTATCGTGTTTTCCAATGGTTATAACCGTTGCGAATTTTGGTCATTCCCAATGGTTATAACCGTTGGGAAGTTCCAAAATTCCCAACGGTTATAACCGTTGGGAATGACAAAAATTCCCAACGGTTATAACCGTTACAAAATATGTAAAAAAATTATAACTCACCTTCTACCAACGGTTATAACCGTTGGGAATTTGATTACCAACGGTTATAACCGTTACAAAATGACAGTTCTGGTGTTGTGTTTATTTGATAATTTATTAATTGCCTCATATTACAATACAATCTACAATTTTTTTAAAGGTTATACCCAGATAACTAACAAACTTTAAGATTTTTTATGTGGATTCATTTTCTCAAATGACCTAAGCCATCTAAAGAGGATATGGAGTTGGTTCACAAAAAGTCAATGTATTTTCTGTTTTTGCTCTTTTGTGTGTACATAAGACCATAACCAACAGTGTGGTTTGTTTAGTTTATTCTCTCCCATACCTTTGAACTAACCGAATGAGCTCCGCAACCAGGTAAGGTACAAACTAGCCATGGACCAGTGGAAAAAAATAATCACTGGGTTTATAACGGCGAAGAGTTCGCCGTTATAAATTTATAACATAATATTTATAAATTCAAACCATGTAATATGATTGGCTATATTTTATAACGGCGAAGTCTTTGCTGTTATAAACGTATAACGGTGAAAACTTCGCCGTTATAATCACTAGCCTCTGTTCAGTGAACCAGCCACTTGAACAGCTCCAACTAGCCATGGGGAAGTGGACAAGCCACACCTGATTGCTCCGTGGCTTGTTTAGCAACTGAATAAGCCATTGTTGGTTGTGTCCTAAAGAAACAAATGTACAGTGGTGCTTAGTTACATCTAGAAAATTGCATTTCAACATTTGAACTGCCTAGTGCCTATGTTTTCCAGTATGCATGATTCATGCAAAACAGAGCTTTATGGTGATTGATTATTCTTAGTCTTCAAATAGGTTACTCATGTCTATCTTCTTACGTATCTTTTTCTTGTTTGGCATTGATCAATTTTTATGAACCATGAAGATGGATACTATGATACCACATGAGTACTTTGGATCCAAAAACGTTTCCACGAAAACAATGTCCATGCATCTAACCAAAGTCAATTTATGACAAAAGTCATCATAATTCCATAGGTTTTAATAATTTGTATCATTTACAGAAATTGGTGTTCCCTATTTGAGAGATGCTAAACATTACTTCCACTTCATTTGCTTGGGCATCCATGCAACAAACGAAAATTGCTGAAATGTACATAATTCCATTATGTTTTTGATGTGGTGGATGTATAGCTCTATTTGAAGATATTTAAACTCGGTTTTCGTACGCAAAATGGAAACTATTTGTCTTCCACATTTCCCTCATTTTGTGTCGAACGGTGTACATATCCCACTCCCATAATGAGATAAATTGATAGTAGAACAAGTTCTTTTGAATAATACAATAAAAACAAAAACAAAAACAAAAACAAAAAAAAAGAATAAAATGAACTCAACTACTCAAACTTAAATGAAAGTTCTCCCATTGCACAAGATGGCTCGAAGTCATCTCCGCCATGTAGAAATTCACTTCCATCCATTCAGATGAACCTCTTCCACGTACCCTGATTGTGGTATTCAGCTGGAACGGTACTTTTGAGGCTACGGGTACCCTAACTGCTGTTGTGATTTCTAAAATCATGAACATGCTGCTGAACCTGAAATTAACTTTGGATATATAATAGGGAATATTTGGCATACATCCTTAATAGGTTTGAAAATACACAAAACATCCATCCATTATAATTATAAGTTCCCCATCCTTATTTTTAAATGCGACAAAAATACTTCCCTAAATACCCTTATGTCTTCCTCGAACAAAACCCAAAACCCTTCAAATTCTTTTCATCAATCAACATCTTAAAAAAAGAAAACTCTAGTCGCTTGAATTATAAATTGAAAGTAGTTGCAACTTCAAAAATCGATGTTTGAATCGAGTCCAGAACTAAAGAAAATTGAGATTCAGAAGATGAAAACTACTCAAATCAGAAAATCGAAGGTTATCTATTAAGAAATTTGGTCATTTCGATCTTTATTCTATTTTAATAACTAAATTTGATAAAATTGCAGATATTTGTTAGAAAAGCTCAAAAACATTCACATACAAACAATATTATGCCTAATTTAATGCATCGAAATAGTTACATACTTATATGCAAATTTTAAGTGCATTTCACTTATGCTGTTAAATGTGTTTTTTAACTGCATACTAGATATGCAGTTAATAAATATAGTTGTTATATCAAATTTTAACTGCATTTTACATCAATAATATGCATGTTTGATATGTATCTTAAAAATACGGCTGTTATACGTACAATTATATAATGCAAATTTTAAGTGCATTTCACTTATGCAGTTAAAAGTCATAAGATTTTTATTGTACTTGCAGACATATATACAATTATTATGAATAGTTGCATACATGTTTGCAATTATTTATGAACAACTGCATTTTTAACTGCATTCACTTATGCAGTTATAAATTGCACCATTTTTAACTGCATATTTATTATGCAGTGAAAAATAGCAAGTGTTAAATGCAATTTTTAACTACATATAACATATGCAGTTAAAATATACACTTGAATCATGCAAACTTTGAAGTACATTTCGCTTATGCTATTAAAAATTCATAAGATTCTTATTATACTTGAATACATATCTAATATAAAGTTATTAATTATATTATTTTTAACTGCATATATATTATGCAGTTAAAAATTGCAGCTATTAAATTTGTTTTTTAACTACATACGTGATATGCAGTTAATAAATATAGCCGTTAAATCAAATTTTAACTGCATTTTACATCAATCATATGCATGTCTGATATGCATTTTAAAAATACAGCTGTTATATGCAAATTTTAACTGCATATGAAATATGCATTTAAAACGTACAATTAAATGATGCAAATTTTAGGTGCATTTCACTTATGCAGTTAAAAATCATAAATTTTTTATTATACTTGCAGACATATATGCAATTATTATGAATAGTTGCATACATGTTTGCAATTATTTATGAACAACTGCATTTTTAACTGCATTTCACTTATGCATTTATAGATTGCACCATTTTTAACTGCATATCTATTATGCAGTGAAAAATATCACTTGTTAAATCCAATTTTTAACTTCATATAACATATGCAGTTAAAATATACACTTGAATCATGCAAATTTTGAAGTGCATTTCACTTATGCAGTTAAAAATTCATAAGATTCTTATTATACTTGCATACATATCTAATATAAAGTTATTAGTTATATTATTTTTAACTGCATATATGTTATGCAGTTAAAAATTACAGCTGTTAAATGAGTTTTTTAACTGCATACTTGATATGCAGTTAATAAATATAGCTGTTAAATGCAAATTTTAACTGCATTTTACATATGCAGTTAAAAACTAAAAATATCCTTAAAAAATCTTGGTACTGAACTGCTGCATTTTAAGACTACATATGTATTACATAGTTATAAATTAATGAAAAATTTAGTCAAAATCTATACTAAAATACAGTTTTTAATTACAACAGTATTAGTTTCAAATAATTGCATATTTGTATGCACATATTTAAGTTTTTTCAGTTTTGTATGCAATTATTTAAAATAGTTATATAGAAAATGTAATTAATATAAAAATTATATAATGTCTGTTTATATAGTTTTTACAGAGAAATGCCGAGACGACAATAGAAAAGGAACATAGGGTTTCCTCAAAATTAATGAATATAATGGATTTTCTATTGTTATTTACAATATTTGCACCAACTTCTGCAATTATTGAGAATAATTGCACATTTTTAAGATGTACATACAAATTATTGAGAAGAATTGCACACATCTCTGCAATTATTTTGAATAATTACATACAAAGATGAATACAAATGATTTTAAGGGATTAATTGCTGATATTTCAACAAGTATATATTATGAATATATGCTAAATTTTAAGTGAATAATTACAGAGGAAAATTCCTAAATAAAAACATATTTATATGCAAACATTCCCCATATTTGCTGACTTTTTTGCAATTATTATGAAAATTTGCAACAATGTCTGCAAATAATCTTAAAAATTGCTGATTTTCCAGCAACTATTAAAAATATTTGCAGGAAAAAACTGTATGAATGTTATTCTAGGTAACATTTGTAGTATTTATGCACATAACTTCAAATATCAAACTGCAACAATTTCTCATTATAATTAATGAATTTAAACATCAAAACAACACCAAAAATCCATAAAAAATCAAAAACAATTCATATTTTTGTAAACAAGATTGATTCGTCTTCAAATAGTCGCAGTTTTTTTATTGAAATTGAGAATTAAACACGTGTTTGAAGAAAACTCAACTCGGCTTTCAATTTGATTAGAAGAAACTAAAGAAGGAAAAGAAGAACCATGGCTCGACTTTGAAGCGCAGGGGTAATTTAGGGAAAAAACATGGACGTAGAAAGTATGTTTTTTTGACAAGTACCGGCTTTGAATTAAGTTTGGTTTTAGGGATGTGTGCCTAATATTCACTATATAATATATATTCAATGTATTCATTTTAATATCTCTACCTTTCTAAATTCATATTAAGCGATTTTAATATATAATGTAAAAAAACAAATATTTGTTGCATTTCCCAGCTTTTATTTTTAAAAAAAACAAAAATATATGTTGTTTCATACTACATGTTTCAAAAGTCAATGATATTCGATCATGCAGGTAAAACTCTCATATAAATATTTGCATAAATAAAAAATATAAATCAAATTATTTCTCTTAAAACATCAAAACAAAGAATAAATTTATCTAAAACAATATACGTATCAACCTCATTCATTTTATCAAACTTCATTATGTGCGTTGATTCCTTGAACACAGTCTTCAAGGTAAAACGGAGTACGTAAAGAAACCATACCATACACTAAGTTCACTGTACATCTACTAAAGGAACTCTCTTACTTCTGAATTGTCGGACTTCAGAGACAACTATTCGAATAGAATGCTACATATAAGTCAGATCAGGGAATATCTCAAGCTCATGTATGTCTTGGCTCTACTACAGTTTGTGTATCCCACGAACACTTCCTTAATTGGAAAACATGAAAGACATTATGGACTCCCAAAAAGTGATATGGAAGTGCAACTCTATATTCAACTCTTCCAATTCGCTCGGTTATTGGATATGAACCAACAAAATGAGGCGCTAACTTCCTCGATTTACTAAATTTCATTGCTCCTTTCAATGGATATATCTTCACGTAAACAAAATCTCCAACTTCAAACTCTATCTTTTTCCTTCTTTGATCGACATAAGAATTTTGACGATCTTAGGCTTCCTTCAGCCTCAGTCTAACTAACTCGATCTTCTCTGATGCATCTCAAATAGAGTCTAGACCAATAACAAATTTATTTTTTGTCTCAAGGCAACATGATGATGATTGTCATGCCGATGTTGGTCTGATAGCTTTTATTGCAAGCAAGCTCGATCTGATAGCGACGATCTTTCCAATTACCTCTAACATCAAGCATACAAGCTCGAAGCAAATCCTTAAGTACCTAGTTCACCGGATCTCTCTATCCATAGGTCTGCAGATGATATATTTTGCTGAAATTCAGCTTTGTTTCCAAAGCTGTCTGTAGACTCCTTTAGGATCAACTAGTGAATAAGGGATCACGATCGCAAACTATAGAGCTAGGAACTCCATGAAGTCTTACTACTTCCTTCACATATAGCTAAGCCAAATATGGAGTGATTCTGTTCGACTTCATGGATATGAAATGTGCCGATTTAGCCAACCGACCTACCACTACCTATATGATGTCTGTTGTGGCCACTCTTTAACCGTGGTAACCCATCTATAATATCCATTAACACCTGTAACAACAAAAAATTAAAACTATTTGAATGGAATTTGTATAGGTGAACTATTTATTATCAATCCACTTATTCCTAATCTCATTTCCATTGAGGAATTTCTAATGTCTAAAGCAAATCGTCGAGCTTCTGGTGTTCAGTCTTCACTAGATGACATGTCACACACGCATTCACAAACTTGCCAATATCACGCTACATTCCTTCTCAATAGTATAATCGTTTCATGTCCATATACATCTTACTACCACCTACATGAATAGTGTATCGTGATCGACGACAATCTTCCATTACCTCTTTACAGAGATCATTGATATCTGAAACTATTAATCTATTCCTTCTCCTTAAACATTCATATGATCAAGAGAATAGCTAATAAGATCTTCACTTTTAGCTATTCCCAATCTCTGAATAAATGTTAAAATAACCGGATCTATCTATCGGGCGCAGAAGCTTAAAAGAAAGATCCGATTATTTTAAAATTTATTCAGAGATTGGAAATAGCTTAAAGTGAAGATCTTATTAGCTATTCTCTTGATTCATATGGATGTTTACGGAGAAGGAACGGCTTAATAGTTTCAGATATCGATGATTTTTGTAAAGAGGTAATGGAAGATTACCGTCGATCATGTTCATGTAGGTGGTAGTAAGATGTTTATGGACATGAAACGATTATAATACTAAGAAGGAATGAAGCGTGATATTAGCAAGTTTGTAAATGAGTGTGTAACATGTCAGCTAGAGAAGTCTGAACACCAGAAGCTCAGTGGTTTGCTTTAGCCATCAGAAATTCCTTAATGGGAATGAGATCAGAAATAAGTGGATTGGTAATAAATACAAATTCCATTAGAATAGTTTTAATTTTGTGTTGTTACAGGTGTTAATGGATTTTATAGATGGCTTACCATGGTCAAAAAGTAGTCACGATAGCATATAGGTAGTGGTAGATCGGTTGACCAAATCGGCATATTTCATATCCGTGCAGTCGAACTGAATCACTCCGTATTTGGCTAAGCTATATATGAAGGAATTAGTAAGACTTCATGGAGTTCCTAACTTTATAGTTTGTGACCGTGATCCCTTATTTATTAGTTGATCCTAAAGGAGTCTGCAGATAGTTTTGGAAACAAGCTGAATTTAAGTCGAAAATATCATCTGCGGACCAATGGATAAAGAGAGCGGGTGAACTAGGTACTTGAGGATTTGCTTCGAGCTTGTATGCTTGATTTTGGAGGTATTTGGAAAGATCATCACTATTAGATTGAGTTTGCTTGCAATAATAGCTATCAGACCAGAATCGGCATGACACCTGCACATACTCCCTTTTTCTATATTTTTAGAGAAAGGAAATTGTTATATGCTCTATTTGAAGCCGCTACAGGTATGCGAAGATGCATAATTATTTCTGTATTGGGGGATTGCTACCGATTTACTTTATGATTGGATAGAGAAATGTTTGGATTTTTATGAATATTCTTTAATAGAAATTGTTGAATATCAAAAACTTATTACTTGTAATCCTATTTTTTTAAACGCATTGAAGGAGTGGGCATTATTGGTGGAGAGGAGGCAATAAATTGGGGTTTATCAGGACCAATGTGTCATGTCAAAGCTGGTCTGATAGCTGTTATTGCAAGCAAACTGGATCTAATAGCAATGATCTTCAAAACTACCTCCAAAATCACACATACAAGCTCGAAGAAAATCCTTAAGTACCTAGTTCATCCGCTCTCTTTATCCATCGGTCTGAAGATGATATGTTCTGCTGAAATTCAGCTTGTTTTCAAAGCTGTCTGCAGACTCCTTCAGGATCAACTAGTGAATAAGGGATCACGATTGTGAACTATAAAGCTAGGAATTCCATGAATTTTTACTACTTCCTACACATATAGCTTATTCAAATATGGAGTGATTCGGTTCGACTGCATGGATATGAAATATGCCAATTTAGTCAACTGATCTACCACTACCTAAATGTTGTCACGGCCACTCTTTGACCTTGGTAATCCATCTATAAAATCCGTTAACACATGTAACAACACAAAATTAAAACTATTCTAAAGGAATTTGTATAAGTGAACTATTTATTACCAATTTACTTATTCCCGATCCCTTTTCCACTGAGGAATTTCTAATGGCTAAAGAAAACCGCCGAGCTTCTACTGTTTAGCCTTCACAAGCTGACATGTCACACGCTCATTCACAAACTTGCCAATATCATGATTTATTCCATCTCAGTGGTATAATTGTTTCATGTCCATATACAGCTTACTACCGCCTAGGTGGATAGTGTATCGTGATCGATGACAATCTTCCATTACCTCTTTACAGAGATCATCGACATCTAAAACTATTAATCTATTCCTTCTCCGTAAACATCCTTATGAATCAAGAGAATATTCCATATAAATAACATAATCTTTCTTTTAGGCTTCTACGTCGGATAGATATATTGCTTTAGATGAACTCATGTCTTTTTTTTATTTTAGAAGAAATAATCTGAGTTATATTTTTTATCTGTGCAAAGAAACGATCTTGTGTAGTGGTCTTAGTGTATTATATGGTTTCTTTGCATACTCCATTTTGAACCTTGAAGACTACATTCCAGGAATCAACGCAAATAACGGAGATTGATAAAATGAATAATGTTGATAGGTATACTATTTTAGACGAAACCATTTCTTTGTTTCGATGTTTTAGAGTAAATATTTTGAGTTATATTTTTTGTTTATACAAATGTTTATATGAGATTTTAGTTGCGTGATCGTGATTGTTTCTAGTTAGAGAAAAGAAAGATTGATAAATATTATTGAGTTTTACAACATGCGGTATGAAATAACAGATATTGTTGATTTTTTATGAAAGCTGAGAAAGTCAACATATATTTGTTTCTTTATATTATATATTGAAACCGTTTAATATGAACTTCGAAAGGTAGAAATATTGCAATGAATGCATTGGATAGGTATGTATCTAAAGTTAATTCCAAATACAGCAGTATGCTCACAATCTTAGAAATCACAGCTGCAGTTAGTGTTGAATTTTAGTGAACCTATATGGTGAATTGATGAGGCCGAGAATAGCTTGATAACGGTGAAAACGGCGCATGCATCGAAACTCGGATGTTTAATTTATCGCGATTTGAAGATGCATAGATTAATAGTTGTGTAAGACGTCTGGTAGAAATCCAAAGACGTCTGACAACAAGTTTACTATAACCTGCGAGTTCTGTCAAACATTTGAGAGAACTTGTCAAATGTCTAAGAAAACATTTCAAATGTCTGACAACAGGAAATCTGCAGCTCGAAAGTTGCGACAGACACCTAAGGGGTTTTGAAAAACATTTGATGCGCTTTAGTTTCGTATTTTCGGCCAAGAATTTGTGTATTTTCTTATAGTGCTTCAAGTGAAAAATCGTGTATTTGTCAAGGAAGGATGGATCACTGTATAAGCTATTTTCAGGATTCAAAGCAAAGAGAACCCCAAGGGTTGTTGATTAGAGTTTATCCACTATTAAATAGGGTTTATCAAAACCTGGGCTTTCTTCAATTCTTTTCTCCACAAATCTATTTTATTTGAATATTGATCATTGTAATCAATCCTTTATACCCTTCCCATTAGTATTAATAAAGGCTCTCTCTCTCTTAAAGTGAATGCACACTAACAAGACGTTAGTGGAACCACTATAAATTGGTATATGATTTATTTTATCGTTATTGCTTTGTTCCTCTATTGCTTGTTTGGGTGATTGTGCTTGGTTTTGGATTGGATTTAGATTTGGATTGATATTGATTGGTTGTTTTTGCACTTCTTACCACGAAATTGTTTTCCACTATGCTTTGGGGTTTTGATTTTTTCAGTCTCGAGTTAGAATTCCCATAGCATTTAGTATTAGAGCTTTGGTGTTGGTAGATAGTTGTAGAAATGTCGGAATCAGATAATACCTCGGGTAGTCCCTCAATGGTTAGTCCAAGTGGTGTAATGATATATGTATGTTGGTCGTATGTGGCTTAGGGATCACAACTCGTTACAGACAAGTGGAATGACGAGAATGATTTCGAAAAGTGGCAATGGAAGATGAAAGCGATTCTTAAGAGAAATCATATGCATCGAGTAGTGTTAGATACACATTTGTTGTCAATGGACATCTAAGGATGTTGAGAGAGAGGAAATGGAAGAGTAGACATTCACTACACTTCAACTTGCTATGGGAGAGAATGTGATCTCCGAAATCAATGGTGAGACTACCACTAAGGGTATTTGAGACAAGTCGTAGGAGTTGTATATGAAAAAGTCACTAACTAATCGTTGATCTTATTACCACTACAACAAAAACACCTTTTTACAACTGTCAAAAACAGTTGTAATAGGTCTATTACAACGGGCGGCCGCCCGTCGTATTATCTAGAGTTGTAATAGGGTCATATTTTTTTACAACGGTCTTCGATAGTTGTAAAATAATTTTTTACAACTGCCCATCGCAGTTGTAAAAAATCTTCTACAACTGCTTTTTGCAGTTGCAATTTTTTTTTACAACTCCCAATGGCAGTTGTAAAAGATTTTTTACAACTACGATTGGCAGTTGTAAAGACATTTTTACAACTACAATTGACAGTTGTGGTAAAATAAAAAAAATTAATTTCTAAACACACTTTGCAACTGCAGCATGAAACAGATAGAAATATATAATTTACAAATTATTTGTTAATGTAATGTAGTATCCTAATAAAAAAGCCTCAAATTAGTAATGAACACTTTGGTATACATACAATAGTCTTCATCACCACTTACAACCTACAGCAGAGTAGAGTGTTTAACACTAAAGTTTTTTCTTTAACTGCATAATGCTCACAGAAGGTGAGACATAGAGCAACGAACCATCTGACTCTTGGCTTCTAAGCTCAAAAAGAGCTAATAACAACAAAGCGTTAATAACAATATATCCCTGACAAAAGAATCACTTCCTTTCATTTGTGCCACATGCTTCACTAGGTCTATTTCATCTTTTGCAAGTGTGATTGCTTAAGAAGTAGCTACAGCTATTGTTCTTCTTCTTCACTAATAAGCAATTCGAAATCAGTCTGCATACTCTAGAGAATTTAAACATAAAAAATACATTACAAACATTGTATATTATAGAGCTTGTCCCAACAACTAATTTCCGAATGTGTTTTCTTATTTTTGGATATGAATAAACATACACATTGATAAACATATGCATTGTTTTCTTTATGGTATCTAGTCTTATTAGGCTAGCGAATGGCTAAGTAAATATAATGTACCCACCAACATGGACACAATGTCGTAAAAAGTTCTACAAGGAATAATCTTAATTTTGCTTTAGACCACTATTTACTTAAGGAAGGATGATTGAAAATAATAACATCAGCCTAATATCTTTAATACCATTATATAGGCTATGTAAGCAATTGGTACAAGGAATTAAAATAAAATTCTGTTCCACTCTATTTAGTCATCTTCATGTGTTTCACTATACTTCAATTTTGTTCAGCAATTTCAACCTTGTATGTTTTCCTGCCAACCTGCTCTATATGGTCTTCGTCCAGACTTTATGGTATCACAGTATCAATTTCATATTATGAAAACTTGACCACCATTTCATATAAGTATTTGACAACAAGTTTTACGTAAATGAAAATCATATGTTTTTTATTATACAAATGAAATTTATTGACATTTACGTATGTCAATTTATATAAACACTGAGCATAAGCGTAGAATATATAAACTGAGTTATGCTCAGTTTATATAAACTGACATAACTCAGTTTATATACTTAGTTCATATAAACTGAGCACAACTCAGTTCCTAAATTGAGTTATGCTTTGTTTATATAAAACAAGCATAAGCTCGGTTTATATAGACTGAGCATAAACACAGTTTATATAAACTGAGTTATTCTTAGTGGTAGATCTGTTTACAAACCTTTACTAGGAAGGAGGGATTCTTTAACATCTGACCAGTCATCCGCAAATAATCTTCCCTCTGCTTTTGACCCAATTAACGTAATTATTGCCAAAGTAGGAAGACGGTAGATGCTAACTACCTACTAAAGAAGAAACGCAAGCTCCAAATGTTTAATAAAAAGTATTCACGGCTAACAAAGTGAGCCATTAAACCTTTAATTCTTAGGCCATTCTTATGATATTCTTATGATTAAAATAACACTATAATACTAAATACGGAGATAACAAAGTTAAAAAATCTAAATTTGAAGTTACCTGCAGAGCGGCTCGAATAAAGGTCGCATATCGGGTTTGGATCCGATAAGGAGTTGACTGGGCAAAATAAGTCTATAAGAGTGAAATGGAAGACATGGATGGGATATTTGTGGTGAATCGATGGCATTTAGGAAAAAGGAAAATTGACTCCGAGCTGGATATAGGAGGAGGGATGTTAGCTGGCTTCTTATTGGGTTTGGATTTGGAGGAAGAATGATTAGTGGAGATTGAAGTTAAAAGGGGAGAGGATAAAGGGAGCGGTGATTATAAGTGAAATTTGAGGTTTGAATCCAAAAATTTGGGTTTGGAGCCAAAAGGAAATTTTGTTTTGGAGCTAAGGGAATTTATATGCCTTTAACATATAACCTATATAAAACAGGTCCAACGTAGAGCTGTCAATGAGTATCCAAAAAATTCAAAATCTGCCTGTATCCTTATCCGAAATATGAATAATTATTTGGTATTCGAAAAATGAATGCAAATATGGATAAAGTCATATCTGCATCCAATAATTATCCGTCTAGTTTCAATCAAAATATAGTTAATTTTTTGTGTATTTTAGTAGATAAAATTATTATCTACTATTTTATATAAGTAAAAAAATTTAATATGTGTATAAAAATCAATATTTGTTGTTTAAAAATTATTTTATTAGCATATTTATTATTTTTTATATTTTTAGTACTAAAATTGATTATAATGAATTAGAAATTTCTATGTATTTGTTTAGACTATTACTATTATTATTTAATATTAATTTTTAACTTTTAGTTATTATTATTTTACTAATTATTGCATATTATAAAAAATTTCTATTAATTGTAAATTACTAGTATTTAATAGTGAATTATTTATAATTTATTAATTATTAAATAAATATTTAATATTTATATTTATATAGTGATCACTGATTATTAATTTATTAATTATTAATTACCAATTATTAATAGGAATAATATCACGGTTCAAATTAGTTATTAATTATCATTATTTAATAGTAGTTAAAAATTATTTATATCAATATTTAATTAGTATTATTTAAGTATTATTTATTTAATATTAATTTTTTATTGATTATTAATTATTATTATTATTTTAATTAATTATTATTACTTAATATTATTTTTAACTTTTAATTATTTAATTAACTATTAGTTATTACAAAAAAATTATTATATATTAATTATTAATTATTATTTAATAGTGATTACGATTTATAAACTATTAATTAAATATTTATCATTTATTTATTAATTATTAATTTATTAATTATTAAATATTACTCATTAATCATTAATTAATTATTAGTTACTAATTATTAAATGGAATTATTTCATATTTCAAATTAATCATTTATTATTATTATTTAATAGTGGTTATTAATTATTATAAATTGATATTTAATTATCATTATTCTTTAAGTATTATTTATTAAAATAGTATATATTAATTATTATTAAAAAATATTATTAACTTTTTTATGAATTATTAAAAGTTAGTTACCAAATATTAAACATTACTTCTTAATTATTATTTTAATTAATATTAATTATCACTTATTAATTATTAATTATTAATTATTAGTATTAATTATTAATTATTAAAAATTAATTCTTATTTATTAATTATGAATTATTAATTATTTAGTAATAATTATTAATTATATTAATTATACATTATTAGTTATTGAATAGTAATTATTAATATTAATTATTTCATATTTTCAAATTAATTATTGTTTATTAATTTTAATAGTAATTATTAAATATTAATATTTTTTGTTAATTATTTAATTATTAAGTATTAAGTATTATATTTAATAGTGATTATTAATAGTAATTATTATTATTTAATAGTGATTATTTTATTTAATAGTGATTATTAATTATTATTATTATTTAATAGTAATTGCTAATTATTAACAATTTTTTTTATAAATTGTTAATTATTAATTATTATTATTGAATTATTATTATTATTAATTATTACAACAGGCCAACGAAAAAGGTTGTAATAGACATCTATTACAACTGACAAAAAAAAGAGTTGTTAAAAATAAACTCCTATTACAAGTGGCAAACGAAACAGTTGTAATAGGCATCTATTACAACAGGCAAAATAGAAAAGTTGTTAATAATATGCATCTATTACAACTGGCAAAAAAGAAACGTTGTAATAGGAATCTATTACAACTGGCAAAATAAAAGAGTTGTAATAAACCTTTATTACAATTGTCATTTTTTGACAGTTGTAATAGAGTCTTTTTATTGTAGTGTACGAATGCTCTTCAACTATAAGATGAAGGAGGGTACTTTGCTGAAGGCGCACTTGAATGTCTTTGATGACTTGCTAATGAAGATGAAGGCAGTAGATTTGAAGATTGAGGATGAGAAAAAGACGATGATATTATTGTGTTCATTATCAGAGCGTTATATGGGTTTCTCAAATACTTTGATTTATAGCCCGGATACTTTGACTCTTAATGATGTCAAAATGGGCCTTCTTGGTGAGGAGTTGCGCAATCAAAAGAGGAGTCAGGTGATGGAAGTAGTGGTGCTAGTAGTGGTCACGGTTTATTTACGGAGAAGAAGAGATATAAGAAGAAAGGAAATTGTGGGCATTCTAGATCAAGGAAGTCCAGTTGGAGAGGAAAGTCAAGGGAAAGAAATGACAAGTACTTTATTTGTAAGAAGCCCGATCACTGAAAGAATGAGTATCCGGACAAGGAGAAGGAAAAGAAGGAAGTAGCATCTTCATCCATTGCGGTGGAGAGTGGAGTTGGTGAGGGAGACGTAGATGTTTGGACGATGGTAGCATCTGATGTTTCAGATAGCTAATAGATGCTCGATTCAAGGGCGTCTTATCATACGACGCCGAATAGAAAAACGTTTTCTTCGTATATCGACAAAGAAGGAAATTTAATTGTTATGAGTAATGATGCTATTTGTAAGTTGAAAGGCATTGGTTCCGTGCAAATTCGAATGTTTGACGGAGTGGTTTGTATTCTCATAATATACACTATATTCCGGGACTTCGGAAGTCTCTTATTTCCTTGAGGTAATTGGATTCTTTAGGATGTAAGATCCCCATTGAAAGTGATAGCTTGCGGGTTTCAAAGGGTGCGCTTGTGGTGATGATGGATACTAGGACTCATGAAGTTTATTTGCTTCAAGGTGTGACTATTGAAGGTGAAAATTATGTAGGTGTTGATAGTTCTCGTGGCTTGAATGCGACAAGGTTGTGGCATTTGCGGTTAGGTCATGTCTCGGAGAGAAGTTTGGATATTCTTTGAAAGAGGGAGATGATCGATGGAGAGAGTTTCAACAAAATGGAGTTTTACAATAAATGTGTAATGGGAAAGCAAACCGAAGTATCATTCGGTGAGGGAAAACATGATTCGAAAAGGGTTCTTAAGTATATTCACACGGATGTTTGGGGACCGACACCGATAGCTTCTTTAGGAGGAGCTCGCTATTATATTCTTTTATTGATGACTTTTCTCGGAAAGGTATGGTTGTATGTAATGAAGGCTAAGTCAGAGGCATTGGCAAAGTTCAAAGCATGGAAGACTCTTGTTGAAAATGAGAGTGGTCAATCTTTGAAGATTATAAGGTCTGATAATGGCGAAGAGTAAGTTTCTGGAGAGTTCTTTTGCAAGCATCATGGTATTCGAAGGCATTTTACTACACGGGAAGATCCACAGTCAATTGCTGTGGTGGAGAGGATGAACCGTACTCTGCTTGAGAAAGCTCGGTGCTTGAGATTGACATCATGTTCGTCTAAGGGATTTTGGGCCGAAGTGTTGTCAACCGTAGTGCATATTGTTAATCGAATTCCATGCTCGGTAATTGATAACAAAATTCTGAAGGAAGTGTGGAAGAGAAAGAGCATTGACTTGAGTTATCTTCGTGTGTTAGGTAGTCCAGTTTATGTGCATGATTCAGGAAATGATAAGCTTGAGCCTAGAGCTTTCAAAGGGGTCTTGCTTGGTTATACGGACGGTGTAAAAGGCTATCGGATATGGAATCCGAAAACAAAGAAGGTTTTGAATTCTTGTCATGTTACTTTTGATGAGTCGACATTGTTCAAGAAGAATTAGAGCTCAACGAATATTCTGGATTTTGTTCATAGTGAATCAAAGGAAAAGTAAGTTATTCGCAACTTTTTTCCAAAGAGTAGAGTAGTTGAAGATGCTTGTGAGGAGAAAGCGGTTACTGTAACATCACATAGTGCATAGGGTGCCTCTAGTAGTGTTGGTGATGTACACGATTCTAGAGATGATTCGGTTCAAGGTGGAGTCGAAAGGAGTTTAGGTGATGGTACTGCTACTCGGGTAGCTTGTCATGTTATAAGGCCACTCGATAGATATGGTGATTGAAACTATCTTAGCTTTTGTGACAATTTGGACTATGCTCTTCATGTAGTCCAAGATGAGCCAATGGACCTTATTTACATCATGGATTCGAGTTATAGCTTGAAGTGGATTTATGTCATGGAGGAAGAGATGTGATCGTTGTTGAAGAATCAAACTTAGGATTTGGTTCCACTTCCTAAAGGAAACTGTGCTATTGGGTGCAAATGGATATATAAGGTGAAGGACGATGGAAGATACAAAGCTAGGCTAGTTGCTAAGGGGTTTGCACAAAGGAAGGAAATGAGTACGATGAGATTTTCGCACCGGTTGTGCGTCATACTTCAATCTGGATATTACTTGCTATAGTTGTTATTCACGACTTGAAGTCACTACAAGAAAAATACCTTTTTATAGCGTTTAAAAAATCTGTAAAAGGATACGATGGCGTTTTTATAAATGTTGTATATTAACAAGTTGCAATATGTCAGCGATCTATAATAGCAACCTCAAAATCGCTATAAAAAACATGCTATAAATGACGTTACTTATAGCGTTTCTGAATTGCTATTAAATGGATGATTCATGACATACAAGTACCTTTCTATAGCGTTTTGATGCTTGCTATAGAACTTTTACGTAGAGTTATGGTTTATGATGCTAATATTTATGACGTCATTTATTTGCTATTTATAGCAATTGTAAACGCTGTAGATATATCATTACCTAATTATTATAGCAATTATAAATGCTATAGAAATATCATTGCCTGATTATTATAGCAACTATAAATGCTGTAAAAACGCTATAGAATGTTTACTTTAGTCTTTCATAGCATTATTTACTTGCCATGAAAACTGTTTAATCGTTGCAGAATATTTTTATTGCACTAGCATAATGCTATAATATGTATAGCCATGACAATTTTTTTCCTAGCATTAATATAAAAAGGATGTAATATACGATATTTCACACAGTTTTAACAATTAAGCATAAAAAAATATATATGAATAAAAGCATTTCATGCATATAAATATTAGTAACAATTCATACAATCGTAGCTAACCAAAACAATACATAATAAAAGTAACAATCCATACAACCATAGCTAACCAAAACGATACATAGTAAAAGTAAAGATGTAAGAACATCGACACAAAATACATTTGAAGGAGAATGAGTGCGGCAACATATTTTTTATGCCTTCCACCATAGTGTAAACCCAGAGCATCATACACCACCTATCAAAAAGCACATACGTCTATTAGTCATAAAAAGTAAACATAAATTATCATGAATACCGAAATATGGAAGAAAATATGTGCGGCAAACAAAGAAAATACTCAAAATTAACAGCTAAATCATTCTATGCGCTGATTTTGCGTAAATAGCAACTGTATACCCTTGTTGTTCTTGCCGTTTACGGTCCCAGATTTCAAACAACTTCTTTTGGTTTGGGACTTACTGTAAGCATAGTAGTATCACTATTATGCAAAAATTGTCCCTGACATAGTAGTTTGGAGCACTGAACACCGCACGTATAATTAACACTGTACTATTATGCAAAAATTGTTGCCATATCACTATAAAAGTAATAGTAGTTTGGAGCACTGAACACCTCACGTTCTTTCTTACACAATAAAGTACTTGGTTATGGGTTTATTCAAAAATGTTACTATCAAACTCAGAAGTTTTTAAGTACTGGTAATTATTTAGTTTATTATTGAATGAAAATCTGGTTAATGTAAACAGTAAAGTACAAACTAGAGTTGTTTAATAGTTACTTATATTACTAAATACGCATTTGACAAATCAACTAACCTTTTAGTAAAGTATTTATGGTGCTTTATCACTCGGACATATTGACTTCGACTTCATTGTTTAATAGCAAATCTGATTTACATGTAGCATTATCTGATTGATTTGTTAATAGCAAATCATGATAATAGCAAATCATGATAATAGCAAATCAGGTACGAGCTATTATCATGTAGACACTAACATGATTTACATGTAGCATTATCTGATTGATTTGTTAATAGCAAATCATGGTAATAGCAAATCAGGTATGAGCTATTACCTGTTAGCAACTAGTGAATCAGGTATGAGTTATTTGACTGTGTGATCAAATAGCATTATCTGGTTGTGAGCTACATGTAAATCAGGTACGAGCTACATGATCAAATATATATACATGTGTGATCAACCAGAGAGTAGCATTTTTCATACCTGATTTTTCAGAAGCATGCGGACCATCGCATCTAATTCTGAAATTTTGTTCTACATGTCGGCCGTCTGTTTATCCTTTATGTGTGACCATACTGCCTTTGTGTATGTTATACGGTCGGATGTGACACGTGGACAACGGAAAATCCTGCAGCCAACATATATATAAACAATATTAGAATAATTCGTAGAATGTCTCCGCATAAAAGTAAAGCAAGTTTAGATATCTATGAAGAAGTTGTTATAGTATGAAAAACTACACCACTAATCTATGTACAAACTAAACTTTAACTGGCGAACTAAACTAAACTACACTACCAATCTATGTAAAATCAGTACACTGCAGTTGTCAGCAAGCAATGAACAAGAATCAATGTACAAACTAAACTTCAACTGGTGCAATGTGAGGCATGTATGCCATTTTGCTTTTATAAGTGCAGTGTGCATAAGCGAGCATGAGGTTGACAGCACGAGCTTGTCTGTCCCTACAGTGGAATCAAGTTCGCTTAAGTGCACCAAGGGATGCAGCAAGATCATTAGTTCAAGTGCTCCTTCCGTCGACAACTCCAGCAAACACACACTTTCCACATGGAAAGCTTACACTTTGATCAAGTCAAGGGTCCAAGTTCCACAAACAAGCACCGATCCAGACTTCATGCTTGTTTAGATGTAATGGTTGTTCCAAGCAACAAGCTTTTATTTAGTGCCTTCTGTTTCAATTCACTTGCCAACCCACCTAAGTTGCAGTTCATTCAGGCTCTTGCATTGGCTCAGTTCCACTTCAGTTTGAAGCCAGTTTTCTCACGTCGGATACATATATCACACATTAGTTTCCACTCATGCCAGTCACACAATTTACTTACATCAATTTACAAGCCAGACATAATGTGTCAATTTATGCATGTCACGCATGTCTACCATGTAGCATACCCATATCTGCTTATCATATTTCAGTTGTTTCACTCATGCCAATCTCGCCTATTCACTCAGGTTCATATACACTGCCCTGTAACATCCATTTGTGTTTACTCCATTATACACTATAGAAATAACAGTGGTTTTTCTTTTGAACACTGGTACACATGGGTATTGATCGGGAGGAAAGTGACTGGAGCTAACAGCTGATCGTTACTTCATGGAGTATCAACTATTAGGTTTCCAATAAAATTATATGGCCTATGAATAAAAATAATTAGTTTAAATATTAAAATTAACTAAAGTTAGATATATCATATCTCGTCAAAACCAATCTAAATTCTAATTGAAAATCTACTGACCCATCTTAATGATAAGAAAATCTCTAAAACTGCAAGACTGATAAATATGAATTATATTTCTCAAGAAAAATCTTTACTTATTTTGTTCTTTCTGTTGTGAAATGATGAAGAATTTTTTGGATCGCATGTTGTTCAAAGTTTTTTATATTATTTCTCATTAAATAGTTAATGGAAAAATAGGCTGCACAATAACCATAACCATGGTTCAATATTATAATTGCACAAATGTTTGTTTGCACACATCTTACAGATGTGCCCCCAGGCCCCCATACTGGTTTCATAAATATAGATCAGTTTTTTCACACTTACAATTGGATTAAGGTAGATTTCAAAACTCCATAGCCCACAATAAATCTACATGCTACTTAAAAGCGTGAGTTTTTTAAATGGCCAATTTTTATAGAAGCAAGTATTATGGATTTTATCAATATCAAAGAGGAAATTAGTTCAAACCAATTAATTTTATATGGTATAAATCCATGTGTTCAATGTAAAACTATAAATTATTAACTTAAACTCCTACAAATTCAAACCAATTAACTTAATTTAGTATATTGACCATCCACAATAAAAACAACAAGTCAAATCTATTTAAAAAAATTATCTTTACATTATCAATATATTGTTCATCAAGGAACACCAACATTCAATACAAAACCAACCAAAATTGACATTGCTCAATTTAAATTATCTTCTAGCAAACTCAACTACTTGGTCCTCCATGAAGCTTTTATACCCATATAATCTTATCGTACGTTAAGAATTAAATAGATTCACTTTAACGTCTTTTATTTTTCACATAACTTATGAAAATTTTCCGATTCTCGAAATTTTTGGAAAATCTAAGCAGAGTCTCCCTTATATGGAGAAACTTTCGAACAATGACAATATGATAAATATTATATATTGATCAAAACATGGTCAGAAAAAGTATATAATAAAATTTGCCACACGGCATATAATTCAAAATATATATATATATATATATATATATAACTTCTTAAATAAAAACATACCTTGTTTATAGCAATTTAAAGCAAAGTAGCTTATTATTAAACAAGCAAAAGCAAGTCATCATTGCCAAATAGTCGCATATGATTGGAAATAAAACAAATGTGCTTCCTATAATATATGATCAACTTGACATTTTGCTTAAGCCATTTTCCGATAAGGTTTTAACAGCTAAAATCATAAAATTAGATAAAAGTGTCGAAAAAAGAGTTGTTGCCTATTGTGGTAACTTTCCAAAACATCTTTCAGATAGCAAAAATACGGATTACAACTCAGATTAGGGTGAATTTTCTATATATATATATATAGCAGATTTTAACATGAAAACACAGACCCACTTAACAAATCAACATTTTTAGCCTAGAAAACGATGAAATTTTATGAAATGGTTAAAATAAAAGTTGTTGCTTAGGTTCTTAGCTTTTCGGAATGGGTAAAATCGTCGAAATCGGATAAGTCGTTTAGATGTTATGGCCAAATGAATAAGGTACTAATGCACAACCTGAAATGACATAAATTTTCATTTTGCAATGATATGCTTAATCTATATCATTACAACAATACAAGACATTGAAATATAGGAATCGACGGGTTAACAGTGTAATTTTCTAAAATACAATCAAAGGTATAAGATTTAGAGCAAGAATAGCTATGAGGCCTAAAGCAAGAACATGTATAAACTTTTCAAAAATCAGGCAGTTCACATTAATATATGAAACTTAGTTAAATTGCTATATAACTTAGTTTTTATAAATTTATTTAAGTTTTATAAAACTTAGTTAATTTTTAGAAAATTATTTTTTTTTAGAAAATTTGGTTAACTTGGTTTATTTTTACAAACATCGTTAACTTAGTTAAATGAAACCCCATATAATTAGAAATGATTTTATATATGTGCAAATTAAAAAAATGTTATTTTCAACCTAATCCTTTATCAAACTAATTATGTTGGAAACATCCTACTATAAGATTACAAATATAAATGCACTTACATTGGTTGCACATATCCTCATCATCAAACTTATTTGTAGACATATACCAACAGTTAACTCCCACCATACCTCTATTTTTTATAACCGCGATCCACTTTGAAACCACAATTATCAATTCTTTCCATGTGCGTAGCCTGGGTTAAAAACTAGTTCATGGTACTAAATGAACAATATTGTGTGCCCACTTTAAAAGTCAAATGCCCTACAGGAAAAAAGAAGCAATTAGAGCATGTCCGAGGTAACGCTACATTCATAGTAATGGATACATACATTTATTTAGATGAACATTTCGGTACCATGATATTTTTTTACTGATAACTTATTTTTGTATGCATATTTTCTCATAAAATTTGATTTATATTATTTCATCTCTCTTTAGCAAGACTAACATATATTTTACAGACTAACATATGAAAGAACTAACTATTTTTCTAGTAAACTTAAAATTAATACAAAGTAAAACGATAAACAACGGTATGGTTCAGATCATGTGATCATGTTAACATTCAAAGGTGCATCCATGAAATATAACTTAGCGTGGCATGGTGAATGGCTAAATAAAGTATAATGTAAGTCATGAGATGAAGTGCATGTAATGAACTAAATAAACTAAGCAGTGCAGGTTAGGTATTGTATGTCAGTGCCAAGTAATGGACATAGCAGTGTATAAAATGTAATGTGCAAGGCAGACAACATATATGATGTGCCAGAGAGGGCAATAGGAAGCATCTGAAGTGTAGGTACAGTTCAAAATCGATAGGATTTGAAAACTAAAATTGAGATAAAATTAGCCTTGTAAGTGTGGTGCATAATAAAATTAAGATAGGTGCAGAAACAACAATGACAACATGCATAAATATAATGGAAAAACAACTAGATAATGTGGGAAGGAGCCGGTATTGGAGCCGTAAGTGCAAGTGGGTAAAGGGCATGAACAAGAGAATAGCTGCAGGTGCTTGATCAACAAGCGTGACCCAAGAAAACATGAGTTGAACTGAAGGCAGGGTGCAAGAAAATAGGCCAGAGAGGAAGGACTGAGAAAAGTGAGAAAACGATGGAATTAGAGATGTTTTTCTTAGGGTTTTCATTTGTTACAGAGATGGAAGAAAATGGAGGGAGTGATGAAATAATTGGGAAAAGAGTGGCCCTGGCAATATTTCGTGGACTCAATTCTAAATTTTTTGTCACTGGAGATATTAATAGCGTGTATATTTCGATTTTATTTGTAATAAAGATTAGTGACAGCATGACACGGCACAATGCTGTTACAGCCTGCAATTAATGAACATTTTTCTTGTAAAGTGCAATAATTAATGATTTTGTGTTTAAGATTTCAAGAAACGTTTATCAAAATGTAGCAACAAAGTATGTTTTTGTCGGTAGAAGTGCAAGAAATGCCTTGGTAGCTGATTTACAGATATACTATAACAATTTTTAGTACATACCAATGTATGACAAAAGCAAATAACTTATGGATACATAAAATTCTATAACATTAACATTTTGTCATGCTTTTGCAAATCAAGCATTTAGCATAATATTAACAATTAATAGACTTTAAATTAAAATTCTATCCAACTTATGATTTTAACATGTGACTTATTAATAATTCGTTGTATATATTCTAATGGAGAAGAAAGAAAATAGTTGTCCAAAGAGACAGTAAAAATAAATGCATACGTTATAGCAGCAAAATAAGGGAATTGACCAATGCTGGGTATATAAGGAAAACCATTTTTACAAAACCCACTGAAGCAATCAAATTTCTGACTGTACTGCTCTATTCATGATCCTAGTACTTCCTCCAAAAGCAATAATTTAAGTATATCGGAAAAAAAAGATGAATGCTTTGATTCAACCAAATTATTCAAGGATCGGTGGTCTACCATTTAATTAGGAAGAAAACTATAAATAACAGTACTTGATTGTTGTTTACCATATACAATTTAATAAATATAATTTAATTTGATTGTTATTTACCATATATTGTCTGTTTGGTTATAACTGTATGTTCCATAAATCAAGTACTGCAATAATTGAGGGAAATAAATGTAAAAAATATGTAATAAAAAGCACGATGAACATCGAATATATGAAATTGTGCACAAATCTAAAATGAATTAGAGTGTATATTAATTTGAATCTTCAAAGAGTAAGTGAGTTATAGTGTATATTACGAAGATAGAACTCCATTATGTTGTTTGATTGGAATTTGCAAAGGCATTGTAATTTGAAAAGGGTAAGATAAATTGAAGAATGGAAACTTTATATATTTGTGTTTTTGTCAGTTGTGCAAACTAACACATAGTAAGTCATTAAAGGCCGAAAAAAATGTTCCCTTAAAACAAACTGAACATTGGAACAAACTAACACATCTTAGAGGAAGTGAAAAGGGTACCCTTGAAACAATTTGAATTTGGACAGAGTGATTGAACATTGTTTTGCCATTTGCTTTCATCCATGATGCTCTTTGTACATTTCTGACACAAACTTCTATTAATTTCTAGATTTAAGAATTAATGTACAACTAAAATTAAATATGAAACAATAACTTGAACAAAACACTTTAAGTTACCCTGAAAACAACATTTGAATTAAAAAAACAATAGTTGGTCAAAGAGGTATACGTGTCATGACAACCAAATATATTACCTACCTTAGTTGTGCTAGCTCATGTATTAATATCTGTTTACAATCTTGAGATGTCCAGAGATGTTGAGACAATGGGATTGTTGTGGTGGAGATAGAAACGGACTGAAAAAGAATCTAATCAATTTCTAGTAGTATTGAACAGAAGTAAAATCACATGGATGACACAGCCCTTGATTATTCCAAAAGATGTATCAGTTAAAAAGCCTTAAATTCATGATTGTTGGAGTCTTTTTTGCCTATAAATCAATGAAATCAATAGGAACAGGGAAATATATCAAAATCATTGTTATCATTGTTATATGTAAATGAATAGATTCAGTTGATACATGTAAACTCACAATAAAACATGTATGCGATATAAATACTATTACACTCCAATTAATTTACTGAAATAAAATCAACAATTAATCAATTACCAATTTAACAATTTAAGACATTAAAACTGGTGAAGTAATAAAGCAGCAAAACCAAAAAGGAAGAGAATATGATATTATAGCATATTAGAAAAGGAGGCACCTGCTGATAACGTAAATTAGCCATGGTTAACTAATTTAAGTACATATATAATTCAGTTCAAAAGCTTTGGTGGGGCCACTATTCATAAAATAAATTAATCACCATGAAATCAATCGAGATCAAAATACTTAGTACCAAAAGTAAATGGAACATAAGAATAAATCACACGTTTGTACAAACAGTTTATGTATATGCACATGTAGTTTAAGTAAAATAACTAAACACCAAAAATAATAAATGAAAAGATAAACAAAGGTCAATATGATACTTATATGGTCGGTATGCTCATTTATTTCTTTTCTTATCGTCTTTATCCATTTAAGAAAAGAAGGAGAATGAGCATGGATAAGGACATTATTACTTAGTTACTATTATTGTTTTCTAAAGCACATCATATCATTATACAATCTTGAGCAAACAACATTAAAAACCCATTACCAGACAAAGACAAAGCACAAATCATATTCTTACTTTAAGCTAGCATGAAATCATCCGCAGTTGCAATCAAATAAACATATTTTGAAAACCACAGCTCATCATCTCAACTCAACAATCAACTCGGAGCATCTTAGGCAAGGATAATAATATCTTAGAATCAAATATGGAATAACTATCACCATCACAGTGAAGTCTGAAATCAGTAGCCATTAAGAACTTTTTATGCAAAAATTGAAGAACAATAACAATTAACAAAACAAATTCTTGATTACAGTGGCCATTAAGTTATCAGAAAGTAAGTCAGAATAATTTGTAGGTTTAAAAGATACTTGCCTACCACCTAAGTTAGAGTCGCCGCCGCTCGCCATAGATTGAAGTCTGAAATCTGTCGCAGCGCTGTTGTGCTGCCACTTGGCTGCGTCTCGTCGCGATCTTTTTTGGGATTAGGATGACGAAGTGGATAAGATGAAAATCAAGAGGGACACTATTGCTGATAATTAGGGCAAGGAGGAGGGAAGACGACCGAAAGCGGGAGGTGAAATTAAATAGGAATTCATGAGCGAAGATAAGATTTGTGAGTGAATAGGTTTGTAATTTTGGATTTTGGGAAAGTGAAGGTGAAAAGCAGCATAATAACGGGGAGGAGGGAACGTGAAATGTTAGAGCGCCAATCTTTTTTTTTAACAATAGCATTGATACAAGCAATCTTTGGACCTAGATAATCATTATTTACTTAACTATAGCAACCTAAGTTTTCATGCAATCCCACCTTGCTATTAATAGCACATTTTCTTGTAGTGAGTTGGAGCAACTTGATGTAATAAGCACCTTTTTGCATGGTGACTTGGATGAAGATATCTACACGAAGCAACCGAAAGGTTTGTTGTAAATGGAGTCAAATTTAATTTCAAGTTAAAGAAATCACTATATGGTTTAAAACAATCAACTAGACAATGGTACAAGAGATTTGATCATTTTATGCTTGAAAATGGGTTTGATAAAAGCATCAAGGATGCTTGTGTATATTTCAAGAGGTTGGAAAATGATTGTTGGATGTATTTACTCTTGTATGTGGACAACATGCCCATTGCTTCAAAATATAAGAATTAAATCAACAAGTTAAAACTGAGTTTAAAATCGGAATTTGAAATGAAGGACCTTGGAAAAGCAAAGAAGATATTGGGCATGGAAATAGAGAGGGATTGAAAGCAATTTGAGTTAAAATTGACTCAAAAGGAGTATATAGATAAAGTGCTTTGCCGGTTTAACATGGAGAATGCAAAGGCATCTGTTACATCATTACCTTTGCATGTGAAGCTTTCAAGTAAGTGATCACCTATCTTGGTGAAAAACAAGGCTTATATGGCAAGGGTGTCAGGGATCATCTATCTTGGTGAAAAACAAGGCTTATATGGCAAAGGTGTCATATACTAGTGCGGTTTGAAGTTTACTGTATGCTATGGTACCCGATATTGCAAATGTCGTCGGTATGGTTATTTGGTATATGGATAATGCGGGCAAATCACATTGGAAAGCTGTAAATATTATATTGAGATAGCTTAGAGGTACACCATCTCATGGTCTTGTTTTTGGTAATAGTGAGGGGTTGAATTGCAAATTGGTTTGTTATTGTGATTCGCACAACGCCGGTGATCGGGATCGGAGAAAGTCAACTTCTGAATATGTTTTTACACTTGGTGGTATGGTCATAAGTTGGAGATCGAGATTGCAGACTGTAGTTCTTTATCCACTACAGAGGCGGAGTTGATAGCCGCAATGGAGGCGACCAAGGAGGCACTTTATTTGAGGCGGTTGTTGTATGACTTGGGAGTCCAGCATGATAGTATCGATAGTCAGTGTGATAGCCAGAGTGCTATTCACTTTGCAGAGAAATTGACATTTTGCTCACGGACTAAGCATAGTGGAGTGAGAGAGTCATTTTTGGTAGCCATAGATGAAGATAAGCAAGTATATCTTTGGAAAGTGCACATAAATGATAACGCGGCGGATATGTTTACCAAAGCATTGCCGGTCAGAAAGTTCGAGCATTACTCAAACTTGATTCGCCTATTGAAGTGCTAGGTGACACAGGATGGAATGGTCGAGGGAGGGGCTTGGTTACAAATGAGGAAGAATATCGGTGAGAGATTGTGATTCTATCTTCATGGTGAGTGCTAGTTTATACTCTTAAGTACTTTCGTCTTTTAGTGAGACGGTTTTGGATTTGGGTGCTTTTAACACTTCATGGTGGGCTGTGACTTTGTCTGAGCTCGTTGATGGAGTGCAACAGGCGATGGCTTTGCCGGAGCTCATTGTAAATGCATTCAAGCTTGTTTGGTAAAAGAGAGAGCTGGTAATAATTTGGCACTATTGGTTCTTGATGATGGAGTTGGATATAGTATCGAGGTGGAGCGTTGAATTTTGGCGACATTATATGGTGAATTGAAGAGGTCGGGAGTAACTTCATAACGGTGAAAACGACGTGGGAATCGAAGCTTGAATGTTCAAGTTATCACGATTTGAAGATGCACAGGTTGAAAGTTAGTGTCAGACGTCTGGTAGAAATCCACAGACGTCTGACAGTGGGTTTACTATAATCTGCAAGTTCTGTCACACGTCTGAGAGAACCTATCTAGCGTCTGGTAGTAGGAAATCCGTAGCCCGAAAGTTGTGACAGACATGTGAGATGTTTTGACAGACGTCCGTCCCACTACAATTTTTTTAGCCCATAATTTTGTGTATTTTCTTATAGGGCATCAAGGGGCAAATCGAGTATTTGTCAAGGAAGGATGGTTCACTGTATAAGTTATTTTCAAGATTCAAAGAAAAAGAACTCCAAGGGTTTTTGATCAAGGTTTATCCACTATTAAATATGGTTTTTGATCAAGGTTTATCCACTACTAAATATGGTTTATCAACACCTAGTTTTCTTCAATTCTCTTCTCCACAAATCTATTCTATTTGAATATTGATCATTATAATCAATCTCTTGTACTCTTCTCGTTGGTTAATAACGGCTCTCTCTCAAAATGGATGTACACTAACAAGACATTAGTGGAACCGATATAAATCAGTGTGTGATTTATTTTATCGTTATTGCTTTGGTCTTCTATTTCTTGTTTAGGTGATTGTGATTGGTTTTGGATTGGATTGAGATTTGGATGGAAATATTGATTGGTTGTTTCTGCACTTCTTATCACGATCCCGTTTTCCATTGTGCTTTGGGTTTTGATTTGAACGATCTCAAGTTAGAATTCCCATAATAGTTAGGATACCCGGAGCCCCAAAAGTACTATTCCAGCTGAATACCATGGTCGTGGTACGTGGAATTATGAATAATTATACGAACTAAAAATCTAATGGTATGTTAAACGACACACAAAAAGCTTCGAAAAAATGCACAATGGGGGATACGTTTGACATATCGAGGTTATATCTGATGTATCGGTTATGTCAGCTGTTTAATGGAAAGCGTTTGCACACTCTTAAACTTAGCAATTGAGAAGGACATAACTTTTACGTCTGACGTAAACCAAATATGTCGGACGTAAATCTAGGTAATCCAACCACTAATCAATGTTTTTCCCACGAACGCCACCTCTTTATTGTCTAACATCTAATCCAATTTGTCCGCGAACGCACCCTAATAACGAGTCCACTTAAGCCATTTTTTCCTTGGTACAAATAAAGCTCTTAATTTTCTTGTCTCTCAAATCAGCAGGTCTTTTGCAACTTGCATTTTGGCTGTAAGAGGAAATATGGCTCGCTTTAAACTATAAAAGAAAAGTTGATTGGTCTAATGAATAAGTTTAACTAAAAACATATAAGCTCGCCCATATTAATAAATTTAATCCGTCTGAATAAGTTTAAAAGAAAACTTATAAATTCACTCACACTAATGAAGTATAACCTACGGAAGTAAAATGTTATTAAGTTTATGAAAACTTTATTACTACACCAAAACAGAGGATTCCCAATGAGTATAAGCGTTGCCAATAATTTCAGTAACATTTACATGTGTCGCTATAGAGGCGTGGGCAATTATTTGCATGGCGTATAAGCGTTGGAAGATATTTTTTGCCAACGCTTATAAGCATTGGAAAAATGGATCTTCCAATGCTTATAAATGTTGGGAAAAAAATATCTTCCAACGCTTATAAGCATTGAGGAAAAAAAATCTTCCAATGCTTATAAGCGTTGGAAAAAATATCTTCCAATGCTTATAAGCGTTACAAATAAATACAAACAAATAAACATTTATCAGTAACGTGAATGTTGAAAGATGTAATGCAGACTATATCTAATATGAAATATTATCTTAATTTAGCAAATTATAACCCAATCAATATCAATAACAATATTCATAATCAATAATAAAACAGAGTATCAATTAACAAAAGAGAAGTTCAATACATAGTTAAGTTATCAATATATAGTTTACCAATTCCATACTA
Source organism: Allium fistulosum (assembly GCA_030737815.1). NCBI lineage: Eukaryota > Viridiplantae > Streptophyta > Magnoliopsida > Asparagales > Amaryllidaceae > Allium > Allium fistulosum. The sequence goes on along the minus strand of CM060904.1, from coordinate 267,394,976 downwards.
ACACTAATTCATCTTTACTTATTTCATAGAATAAGTAGAACTAACTGCTCGACAATAATTTTTCTTTCTATCGGAACCAAAAACTTCCGCAGTTGGATCGTTTTCAAGATCTTCTACTTTACCATTACCACTAGAACTAGCACTCAATTTCTTCTTTTCTTCTGATTCTTCAATAAGTACCTGCATGCATTCAATATCATATTAAATTGAAATTTATACTAAAAAGAATGTCAAATAGTAATAAAGGTGATAACACATGATTTAACAATAAAAAGACATTAAATAAAACAAGCAAATATGCAAGGACGATAATATGAAATTAAGTACTTCATATATGCAATGACATGTTTGGAATTTTGAGGTGGTAAAATCCAAAATTGATCAGATTGTTTTTTTTATTTTTTTTTATTAACATAACTGGTCATATATGCAATAATTTTGATTAATCCAAGGTTTAAAACCGAGGCCACAGTTTTTTAATATATTTTTTAGGTGACCCTTTCTAATATTTTTTTGTCATTTATCGAATATGTTCTTTAATATATCCTTTTGATCTTCACTTAGTAATGCTGAACATTTATTGCAAGTAATGAATTGTCAATTGGTTGTAATATGACGAATCCTACTATTATCATGATGAATTGTGCAAGTAGGACCAAGTTTTTTGAACGAATTCAGCGAATATATCATTCCTGTCCCACTAATTATTTCAAATCATTAGTACTTGGTTGTATCGTACACACCTTTTTTAGGTGAGCCTTTCTTAAAAAAAATTGTCATTTATTGGATATACTCTTTATTATATCCTTTTATTATATCCTAGTGATCTTCACTTAGTAATGCTAAACATTTATTGAAAGTAATGAATTATCAATTTGTAGTAGTAGTTATTGTTGTCTATTTCATAATATGCTTGTATTTTTTATGCAGCCAAGGAAGCGAATTCGACGATGTAAATCAAATCCGTCCAGGATCTCACACGATTAGCGGAAATAATCGGTGAATCGATGATAAATCGATGAAATGATACAATGATGAATTGATGGATTGAAGATACCCAAGATAAATGGCCCAAATCCGTTGATCACGAAGATACCGGATTCTAGCAATCTTCGACACATTGATCGCGCACGATGCCGTGAGAGAAGGTCTACAATTCTTCGAACGTTGATCAAGCGCACTTGATTCCATGAATTGGCTTCAACAATCGTTGATTCGAGCGCACTCGAATGCCGAAGGTGGAGATAGGAGATTACACTCAACTACCAATTTCAATGGAGGCACAAAGCACTCAACAAATTTTTATTCAAAAATCAACTTCCTTTTACAATGACATCACATCCCTATTTATAGGGAAAATACAACACACCCGAATTAACGAGTTACAACACAAACAGTAATACGACTTACGACTTATCAACATACCCGACTTAATCAAGCCACGAGTTACACAAAACAACAAACGACTTAACAATAACAATGTGACTTAAGCAATACATCACAAACGACTTAACACTTAGGCAGAGTGATTGATGCAGCCAAGGAAGCGAATTCGACGATGTAAATCGAATACGTCCAGGATCTCACACGATTAGCGGAAATAATCAGTGAAACGATGATAAATCGATGGATTGAAGAATACCCAAATGCCCAAATCCGTTGATCACGAAGATACCGGATTCTAGCAATCTTCGACACGTTGATCGCGCACGATGCCGTGAGAGAAGATCTACAATTCTTCGAACGTTGATCAAGCGCACTTGATTCCGTGAATTGGCTTCAACAATCGTTGATTCGAGCGCACTCGAATGCCGAAGGTGGAGATAGGAGATAACACTCAACTACCAATTTTAATGGAGGCAAGAAGCACAAACCAAATTTTTATTCAAAAATCCTCTTTCTTACAAATGACCTCACATCCCTATTTATAGAGATTTACAACTCAACACATGACTTAAGAAAATTACAACACAAGCGACTTACAAAACACGACATAACAAAAGAAAAATACAAACGACTTAAAGAAGCAACGATTTATCAATTAGCGACACAAGAGAAGCGGTATCCAGGAGCGATATAAGAAATGCTTGCGATTCAACATCAGGAACGACCTAAGAACATCGGCATCAGCGACATAGGAAGGCTTGCGACCTAAGAAGTTCGCGACTTAAGAAATGCTCACGACATAAGAAACTGAAGCGACCTATAGTTCGCCGCAACTTAAGGCAGAGGAATGACCTAATCTTCGCGACTTACTGGGAAGAAGAGTTCGCGACCTAATCATAGAGCGACTCAATTGGAAACACGACAGCGACCTAGGAGATGACGACATAAGAGCTTCGCGACATAAGGAATTGGAAATTCGCGACCTTCGATTTAGGAACTCATGACATACGGCTTCTGGATCGTCTACTTCCTCGCGACATAGGTAGGTCGCTCGCGACCTAAGGACCTCTGGATCTGCTTCGTCATTGCGAACTAGGAGGAGCGATCTAGGATGGAGGCGAATTGAGGTATGCGCTGCATCATCCTCCCCTGGTTGAGAAAAATTCGTCCTCGAATTTAAAAGTTCTTCCCCATTGGGTTGTTCATCTCCATAATAAGGTATAAGATGTTTAACATTAAACACATCAGAAGTATACACATCCTCTGGCAGCTTCAACCTATAAGCATTTTCATTGATCCATTTCACAATCTTTACAGGACCAATCTTTCGAGCTTTAAGTTTATTGTATGCTCTTACTGGAAAACGATCCTTCGTTAGTACAGCATATACTAAATCTCCTTCATTAAATTCAACATTTCTTCGCTTCAGATCCACAGATCGTTTATACTTCTCATTCGTCTTCTCCAATCATTCCTGAACGATTTTATGGCATTCTGTCAACCCATCAACAAAATCAGCAGCCCGCTTAACTGTCCCCTTCGGTTGTGGCACTATCGTTAAATCCAATGGCCCCTTTGGCAAGCTTGAATATACAATCTGAAATGGACTGAAACCCGTACTACGGTTGTTAGCATGATTATGAGCAAACTCTGCTTGACATAACTTCACATCCCAGCTCTTTAGATTATCCTTCACAAGACACCGCAACAAATTTCCTAGGGATCTGTTTACAACTTCAGTTTATCCATCCGTTTGTGGATGATAAGCACTACTGAATTTCAGCTTTGTTCCCACCATCTTCCACAAACTCAGCCAAAAATGACTCAGAAATCTGGTATCCCTGTCCGAAACTATAGATTCTGGTAAACCATGCAAGCGATATATCTCTCTAAAGAACAACTGTGCCACATGGACTGCATCTGCCATCTTCTTACAAGCAACAAAATGTACCATCTTCGAGAAACGGTCCACCACAACATATATGGAGTCATTTCCCCGTTGAGTCCTCGGCAAGCCCAACACAAAATCCATGCTTACATCAACCCACGGTTTTGTAGGAACAGGTAAAGGCATATACCAACCCGCATTCGTTGCTGTCCCTTTCGAAACTTGACAAACATGACATCTTCGAACAAACTTTTCAACTTCCCGCTTCATCGAGGGCCAATAATAAGACTGAGAAATCAACTGCAATGTGCGATCCTGACCAACATGTCCTTCTTCATGTAACTCTTTTACAATTTTCATTCTCAAGCTACAATCTGGTACGCACAATCGATTCCTCTTGAATAAGAATCCATCTACCAAAACAAACTCATCAGTACTCCAATCCTTGACTTTCTCAACAATCTTCGCAAAGTAAGGATCTTCCTCAAACAACTCTGGCAATAGTTCAAATCCTGTCACTTCAACCTTCATCGTTGTCGACAAATGATTCCTTCTGCTCAAGGCATCAGCTACACGATTCGTCACCCCTGATTTGTGCTTTACAACAAAAGTAAACTGCTGCAGATACGCGACCCATGAAGCGTGTCTAGCTGAAATTTTGTCCTGCCCTTGCAAATGTTTCAAAGCTTCATGATCCCTATAAAGAACAAACTCCTTCTGAAACAGATAATGTCTCCAGTGCTTCACAGCTTGAACAATTGCGTAAAACTCCACGTCATAAGTTCTATATCTCAACTTGGCTCCAGACAACTTCTCACTGAAATAAGCAACTGGTCTTCCATTCTGACTCAATACTCCACCAATCCCAACCTTCGAAGCATCAGTGTGTAACTCGAACAATATCTGAAAATCCGGCAGTACCAGAATGGGTGCTGTCGTCAAAAGTGTCTTGATCCTCTCAAAAGCTAACTCTGCTTCCTCTGTCCACACGAACTTCTTTCCTTTCATGCAATCGGTTATAGGTGCCATCACACTGCTAAAATGTGGAATGAATCTTCGATAAAAAGATACCATTCCATGAAAACTCCTCACTTCAGTAATTGTCTTGGGTTGTGGCCAACTTCTGACAGCTTCCACTTTGCTTTCATCTACTTGAATACCCTCCTTCGACAGAACATATCCCAGAAACAAAACACTGTGTGTCATGAACACGCACTTCTTCGTTGCTGCATAGAATTGCTCCTGTCGTAGAATCAACAGCACTTCTCGCAAATGCTGGATATGCTCTTCCATACTCCCACTATAGATCAAAATATCGTCAAAGTAAACTACTACGAACTTCCCAATAAATGGTCTGAAAATCTGGTTCATCACTCTCATAAAAGTACTAGGAGCATTTGACAAGCCAAACGGCATAACCAGCCATTCGTAGAGACCTTCCCTAGTTTTAAAAGCAGTCTTCCACTCATCACCCGGTCTAATACGAATCTGATGGTATCCACTCTTCAAGTCAATCTTTGAGAACATAACAGCCCCGCTCAACTGATCAATCAAATCATCGAACCTCGGCATAGGAAACCTGTATCTCACAGTGTTCTTGTTTAGAGCCCGACTGTCCGTACACATCCGCCAAGTCCCATCCTTCTTTGGTACCAATAAGGTTGGCACTGCACAAGGACTCAAGCTCTCCTGAACACGCCCTTGTTCTAACAACTCCTCCACCTGCCTTCTCAGTTCCACATGCTCCTTAGGACTCATCCTGTAATGTGGCCTATGAGGTAATGCCGCCCCTGGCACAAGATCAATCTGATGCTGAATATCTCTTAACGGTGGTAACTTCTTTGGCAACTCTTCAGGAAACACATCTCTGAATTCTTCCAACACTGGCTTTACTTCCTCTGGAACTTCAACAGATTCAGTAGTTTCATGTCCAATCAACAAGAATACCTCTAGACTCTCCTCTACTTCTTCAACAAACTCCTTCAAAGATAACAAAGTCTTCAGCTCCTCAATTTCTTCTGACTTGCTCTCTCCTTGCTATCTCTTCTTCGGAACTAAAATGATCTTAGTACCCTCAAACATAAAGCTGTAGCTATTGGTTCGACCATCATGCTGCACTGCTCGGTCATACTGCCATGGTCTTCCCAAAAGCAAGTGACAAACATCCATCTCCACCACATCACACCAGATCTCATCTTTATACTTCTTCCCAATAGAAAATGGAACATGAACTCGCCTGTCCACCTTCACCTCTCCTCCTTTCCTTAACCATGCTAACTTGTAAGGATTTGGATGCTTCTCCGTCTTCAACTTCAACTTTCTCACAGCTTCGGTAGAAATGATATTGTCACAACTTCCCGCGTCAATCACAAATTTACACACCTTCCCCAGTATAGTGCATGTCGATTGAAAGATATTACTCCTCAACCAATTAGCCTCCTCTTCCTGCTTCGGTGTCAAACATGATCTCCTCAACATTAGATTACATCCTTCATCTCCCAATGCGATATCCCGTTCATCCTCCTCAATTGGACTAGAATAACCTTCATCAACATCCTCACCTTCCACTTCAGCAATCATAGCTCGCCTCTTCGGTTTCGGGCATTCATTACTCTTGTGACCCAGTTCCTGGCAATTATAACACTTGAAACTGTTGTTGATCTTCGCCTTCGCAACTTTATTCACAACTGGTTTACTGACAGCTTTAGAAACATTGGAACTCCCACTAGCACCCTTGCTCTGAGTATTGGAACTTGGAAACACACCACCTCCTCGTCTTCCCTGCTTCTCCCAAGCCAACGCCTTCTGGTGCGCTTCAGCCACATATCTAGGGTCAAACATATTTACCATATCCTGGATCTGGATCCTCAACCCCCAACAAACCTAGCAGTCAATTGTTCCTCCGTCTCCATAATGTCATTTCGAGCAATCAGTTGATAAAACTCATCAACATAATCATTAACAATCTTCGTCCCTTGCCTCAGATTCTGCAACCTCTGATACATGAGTGATTGATAATTGTAAGGCAAGAATGTAGCCTTCATCATCTTCTTCATATTCTCCTAAACAACAATCTTCGACTTCCCCATCCATTCTCGTGTAAGTTTGGTTTGCTGCCACCACACCATAGCTCTTCCTCTCAACCTAGTAGCAACCAACTTCACTCGACAATCTTTCGGAACCTCCTTGAAATCAAAGATCTCTTCAACATTAGATAACCAATCTAGAAATTCTTCAGCCTGCATACCACCCTTAAACTCTGGAATTTCAATTTTCATTCCAGACTCCCATTTGTGATCATACTCTGAATGATTTCTTCCTTGGTTTCGATTTCGACCATGAACACTACCACCATCAAACTCCTCATCAAAATCTGATGCATATCGATGTCGATCATGACCACCAACATCTCTACCACCACCATTTCTACCACCAACATCCCTTCGATCTACATTCCTCCGATCACGATCATCCACATCTCTCCGATTTCGATCATCAACATTCCCATCACGATCGTCAACATTTCTACGATCATGATCTTCTCTTCTCTCTCGATCTGAATGTGGTGAAACTCTATTTCCCCCATGGCTCGATTCAGGTGAAACCCTTCTTCTACTTTGATTCATTTCAAGCATCATTCTCTCTAATCGACTAATTCCCTCATCAAACTTCTCATTGAATTTATCACTAATTCGTTGCTCCATTTGTTCAGCATCTTCTCTTCCATACAAAGCATCAACATTGCAATGACGTTGAGCTCGTCTCGGTGGCATGATTGAACTTCAAACAAATCTTCAAAATTCAAACACTTTCCGAACTTTGATCCAAAATGATATAGATCGAAACTCCCAACTTGTTGCAACTTCACGATGAACACGATGAACACCAAACTTCTCAACAATGCAAATCCAATCTCCAAACTTCAAATTCTCGAAACCCAGTTCTCCAATTGATGCAAACTTCTTGCGATCTAGCTCTGATACCAAACTGATGCAGCCAAGGAAGCGAATTCGACGATGTAAATCGAATCCGTCCAGGATCTCACACGATTAGCGGAAATAATCGGTGAAACAATGATAAATCAATGGATTGAAGAATACCCAAATGCCCAAATCCGTTGATCACGAAGATACCGGATTCTAGCAATCTTCGACACATTGATCGCACACGATGCCGTGAGAGAAGATCTATAATTCTTCGAACGTTGATCAAGCGCACTTGATTCCGTGAATTGGCTTCAACAATCGTTAATTCGAGCGCACTCGAATGCCGAAGGTGGAGATAGGAGATAATACTCAACTACCAATTTTAATGGAGGCAAGAAGCACAAACTAAATTTTTATTCAAAAATCCACTTTCTTACAAATGACCTCACATCCCTATTTATAGAGATTTACAACTCAACACACGACTTAAGAAAATTACAACACAAGCGACTTACAAAACACGACATAACAAAAGAAAAATACAAACGACTTAAAGAAGCAACGATTTATCAATTAGCGACACAAGAGAAGCGGTATCTAGGAGCGACATAAGAAATGCTTGCGATTCAACATCAGGAACGACCTAAGAACATCGGCATCAGCAACATAGGAAGACTTGCGACCTAAGAAGTTCGCGACTTAAGAAATGCTCGCGACATAAGAAACTGAAGCGACCTATAGTTCGCCGCGACTTAAGAAATGCTCGCGACATAAGAAACTGAAGCGACCTATAGTTCGCCGTGACTTAAGGCAGAGGAACGACCTAATCTTCGCGACTTACTGGGAAGAAGAGTTCGCGACCTAATCATGGAGCGACTCAATTGGAAACACGACAGCGACCTAGGAGATGACGACATAAGAGCTTTGCGACATAAGGAATTGGAAATTCGCGACCTTCGATTTAAGAACTCACGACATACGGCTTCTGGATCGACTACTTCCTCGCGACATAGGTAGGTCGCTCGCGACCTAAGGACCTCTGGATCTGCTTCGTCATTGCGAACTAGGAGGAGCGATCTAGGATGGAGGCGAATTGAGGCATGCGCTGCATCAGCGACTTAACAAAGGCGACCTAATATCTTCTCGCGACCTAAGCTTCAGAAATTCGCGACATAAGAATTCATGGCTTCAGCGACTTAAGGTAGGTCGTCTGCGACTTAACTTCTCGCGACCTAATCATGGAGCGACTCAACTGGAAACACAACAGCGACCTAGGAGATGACGACATAAGAGCTTCGCGACATAAGCAATATCGCGACATACTGAAGGCGACTCAAAGAGGAAGGAGCGACATTGGAAATCTGGAGCTCGCGACCTACCCTCGTTCGCGACCTAGTGCTTCGCGAGATAAGGTTGGAGCCGCGACTTAAGGAGGAGCTTCGACTTAAGAGGCTTGATTTAGGGAAGCGACATAGGATCTGGAGCTCGCGATCGCGACCTAGGGCTTCGCCTTCGCCGCGACTCACGGTAGCGCAATTCAAGGTAAGCGCTGCATCAATTTTAAATATCCTTTCTTTGAATCTTTCACTTGCTTTTTTTTACTTAAGTAATAGCAGTTTGTTGCGTTCAAATATAAACATTTTTCCAACTAATTTATGGATGACAATCAAGGCTTTGGCTTTGGATTAGCCATCCTAAATGAAGTACCAGTATTCAATTTTAAAAAATCACTATATTATCTTAGTTACTATCATATTAGCTGTCAATAAAATATACGTTGTTATAGGTTGTACAGGACAAACTGGCCTACATACTATGCATACATTACAATACAGTATGAGAATCTTTGAAGTAGGATATTATATATAATAAAGGGAAAATGATACCCCAATTCATATTGTATCTCTGTCCTATTTGATTTACCAAAAAGCAAACAAATATACAATCATTCAAGAAAATTTTAAGTATCCATATTACGCATAAAACTTGCTTTCATTTGACGAACATGAATCAGTATATCAACCAAACTTTGCTCAAGTCCCCGCAATTCATCGATTCCATCAAGATATTCTCCTATTCACTGCCTATACGTAATAAAATCAGTAATAAAACAGATAAGAACTAGACATAACTTGAATTCTAGTCACCTTATCTCTTTTTGGAGTTTCTGGTTATCAAGGCTCCTCAATGTACTTTGCATCCTCTACATTAAACCAGACATAAATTTACATGCACACTAAAATTTATAGATTATTGATAAAGGAAATATGCACATTTTCAGTTACCCCATACGGATCATTCCATAAATCAATGTCGATAAAGAAAATATGCACATTTTCAGTTACCTCTTGATAACTGTTGCATCTTAGAAAGGAAACTACAAGCAGCAAAGACCAAAGTAGCAACCGTTTCAATTAAGAAGAAAATTGAATCAAAATTAGTTAACTACTCAAGTAAGATTTAAGATATTAGAGCTATTAAAAAACTAAAATTATTTACCTTTACTGGATTCAAAGGATTGAAGTCTGAGGCTTGTATTTATGATGAATAAATAGGTTTGGAGCTCTGATTAAAAGAAACGACTGCAAAACATGTATAAACAGAAAACAAATCAAACGGAAGAACTATTGGGATATACTTAATAATGATGAAAATTGCATTTGATAAATCAATTAATAGAGATTAATTCTGCATTAATGGGGATTCACTCATTACTAAACCATTCACAAAATTACTGCACACATTAAAATCAGTCAATTAACGATTTCAAAATCTATGTCCATGAACAAAGTAAAATATATTAAAGTTAGTGATGATCAAATATAAAAAGTAAGGAAAAAGAAATATGATATCAAAATTAGTTATGATGTTCTTATAATCAAATAAAGAAGTCAAAGCTCTAATTTAAAAAAATATTTCAAGCACTCTTCATGTTGTAATTTTAAATAAATACTGTCATTCTCATCAAAACTTGCACTGCAAGCGGTGTGGGAAAAGGTCAGTTTGAATACATATTTGGATATGTATAAACTGCAATGAGCTCAAAATATAAACTTGAAAATTTTAAACCTGGAAATGGAAAACTGTATTGATTATCATTTCCTGGCTATATCTTTCAGTTAACCGACTTTTGTAAACTTTTATTTGGACTCAATCAATGGAAACTAAATTTAATAGTAAATTAATTTACATGTAATCATGTCTTGGAAAGGCATTGATACCTAAACAAGTACCTTTAATATAGCAGTAGGTAGTACTGTAATAATGGCTTCTATACATCAATTACAGCCTGCAAAAGGTATCGGAGCAGAAGTTAAAGCATGTTCCAGATTATATTAAATTCCACCTGCCTTCGTAATATACCATGTTAACCCATAACAAATAAATTTCTTATGCCTTCATAAATATACTTTTACTAAAATGTATGTTCCAGGCTGTTTTTTTTCCTTTTCATAATATACTTTTGAAATTTTATGTCTTTCCAGGCATTACAAGTATATGTATTTATGTACTTTTACTACATTTATATCTGTATTTATTTGTTATCACTTGCCACCATATTTATATCATATAAAGGTATGTTTTTATTACAAATTAATATGAACTGTTATTCTTGTTAGCTGACATATCATTTATGTAAAAAATGCAGAACTACATCCTTCTTTGTCATTATTTCCACAGTTATTATAAATTTTCGTCACGCTAGTAATCGTGGTAATGCTTTAGTCACGAAAACAACCGTTACTAGTTTATAACGAAAATAACTGTTGCACTTCCTAAATAATTAGTGTTGCAAAATTGCTGACTTTGTGTAGTGATAGAAACAGTTATTGGCCTCGCTTAAAAATTGAACCTTTATTGCATGTATTTTTTCTGCCTTTTGCCAAGTGTCGAACCTGCTTGGATTTCAAGCCAAAATAATTGTGGTGGTCTTGGTTTTGATTTTTTTCTTACTTAGATGAGAAAGCTCATAGAAGGACATGTTGAATTTTTAAAAACTTATATTATAAAAGCATAATTTTAATGGTTAGTTTGTTTCATATATGTCATCGTCATTAAATCACAATTTCTATATGGAAAATTGATTTGCAACTGCCATGAATTTTTTTGATTCCATTTAGCACTCTCGCAACACTTGGTATCATTTCTATGGTTGTTTTTTCCCTATTCTATATATATATATATATATATATATATATATATATCCAAAATTATAGAAACAAATTTAGAGTATACTCAATCAGAGAATACTCTAAATTCAAGTTCTTTTAATGATTTGGAAACTCATGATGCAGTTATGGATGCTGGCAATATTTCTTATGCAGACAACCAAGAAAATATGCAGCGTAAAAATAGTTACCCCTTAGAGAGATAACGTAAATGAGACAGATCTCCCAAATACACCAGTGGAAGAAATTACAAATTTTAGGACCTCTGTTCATGCAAATGTTGAAGGAGATAGCATGAATGTTGATCAAATTCCTCCAAAAATAATCTTTGCAGATTTAATTGATCCTCCAAAAAACACTGCCATATCTTTCCTTCCAGATTCACTCACTCCACTAAAGAAAAAACCTCTATCTGGGAAAGCTATCCAAGCAGCTGTAAATGTTGTTTCATCTTTAACATCTGCAGAAAAAAATAAGAAAAAGAGAAAGAAAGCTAGAACTAGAATTAAAAGCTTAAGTGATGTCTCATCTGCAGAGCAAGTAGAGGATGCTACAGACAAAGAATTCAGAGAAAAATACATCTACAAAAATGATAAATGGAAAATGCTTCTAAAAGTTAAAAATGGCTTTGCATGCAAAAAAAGGGAAAGAAGCTGGAAGTGCAAGAGGATGAAGATAGTTACAGTGATTCGCTGTAACTACCCACATATCCTTTGAGTATCCTTATTATTTACACTTCATATTTTTATCAATGTCGATAATCTCATGGAATGTTAGAGGTCTTAATTCTTCAATTAGAAAATTAGATGTTTCTAATTTAATTTTGTCTGAAAAACCTAGTATATTAGGTCTATTAGAACATAAATTAGATAATGATAAAATTATAGATTATCATATCAGACATCTCCCTAATTGGAGAAATATTAATAATAATCGAATGGGGGGTAATGGTAGAATTCTAATTTTATGGGATGATAATATTTGGAATTTGGGTAGTCACATATTAAACTTTCAATATATCCACCACTTATTTTCTAATAAAGGTGGTATTGTTTTAGATGTTACTTTTATATATGCATCAAATTTTGAAAATGAAAGATTTGATTTATGGAATCATATTGAGAATTTGAATAGAAAAATAACTCATCCTTGGATCATAATGGGTGATTTCAATACAATCATGCATACATATGATAAAAAAGGTGGTATACCAGTCCCTTTTAGAAAACTAGAATTTATTAATAAATTCTTCTTAAGGACTGGTATTATTGAAGCTAATATTGTAGGAAACAAATTTACTTGGAAGTCTGGTAAATTTAGAAACATTCAGTGCAAGCTAGATAAGATTTTGATAAACCAAAAGTTTGCTAATATATTTCCTCATCACAAATGCTTCACACTTCCTTAAGCTACTAGTGTGATCACACCCCTATTTAAATTTTTCTCACTGAAAATATTGATAGCAAGAAAAATATTCCATTTAGATTTATGAATGGGTGGGTCTATGAAGATAATTATAAAAATGTCATCAATGAATGCTTGTCATTTAAAATTCAGGGCACTGCTCAATATATATTCTTCAAATTCTTGCAAATTGCCAAGGATCATATTAAAACTGGAACAAAAGCAGAAATAAAAATGAGCTTAAAGATATTAGAGCTGAGTGTGAAAAATTACAAAATGCACTTGATAATGATTGCTCAAACAGTAATATTATCAATAGTTTTTTTCAGACTCAAAATAAACTCATCTCCTCTCTTCATGTACATTCAGCTAATATAAGGCAAAAGGCCAAAGTTGACTGGCTTACAAGTGGGGATGAAGCTAGCATATTTTTTTATGAAAAAATGACAAATAGGAAAAATAGAAACATCATTGGTAAACTTATTGATGCAAATGGTAATGCTTTAAAGAATTCAACTGATATTAAGAGAGAAGCCATTAATTACTTCACAGAGTTATTTAACACTAATAGTTATATGATATACTTTCCTATTATCAATGTTAAATTTCCTTAAAAAAATTAGTCAGGAAATTTTATTAGCTCCTGTTAATTTATTAGATATTAAAAATATTATTTTCAATGCTAATAATGATAAAAGCCTTGATCCTGATGGATTTGGCGCAAAATTCTATAAAACCCACTGACCTGATATTAACTCTAATATTTTTGAAGTCATTTTGGAATTTTTTAAGACAGGGAAGCTTCTAAAATCTTTCAATCATACTTTCATAACGCTTGTCCCAAAAATAAATAATCCTAATGGAATGGAAGATTACAGACCAATTTCCTGTTGCAACTTCATTTATAAAATTATTTCTACAATCCTTTGCAATAGGATTAAATTGTTCTTAAAAAATTTAATATCAGAAAATCAGTGTGCTTTCATTCCTGATAGGCTTATTACTGAAAACACTTTGCTTGCACATGAGCTAATTAGAAATTTTAACATGAAAAGCAAAAGTGTTATGTGTATTAAAATTGATTTACACAAAGCTTTTGACAAAATAAATAGGCAATTTATAATTAATATGATGAGTATAATGGGTTTTAATAAAAAAAACTATGATCTTATCAAAGAATGTATTAACAATGTTACATACTTTGTGATGATTAATGGCTCCCCTAAAGGTTATATTCATAGCAATAGAGGAATTAGACAAGGAGATCCCCTTTCTCCTTATCTATTCACTATTGTGATGGAATATTTCACCATTCTAATTGATTCTGAACAAAGCACGGGAAATATTAAAGCCATAAATAGAATCAAACCATCTATTACTCATCTTTTATATGCTGATGATTTGCTTCTATTTGTCAATGCAGATACGAATAATGCTAATTTTATTGCCAGCATCTTTAAAAATATTGAATTATTTGCTGGACTAAAAGTTAATGAATGCAAAAGCAAAGTCTATTTCTGCAAAGGATGCAAATGCAAGAAAGAAATCTTAAACATTCTCAATTTTAATGAAGGTAATTTGCCAGTCAAGTATTTAGGCCTGCCACTACAACAAAGTGGACCTTTAAGAGCGTTTAAAAGCCGATGTAAAAGCCTTTAATAGCGTTTTTGACTACGCTGTGTAACGACATGCAATTATAGACCAGAAACATACCACAGCAATAGCATAAACGCTGTAAATAGTATGTTTTTAATAGCGTTTATTTGATGCTATTAGCACATTTTATAGCGTTTGTGTTGATGAGCTAAATTACTTTTTATAGCGTTTTTTAAACGCTATCGAAATTTTCTACAGCGTTTTTAAAACGCTGTTGGATGTTTTTCACAACGGTTTAACAATGCTGTAGTCTAAGGTCTCTGCATTTCCCATGTACAGGTTCCAGTTCTCTACACAATCATGATTTATATAAAGCACAGTCGATAAAAACACATACAATTTATAATCAACACATTATATTAATCCCACATCTCATAATCAATATGTACATTACATTTATGCAATATTTTTACATTGAAACATATATAATACATCCATAATTTTCACAATGTGAATAAGTTGCGGCTAGTGAACAATAGTAGTAATACATACAAGCATACAAACCGAAATGTAGTTCTGGCATCAAAAGTAACTCCGAATCTATAACTTGTTGCAGCATGTTACTACTTTTTTTGCATCAAAGATATCTATCCATTTGTAAAGTAAAAATTCTTTAGTTAGACATACTTTAACACACTGTAAATAAAACTATAAATAATGAATCATGTTTCATTTAAAGCAATTTATTAACATTACATATGACCTATTTTCAAGACATGAAACATAATTTGCTGACTTGATCATCTAATTACATGGAGATATTCTAAAATGCCAAATTTCTCTTGTTACATTCTTTAAAATACTTCATTCGGTGCATGAAAGTCATTTCAGGTTACATGTTATGTAACTCATTATCTTCAAAATTCCATCCACAACCTAAAATTTAACCCAAAAAAAGACATATCAGGCAATTCTTGTTTATATCTGTGCATGAAAGTCATTTCAGGTTACATAGCCAAATCATCTAAAGCAACAGCCTCGTTGAATACACTTCCTCGGGATGAGGAACATGAAACACATTACATTGTTTCTGCCAATTAAAGAACTCCTTAACTGAACTTGATGTTTTTTGAAAGGAAAAAAGAAAAAAATTATATGACATGATCAAGGAGGGTACTTGGTATAATTTAACTCAGTTCTGGTTTAGTTCAAATTAGTCATGAGAACTTCTTTAAGTATACTGCATTCTTTCACACGTAGAGGAAATACAGAGAACAACTCAGATAACAGACAAATAATTCACCTCGAAAGCAATTTTACATTGCGTTTGTCTGTTAAAGAGCTCGATAACTCAATAACGATAAGTTTATTATTACCATACCGATAGCATTGGTATATCAATGTAGTTCGATGTTGGTTAACATTTGTTTGGTATTGGCATGATAATGATAAATTTCTCATTACAATAATAGCACTATCAAATAGTACAGTGCTTCCTCGTTTTGTTTTTGTTTTTATTTTTAGGTTGTACTGTATTCCCTCTATGTTACCACATACATGTACTCCAAACACTGCTATTTAGTGGCTATTGAGATTTATATACATACATAAAGGTGAAAATTAGATGTTGGAAATTTTGCTGTATTAGCCTGTCACAATATGAGTTGTCCATAAACAAAATTCTCTGTGTTCACATACATTTCAAAATTTAGTGTGATGAATTTTGAGCCGATGTATACAATACAATTAGGAGGAAGCCTAACAACCCAGTGGGGTGGGACTACACACACCCACACCATGGTAAGTGTGTTGTGTGCTGATATTTACATTTGTTGGTTGTAGTTTGAAACTGGCTTAAGGAAAATAAAATGGGTTTGGGCAACATTTAATTTGGGCCAGCTCAGTACTCAGTACTATTGTAGATCATTTGCTAGGCTGGTATATCCAAGCTTTGCTGCAAAGTCTTTTATAATAATTTCAATCAGATTGTAGTTCTGTACAGTTTGCTTTGGTCAATATGATGTCATCGTTGGATTAATTTTAAGAGTTGTTAGATTTGTCCATTAGTTCTAAAACATATGAGATATTTCTGTATAACATCTGCAATATCAAATATAATTATCCCTAATATTTCATCTCACCTAACACTTCCCTAATAACGTTTGATATTTCACGTTACGTTATTCATTAGACGTTAATTACGATGGAAAGGACATGTGGGATAAAATGGTTAGTAAATGCCATTAATATTTCACGTTATGTATTTTGTTTATTGCCAATAATATTTTGGAACACATATAAAGGACTAAATGCTCTTGAAAATCATAGTGGCTTGAATTCATACAATAGCCCATGAAGGGGAATCATGAATTCCAAGAACAATATATGTTATATAGCGTCTAATTAGCAAGAAAATAAAAATAAAATTTGGAATTAGTGTTCCATGCCTATATAAGAGTTCGACAAGCCCCTCCAAGAACTACAACATCCCAACTAGAAGATCCTTTGGCAGTCCGCACTGCTTTCAAAAGAAGAGTATAGATTTTTGAAGTCCGCGTTACAACGTAAATAGTTATGTTATTACAAGTTAGTGTATGTTCTACCAATATCATACCAGGCATTGCACATACTGTTACTATATTGCAGTTCAACTGCCTCTGTTAATAAATATGGTACTTACAGCAATGGTTTTGTTTGTAAGAACACATACATTGTGCATATAAGAATAAACTTACATTTTTTTATTAAAGAGTTATCAAGTGAGTTAAGGATCTCTATTGGGTATAGATTTTTTGATACTATTGTATACAATTTCATATAAAAACTATGTTTTGTTAAACAAGTAAATTTTGTACGGGAGTATATCATTTTCCTGTATCTTTTATCGACCAAAATCATGCATCTAGACTACTATAACTCAAATAAAATTGCTGTAAGCTTCAGCTTCCTTTACGATCAGTTAACATGTTGATTCACAATGATTAAAACTGCATTTAGGCAAATTTCACAAGTTTACGACCAAAGCTTTAAATTAAAAACGTTTCTCACTACCACCATCCAAGTGATGCGTCATTATTATACATAACTCTTTTTATTACATGAAAATAGGTAAACATGGTGCTCTTTTGGATTAGCTGGGTGACTACAAAGGATAAACAATAGCTATCCACAAATACTATCTTATCTGAATGGATTTCACTTTTAAACATGTAGTCATAAATACTGTCAACCAATTTTGGTTGCGTTATAATTTTTTGTAAATGTTTTATTTCTAACTCATCAACGAATAGAGCATCTTTAGTTTTTCTTCCAATCAGATATGTACCTTGCTATCTAATATTTCTGCTTGGAACTGGCGTTTGCTGATTAATAAAATATGTAGCTTTATACATAATAGTTCATACCATATCCTTACTATAATGCACACTCAATTGCTTTTCCGCATACTGACCAATATAAGTTTCGACTTATCATTAAAATCATGCGATGAAAATATATTTAGGGAGAAGTTATCTTTCTAATATTTTTGAAAACATTCATGTGCGTAGCACGGGTTTGAACTCGTTATATAATATTCCATATATAATTTTGTTTTATACATATAGTTCTGTGATATGTTTACTTAATAAGTTTATCAAGATAATAAATTTTATGACTCACATATATACATACACACACATGTATGTATATATAGTAATTGTTATATATATTACTTATATTAATCCGTATGCTTATTTATTATATATATATATTATTGAAATTTTATTTTAAAAACTTATGGGAACCATGAAACATTATTAAAAGAAGAAAAAAGAAAAGAAACCTTCTTGTTTAATGGTCGCGCTTTAAATTTAGCTATATTAGCAAGCATTTCTTCTTCATGCTCAGCAGAGCTCTTAATCCTAACTGCGCAAACTCTTTGAGATGTCTCTACTTCAGGTTCCATTGGTCTTGTAAGTTTAAGTTTTGGCATGCTCTGAATCATCCACTCCACTTGTTCCTATAACTTATGAAACGATTAGGAGAATTACAAAAGGAATTCTAACCGTCTCTGTGTTATCACTGTTGAATTAATTGTGATCAAACTAATTGAATTTGAGTGGTAAGTACAATCATATTATTAAGATTTTCTAAGTTTCTGTGTGCTGCCTTTTCCACTGCTGTATTTGCGAGCCAAAGTATGCTTGAATTAAATCAAAAAAGAGAGGTTTGTTTGACTCACATGTGAAGTCGATTTTTGTGAGAAATCAATTTCTCATGTTTTTAAAAGAAACTTATTAACCATCTCTGCAGCTGATATGAATGGTACTTGTTCCTGTTGAAAATAAAATTTGAACACAGCAACAATAATAATAATGAATACTTTTATCTAACAATATACCACACAAATCTTGCAAGCAGTCAAGTCTCTATGACAACCTCAAAGAGAAGTAGCAAATACTTCTGAATATGGCTTTGACTTGTGAGGCAACGTTCTTATGTTAACATTAAGTATCTGGTAAATCAATTTTTGTTGCAAAAGTCTGAAGTTATCATACAGTAACTTTTATAAAGGAAAAAACCCTAAAGTTTTAGAATGATAGATTCTAACTTCTAACTTTCATCAATGAAACCCTACCTGTCTAGAGTTTCCACATTCTAACTTTTGCTTTTTTACAGCTTGATTCTCTTGAAGAATATTCATTACAGCGCTCTCTTTCGCTGCAATACTACCAGGACACCTGACATAAACAACTGAATCTTGTAGATTGAGCATAAGGTTTCTTTGATGCACATGTTAATTTAATTGCAACAAAAGCTTTTTTACTTGCTAAATCCACATAGCCATTGGTCTTAGGTGTACAACTAGTAGAAGCTGAAGTATGTGCTTTCAATGTGCATGATTTGCCTGCAGTCGTCGATTTCTTTTCTTGGCTAGTGATAGGCGTTTCTTTGCTCAATTTCTCTTCTTAGTTATTGGTAGGTTTACCTATAGGTGCCTGATCAAATAGTAAATAAATTTAATTTTAATCCGTTGGGAATTTGATTTTAATCCTATTAGATGAAAATAATAGATATTAAATCTGAATTCCAGTTTACTTACGAATTCAAAGGACATTTTGTTATCGTTGGGTATATTGTTGAACATTCATCGTATCCAATCCATCTCTACAATCACAGTTCAGAAGTAAACAAAAAATTTCAGTCACAATCAAAGGAGAGATGCTGAAAAGAACTGATTTTCGAGTAATTTAAATTTCACAATCAACCTTAAATTATCTGTCCACATAGCTGAATTATCCTCTCTAAAATTATTTTTATAAAACTTTATTGACTTAGTTAATTTTATATAATTTAGTTAATTTTCTTAAAACTTATTTAACTTGGTCAAATTTATCTCAAATTTAACATCACAAATAAATGCAATACATATCAATTAAATACATAAATGCATCCATCCTAGTTTGAATTCCAGTTCAAACATGGTAAATGAATAAACAAATAACTCTTTAATAAACAAAAAGGCCCTTTTCATTCAATAAACAAAATGAATCAGATTGTAATTAATAAAACATAAATTTGTTTAGGAAATCAATTATAGTTACATTTCAATACAATTTCATTAGAAATTCACATTAAAAAAGCAACAATAGTATCAAAAAATAATCTAACAACTTGTTTGGCCAAAGTGTAGGCCCCGTCAAGTGAGTTAAGGATCTCCTAATAAAACACAGTGAAGTTAAGTGCCAACCATAGGCAGTTCGAGTGAGTTGGTGCTAAATCAACAACTGCAATGTCTTGCATCAACAAAAAGATTACTATATCACTAACTGATTTTTACGATGGTAGCAGCAATTCTATATCAAGTTAAGAAAAAATTTCTATTAATTTCACCTTTATACACAGTGCATTGTGACATCAATTTTGTGTAAATATAATAAAAAAAATTAAAAACAAAGGTAAAAACCATTTCAAAATTATGATTATCTAATTTAGAAATATAGTATAAAAGTTCCTTGGATTGTATTGTAATATTAATAGGTGAAAATAAGTATGAAACTGAGAACTATTAAGGCATACATTACATAATCCTCGGTAATATCTTATATGTTTGAAATTGCAACTAGATCAGAATACATGTTACTTAGCTTGGTTATGTATAGAAACAAACAAAATCACTATGCTAGATCCTAAATTACTCCATGATCCACTTAGTTAAAATCAACTCCTCAAAATTAATAACAATAAATGGTAAGTCCAATAATCAATCCAATAGATCCAAAGCTTTGTAGTTTCGAAATTATAACAATTATAAAAAAAAGTCATAGCTGAGGGCCTTGTAAGCAGAAGGCATACTCTCTACTGTAGATTTCCTCTCATCTCCAGTCTTGAATTCTACCAAATATTGATGATAATCACCTTCATCTTCAAATAGAACGCTTTGGAATCACTGGCACTCGCCGCAAGAACCAAACTGTTATCAATCAACTTCAAAATCCCATCACAAATTGAAGTAAACTCCAATTCGATCTGTGGTTTCTGATTGCCGCCACGTTGTCCTCTTTGTCGCGAGACTCCTCCTTCTGCTCGATCAATGACATTCTGGGTCTAAACAGTATTGCATCTTTGATACGACAACAATGAAGCATTAAGCAACGGTAGATTTCTCTTCGGTAATGACTTAGGGACTGGAGTTATAATCTCTGTTCTCAGCCAAGTTTAGGGCAACCGCGAATAGGAAAACCGAAGTGGAAAGTGAAGCCGCCAAGTTTAGGGCAACCGCATATAGGGAAACCGAAGTGGAATGAGAAAGCGCCAAGTTTAGCTAGCGATAGAGAAATCGACATGGAGGATTAAGGATTGAAATTAAAAGCCACCTAAGGGGTGGAAACTGAGGGAGAGGGAAATGAATATTGTGTGAAGAGATGGGAAAATGGGGTTTTTTTCCAACTTACACGGGGATGAATACCGTGTTAAGAGGCGGCAAACCAAAAATGTTTTGTCAGCGTTAAACCTTGAAAATAATACCGTCGAATATGTTTTCTACCTCTTTGACTGTTTGAACGTTGAGACTAATTGCAATAAAAGTCACTTTTGTTGTAGTGTGCCTTTGAGTATAAATCAGCTAAATGATAGGGACTGGTCAAGGTTATATGAGATTATTCAAAGTAAATGTGAAGGATGGTCTAGCAAATTATTATCTCTAGCTGGTAGGCTAGAACTCACCCATACTGTCATCACTGCAATTGTTTTATACTGGATTCAAGCTCATAATATACCAGCCAAGGCAATTTGCAAAATTGAAAAAATGTGTGCTAATTTTATTTGGCAAGGCAAGCAGCACAAAATTGCTTGGGACAAAGTATGCATGACTAAGAATGCTGGTGGTTTAGGAATTAGAAGCATTAGAGACTTGAGAGAGGCAGCAAAAAAGTTATTTTGGAAATTTATAGATGGTAAATCCCTCTGGGCTAGATGGATGAGGGATAAATACCTTAAAAACAAAAACTTCTGGACTGCTAAAACTGAAAAGTATCATTCCTATACTTGGAAAAATATTCTAAGCTGTAGGGAGAATGGTAAAAAGCTTATAGAAAGAAAGATTAAAGATGGCAGTTCTACTGGTTTATGGTTTGACCCCTGGATATTTGGAAAATCTCTTATTGATCTGCTTGGTTGGAATAACTTGTTTTACTTGGTGGTGCTAATGAAAATGTTCAAAACATTATTCATAATCAAAACTGGAATATAAACACACATCAAGCTGCTAATAAATTCAGAACAGCTATTGGGAAAATTACAATTGATAATAATCTTCAAAGAGACACTTGGATTTGGAAGCTTTGTTCAAAAGATGCTTTCTCTTTTTAAAAAGTGTGGAATTTTGTGAAGGGTGAAGAAACTGAAGTTTATTGGAGTACATTCATTTGGTGCAAATCAAATTGCCCAAAAATGTCTCATTGTTCTTATTTTGTCATACTTAATAGACTTCCCACATTGGAAAGATGTGCCAAATGGACTAAGAGTACTGATAAAAATTGTCTTTTATGCAAAAATGGAGTGGAAAATGCAGACCATCTTTTCTTTGATTGTGCTTATTCAAAACATATTTGGTTTATTACAAAAAATGCTTTAAGTTTCAATCTGCATCAATCAATACAAAGCATAAGCGAAAGCATTCAATATATTCAACACAATTTCAAGCCCAAGTCAAAAGAGTTTAAAAGAGCTTCTATTATGCTAACTACTATCATCTATCATATCTGGAAAGAAAGAAACCAAAGACTGCATCACAAAAATGAAAATGGCAGCATTCAAACTTGGAACAATATATTTTCAGACTTTCAAATTCTTAGCAGAAAAGCTAACAAACAGAATGATCACAAGGATACTGATATCTTTACTACAAATAATATTGATGACTATGAGAATAGAGTAGAAGATTTCTTACTTAGAAGGAAATACACTACATATATCCCTGTAGAAGCCATAAAGATTGCCAATGTCACCTACATGTTATTGATAAGGTTAATGTCTCGCTTGAGCAAGCCAGCATCCCCCTGGACAATCTTCCTGGAGGCGGCTATTCTAAAGCTGCAGACAAGACTATTACCTGCAAGGGAAGTAAATACAAAAGTTTCAATAACAAACTTAATATAGTTCATTTTATGAATAGTAATCGTAGTTTATTACCTACTGCAGATCTGAAGAATTACCGCGCATCCAGCGGTGTTTCTAAGGAGATAGCGATGCTGTCTATTGAAGATTACAAGCAAATGAAAGTTAAAGTCAGCAAAAAGGAATGCTTTTTCTACAAGATCTTGTTAAATAACAAGGTCTATCACTTATCTTGTTGGAATAATGGAGAAAGCAGCAAAGCATCTGCAAATCTTTAACAAAATGGCGACAACTCGACTATTCATCACTATTCTGCAGAAAATCTGAAGAATAGCAATGAATTAGAGAAAGGGGAGAAAGCACAATTATCTATCCGCAGTTATACAATTGATGGCAACATCGCTCTAGAGAATAGCATCGAGATTTGGAAGGAGAAGCAGAGTAAGCTCAACAACTCGTGTATCTCAAATAACAAAGATATCAATTTTGAGGAAGCAGATACAAAACTTGCTCTTTCGAGACTTATAAGCACGGAATTTAAGCTTCCTGATCTGCGTCAAATAGATAAGAAGGATCTGAGACCTCCTTGAGACTTATAAGTTAGGGATAGTGTTGAGAGATCTATGATTTTCTTTTCTGCCATTTTTGAGATTTTTCAATTTTATTCGAAGCTTGAATGGAGGCGTGATGTATAACCCTAGAATGATTAGGGTTTGTGTAGTTTGTATCGGTAATGTATTCGGGTATTATTACCCGCTCTTATTACTTTGGGTTGGGCCCATATTTACCTATTTCAGAAAAAAAAAATTTCCTTTTGCAGACACTTGAATGTGCTTGCATCAATACTTGTTTTGCTAGCAGCATCAAAGACAACATATAAATTTGGTAAGGTAATTCAATTTTTGTGCCTTAAATTTTGAAGAAATCAGGCAGTTGGAGAAGAGACGGCTTTGAGTATGCCTAATGTCTTATATATTTAAAGTGTATTTCAAAAAATGGTTACTGTGTTGATATTTCTATTTAGTTTGAAACTTTGTGCAAGCTAAAAACTTTAGCAAGATTTTATTTTACTTTTAATGTTGCTAAAATGCACAATGACTAAGATAAGTTTTACCTATGTAATGTAGGATTATGAGTAGATAGAGCTTTTCTCATTAGAATTTGGTCTGGTCTCTGCCAAGAGTCTGGGTGTACAAATTTTTGTTGAACACTTTTTCATCTCCTAATGCTTACTATTTAATGTGTTTCGGTTGTGTTTGGTAAATAATTAGTTGACATCAATGACATTCAGATGTATTTATTACGTTGACTATATAATAATTCACGAGGAAGAAAATGTATATTTATCTCGATCTTAGAAATCTATGTTCTCAAAACATTAACGTTCTACTTCATTAATAACTGCTTTGTTTTTAGCGACCTTAGCTCTTTGTGCAAACCAACAATTAAAATCAAAATGGACATAGTTCATAAGCTTAGTCTTAGAATTTTATAAATAAACCAACAATTAAAACCAAAGGATTAAAGCATATAACCAAAGTAGTCTTTGCATTATTTGTTATAGACTATGGTATATCCAGAAGTATTTAACAACTACAAGCTAAATCATTTTTTTATTAACCAGCTATCACCCTATAACCAAATTCACTAGTAGCATCTACTTTGCATCCAGAAAAGCTATAATTTAGCTTTCATGAACAAGAAAAAATGCAAATCTAAGCCTATGAGTCCAATGGTGGGATGATAACAAACTGAAACGAGTAAATATTATGGAAAAAATATTTAACGTTGTTCCATTCTAGGCTGGAAAAAACAAAAGAAAAAAAACATGGAAACAAAACAGCTCATGTAGTCTAAATGATAAAGTAGGTATATCGCACACAAAATATGGAAACACACTAACACTACAAGTGTAGTAAGACCAAGTATATATAGACATTGACCCACATTATAAAAAACATTTATAAGTTAGGGACAAATAAGAAGTTGATGCTTTGAAGAAGAGACGCCGTCGGATTTCGCGTAGAAGAAGAAGCATGAAACTTGTATCGATTTCGCGTAGAAGCCTGAAACACTAAAATGAAATTCAATTTTGTGCAGTCTGGAGATGCTAAGAGCAACTCCAACAGTTCAGAGTGCGAAAATTGGATTTTCCACACTTCGAAATGTTGGAGGCCTCATTTCCACAACGGAAATGGGGCCAGGCGCCGGTTGAACAGGCGCCTGGGCATCAGGCGCCTGTTCAACAGGCGCCCGGTGATTGTGCCTATATCAGGCGCTTTCAGCCCCTCCCCCCTTATTTTTACTTCTTCTATCCTCTTCTCTGTTTAATTTTTTTATTCTACTTTGCGTCCAAATGCCGCCCCGTCCGGTCAAAACTGGTTAACGCACCGTTCGATATGCGATCGATGACAATATCGGACCAGCTCATGTCCCTCCTGATGCTACCGTGACTCTAGACGATCTTCGATCCTTACACGACTTGCCCCCTACTGTTTCACATCGACTTACTGCAGCTATAGCGGTGCTATAGGTATACATTTATTTTTTATTGCTTGATGAACAACCGTGTAACTGTATATGTATGATAATTGTTTGTTTATTTTAACACTAAAGAATGAAATTTTTAGGTTCGTCACGTAGCGATGCGAGGTAGTTGGTATAGGTGTATGTTTGAGTATTTGATCAGTTACCGCAGCCGATTTTGGATAGGCTACATGCGTCACCTTTTGGTGAATTTCTAGATTTACCTAGATTTGCACATGTAGATCGTTGCCTGGTAGAGGCCCTCACCGAGAGATGGTGGCCTACCACTCACACATTTCATTTCCCTGATTTTGAGCTAGGATTGACTCCTCTAGATTTTTATATGCTCACCGGCATAGAGGTTGGTCGACCGGACCGTCTCCCTGTTCCATTTGATATTTCCTTTGAGGAATTCGAGTCATATTCAGTTTATTTACCGACTTTGGCCGATGAGGAGGTTAGAGGAGGAGCTGTTACTCTCCCTTGTTTGCAGCGTTACATAGTAGAGTACATGGCCGTTGAGGATATGCACACTCCGGTTATCCGTGCCTTCACATTATACCTTTTTGGGTCTACATTTTTTAGTAACAATAAGGGTACTATTAGACCTGGTTTTCTGGCTGGGTTAGTAGATGTGGATGGACTACATATATATGATTACGGTACCGCTATTATTGGTTATTTGTACGTAGCATTAGATACTTATGCGCTTCAGCAGTCTAGACATATGTATGGATTTTGGTACATTCTTCCATTTTGGTACTACAAGTATACTGCCAATATGCACCCCCGACTTATTATAGAGGCGAATGCCACACCTTATATTTACTTTTCTAGATTGCTTCGTTGGGGTCCTCCTATGCATTTGTTCCGTGTTGCACAAGGGGTCCACAATGAGCTGATGGAGGCTAGATAGCAGATGGATATGAGGCGGCATGGTAACATTATCATTCGTCCATGGTATCAGTACTTACAGTTCCTAGAGCCCGATCCTGATCATCCACTCACCTTTCAGTTTTCCATGTCACGACGCAGGATTTGCTTTCAGGTTCCTACATGTCCATTCATATGGTATTTAGGGGATCGGTGTTGGCTACAGTTGTATGGTATAGTTCGCATTCCATCAGATCCGCTACCATGGAATGATATGTATGGTGATCTTAGAGTTGGACCAGCTTATATTCTTGCGATGAGGGGTGCAGGATGGGTGGATGGTGAGCCATTTACAGTTCTGGGAGAATTTGATTCATATTGGGCTCGAGTAGCCCCACGTGCTTACGCGTTGCCTGATTATATTCGGGGTTTGAACTCCGATCATATTGGTCCGCGTACCTCTTCTGGTAGAGTTCCACTACAGCCTGCCACCTTTGAGCCTACATCATCTCAGTACACGCAGCCTTCTACTTTCGACCCCCCCTTATTCGTTTAGAGCGTATGATGTACACAGTCAGGTGGTGGAGTATCCCTTGCAGTATCCTACAGACGATGCTATTACGAGTATACCATCCGCTGGATTGTATCAGCCTCATCAGGTATGTATGAGTTTTAAATTTTCTTTAAATTACTTGTCATTATATTATCCACCTATGTATAATTTTTCTTGTACGCATATCAGTTTTCTCAGTACATGGATTATGATAGACGGATGATTGCTGCATTTGAGCGTATGACGCTCGATTATACAGGGATGATGTATCATATATACCAGACTGCAGTCCAGCAGCAGCAGACTCAGTATGATGCGCAGATATAGGGATTACAGACCCAGATTCAGCAGCTTCAGGAGCAGCTCCATGCCGGACCTCAGCTTCACGACTTTGATGACGTCAACGATGACAGTGACGACGATAGTGGAGACGATGAGGAGATTGATAGCGGTTCCAATCACATAGACTGATGTGCTGCATTTAGATGTTTTAGACTGTGTTATTATTTTTCACACCTTACATTAGTTGGTTGCATATTATGTTGGTGATGATGCTACTGTTATATGTGATTGTCTATATGTTATGGCATTGTGGCAATTATATTTTATGTTGAGTATTGCATTGTGTTGATTTTAATTTACGCTTGTTTATTATTGAGCGTATATGTACTGGAAGTGTGGCGATTTTGAAGTAACAAACACAGTTGTGTTTGTTTGTCAAAAATTTTATGGATGTTTGACACGTGGACGTTAATCTCATGCTTCATTTTATTGATGCGGATCACGACCTCTTTATTTAAGAGAAAGTTTTATACTCTAATGTCACAACATTTAAAAGTTCGGTAAATTCAATCAATGTGTAACATAATATTTTCGGCTACAGAATTGAAACAGTTAGTAAAAATTTTTATACAAACTGATCAGATGTGCGACGATAAAGAGAAAATGGCAACTCAGTTTTGGGACACTATTGCTGAACTTTACAATAGCAATGTTGAGTGTAGAAGTAGACGTACGAAGGTAGAGTTGAGGACTGCTTATGGGAACTTCTGCAACACCTATACGCGGTACAGTACAGTTATCAATGAGGTTATATTTGAAAATTTGTTCGAACCAACCCGTTCCACATTTGAAGGTCGTTACTTTCTCAAATATCACAGCACATTCACTGGATATGAGGCTTATATCATACGTCAAAATTGGCTAGAACGATTTGGATATCCATAATTTGAGTGTATTCTCGTTGAGTTTCTTAGTGTTAGTTCTAATTCCTAGTCGGGGTATTTTTTGTTGGTTGTATTATTGTGGAGTGTATTATTGTGGAGTGTATGTATTATCGTAGACCGTATTAATGTTTGGGTGTTTCAGTAACATTGACTTGTTTCTTTCTGTATTATTGCGTTAAGAACATGGCTATAATTGTATGATGGGATGATACACTGCATCAACAGTCAATAGTGTATCGAGGGGACAAGATAGTGCAGACGTGACACTACAGCCAAGGCACTGCTTCAACAATAAATGTTAAGAACATGGCTACAGTTGTATGATGGGACGAGACACTGCTTCAACAATAAATAGTGTTTAGATGTTTGTTTGTTTTGTTATGAAAGCCAGCATGTGATTTAAGCTATAAAAGGCTTGTTAGATGCTGAGAAGTATTATTGCTCATTCTTATTTCATACAATTTCAAATATAACAAATGGCGGTAGAAGATTATATATTTTTTGATGATAGCGACGACGAAATTGATGAAATGATGGAAGATCATTTTCGCCGCGAAAAGGAACTACTAAGTATGGCTGCAATACAGGTTGGTCAATTGAGCAGGCAACACGGTGGATCAGTTGTTGGTCATCGGTATAAAAATCGTAGACATTCATGGCACAACGACAGACTGATGGAAGACTACTTTGTTCCAAATCCTACTTACACAGATGCTGATTTTAGAAGAAGATTCCGCATGCGGCGTCCTCTATTTCTTAGAATCCTACACTGTATCAAGCAGCATGACAAATATTTTATCTTCAAACCCAATGCATCTCGTACAATGGGATTGACTGGAATTCAAAAAATGACAGCTGCACTCAGAATGCTTGCATATGCAGGACCGGCGGACACGCTTGATGAAAATTTGAAAGTGGCGGAAAGCACGGTATTAGAGTGGTTGGAACATTTCTTTCAAGCTATCGTGGACATTTACGGTGATCAATACTTACGCCGACCAAACGAGGCGGATATAGTAAAGTTATTAAATATGCATGGTAGTAGAGGTTGGCCTGGAATGTTAGGCAGTATAGACTGCATTCATTGGGAGTGGAAGAATTGTCCAAAGGCGTATGCTGGAGCTTATCAGGGTAAGTCTCGTAGGTCCTCTATTATTCTTGAAGCCGTAGCATCGTATGACTTATGGATATGGCATGCATTTTTTGGAATGCCAGGTTCAAACAATGATCTTAACGTAGTCGAACAATCTACGTTGTTCAATGATTTAGCAAATGGTAGATCAACTCCTTGTACCTTTACTTTAGGAGGTAACACGTACGATCATGGATATTATCTTGGTGATGGTATATATCCTAAATGGAGTACCATTGTCAAGACAATTCCTAACCCACAAAACAATAAACAATCAAAGTTTGCAGCGATGCAAGAAGGCCAGAGGAAGGATGTTGAAAGAGCATTTGGGGTTCTTCAGTCTAGATTTGCCATAGTCAGTATTCCATGCAGACTTTGGTCACCAGTTAAAATGACCAAAATAATATACACTTGTATTATTTTACATAATATGATTATAGAGGATGAAAGAGACATGGAGGAAGATTACTTTTACGAGGGTGCTCCTACACCACCGCATGTTTGGCACAACGATATGATTGGAAGCGCACTAGAACTCGAGTTTCATGTAGAAAGCCAAATGTCATACCGTAGTGTTCAACTTCATCGAAGACTGCAAAATGATCTCATAGATCATCTTTGGAGGTTTTCTGGAAATCAGTGAAACTATATTTCTGTTCTTACTTTTCCTACAATTGTTTATGTTGTTGTTACTTATTACAGTTATTGTAATCTGTTTATGTATAATTAACCTAATGTTGTTAAAACCTTTTTTCAATGTAATGCAATTTCAATGAAAATACTTATATTAATAATTGCTTGCATTCAGAACACAATACAAATAACGGTAATTAAAAGATACAAAGGTTGTAAAAACGATAATTCATTTAATGACCCTCTTCAAGTCTACGCCTCATAATTTCTCTCCTTCTTTGCTCTGTATACTGCAGTTGTTCTGCAGACATGTGTGACGTATCCATGAACATTATTGCATCTTCATCTCTTTGCCGGTTTCTAGCAATAAGTTGATCCATTCTTGATAACTTTTCTTGGTGTTGCATTGCTCGAGTGTCCATTGCCCGGTTAAATCTATCGTTAGATTCAAGCATGAGTTTTTTAATTTCCTCTTGATCCGCTGTAGCAGTCTGCTTCTTTTTGGCCGCTTTTGCACCCTGTGGCCTAACAAAATGATCTTCGGTTGGGGATGAGCCTTCTTCTGATCCTAAACCGTAGCTTCCTTGGGATTCCCTAGGACTAGAGCTTTCTCCAACTCTAAGTGTTTTACCCCGACCACTGTTTGATTGAACTTGTTGAACGGTTTCCTGAAGTGATGATTTCCATTTAACATGCTCGACCAACATGTCATAAACATGCATGAACTGATAAAAATGTGGTGCTTGTTTACTATCAGGTTTATAGATTTGTTTGAACAACTTGTTTGCGGCCATTCTCTGTTAAAAAAAATAACTAGTACACTTAGAGAACTATGATTAAAAATAAAACAATGAAATTATATTAAAGCTTACTAAATGCGTTTCATTCCCAAATCCACTAGGATTTGTTTGCTTTAGCTTGAACATTTGAGAATCGAACGTGTGCGTTTGACGATTTATTTTTCCATAATGACCTTTGACTGAAGGTAGCATTCTTTTCCAATCGATGTTCTTCCGATTGTAGCAATTAGTAATTTTGTCCCAAAAAGACTCACCACTTTGATCCGTCCCTCGAATAGGATCGACTGAGAGTGCACAGTAAATGTAGCAAAGATCGTAGTCTTCCGCAGCGCTCCAACTTGCATTAGTTACTTCTCCCCCAATCGGAATCGTAACGTCTTGTAAGTCGTATTCTTCAAAACTGGACCTTGCAGCATCGACGTTGAAATCAGAGTACATTTTCAGTTGAGATTAGTGGCAGCAAAAAATTGTAATGGAGGAAGGAAATTGGTTGGGAATGGAAGAAGATGTTGGGGATTTTGCAGTTCGAGACAAATTTGATGGCGATTGCGATGAAGATAATGCTGTACTTCTGACTTCAAGGATCTATGGAATATATTCTTTCAAACAATAGTTCAACCCACCAGGTACAAACGGGTTATCGAACTATCGACTTTCAGGATTCAATGAAGCCCTATAACAGTGTAATCGGATTCAAAGTTTGCACACCTTTGATCCGACCTAGAAAACTTTAGCAATGGTTTCTGATGATGCAATTTGTATAGAATAGAATGGAGATGAAGAAGAGAGCAATTCTGCGACGTATTCTGAGTTTGCAACACCTCGGAGGCGTCACAAAACAGAGTAATGGCGACGGAGTTCTGGCGTCGCAAAACTGCTCTGTGAAGAAGAAGAAGAAGAAGAATTTTGATACTCATCGCAATGATTTCTGGGCGTCACTATTTATAGTGGTAGAGAGGTGCCTATTCCCGAAGTGTCACAACCGTTTGCAACGGTTCGCAATTTAAACGTCGCGTCCATTCATATTTTGCAACATTCAGAAAACCATTGCAATTTCCCGCCTTATATTCAATTTTAGAAATTCCGATTTTGGGTCCTTAACGGGCTGAAATCTGGCCCGTTACTGTTCATATATGATCCAAAAATATTTTTGGATCCGAAACCCGTACCTGGCCCGGTTCGGTCGGACGGACGGCGGCGGCGCGCGTGTGGTATTGCATGACTTCTCTCCTCACAACAAAGCAAACATGTGGGAGCCCCAAGGCCCCAACATCCACATGAGAAAACTATATTTATACAAATACTTTGTATAGCTTTCTACTATGTGGGACTAATATTCTCTTCTTCCTTTTTACTTCTTCTCTTCCAAATCAAAACCCAAACTCCAAAGTTATTTGAAAATTTTACAACAATCTCCCCCAATTTTCAAAATAAGAAAAATTAATAAATAGAATGGTTGCATCACTGGAGTGACTTCCTACATACCCAAGTGGGATCAAGCCTATGTAGTTCTAAGATCAAGTTTTGCATCATCGTAAAAACCAACACATAAATAAAAGGTATCTTTTGGATTTGAACCTTTACTTAGTGTAAACAATTCAAAGCCTTATCTAGATTCTATGGTGAACGAATCTTGAACCAAGTATCCATAATGATAAAACCGGAATAATCACACATGTTGATTTCCTTAGGTAAAGTGTTCTGTATTGCTCAGCACGTTAATGGCCATGTGCTTAAATCCTGGTTCGTGAGTCTACTTAGAAAGCGGTCTTACTTTCCTAGGAAATGGCCTGATTTCCATACTCATATAGGTAAGTCTCTTAAGGTGTTTCTACGATTCACCTTTTAAGGTTTCTAGACTTATTAAGGATATATATATATATATTTATTCATCCTTTGTTCTTGCAGAATCCAACACTAAATATTATGGGATTATCGATTTAGTGTTCCATAATCATTCTCTTAACTTGTTGGTACCCATTGAACTTTGTCTATCCTTTTCAAGACATAAGTTGGGTTTCTGTTAAGGATGATCAACCTTCATTCACAGACCTTAGTCCCATTTCTTGTGACTTTATAGAAACCATTGCCTTTGGAAGACTCTTCGTAAGTGGATCAGCCAAGTTTTTCTTCGTTTCTATGTAGTCAACAGTTATAACTCCTCTTTAACTGTCTCACCATTTGATGTCTTAGACTCACATGTCTAGACTTTCCATTTTATGTCTTATTAGACACATTGTATATCGTTGCTTGATTGTGACAGTTAATCAAGACTATTGGAGATGGCTTCTTCCATAAAGGGATTTCCATTAATAAATTCCTAAGCCATTCCGCTTCTTTACATGCATATGCTAATGCAATCAATTCTGACAACATTGTTGAGTCAGAAATACAGGTATGCTTCTTGGAAGCCCAAGACACAGCAGCGCCTTCTAATGTAAAGATCCATCCAGTCGTAGACTTGGATTTGGATTCTACATTGTTTCAAGTTGCATCACTATATCCTTCTATTACAACAGGATATCCTTTATAAGGTAAACCATATTCAATGGTTCCTTTCAAATAAGCTAAAACTCTGGAAATAGCTTTCCAATGTTTGAAACCCGGATTGCTCGTAAATCGACATAATACACTTATAGCATGTGCGATGTCTGGTCTAGTGCAATGCATAGCATACATAAGACTCCCAATAACACTGTAATACTCTAGTTGAGAGATAGTACGTCCAGTGTTCTTTTCTAATTTAATACTAGGATCTAAAGGAGTTGGTGCTCGTTTGTCATCGTAACGACCATACTTTTGTAGGAATTTCTCTATGTAATGAGATTGAGTTAGTAATAACTCCCCCTCTTTCCTAATAATTTTAATTCCCAAAATTACATCAGCCTCTCCTAGATCTTTCATATTGAATTTAGAAGACAGAAACTTTTTAGTTTCATTCACACATGATATATTGGAACCAAATATTAGCATGTCATCAACGTATAAACATATTATAACACTACCGTTGTTATCCGATTTGCTATAAATACATTTATCAGCATCATTAACAATGAATCCATATGACAGTGCAACTTTATCAAATTTCTCATGCCATTGCATGTGAGCTTGCTTCAGGCCATAAAGAGATTTTACTAATTTGCAAACTTTCTTTTCTTGGCTTGGGGTTTTGAAACCTTCAGGTTGTTCCATATATATCTCTTCTTCTAAATCTCCATTTATAAAGGCAGTCTTTACATCCATTTGATGTATGACTAATTTATGAATTGATGCAAGTGCAATTAAACAGCGTATAGAAGATATGCGAGCAACTGGAGCATATGTATCAAAGTAATCTACTCCATGTCTTTACTTATATCCCTTAGCAACTAATCTGGCTTTAAACTTATCAATGGATCCATTTGTATTCAACTTTTTCTTGAATATTCATTTACATCCTATAGGTTTAGCACTAGGAGGTAAATCAGTTAAAATCCAAGTTTGGCTTAACAGTATGGAATTCATTTCATCATTGATAGCTTCTTTCCAGAAATTGGAATCTCTGGAACTCATAGCCTCAGAATAAGTTTTGGGATCGTCATCGACGTTCATTACATATTTAGTCACATTAAGAACTTCGTCCTTACTACCTTCTACAAGATATGTAATGAAGTCAGGACCATAGTCCTTCTCTATTCTCGCTCTTTTAATTCTCCGTTGTTCAGTACTATTATCTGGTACTGATACTTCCTTGCTGTTTTAAGCAGGAGCATAATCATCGTCATTGATATCATTAGCCATACCAGGTTCTGGACTAGATGACCTCATGGGACCTCAACAGTTTTATTTTCAAAAAATTCTACATCTACAGATTCTATAACTTCTAGGGTGTCAAGAATAAGGAATCTATAAGTTATACTATTAAGTGAATATCCTATGAAAACACATTTAAATGCTCTATTTCCTAACTTTGGTCGTTTAGGGTCTGGTTTTCTAACATATGCTAAGCAACCCCAAACTTTAAGTCTAGTTAGATTAGGTTTCCTATTAAACCATAATTCATAAGGGAAAATATTATTCTTTTTAAGTGGTACTCTATTTAAAATATAACATGCAGATAGCATAGCATCACCCCATAGGTTATAAGGTAAATTAGAACTTATGAGCATAGCATTAACCATTTCTACTAAAGTTCTATTCTTTCTTTCAGCAACACCATTTTGTTGTGGTGTATATGGGGCAGTACATTGGTGAACTATACCTTGTTGTTTACAAAACAAGGTGAATTCATTTGAGAAATATTCACCACCACGATCTGAATGTAATATTTTAATTTTAACTCCTAATTGTGTTTCGACCTCTGCTTTGTAAATTTTGAATTTATCAAAAGCTTCATCTTTAGTTTTCATTAGATATACATATGCATATCTAGTATAATCATCAATGAATGTTATATAGTATTGGTTTCCACCATAGGTGATATTATTTTTTAAGTCACCCACATCACTATATACCAAATCAAGCAAACCAGTTTTCCTTTCTACGGATTTAAAGGATTTTCGGTGTATTTTTGCTTGAACACATATTTCACATTTAGAGATGGTATCGAAATCACAATCAGAAATTAATCCTAATTTATGTTTATTTCTAATGGAATTATAATTAATATGTCCTAATCTACCATGCCATAAATTAATAGAATCAACAATATAAACAGAAGATTTCTTTATTAGATTCAACTTAATCATGTCGTTACAAGAGTATCCCTATCCAATGAATCTACCATTCTTAGACAACACTAGATTATCAGACTCATACACCATCTTGAATCCTCCTTTGTTAAGAAGGTATCCAGATACCAAATTCTTACACATATCAGGTACATAAAATACATTTACTAGTGTAAGAACTTTTCCAGAGGTGAAAGTAAGTTCTATGGTGTCTTTTCC
This sequence comes from Allium fistulosum, assembly GCA_030737815.1. Taxonomy (NCBI): domain Eukaryota; kingdom Viridiplantae; phylum Streptophyta; class Magnoliopsida; order Asparagales; family Amaryllidaceae; genus Allium; species Allium fistulosum. Next base: position 267,359,338 of record CM060904.1, on the reverse strand, counting down.
CAGAACTTTGCTTGGAACCTATTTGCTCCAGTAACTTCGTCGGCTACTCCTTTATTTTCTTCGTAACTCTTGAACAGATTACGGTCTTTGCAAATGTGAATGGTTGCTCCAGTATCGAACCACCAATCATATCATTGCCGCTAACGGAGTTCGCCTCTTGCACTACAGCCACAAGCGAGTCTTCGACCACATTCACTTTTTGTTGTTTCTTCCAAAGACGGCAGTCTCGGGCATAGTGGCCGGGCTTGTTACAAAAATAACAAGCACCTTTCTTTTTGTTGTTGGTTTTGGAATGATTATTCTTCTTAAACTGTGTCTCATTCTTTGGCTTTAACTTATCAGTAATTTCAACATTATTTGCCTTAGAATGGGACTCATTTTGCGGATTATCATCTAGATCATGTTTGCGAGAGTCTTCTTCAATACGAAGATGACGCTGTAAACTATCTAAATTATAATCCATTTCTGCATGCTTCATCTTTTTCTTATAATCATTCCAACTATGCGGAAGTCTCGAAATTATAACTCCAACAACAAAAGATTCAAGGATATCAATTCCAGCATCTTTAAGTTGATTCACCAACGGTAAAATTTCGCTTACTTGTCCAATTATGGACTTATTGGTGACCATTTTGAAATCCATAAAATTAGAAATAAGAAACTTTTTATTACTTGCCTCGGATATGCGTTACTTATTCTCCAGAGCAGTCCAAAGTGCCTTCGCTGTTTTCAAGGTCCTATGAGCATTGTAGACTGGGGTAGATAGCGCATTTAGAATATGGCCTCTGCATAGAAAATCGTCCTCTTTGCGCTTTGCACGTTTAGCCTTTAGAGCAGCATCATCCTTATCAGTTTCCTTCGGGATTTCTTCCAAGTCATTTTCCAAAATGTAGAACAACTTGACGGTGACCAAGAAAAATTTCATCGTCTCTTGCCAACGAGTGAAATTGTCGCCTTCAAAACGCTCTAATCGTGATAGATGCTGATTTATAACTTGTAGAGCGCTCGAACCTTCCATGGTTGAAGAGTATTGTCTAAAATTTGTTGGGATTTTGCGGTTCAAGACAAATTTGATGGCGATTGCGATGAAGATAATGTTGTACTTCCGACTTCAAGGATCTATGGAATATATTCTTTCAGACAATAGTTCAACCCACCAAGTACAAACGGGTTATCGAACTATCGACTTTCAGGATTCATTGAAGCCCTATAATAGCGTAATCGGATTCAAAGTTTGCACGCCTTTGATCCGACCAAGAACACTTTAACAATGGTTTCTGATGATGCAATTTGTATAGAATAGAATGGAGATGAAGAAGAGAGCAATTCTGCGATGTTTTCTGAGTTTGCAACACCTCGGAGGCGTCACAAAACAGAGTAATGGCGATGGAGTTCTAGCATCGCAAAACTGCTCTGTGAAGAAGAAGAAGAATTTTGATACTCATCGCAATGATTTCTGGGCGTCACTATTTATAGTGGTAGAGAGGTGCCTATTCGCGAAGTGTCACAACCGTTTGCAACGGTTCGCAATTTAAACGTCGCGTCCATTCATATTTTGCAACGTTCAGAAAACCGTTGCAATTTCCCGCCTTATATTCAATTTCAGAAATTCCAGTTTTGGGTCCTTAACGGGCTGAAATCTGACCCGTTACTGTTCATATATGATCCAAAAATATTTTCGGACCCGAAACCCGACCCGGTCTGGTTCGGTCGGACGGACGGCGGCGGCGCGCGTGTTATATTGCATGACTTCTCTCTTAACAGCAAAGCAAACATGTGGAAGCCCCAAGGCCCCAACATCCACATGAGAAAACTATATTTATACAAATACTTTGTATAGCTTTCTACCATGTGGGACTAATATTCTCTTCTTCCTCTTTACTTCTTCTCTTCCAAATCAAAACCCAAACCCCAAAGTTATTTGAAAATTTTACAACAGAAGAGGGGAGAGTTGTATTTGAAGGGAAAAAATGGCCGTGGGAAGATAACCGTTGGGCTGAGTGAGCGCCTGTTTAACAGGCGCCTGGATGCAACAGGCGCTCTGTTGCCAGGCCCCTGTTGAACAGGCGCCTGAAAATGAGGCGCCTGTTCAACAGGCGCCTCACCCAATACCAAATTCTTGAGCCAAAGCCCCACCTTTCTGCACTATCGTATATTCTCGCACTCTGTTGGGGTTATTTCTGGGTGCGGATTCGAGAATGTTGGAGTTGCTCTAAGTCTGAGAAATCATACGGAATATGAAAATACCAGATACTCCCTATGTTAATGAATTATTTACTGATATACTGACTATTATAACACTTATTTGTGTTGGCAATAATAAACAATATTTTGTAAAGTTTATACCAACGCTTTTTTTAGTAACCAACGTTTTTTGACGGTTGGTGGTTTATAACATTTATAAGTGTTGTCAGTTGATAAATATAAAATGTTGGGAAATCAATGATTTGGTGTAGTGTATTATGGTATAAAAGTTAATGAATATGTCCAAAGGAAAACCTCTAAACTGACCCAAATCGATAAAGTATAAAAGAAATCTAACCGAATATCTACGTTAACACTGGTTAAGTTTGTGCAAGTAGTTTTGACTTGAAAATTTGCACATTCTACGTTTCTGACTGTTATCTTTGGTCTTTCTAAAATATGTTCCGCATTCATATTTATAAAAATCTCTAACCAAATGCTGAAACACTGTACGATTCCATTTCTTGGATAACTCCTATTCTGGAACACTAACATTTGAACCCCACGTTTATTTGTGGGGATGCAACTGGAAAGCGTCTTCCTAAGAGCATCTTCAACCCTAGTGTGAACTCATTGTAATTTGAATGTCACGTCATTATTTGACATTTTTTATTAAAATGTTGTCTTCAATGCTAATGGTTTTTGTTCATGTAATTGAAAAACTACTTAACATTGTCTTTTCCAATGTCTACTTCTAGACATTCAACTCCGCATGACACGTAATTTATTTTTTCTCCACTAGTGGATTTTAACTAAAATATTTTTTCTTCTAATTATCAGAAAATTACACCTAAGCATTTTTTTGTGTGTCTACACTTTTGCATTGGATAAAAAACTTAACTCATGAATGTTTAGTACTTTCACATTCTCTTAACAATGTGTACTAACCTTTGCCACATAGATTTTAGATGAAAATACATTATATATGGATTGGAGATGCTCTAAGAACCTTTGTCAATGTTTTAATTTATGCCGCTTAAATGTCAGAAGAATATTGTATTTGGATTTTTGACGGTACAGTTCAATTACAAAACACAAAAGGAAAATAATAAAGTGAAATTTTGGTTCCGTTATTCTTGGATTTACTACATGAAAAATCTTTTTTCCAAAACAAGTTTAAATTATACTCTATTTTTTATTTCAGTAAAAATAAAATAGTTTTTTAAATTAAATCTTAACATTAACTGCATGTTAACATTAATCTCATTTTTTATTTTTTCAAAATTAAATTTGCAGTCCAGAAATTTTAAAATTTTGAATATTTCTTCTTAAAAATTTGTAGAGGAGTTTTGCGTAAATATTTCATTAGTTTTCGACAAGTATTTGTAGAGTTTTCCAAAAATATATTGAAACTTACAAATAGAGTTTGTTTTTACGTAACATATTTTTAAGAAGGGGGCTATGCATTCAGAAACGTAACATATTTTTAAGAAGGGGGCTATGCATTCAGAAACTTGAGAGGGTATTTTTACCCAAGTTACAATAATAAAACTGCATACCACGTAGAATGTGAGAAATGCGGTGATTGCTTGAAATCTCACGCTTGCCTAATCAAAATCAACCATTCATATGTGATGCGATGCAAAATATTGAGAATTGTATTAAACTTTGTATGACTAATAATTAAATAACCCATTTAGATATCAATGCATTTAAAAAGTCTCATGTTTAAATTAATTGTCGCAGAAAGAAAGATGATTAAGATGGAAAATGGAAACAATCAAGAAGATGAAGTGTTGTACTTTCTCATATCACGAGGATGTTTATAGGATTTGAACCTATGAGATTTCAAAATGATTTATTGATCATAATTGTTTCATTTGTGCTCAAGTGCTTTATTCCATAAAAAATATTGTATTTGACGACGTGATAACTCCATTTCAAATAAAGTTGAAACAATAGTTTTCATCAGATCACTTGAGCCCTTAGAGCATCTTCAACCCATCAGCTATTTTGATGTAATGTCAATTACACATCATCAACAATTAATTTAGTTTAAATTTTCATCTTCAATGCCAATGTTAAAGACAATGTTATGATGACTTGACAAAAAAATTATTAGACATTGTCTAGTGCAATGTCTAGTTTAGACATTCCACTTCACAATGTGAGTTAATAAATATTCACAATGAACTAATTTTTTATATATTATTTTTATTTATTTAAATTTTGATTGGAACAAATAGTCAATTTTTTCTCAATAAATACATTTGCATTGGAGTAGTTTTTTTGTTTTAATGTGATGTTTAATTTTTATAAATTACATTGAGTTAACATTATGATTTATCCTTTGACACATAGGGTTTAATTGAAATCACATCCTATTTGCATTAAAGATGCTCTTAGTTTAACAACCCCAACCAATATATTAATAAATAATCAATACATCCCTTATATGACCTATAAAAATCGACTCAAGTGGAGGTTGTTCATTTTACTTAAAGAGTTCAACACTAACAAAACGATCAGTAAACTAACTTTAGGCCAACTACTTGGATAAGACCAGTCAAACACCCTTCGTATTTATATTTATGTTTTAGTGAAGCTCCCAGTCATTTCTTAACAATAAGTCAAGTCATATTTTTGGAAATTCAAAAGTAAACGGTGATATAAATGAATTAATGATGTACCTTTCTTCTAAGTATCATCTTCTTTGCCATAATCATCTTCTACGTCAAAGTGGGTTTTTGATTATGACCCAAACCAGAATCATATGTTTCCTCTAGATTAATTAAAGAAAAAAGCTAAAATTAGTGCATGCAAACATCGAATCAAAGTTAACTTGGCAGTGGATTTCAAAACTCAAATGATTAAGAAAAGATGTCCTTTAAAAAACTTGTATCTGAGAAAATAGATGTTTAACTGTTCCAAATATAATATATTATGATTAACTAAAACTGTAATGAGGAACATAAAATTTTTAAACAAACACAGAACTTTTTTGAATAGGTTTTGATACTATGACAAATAACCATGCATTGGCTAGATTTTTTCTGGATCAATATCCACCTTTCCAACTGATTTTCAAAATGCAAGAACCTATTCAGATGATATAGCTTAATAGGACCAAAGAGATGTTTCAACCATTTCATGTGTTTCCATGAATTGATATAATATAAAGGATTACTTGGTGTAAGAGATGTACAGTTAGTGGTTCAAATTCCAATATCGTCGATAAGTTGTTTTCATTAAACAGACTGTTTAATGCATCCTTAACGAACTCCTTCTTACTTCCATTATGAACCATATTATACGCTTTTTGATTAATACACATCTATCACTATTCAGTTTTTGTGCACGGTTCATTACTAAAAGGAAGCGGCTTTCCAAACCAAATGGCTGCTTATAATAGCTATACAGAAAACAATTAAAAGAAAGTCTCTTTTCGAACCAAATGATTATTTTCTTACTTACCACTCCATAGCATTTGACTAGTTATAAGAGAATGAGATATAGTTCAGTCTGATCACTTTATAGAAGGAGCCACAGCATTGCATCTCAACCGTTCTCTTATACATCAAAGGCTCCCATCAGTTTGCCTTTATTAAACATACATGGGCCATTATTCCGAAAGCCCAAACCTGTTTTAATTCTGCTTATTTATACAGATTGTAACAGAGTGATTATTTATTCAATTTGTATCAAACAATTCTGTGTGAAATAAAATATTCTTTTCTATTCAAAACTCTTTTATGGTATCAGAGCTAAATCTTGCTTAACAGCATTGTGCCTTGCCATACTCTCATCAGCAACTATCTCATCATCTGAGAATAGGCTGCACATCTGAATTTCATCAGATCAGAAGATCATCATTTGAGATTCAAGATTTGTTCACCAGATCTTATCATTTAATCATCACGGTGCCGTGCCAAGTCAGGAGGTGTCAACATTCATCACTCACCACCCAACCGGCTGCACTAGATAGCCACTATTCAAATTGATTCGAAGAAAAAGAAAAAAAACTCAGAAAACAGATTCAAGAAAACAGAAATCCAGTGAAAAACTTGTCTTCAAATTCGAAATTAAGGCTGTGTCGTGCCAAGATCCATCAGAAAATCCTCTTCACTTGGATCTGGTTGCATCATTCCTGTTACTGTCCAACTCTTGTTGATTTTTCTGTTCAATAATCTGTCCTGTAGTCTCTCTTTATCTTCTCACTCAAAGAATCTGCATCATGACTGACAACGTTGCAGTGCCTGACAATGACGCAGTTGCATCTTCAACCTCTGGACCAAGAACCACCCCAAGAACTGCTCAGACTCAATCCAATCTCACCCAAGAATTCATGAGCTCCATCATCAAGCCACAAAGTCAATCATTCACTGTTCAATTAGAAGAATCAAACTATTTGCTGTGGAAATTCCAAATGGAAACTGCAATCAGAGGATATGGAATTGAAGATTATGTTCTTGGAACCATAAGTGTCCCACCCAAATTCACTGCAGATCAAGATGGAAAACTCATAAGTAATAAAGATTATGTAACTCATCAGAGACAAGATAGTCTGATTAGTTCATGGTTGATATCATCTATCAGTGCAAGTTTACTACCACAAATTGTTGGATGCAAAACAACACACGAGATATGGCATACTATTGAACAAGTGTTCAGCTCTCAGTCTGCTGCAAGAGTCATGCAGTACAAAAGACAATTGCATCACTTAAAGAAGGATAATCTAAACATGAGGGAATATCTTTCAAAAGCTAAAACAATATGTGATCAACTTGCTTCTGCTGGACATAAAGTTTCTGACACAGAACAAGTTCTATCTATACTAAATGGCCTTGAAGAAGAGTATGAATCAGTAGTGGCAGTAATATCCTCTAATGAGGTATTACCATAGCTACAATACGTTCACTCTATACTTCTCTCTCATGAGGGAAGACTAGATCAAAAGAAGGCAACCAATTCAGATCACTCTATCAATTACATTACTAATGGCAGAAACAGAAATCAAGAAAGTAGCAATACAGCAAGAAATCACAGTAACAATAATCAAAGGGGTGGTCAGTACAATAGATCCAAAGGTAGAGGAGGCAGACAGGGTCTCAACAACAAACCAAGATGTCAAATATGCGAAAGATATGGTCACACAGCAAACAAATGCTACTTCAGATTCGATGCTAATTTCATCCCTTCTCAACAAAACAGTAACAGTTCAAAAGCATCAAATCCCAGTGCAAACTTGGTCAACACTCAATCAGAAACTAAAACTGAGAAAGGAAATGATGACAGGGCCAAGATTGAAGACATACATGATGATAGTTGGTACCCTAACTCAGGAGCTACCAATCATGTAACCAACAATCTGGGCAACTTGAACCTTGGCAACAGAGAATACAAAGGTACACAATTACTGTATTTAGGAAATGGTAAACCAATTCACATTTCTCATACTGGTAATGCAAGCTTAAGAGGTACAAGACAACTTTACCTCAACAACCTACTAAGAGTCCCACTCATTAAAAAGAATTTAATGAGTGTGTCACAGTTTGCCAGGGATAATAATGTTTACTTTGAGTTTTACCCAAATCATTGTTTTGTAAAAGATATACTAACAAAGGAAACTCTATTGCAGGGTAAACAACATAAGGGATTATACAAATTTGATGTGGCAAATGCAAGACATGTTGATCATAAAGAAAATTGGTGTCATATTACTGAATTAAAAACTGATGATAGTAGCAAAAGTCTTGATACTTGGCACTGTAAACTGGGTCATCCCAGTATAAAAATCCTAAAACATGTTGTAACTAAATGCAATGACATTTCTGTTGATAAAATTCCAGTTTCCTATAATTGTACCTTTTGTCAAATGGGTAAAAGTCATAAGCTTGCATTTCTAGATTCTGAGACTGTTTATAATAACCCATTGGAACTAATTGCTACTGATCTATGGGGTCCTGCCCCAATATGTAGTGATTATGGTTATAAATATTATATATCCTTCATTGATGCTTATTCTAGACATGTTTGGATATATTTTTTAAAGGCAAAATCTGAATCTAACAATGCAGTGATACAGTTTATAGCAAATGCAGAAAGACAGACTGGCTGTCAGGTAAAAATTATTCAAACAGATGGTGGAAAAGAATTCCTACCACTGAAAGATTACTTTCAGAAAAAGGGAATCACACATAGGACTACATGTCCTTACACCTCTGAACAAAACGGTCTTATAGAAAGGAAACATAGGCACATCGTAGAAACTGGTTTGACTTTATTGGCTCAAGCATCACTGCCACTAAAATTTTGGCCTGATGCCTTCTTCACAACAGTCTATCTAATTAATAGACTGCCCACAAAGGTTCTGAGCTATAGAAGTCCATTAGAAGTACTAACTAAAGTCAAACCAGACTATCAAAACTTAAATGTATTTGGATGCCTATGTTTTCCCTACTTAAGGCCCTACAATAAACATAAGCTAGAATTTAGATCTCAACCCTGTACTTTCTTAGGCTATGCATCAAACAAAAAGGGATTCAAGTGTCTTGATAGTAAAGGAAGAATATACATATCTAGACATGTAATTTTTAATGAACAAAAATTTCCCTTCAGTGACGTAGCAATCAAGACATCTGACAAAGTATATAACGCTAGATACTCATTACCTCCAATAACACTCTTTTCTGAAGAGATAGCCTCTGATTGCACCACTGATAGTGAGGAAAGAAATAATCTCAGTACTAGTACTAGTCTTTTGCAGTCATCAAGTGAAACTGGACCAGAACAAGGTAACAATTCTGAAGGGTCAAGTGATCTTTCCCAATCCAGCACCAGTCAACATCCTGACCCATGTCAAGTATTGAATGACTCAGTGTCACTCAATACTCAACAAAGTGTAACTGAAGTCACCAGTGTTCAACCTGCTCAGCCTGAACATACTGGACATCACATGATTACAAGAGCCAAGAGCGGCATATTTAAACCAAAACTCTACAGTATTGTATCAGACTACACTGAGCCCAGTACTTATCAACAAGCAATACATGATATCAACTGGAGATCAGCCATGAAGGAAGAATACAATGCATAAATGAAAAACAATACTTGGAATCTTGTATCCTTACCAATACATAAAAATATAATTGGATGCAAGTGGACATATAGAATTAAAAGAAATTCAGATGGTTCAGTTCTTAAATACAAAGCACGACTAGTGGCAAAAGGTTTTTCACAATAGAATGGTTTTGACTTCAATGAAACATTTTCTCCTGTTGTAAAACCCTCAACCATTAGAATTATTTTAACTATTGCTTTGCACAAGAACTGGACTATCAGACAACTAGATGTTAATAATGCTTTTCTCAATGGTGTCTTGCAGGAGGAGGTATATATGGAACAGCCACAAGGCTTCACTGAAAAAGGAAAAGAAAGCCTTGTATGCAAACTAAACAAGGCTATCTATGGACTCAAGCAAGCACCAAGAGTGTGGTTCGAAAAGCTAAAATCAACACTTGCCAAACTTGGATACAATCCAACAAAATCAGACAACTCCTTATTTCTTAAATTCTCAAATGATACTATCATATATGTACTAATCTATGTCGATGATTTTATTATTACAGGCAACAACAACTCAGAAATTGAGAAGACTGTGCAGTTCCTACACAGGGAATTTACAATCAAAGACCTGGGAAACCTGAACTACTTTCTAGGAATTGAAGTCAAAAGACTACCAAACAATGAAATACAACTGAGTCAAAAGAAATACATCATAGAAATCTTAGTAAAGGCCAACATGGATAAAGCAAATCCTCTACCTACACCTATGACAAGCAATTTACATATATCCAAGCACAAAGGTGAACTCATATCCAACGACAAGCAGTATAGAAGCATAGTTGGTGCACTACAGTATGCTACCATAACAAGACCTGACATCTCCTTCAGTGTGAATAAAGTTAGTCAGTTTATGCAAAGACCATCAGATGATCACTGGAAAGCTGTGAAACATATTCTAAGATATCTCAAGGGTACACTGGATCAAGGTCTAATCATGCAATCAAGCAAATCACTTAACATCAATGCATATGCTGACTCAGATTGGGCCACTGACTATGATGATAGGAAATCCACCACTGGTTACTGCATTTTTCTAGGAATGAACCCTATATCCTGGTGTGCAAAAAAACAGTCAACGGTATCTAGATCTAGTACTGAAGCTGAGTTCAGAAGTATTGCCAGTACAGCATCAGAAGTTATGTGGATACAATCGCTACTAAGTGAACTACATGTTAACACTAAAAGTAAGGCGACAATTTGGTGCGACAACATCAGTGCAATATCACTTACAGCCAACCCTGTTCTACACTCTCGGACCAAACACATGGAACTCGACCTCTACTTTATCAGAGAACAGGTCATGAAAGACAATATTAGGGTAAGATACATACCTACAACTTACCAAAAGGCTGATGTACTCACCAAACCCCACTCAAGGCAAAGCTTTACAAAATTCAGACGAGAAATAAACGTTGATGTTGCCGATTTAAGACAAAGATCTCAAGCTCCAGTATACATTCCAGAAGCTACCCAAGTACCTGACGAAGAAGAGCCTCTCAAAGCAGCATCTTCACTAGCTTCTTGTTGATTTTTCTGCATCACAGATATAGAAGGAGCCATTTCGACTCAAATCGATCCAGCTTCTTTCATATTTTATCTGGAGCAGATCGATCTCATTTCTCTCAAACAAACCCTAGCCGACATTGGGTTTGAGGGGGAATATAAGAGAATGAGATATAGTTCAGTCTGATCACTTTATAGAAGGAGCCACATCATTGCATCTCAACCGTTCTCTTATACATCAAAGGCTCCCATCAGTTTGCCTTTATTAAACATACATGGGCCATTATTCCGAAAGCCCAAACCTGTTTTAATTCTGCTTATTTATACAGATTGTAACAGAGTGATTATTCATTCAATTTGTATCAAACAATTCTGTGTGAAATAAAATCTTCTTTTCTCAACCGTTCTCTTATACTAGTGCTCCAAAATTCATTGATTGCTAAACTTTGTATATTAAAAAAAACTCAATTAATAGCTTGCAACTTCATCTTGCAACCGAGCTACATTAAAATATGTTGGAAACAATGGCTATCTCCGGCTGAGTCGTGGACAAGTCACTCTCTTGAAGACGTTTCGGTGATCTGCTCAAAGGTTCAAGTAGTTCGTCTCTATCACTGCCGCCTCTAGGATAAAACAGCCTCTCGAAAGTTTTGTGGTATCGGTTCGTTTGCACGGACGAAGCGATTCTGGTTGCACTCAAAAAACTCGTTGCTCGATTAAGAACGTTACTGAATGGGGGGATACGTGGTTTTGAAAAACGGATCTGAGAAACACCGGATCAAAAAATAAATAAACGTTCTTCTTACCGTTCCAGCCCGGTCAGAAAACGGTAAATAAATTTGTACCAAAAATATAAGTATTACACCACCACAAGCCCGGCCCGGGTCGGTCGGTCGCGCGCGCGTGTGTGGTGGTCAAGCATGGTCTTCCTTCTCACAAAAGAGCATCATTGGGTGCCCAAAGGGCCCAACTTAGCTTCAAAGAATCAAGTATAAATACTTGATTCTTCTATATAATCCCACAATGTATTCATATTCCCGTAGGAGCCATATCATACTTAGTCAAATTTTTAAGAATTCATTCATAAGTAAAAACATTTCCAACAAAATAGGATACCTATAATAAGATCGGTTCAGGTAGACGTGTATTGCCATGGTGCCACGCTTTCAGATCGTGTGTTTTCCCTGGATACTACTGTGTAGGACACATTTCTATGATATTTCCTTGCAATTAAGTTGTTGAAGTTATCTTCTTCCTCCCTTTTTGCAATTAATCTAACGACAGAATAATGAGTCCAAAGAAGTAATCTGGTTTTGCAAAATAAGGTAAGAGGGCAATTTTGTCCTATACGTTCAACTTTCCTAAGCAGGGAGGTGAAGAGGAATTATTGACGTGAAATCGGCCATGGAAGAAATATCTGTTGAATTGAGAAATAAAGTATTGGGGGCGTGAGGAGAGTTAATGAAGAATTTTCAACTTTTAGTTGGCCATTCTTAATTGCAATTACAAGCATATTAGTTGTCCATTCATGTCGATTGCCATTCATGTTCATATATCTTGTGGCTTCTAGTGTGTGTGTATATATATATCAGGAAGCCCGTGCCAAGGTGTAAATTTTGTTATAGATTAGGTTATTGATTTAGAAATTTGTTGAGTGTATAAGATGAAATATCAATTTTACTTCGCGTTTCTTTTGAGATAGAAAGTTCAATTTATAATATGCAGACTGCAGACTATAATAGAAGACTACTTATAAAGAATTTAAAGAGGTTAATATACATGTATGAAAAGCGACATCGTCCAATGTTTAGCACATTAGAATAGGAAACTCTCCCGGAGGCAACTATTTTCGAAACAATAGCAACCAAGTAGAAAGAAAACAAATGTAAAATTAATGAAAACCAAGGAATTTTATTATATATAGTGGTAAGCCCGTGCAACGCACCGGTGTAAAGTATGATAGTATTTGGAGTGTTGAATGTTAAAAATAGGAAAATATTTGAGTTTGAATTTATTTGAAGAAATATAGATACTTAATTGTAATAACAGATATGCATAAAAATCCACAGTGCATAGTTCTTAAGTGTAATGATCTATTTGTCGAATTACTTGCACAATTAGTAGAATATTGTGGTTGCAAAGGGAAGGTATGCAATTGATTCTGTCTAACATTTGTGTTGTAATATTATACACGATTTATATTTACATAATAATAATCAGATGTATAGTTCCAACTGTACAGAGAAAAGCAATAAGCAAAGAAAACAAAAATATCAACCCAACACAATAGCATGAGTCCACAGCTTGCATTGACTGCATAGATAGCTTCCAAAAGTAATGTCAAAAGCATTATGTACGAAAGCAACACCCATATTATGAGGTAAAAGTATTCTTCAAATGAATAAAAAGAATGGTTATAAAGAGTTTTTCCAACCAACAAAGAATCCTGGAATAAAAAAATGCAGGCACATGAAAAATAGCTAATTAACGATCTGAGTAAATATAGATGATTATTTTATGTATATAGAGTTATAGACATGGACCGAATTAATAGATTTTACGTACAGAAATTTAGCCAGAATGTCTTAGAGTTTCATCTTTTACTCTAAGACATGAAGATATGCATTTCACGTGTTCCTTTCATCTTCTAATTTATTATTGCCCTATATTTTTCATCTTTTCTATTTTTATCTCTTGTAAAGATATCTTTTTTTAATTCAGAGGCATGGGATATACACATGATTTTGGAAACGACATCATGACAACCTGACAAAAATATGGGATCTTCCAAAGCTTTCACATGTTCATCTTTCTCTTTCTTGATGTGGACAAAGAAACTGTACCAAAATATAAAAATAGGACAACGGATTTTGCATCAATTTGAAAGCTGAAGAGTTGTACTAACTACAAAGATGTACCTTTAGATGTGTGAAAAGAAAAGTTTGATGGGTTTGGTAACAATTTTTTTTCGCTGGTTAATGAATTTGGAGATGGTGCATTTATATCTCTACATATATGCTTTTCTTACAAGAGAAGTAACCAAAATACACCTAATCAAAATATGAATTTGCTCATTTTCTTTATCATATGTATTGGTATAAATACAACAATTTCAAATAACTAATACAGTATTATTGAGAGTGGTCCGATTATCAACGGAAAAAATGAGTGAATTTTAGATAATTTCCCTAACTAACTCTTAATGAACCCATAATATCTAGTAGTTCATATTAGATATTGTTATCCCCCTTTTGGCAAGGCCGTGACACCAAGGATTTGACAGAGACTGAAGACAATCCGTCACAAAGATCGGTTTTCTACAGGTTCACGATAGATATATGCAAATTTGGTCCGAGTCCGGATTGAGCTACAAATAGCATGGTCAGACTAACAAAGCTATAAAAGACAACATTCCAAATTTCAGGTCAATCGGAGTTCGTATGCTCAAGCTATGGGTCGATCAAGTTTCATGTGGAAGATATCAATTCGTATCCATCACCCTACATCCATCTCTTTCGTATCCATCAAGCAATAGCATCGATCCAAGTTCATCTGTTCAACAGCTTCCCCTTTTCGTATCGATCCCGCCTCTGCACATTTCTTATTGTTCAGCCATCTGATCGATACGAAGACTAGGGCCAAGCATCGATACGAAGGCAAAATACAACCATCGATACGAAACCTCATGCTAGCATCGATACGAAGGGAACAACCTCGGATCGATACGAAGGAAGTAGTCTAACCAGAAGAAACGGTCTACAAGCATGAAATATGGATCTCCACAAAATACTCAAGCCACGTCATCGATACGAAGCCTATCGATATGAATGTTTCGATATGAATCCATCAACCTATTTGCAAAACTCAATCTTGGATCGATCATAACTCAAAAACTACAAGTCCAAATTCTATGAAATTTTCACAGAAGCTTGCATATCAACTGAAGAACCACCAGGATTGATCGCAGCTCAAATGGAACCAATCTTGATCGATACGAAATGCACTTGGATCGATCATGATCGATCCCAAACGACCCCAGATCGATTTGGTGGGCCCATCCACGTGTGAGAAGAGGTATTTCGAGGTAAGAGGGAGATATTTCCAGACCTACTCCTATAAATAGCACCCCTATGCCTACAGAAAAAGGACCTTTGAAGCTCCTACGCCGTTACTCCGCTGCAACTCCATTGTAACTTGAGAGCTAGTGATTTGTATTTTTGTAACCAGGTATCAATCATTAATAAACAACAAACTATTCAAAGTGGACATAGGCTACAATGCCGAACCACTATAAACTCTTGTCTCTTTCTATTTCTGCTTGCATTAATTGATGTGATTGTTAGATTAGTCTCCTTTTCCATTTAATTTTTTCATTCTAATCTCTTCAATTACATCCGAAGAGTGTTGTGCCTAATTTTGGCACAAACACTTTGGTGCTTTTGACCGAGAAAAGTCTGTTTTTCTCCGATTCAGTGGATCTACTGCCGTTGTTGGATTGCTAAAATCTAAGGAGGAGATCCAGATCTGTCTTCTTGTGGTTCCTTCCATTCTACTCAGATTACTCCAGAACTGCTTCAAATGCTGCAGATCCAGTAGGAAGGGATAGGCAAAATCCCACGCAACTGACTACAGCAGGCTAGACATCAGCTGGAGCTCTAGATCCACAAGGTCCTGTAACTAGAGAGGAGTTCCAAACCATCATGCAAGAGCTTACTCAGAGCCATCAAGAGCTCACTCAGTAGATCCATGCTAACATGGAGCTTGCGAACCTGTGTTGAACGAGGAAAGGTGAAGGAGATCTAGAAGGGATCATGTCTCTCATTCCTCGACTGAAAGCTCGGCTTATTCTGACTTCAACTACAGATCTACATGCCGTCGGCTGGATGGAAACTATGCAGTAGCCTCCGAGCATCAGCATGTTGTGAATCTCGGACAAGCCGGGATTGGTCCTTCTACAGGACACCAAGCTGGACCCTCCTCCTAAGGAGGATCACTTCCTTATCATACCATTCATCACCACGCAGTTGTTGCCACTATAGTTCTGGAAGCCGAGATCCAGAACCAGCTAGATCTAGCTCATCGCCAACACATCCATGCTCAGGATCCCTAGTTCCCTGAAGACTGGGAGCCAAGGAGGCGAGGATCGGACCATAGATAGCGACTGGACCGTCCCTGCAACATGGAACCCAACCATGCCTTGGCCCCGAACATCCAAATGCTTGACATTCCAACCATGATATGCCAAATGATAGAGAAAGTCAAGGTCTTACTAACGACGACTGGGGAATCTCCCGAAGTCATACTCCGTTCACCAATGACATTCTTTATGCTGAGCCACCTCATCGATTCAGGATGCCTACCTTGCCCGTGTACGAAGGAAGTTCGGATCCTAACCAGCATATCTTAAAGTATGAATGGCTAATGAATGCCGCTTGAGCTGATGATGCATTCAAGTGTAGGAGTTTCCTTATCTCCTTGGAAGGCGTTGCAACTATGTGGTTCACTCGTCTGCCACCTAGATCCATTTCATTTTTCGATTAGTCGGCTACAAAGTTTGTTGAGCAATTCCCTATGCATGTTACAAGACCGAAGGATGTCAACACCTTGTCCAATGTTACTCAAGCTCTAGGAGAGACTCTTAGGCGTTATCTGGAAAGGTTCCATGCTGCTTGTGCTGAGGTCAGCAACCCTAATGATAATTCTATTCTGATGGCATTGATTAAAGGGATCGATCCCGATTCCGATTTTGGCAATTGTTTGGCTGGGAAACCCCTCGCTTCGTTGGATCGTTTCTATGCTAAGGCAGCCCAGTTCTTGAGGAGAGAAGACGCTAGACGATCTAAGAAGCAGGATGATGCAGGGCCTAATGGTGAAGGCATTTAGAGAAATGTTGCTGTGAAACAGACCGGTGAGAACTCCGGTAAAGTGCAATTGAATATTCAGAATAAACTAGGTCAACAGAAGGGTAACGGAGGTTAGGGGAAGAAGAGAGACCCAAATCACTGACCGAGACCCAACGCTCCTATGTTTGACCGATATACTGTCCTAAACATGTCGCTGGAAAATGTTTATCTACAGACTTGTAATACTGGACAGTACAAGAAGCCGGCTTTGAAACTGTCATCGGAGAAACAAATTCAGATCGGGAAATTCTGTAGGTTCCATGATTGTTACGGCCATAATAGTATGCCATCATTTACAAAACATCATCGAGAAGTTGATTAGAGAAAGGAAGTTAGACCAGTTTGTTCGGGCTCCGCAGGATGGAGGTGCGGGCCCATCTAATCCGAATCAAGGACAAGGCCAAGCTAGGCCCAAAGAACCCATGTGTACTGGTGGGAGGTTGGTAATAAATACAGTGAGTGGTGGTCCTCATCTGGCTGATCAAAGCTGGAAGGAAATGGAGTCGTATGCCAGTTCGATTAGGCATGTGGACTTTGAGTGTTGTAGTAATTATGACGATGGGGCCTCGGCAAAGCAATAGAGAATGATGACGGACGACGTCGTTTTCAGGAATTGTGAAGCTAATAGAGTCGAGGCCCCCACCATTGATCCATTGGTCATTTCGGCCCATATAGGTCCTACTTGGATGAAGAGAATCTTAGTCGATATCGGAAGTTCTGTCAATATACTTTTCAAGCGAGCTTACGACCAAATGAGAATGGAGGTGAAAGATCTAAAACCGTGTCAGTCACACATACATGGTTTTAATGGAAGTGCAACCATACCTGCTAGCATGGTGGAGTTACCTATTGAATTGGGTATAGGAGACCGCCGGAGAGTCCGGATGTTGCAGTTTGTGGTGTTAGACATGCATTCATCTTATAATGATTTCATGGGCCGACCGGCCCTAGCGGATTTCAGGGCAGCTATTGCCCCATGGTATTTAACTCTAAAGTTCCCCACTGATAATGGGGTTAGAGTAGTGCATGGTGATCAGGCGGCTGGATGCACCTGTTATGTTGCTGAGCTGCGGGATGCGCAGAAGAAGGAGAAAGGAAAGGGCGTAGAGGAGTCTCTATGCGTCCGTTTTTCAGAAAATTGACAGTTGACACCTGAGCCTAGGCTCGGGCGCCACAACCAGTTCCTTAGGGCCCTTGATCCCAGTGATAATAATGATGAGGAAGAAGTCAAAGATAACCAGGCTTCCTCGGTAGAGTTGACGATCGATGTTCCGATCTATGATGACGACGATTCCAGAATGGTAACGGTCGGATCTCAACTTATCCACCAGATGAGATAGGAATTGGTTGATTTTCTCCGAGCGAACCTTGATGTGTTTGCTTGGACTCATTCAGACATGTGTGGGATCTCACCAAACATCGCGAGCCATGCATTAAATATCGACCCGCGGCACGTCCCGGTGAAATAAAAAAGGTGCGGTATGGATCCAGAGAGATCTGCCGCCCTCAAGGAAGAAGTAAATAAACTCTCAAGTCGAATGGTTTGTTCGTGATGCTTTATACTCGGAGTGGCTATCGAATCAAGTGCTCGTCAGGAAATCAAACGGTAAATGGCGAACATCTGTGGACTACTCAGATTTTAACAAAGCCTGCCCCAGAGACAATTCCCCACTTCCCAAGATTGATCAACTTATGGATTCAACAGCTTGACATGAGCTCCTATCTTTCATGGACGCATACTCCGGCTACAATCAAATACCGATGCATCCGCCTAACCAGGAACATACTAGCTTCGTCATTGATCTGGGACTCTATTGCTACAAGGTGATGCCATTTGGACTCAAGAACGCCGGAGCAACTTGTCAGAGGCTTATGAACCGAATGTTTGCTAACCAGATAAGAAAGATCTTGGAGGTGTATGTAGACAATATACTCGTAAAGTCGTGACTCTCCATTAGCCATGTCAGTGATTTGGAAACGATGTTTAACATACTCCGACAGTATAGAATGAAGCTCAATCCATTGAAGTGTCATATCGGAGTCGCATCAAGAAAGTTCCTTGGATTCATCGTCAACGCTCGAGGAATTGAAGCCAACCCTGAGAAAATATGGGCGATTTGGAATCTCGAAACTCCCAGAACCATAAATTAAGTGCAAAGCCTCAACGGGAAGGTGACAGCCTTAAGAAGATTCATCTCCAAATCTACAGACAAGTGCATCCCTTTCTTCGATTTGAATAGAAAAGGAAAGTGGAATATCGAATGGACAGAGGAGTGTGAAGGCGCATTCCAAGCACTGGTTTAGCATCTGGCGACTCAACCTATTTTGTCGAAGCCGGTTGATCACGAGGGATTATACGTCTATCTGGTAGTTTCAGCAAACGCGATCAGTGCCGCATTAATTCGAGAAGAGGATCGGATCCAACGACCAGTCTATTCTATCAGCAAGAGATTGACAGGGGCAGAAAGAAACTACCAGAAGGTGGAAAAGATGGCTTATTGTCTCATCATAGCCTCGAGAAAGCTCCGTCCATATTTCTAGGCTCATCCGATCACAGTCTACACTGACCAGCCGTTACGATAGATCCTAACATGACCTGAGACGTCTAGTAGGTTGCTCAAGTGGAATATCGACTTGAGTCAATTTGATATCGCATGTACTCCAAGGTGAGCCATTCAAGGACAAGTTCGGGGGACTTCATAGCTGAATTCACCATACTGGTGGACTTTCCCGAAACCAGTGAATCTCCCAAATACATATGGAAGATATACACTGATGGTGCATCATACGATCGTTGCTCAGGCACTGGAGTGGTACTCGAAACCCTAGAAGGTCGATCTATATGCTATGCTTTGAATTTTGACTTTCGCACAAGTAACAATGAAGCCGAGTACGAAGCTCTACTCGCTGGACTTAGACTCGCTAGAGATTTGGGAGTCATTGCAGTGGAGATTTATTGTGATTCACAATTGGTCGTATGTCAGGTTCGAGGAGAGTATCAAGCCAGAGACCGGAAATTAGCCACTTACCTTACTCGGGTTCAGGAAACGTTGAATCAGTTCGACTATTATGCTATCCACTACATACCCCGAGATCAAAATCAAAAGGCCAATTCTTTAGTGAAACTGGCTAGCACTGGCGAAGCACAACAAATGGGACTCGTCCCCGTTGAGACACTTACCGCTCCGAGTATCGATCAATTAGAGATAGACCGGGTGCACGAGGCAATGCCCGAGAAGGAGTCGTGGATGACTCCATTCAGAAACTATCTTGAGCATGGAGCTTTACCCGAACGCAGGAGTGAGAAAAGATAGATTCTCCGAAAAGCTTCATGATTCATTATTCAGAGTGGAGTCCTGTACAGGAGAGGGTATTCTGCTCCTTTACTCTGGTGTATCACCCATGATGAGATCAACTGAGTGTTACATGATGTGCACGAGGGAGAGTGTGGTGACCACACTGGGGGGCAAGCCCTTGCAAAAAAGATACTCAGATATGGATATTACTGGCTAACCATGAATCGAGACGTATCGTCTTATGCCAAGAGATGCAATAAATGCCAGAAGCATGCCAGGATTCCAAGAGCCCCGCCTACCGAAATGACTCAAATGGTCAGTCCATGGCCGTTTGCCACATGGGGCATCGATATAATAGGGTCCTTATCTTTAGCCAACGGTGGTGCGAAGTATGACATCGTTGCAGTTGACTACTTCACTTAATGGGCGGAAGCCGAGCCCCTTGCTACCATCACAACGAAGAAAGTAATCAACTTTGTTGTCCACAACATCATCTGTCGCTTTGGTCTTCCATGAATGATTATCACTGACAATGGGACCCAATTCGATAGTGTCGAGTTCAAAGATTTCTATCAACGCTGCCATATCCAGAAGAAATTCTTGGCAGTAGCTCACCCTCAAGCAAATGGACGAGTCGAAGCTGTCCAAAAAGTTATCAAGTCCACTCTAAAGAAACGACTGGAGAAGGCTGGAGGCAAGTGGGTCGATGAGCTTCCCATGGCCCTATGGGCATATCGAACTACCCACAAGTCCACGACCGGCCACACTCCGTCTGCACTTTCCTACGGCTTCGAAGCCATTATTCCAGTTGAATTAGAAGTACCTTCTCACCATGTGACCTATTACGATCCAAAGACGAATGCCATCATACTTGCAGAATCTCTGGATTTAATGGATGAGAAGCGTGAAGAGGCTGATTTGAGGGCAGCTATACACCACAGTCGAGTTGCCCGTATATATAATGCTAAGGTCCAACCCAGAACCTCCGAAGTTGGCGATCTCGTACTTAAGAGAATTTATCTGGTTCCTTCGCACATGAAACTGACAAGGGAAGGACCGTATGTCATAGAGCGGAGACTTGGAGACGACACATGCAAACTATCAACTGTTTACGGTCTCACTTTACCGAGAGCGTGGAACAGCGAGAGTCTCCATCGCTATTACACATAACTGGCTTTTATTCATTTAGTATGCTTTTCCTTTGAGTGTTTTTATTCATTCTTTGAATTTGAACTTGTAATAAGGCAACTGGCTTTTTCGTACTTTCTTATTTCAGTAATAAAATACAGACTCATCAAGCTAGAGTAGCGATTCTTGAAATGCATTGTGCGATCGTCACGATGTATAAAGAGCTAAGTCCCATCCTACGGTGGGACTCATTCAAATAGGAAGTGATTGTGATCCGACCGGTCACTCGATAAGTGAAACCCCAAAATCGGGGGTAAACAACTATAAAGAAAAGAAGGATTGAAACACGACAATCCTCTAATGAACTCCAGCTCCCGGAGTGCGAGCTGGAATACAAAATCCAAATCCAAGCTTGAAGAGGGTGGATCCGTCCATCCGCGACTTTGCTTGCCAAATCAAGGTGGATGCGATCCAACCGTCCACAACCTTGATCAACTCCTTGTTCCCGGAGTATGAACGAGATCCTAATACCTAAACAGATGTGATTGACCACCCATCAACTAACTTTGGTCCCAAGAGCGCCGACTGGAGTATAAACACCAAATGGGTGTAACTGACCGTCCATTGGCTAACTCTAGTCAGAGAGCGTGGATCGAAGTATAAACGCCAAACAGGTGTGACCAACCACCCGTAAATCAACTTATGTCCCCGGAGTGTGGATATAATTCTGAATACCAAACGGGTGTGACTGACCGCTTGTAAATTAGCTCATGTCCCCGGAGCGTGGATATGATTCTAAGCGATAAGAAGGCGTGACCTACCGTCAGCATACAAGTTCAATTCCCAGAGTGTGGATGCAAGTACTAGCAGATGAGTGAGTGTGATCCGACCACTCAAACTCATTTCACTTTAACTTTGTTCCGACTTAGTTAAATTAAAATTAGCAAAGGTGGAAAATGACTACCAAATGACTACTTCAATTCTCCCAATGATTGGGGGGCATAACTCAAGTACCAACAGTTGATCAAGACAGCACAACGTTGGGACTCGACTCCACGTTTGATTGTGACCTGAAGCCATGACTTTGGAACTTAACTACCGGACTCAAGTTCAACTCAAAGACTAAAGCCTCACAAGTACATTGAATGGGAACACGAGTGATGAAATACTTAAACAAACAAACAAACACGGAGTTATGCTGAAAAACAAAAAGAAGTTTTATTTCCACTATTCTTTGAAAAGATATGTACAAAAATCTATTCGAAGAATTCATATAAGGAGGTGCCAAACCCGCATCTATATATGGCCTACGAAAGCAAAAGGAAATCCTATTCTAAGCTGTCTACAAAAGAAGAAGCAAAAGTACAAGTCTACGCCTTTGGTTTTTTATCCTTCTTGCTCTTCTTCGGCGTAGACCCGCTACTGCCGCTCAAATGTCTCTTCGAGCCTTTACCTCCCCTGCCTGCTCTAGCTGGCTTGTCTCCGGCCGGGGGAATTGAAGTCGTCTCCTCTTCGGAACTCACAGGGACCGGAATGTCCACTGTGTGCGGGGCTGGAGGAATGGTGGCACACTCGATGTTAGAAGAAGGAGGAGTGCCCGTATCAATGATTGTGCCACCAGGAGAAACAATAAGTATATGGACCGGACCGGGACCCGCCATGCCACCGACACTACGAGCCTGCGTGGCTTGCTCCAGCTCAACCTTGATCACCTTCATTATCCGATCAGCCCATTCCGCACAGATGCTCATTAGAATACTGCTGGTCGGGCCAAAGGAGCCCGTAATAATCACATCTTCGTCTATGCTGAAGGGCATTTCAATGTTCAGGTCACTTTGATGGCTGAGGAGTGCTTCCATCATTTGTACATCAAGTACGCAGATGCTTTCGTGCATCCCCCTAGCCAATGTAGCAACCGTTGTAGTTGTAGCCTCCATTATTATAGCCTCCTGCTCGTGATGCATTTCTTGAGTTGCAGGAGGATCGATTGATGCAGAATCTAGAGCTGAATAAAGATAGGAGAAAATATTAGTAACATCTTCTATCAGTGCTCCTACATTTGGATGAATGGGAGAAGTTTCCAGAATACATTCCTCAAGTAGACTCACGTGCTGGGCTGATGTGCCTTCAGAGCCGTGTTCATGTATCGGAGAAAGATGCGGCCTATCAGGGTCATATTCTGGAACAACTAGAGGATCGATAGTAGAAGTAGGCTCAGATTGAGATAATGGGATCTCTTCGGAACCTACCTCATGGTGTTCAATTCCGGATCCTTCTCCAGCGTTAGGATACTTGGCAACTAACTTTTCTTTTTCAAGAGCGACGATTGTATCATGGAGGACTTTCGGTTCATCTCCGACAAGTATTTGAGCTTCCAGTTCGAACTCATCAACAATCGTAGTGTTGCGGATCACCTTCTCGTCCTCTACCAAACAACTCCAGGCCTTGTATAGTTGGAAGGATAATCTTCGTCAAGCCAATTTAAATTCCGGTTTCTTAAGACGTTGGCATTGTACGTGACCAGGAGATCTTCAAATTCATTCTCCATCTTGGCTTCCGTCGCTTTGATTTCATTCTCAATGCTGGCCTCGGCTTCCTGATCCTTTAAATTTGTCGCATCCCTCTCATCCTTAAGTACTACCGCCTGTTCACATGCTTCCTGGGCGGCTTTGTTAGCCTCTTCTTTTTCCCTGATGGCCTCAACGAGTTTTTCCCTTAACTCATTGACCTCTTTCAGTGCCGTGTATCTCTCTTCCATAAAAATTGTATTCCGGTGGCCTATCTCCTCCACTAAGTCCATATGAGTTTATCTTATGTTTTCCATGGACCGTCTAGCCTCTTCGGCTCTCTTATCGGCCTCTATCTCAGATTTTCTTGAAGATTCAGCTTCGTTATTAAGCACTTCTATTATTTGCCTTTCTGAGCAAGGTTGTCCTTCATTTTCTCAATTATTTTGGCCCGCTCGAAAGCTACCACCGAAGCCTTTTCTGCAGTTTTAACCCACTCCCTGTATTGGCTGTAAACATCATGCACATAATCCTGTACCATTTTTTCTGCATATCATTAGGAATTCTTTTCAAGTTTGAGGGAAAGTGGAAGCCATCAAAGAAAATGTTTTGGAAGTATTTCTTTAGCTTAGCAAATCAGATGGTTCCCTCCCTGTGGGTTCTATAACGGCTTGTTTTATGATGGCGAGAACTTCTGCCTCAGTCCTACGGTGTTGATTGCCAGATTTTGATGTATGAGGAGGCACTATTTGGTGTGCGGTTTCAGAAGATTGCCTGCCAGAGCCGGATGGTTTTGAGGGACTTTTAGGTAGTGGAGATCGCAACCGAGAGCAGCGCCTACTTTGAAGTGACCTTTCCCTCTCCCTATCGTAGCGTTCACGCTCTTGGCTGGAGTAATGGCCGCGATTATAGTCTCCTTCAGTTTCACGCCTATGAGATTCAGAGTAAGAGCTGGAAGAATGGCATTTAGAATGAAGATTGCAAAGCATAGACCCCTGCCTTACCATCGTGTCTGTAAAATGAAAAGAGAAGCATAATTAGTTATCTCCTAAGACTAGAAAACATGTGATTAGAAGTGTATGGTGCCGTGAAGTGTGTGTATGCATGTGCAAACCCCCCAACCAACCGATTATGGTGACCTTGCTCGTAGGAGTTGGCTCCCCTATATTTAAAGCACTTAAGCTTGCGTTAGTTTGTGATGGGGAGTGGAGCCCCTCTAATCCAAGACTTGAAATGAAGCTATGTCATCTAGAATAGGGACATCCACCAATCCTCTCAAAGAGCCTTCCATTTGCAGAGAAGAAATCTCCAGACCTGAAGCAGTCGCAGTAGGCAAAGATACTACAACAGTCTTACGCCTCTAGGATTTGTGGGTGAGAGTCTTACCTTTTGTTTTTGATTCTTATAACCCAAGACTCCACGGAGGCACAACTGTGGGCTCATGCCTAGCTGGCATGCTCTCTTCATCGCCCTGTTCAATGATTACGACCCCATGAGCACTCTGAACTCCCCGACTGGGGTCACAATAGGAGCATTTCTTCCTCCCTGCCTTACCAGAGCCACCCTGGGGACTCCTATTAGCCCAATGCTTTGGTCTCTCTTTATAAACCCCATGGCAATCAAGTTTTCATCAATAAGAACTTCATCAATTTCTCTAAGCTCAATTGGCACCGATTGGAGAGTCCTTACTATCTCCTTGAATTGTGATCCTTCGGGCCATGGAATCAAAGCTATTAAAGAAACACAGTGTTAGACTCAACATCAACTTATAATATACGGTTAATCGACGAAGAAGTTGGAACACTTAGGTCTAACTAGCCACGGTCTGGCAAATCCTGGTGGACATCTAACAAAGAACCATTCGGTCTTGAAGTAGCTCAATTTACTCCAAGCGCCTGCCACTAATTGGAAGTTTCTAACCGATTCTAAAAAGGCGAATGAAGAATTATCCCTGCAACTTTTTACGTTGAATAAGTATCTGATTTCGTCGACGGTCGGGGGTTGAAAAAGATGCTCCTTGAAAATGATGTATAAGCTATTGAGAAGTGCATATCTCTTCGAATGCAGTTGGGAAGGTGCAATCCTCAAAAAGAACAACACAACCCTAATAAATTGGTTGAATGGGGCAACGCTCCGGCTACGCACATAAATCTATTGCAAGAAGTAAACTCTTCCGGGGGATTGTGCGCTCTGTCTTCCGGCCCCAGTAGTAAAATGTCTTCTAGAGACAGACCATGCCTAAGGCATATTCTGCCTAGCATATCTTCGGAGATTTTGGAACGGATCGAGTCCAACGGATTCAAAATTAATGATGCACCCGACAATTCATCCGGAGCAGGACTTGCTATATCTGCCACGATGTCTGGCACTTCGATTCTAGGGAGTGGAGGACTCTGAATTTCCTACAACTCGAATCTTACGGGATCCATAGCTATTGAACTCAGTAAAAACTATGGTTAGATGGAAAGAAACCTGTGTTCCCCCCAGTGTAAAGTGAGTGATCGTGTTGTGTAGTGAAGTGCTACATAATACTTTGAATTTCTACAAGTTTGAAAGATGGTAAAACGACAAGACTTTGAGATTCGACTGGAATGACCATCATCGCTGACCGTCTCAACTGTGCCATCCTAACTTCGAAGAACGATCCATGTTAAAGTTTTTTATGTTTGTCACATTACAGTTCCATCGGCAAGCTTCGAAGGATAGTCAAATATGCAGTTTGATGGTCAAGTCCAATTATGCAAGGCTGAAGCTCATCGTAGTCAAGTGTTCGAATATGAAAAAGGCTATGTTTCGTATCCATCATGGTTCGAATAGGATCGTTCCCCCGAAGTCTGATTTCGTATCGATCGATTTCTCTGATCGATAATTCCTTTGTATTAATACGTTGCGTATCGATCGCGCTTTTTGTATCGATCGCCCAACAGCTGCTTTGTATTGCTCCAAGACGAACAGGTTTTGTATCCATCAAATTGAATCGATACCGACTCTCACGATTTCCAGATCGATACGAAGCAACTTCCACCGCTTCCTATCGATACGAGTTTGAAGCAAAAAATTAGAAATCGGTGGCTTCTTCGTCTCCCTCCGAGTGCTATCTTCCTCCTTCTCCTCTGAGCAACCATTGGAGCACATCCTCGACCTTTCCTTAACCAAGCTCCGACACCAACAGCGCTGGAGTTGACCATCGCCAATGAAGGAACGACGTCGAACTCGATTCTTGTTAATTCAAACAAGGGTCTACTAATCATTTTCCTAGATCAAAGGAGTTGGATTGAGAGTTAATGGGTTAATTGTTTGGAGATGAAGGTTAAGACAGTTCTTTTTCTCCTTTCAAATCAAGACGAAGCGAAGGTAAAAACAAAGGTAAGTGGAAATTTGTCTAAGTACAAGAGGTATTTATATGGGTTCGTATCCAGGAGAGGGGCGTTTCGTATCCCAGTTGCTATACCGAGAGAATCGATCACTTTCATCAATACGAAGGCACAACTTCGTATCCATCAATACAAGGTAGTCCAGGGCTTACTAGTTGGTATCCATTGGCACTTCGTATCCATCATCGCTTCGTATCCAATGATGCACATCGATTCGAAGACCACTAGTCCGTATCCATCGATACAAAGATCACAACTTGGTTATGTCTTTTCCATTCAACTCCATCAATACGAGATAGAACCTTCATATCCATCAATTCAAGAACCCACATGTTATATTAATCGATACGCAGAATGCCATCCTTAATCTATTTCGTATCTATAGCCATCGATACGAAACCTACATCAAACAACTCAGATCGATCCAAGAGAGGACCGATACGAGGGAGTGAATTAAAGCAACCATCAATCGTTGTTACAACTCGAATTTCACATCAATCCAGGAGAGGATCGATACGAAACTTGATCCAAACAAGAGCAAAGAAACTTGGCAACGACCCGTGAACGTGCAAGCATGAACGGGAGTCAGGTTTTCAAAATTAACAGGAATTGAATGCTTAGCTGGTGACAACCAAAACAATGAACAACAAATTGCTAGCACTCAACCTTCAGTTACAACAAAACACTGCATGATCATTGGCAGTCTACAATTCACATTTATATTACTGGAAATTAATCAAAGTTTACATCTGTTGATGAAAAGACAACAACGGTTCAGCGAATTGGATAGAACTATTTCAGAATAAAGAATGCAGCTTTTCAAAGCACGTCATGTTTACACAGGACGTACTTTGGGGGGTGGGGGAAATGTTATCCTTCCTTTTGGCAAGGCCGTGACACCTAGGATTTGACTAGAGATTGAAGATAATCCGTCCCGAAGATCGGTTATCTACAGGTTCACGATGGATATAGGCAAATTTTGTCCGAGTCTGGATTGAGCTATAAATAACATGATATGACTAACAAAGCTATAAAAGACAACATTCCAAATTTTAGGTCAATCGAAGTTCGTATGCTCAAGTTATGGATCGATCAAGGTTCATGTGGAAGATATTAGTTCATATCCATCAACTTCGTATCCATCACCCTACATCTACCTCCTTTGTATCCATCAAGCAATAACATCAATCCAAGTTCATCTATTCAACAGTTTCCCCTTTTTGTATCGATCTCGCCTCTACACATTTCATATCGATCAGTCATCTGATCGATGCGAGGACTACGACCGGGCATCGATACGAAGGCAACATACAACCATCGATAGGAAACCTCATGCCAGCATCGATACGAAGGGAACAAGCTCGGATCGATATGCATGAAGTAGTCTAACCAGAAGAAACGGTCTACAAGCATGAAATATCGATCTCCACAAAATACTCAAGCCACGTCATCGATACAAAGCCTATCGATACGAATCGATCAGCCTATTTGCAAAACTCAATCTTGGATCGATCATAAATCAAAAACTACAAGTCCAAATGCTATGAAATTTTCACAGAAGCTTGAATATCAACTGAAGAACCACCATGATCGATGGCAGCTAAAATGGAGCCAATCTTGATCGATACGAAATGCACTTGTATCGATCCTGATCGATCCCAAACGACCCAAGATCTATTTGGTGGGCCCATCCACGTGTGAGAAGAGGTATTTCGAGGTTAGAGGGAGATATTTCCAGACCTACTCCTATAAATAACACCCCTATGCCTACAGAAAAAGGACTTTTGAAGCTCCTACGCCGTTACTCCGCTGCAACTCCATTGTAACTTGAGAGCTAGTGATTTGTATTGTTGTAACCAGGTATCAATCATTAATAAACAACAAACTATTCAAAGTGGACGTAGGCTACAATGCCGAACCACTATAAACTCTTGTCTCTTTCTATTTTGCTTGCATTAATTGATGTGATTGTTAGATTAGTCTCTTTTTCCATTTAATTTCTTCATTCTAATCTCTTAAATTACATCCGAAGAGTGTTGTGCCCAATTTTGGTACAAACAGATATAAACATGGTTTAATGTTTACGTATGTAGATAATAGAAATTAAGTCTACCATCTATATACCGAGCATTCACAAACACTCATATATTAAAATATAGTTGAAAAATGATTTTTATTAATTCTAAATATATTTTGAAGTAGAACACTTCGAATATATATTTATTATTATAAAATATATATTTTCGACAATATAATTTATTTAAACAAAACGTCGACAATAAATTTTACTAATAAATATATTACAAATTCATATATGTTAATCTTAATTTAAAAAAAATTGTTGAAAGTAATGAACTTAGATGAAATATATAGATCAATTTTAAGTATGATATTAAGGTATTTTATAGTTCAAAGTTATTGTAGTTATAAATAATTATTTAAAATTATCAAAATTATGTTCTGTGTTTAAGAAAATTGTTTTAGATATTTAAGAACAATATATATACCGCATAAACAATATATATATATAATCATTATACTAAACTGAATAAAAAAATTGGTTAATTATTGAATTTTATTTTAAATTACAGCAAGGCAATAATATATGTATGTATGTATGTATGTATGTATGTATGTGTATGTATGTATGTGTGTAAAAATGGTGATAATGAGGATACCTACATACACAAACAAACACACACACACACACACACATATACACACACCCGCGCGCGCACACACACACATACATTTAAGTTAGACTGCTACATCAATGAGTATGCAGCATGATTAACACACCACAATCTGAATAATCTTTTATATCTCCTAAATCTCTACCTGAAGTTGCAACATTCATCGTACAACCCCTTGGATTTGAGTTATTTGTATTTGTGTTTATGGAAAAGAAGAACTCGGCTATGGGGACAAGATGTATGCGCCTAGGTAGTGGAAGAAAGTAACCCAAAAAATGAATGAATTGCTTTACATTTATAGAGGTATATAAGGAGATATTTGAACAAATATTTACACTTATCTCCCATCCACTCATACCAATTCAAACCTTACTCCGTTCCTAAGTATGGTCAGCCTCGACTGATGATGTGGCAATGCACATCATTTTGCAATTATTTAATTTATATCTAACCATTTAAATACCAATCGATTTCATATATCAATACACATATACATAACATTTACATATACACATGAAATTAATAAAAGCACCTAGAATATTTCCTCTCTTACTATAAGCTCTATAAATACTAAATACACTTGTAATCAGTATTTCTCTAAATATTAATTAATTTATAAATATTATAAACTGATTAACTCGGGTGGTATTCCAGAGATTGAATATATTTGGTTTAACCATTGTTTCTTTACTTTTTTTGCACCATTGTATCTTCATTTTTCATTTTTTAACTAAAATATTAGTAAACGATCTAGTGTTAATATCGTCCCTTTTCACACTATCGAGGATGTCATTCTAGATAACACATCTTCACTAGGAATTAAAACAAAATTTTATTTGATACAGTGATTAATTACTGACGATTATAATTATTTGCAAATATAATCACACAAAATTTAGTTTAAGGATTTACTTAATTATACTTGTAATTAGTTACATAACCAAATATATTACAATATAACACTACAGTAAAAAAATACCTTTTTACAGCATTTTTGCTTACAACGTTTCTACAAAAGTCATTGTAAAATATCCTTTTTATAATGTTTTTAAACAAAAGGTTTGTAACGGCGCGTAATTTTCGATAATTAAAAATATTAAATTAAATAAGATTTTGAAATTTAATATTATAAGAAATAAAATATATGATTTATTGATGTGGAAAATAATTTGGTAATGATTTAATAACATTGTCTGAATGTTATTAACAACTATTTTTATGTAATTTCAATCAATTGAAATAATTGTAAAGTTAATTTGGTTATAATTATAAATAAGGAATTAAAATTGGGAATTAATGGAATTAAGGAAATTGAGATATTTTAATTAATATGGTAAAAATGATAATTGTAGAATATGAATGTAATAAAATGTAAACTAATGTTAATTATATCCAAATGATATTTCAAGATTTAATAATAAAAGTGAGAATAAAAAATATAAGAATTTGTTTGAAATTAAAATATAATTAACTGGGGTTTTATTTCAATCGCTATTGAAACATTGAAACTAATGTAATATTTAAATATTGAATTTGACATGGAAAATTTATTTTAAAAGATTATAAATTTATATGTAATCTAGAATGATGAAATTGTTAATTATTAAATTTGAATATAAAAGTGATTAAATTAATTTAATAATAATTTATTTAATTAACTGGAAATTAGCCATTTTGGCCACTGTCTTGGATTCCGATGAAACCAGTTTCATCGGATCCATAACAGTGGATTATTGTAGGATTTCAAGTTTCGTAGCGATCAGACTTGTCGTTTGATCGTGTGGGCTCGAAATGCGTAGAAATCAATTATAAGAAATTAAGTGAATATAATCTAATTTTTAAAGCTAACTTCTGTATATAATGGAATTAGGGTTTGAAACTAGTTCCATTGAGATTAAAAATATCGAAAACATGTATTTTGATATATTGGATGACCCATTTTCGTTTTGGAAATGAAACGGGCTTTTCGGGTCGTCGTTATCGTGTGACCCAATTCGATTTGTCCATTCATTCTTATCTATCTTTGTCCATATAAATAGATTTCTTTTCTAAAACCCCAGGAGCCTTTTCTTATTTCTATACGTATTATTATCTGTTCCATTCCTTCCTCCTCAATGGCAGAAACCTAAGTCCCAAATCCAAATTTCAAATCAAAATCAATTCCAAAATTTAAACTCCTCAGACCATAACAAATTCTATATCGTTGGAAAGCTCTCGATGAGCACAATCGAATGCAGCAATTTGTTTCTCGATTTGGTGCATCGTTTGGCTAGAAGTTAGCAAAGAAGTTTCAACCATCCGTTGTTAGCGTTTGCTTTTCGACAGCGGATCATCTTCCAATTGACGATCAGGAGGCGCCGTTGCGTAGAGGGAGTTGAGGGGAGTTCATCTGTATGGTTCGCTCGTGCTATTGGGGCACGAGATTGGTAGAATATTCGAACAAAGCTTGCGGCGGCGTGGGCCAATTTCGTGCTTATGGATGTTATATTGATAGTTACATAACCAATTATAAGGTATTGGCCAATTTCGTTGATCGTTTCGAAGAGATCGTGATCAGATTTAATTATCCGAAAACCACTTCGATCCGATTTGAGCGTTACGAATGGATATCATGAAGATGGTGAAGACGGTGATTCTGTTTGTCCAGACCCAGGACAACTTGTATGGACGAATTCTATCTGAAAATCGTCATTGGAGGACGATGAGCATTCTAAGTGAAATTGTTCTTAAAAGGTAATCGTAGCCTCAAGCCTCATCAACCGGAATGATTGAAAATCATGGGAGATGCAGCAAGGCTAAGTGGGTCGCACCCAATTAAGGTATGTTATCACCCTTCTAGATACCCTCAGATATATTATAAATTATGGATACGATGGTGTATTGAAAAAGAGCTCTCGATAAGGGTAGGAACACCCGGGGTGGTAACATATTCGGTACTATCCAGGTTAAAGGTAGAACCATTCTTGTGTTGTAGGGGATCCCGGTGAGGTCCTCGGTACATTTTTCTAGACGTGTACTGTGATAGGTGGTACCTTAGTGCCTAGTCATTATATGGAATTTAATATCCACTACGAGCCTGTGCGGTTTTGATTGTGCCCAACTATGCTGAAATGTGAGATGCAAGCATTTCAGCTATTTTCTAGTTTATTTTCTGTAGACACTATTATAATATCAGATGACTTTGATATAAAATGTTTTGGTTATTATAAGGGGAAAACCCATCGTGTTTATGTGTGACGTGGTCTTACGAGATACCTTTTTTTTCAAAGGATTTTGATAACTTTAATAATTCAAATTGAGTGTGTTTTTTCAGCTGGTTTTCCAAACTGACTCGAGTGTTATTTTATTACAGTTTTGGGTCAGACCGAGTATTACAGATTCAGGTTAGGATGCTATGGAGCTTTGGAGATGAGCTGGATGACAAAGACATATTACACGTACTTGATTACATTCCGCTGTGTATTGTAGGCTGTATATTCAGCATGTGTGAGGACAAGTTATTATAACTGTCCAATATTGAGTTGTTGATTTGTTGTACTATGATGATGGTATGTATAAATAATAGTTATAGCTCTTTGTATAAAGACATGTTATTATTTATTATATATTGTTTCGCTGCGATTGTGAGATTCTGTATTGTTGTTTTTGTTTCTTCTTCTGTCTTTCTTTTTCTTTCCCCCTAATAATCGGGTTTTCCGGCATTCGATTTCTCGGCATGAGATATAGTGGACGTATTGGTGTCGATTTTCGAGGGTCAAAAATCATGTTTGTTACAATTGGTATCAGAGCTGAAGGTTAAGCGAGAACCTTGGCTTTGATGGGGTAACCCATTAGAGATAGGGTCAGTAGTACTCTAGAATGAGTTTGAGTGTATTAATAGTTATGAGCGCGTATTTGTTAGTGATATAAAAATGTTTTATATTGTGTTGGTTGATTTGTCAAGTGGCTTATGGATTCTGGTCAATACGAGTAATTAACGTTATTGATAGGGATCTCTAAATACTTGAACAGAATAATTCGACATGGTATTGTTTTGAAATGGGGTAAATGAAATAATTTTACCTAGATTATTTTTATATATAAAAGAAATAATTTTTCATAAGTTATTATAGTTGAATATGGTGTGCTTGGTTGTTAGGAAATGATAAATTAAACTATTATCATTTGTTGTTGTGGTGATTGAATAAGAGTTGATATTATAGTCAACAGTTAAGAAATAATTTCATATAACAAAATAGAATTATGTAAATGTGATTTTGTAAATGTGATTTATAATTTGAAATGAAATGAAATTCTAGAGGAATATTCAAATATGATTTGTTAAAAGGGTTTGAAGGCTGGGAATTTGGGAGTTTAATTCCCATTGGTTTTGAAATGTTTTTCAAAGTCATCGAAATAAATAGTGATATTATTTGGAGAATATTTTTGAATTGGAAATATTTAAAAGGAATTTTAAAGGAATAAAGGCACTGAACTCACTTCGGTCGCTAGAAAATAATTTCAATGATGACTACAGCATCATCGGTGTTCATTTTCTAGTTTCCAAGAGAGGAATGGCTACCATTGACGTTTTTGTTTTGGTAAAACTAATTTGACTTTGAAATTCAAAAGAATGATTTGATATACTAAGGGATTTGGTGTATATATATATATATATGATTTCAAAAATGATTTTGAAATATTTAAGAACATGTGTTTAAACTCTGGGGTTTTCATGTTTATTGGAAATATGAGAAAATAAGTTAGATTACTGATAAAATTTGAAGATTTGCAAGTTATAACAATGCTTTAAGATTGTTGAATAAGAATATAAGGAAAGTAGATTTGAAGTTTAACTGTGGAATGAAATCTAACTTGAATTAAGTTAAATAAAGTGAATTTTGAAAATTTAGCCTAAATAGGCTAAATGAAATAATTATTGGAAATGGAATTTATTGAGATTAGGGATAAATGAATAAATGAGCTAATTAAATCGATTAGTTATTTGGATATGGTTTGGAATGTTGATTGATAAAATCAAATGTGAAATTGAAAATTTGAAATTGAATTTGATTAAAATCGGTAAGGAATTGAGTTGTGAAGTGGTAATAACCATAAGAAGTTTGTATAAAATGTTTATAATAGACTTAAGAAAATTTGATGGTGAAATTCTTAAGTGAAATCGGTATTAAAAGGATACACTAAGTGAATGTGAATTAGAAGTGTGAATGATAATTGTGAATAAGTGAATATAAATGAAATGAATGTGAATAAGAGAAACTGGGATAGCTAAGAATCAATGGAAATAAATACGTAAGTCGTACGTATATTATTTTATTCACATGATGATTTGATCCAGATTCGAGCACAGAATTTCGAGATAATTTATATCGATCCGAATTAGGATTTTTCACTCGATTTTCGACGGTGAACCCTAGATATGGATTTTCGATTGATTCTGGAATTCTCTATCATAGTATACATCTATGCAAGGAGGATGACGGTTTTTGATCAAGAAACCAGATCTGAGTCCGTACTAGAGAGTCGTGTGAACGATACTAGTTCGAAAGTGAAATTGTGTGATCGCGTGAGCGATTAGATTTGATATTGCGTACAGATGGTATATGTACATCATACGGTTTTGGTAAAAGAAATATTGGAAATTGAAATTACAAAAGGATATAATTTTGTATATATGATTGGATATTATGAGTAAGTAAGGTGCAGGTATTTAAAAGCAAAAGCTAAATTGATGCCTTTGGTTTCATAAGAAAAATTGGATTGCCGACAAACAGGTACATGTTTAAATTATTGTTTGAAATTAATGATTTTATGATTGAGCCACTTGGATTTTGTTTTCTTTTGATGATTTGGGCCCATAGTGGTGATTTATAGTTGTTCAAATCTAGCCGCGTAAAGGAGACGCTGGCGAAATTTAAGGAGTTCGAAAATTTTGAGAAAATTTTTAATAACAAAATTTTGATTTTGGATTATAAGTAAATAATATTATTTGGAATCTATGGATGAATTTGGAGATTAGTAAAAGTGATAACGTGTTTTCAATAAATTGATTTGGGAATTTGTTTCAACTAATTGGTTTTGGGAAGGTTAATAGGTTTTGGACCATTTTTCTTACCTTGGAAATTTTGGGGACGAAATTCTTTTAAGGGAGGAGGGATGTAACGATCCATAATTTTGGTTATTTGAAATTGGAATATTTAATTGATTTTAAATATTTAAAAGTAAAATTTTAACTTGAATTTCAAATATAATGATTTATTGGATAATTTAATAATTGGAATTTACTCAAATAATAAAATCTTGAGTTTTAAGCTTGATAAAAATGATTTAAAGGCTTATTTAATTTATATTAATAAGAATGAAGATAATAAAAATTTTAAATTTGATTTAAAAGCGATTTGCTCGATTTAAAAAAAATAACCTATTTAAATTAACATATAAAAATAGCCTTCCGGGACACAGTCTCGGAATTTGACGAAACCAGTTCCATTTGATCCGTAATAGTGTATTATTTTCGGATTTCAAATTTCATAGTGTTTGGATTTACTGTTTGGTCGTACGATCTGGAAACGCCTAGAAATAATTTAATTGAATTTAATTTAACAAGTCGATTTAAAAAGGTATCTTCTCCATACGATCGAATTAGGCCTCGAGACTTGTTCCATTGGGTTCGGAATAGCGGTAAAACATTATAAATGCCTGACGGCACGCCTTAAGAGGAGATCAGAATTGCATAGTAGGGAATTCAAGATATTTTGAAAAATAAAAGTATAGGTAAAATCAAATCAAAGCCACCCTAGTTTAGGTATGGCCGACCTACGATGTACATATAGTCACCCTCAATCAGTTAAATCGCGTGTTACGTTTCTCTTTCTCCAGAAGTAAATAGAGAACAAAGAAAAATATATATAATCATAATCCAAATCGTGTTTTCTTTTTCTCCTTCTCCTTTTCATCTTGAAATCGAATCCTCTTTTATAAAAAAAGAAAGAAAACCAAATTCAAAATTAGTTCATCTTCATGAAATCTCATTCAGCATCAATTAAAAAAAAGAAATAAAGCATGATCGAACAAAATCGCGACACTGGGCAGAGCGGCAGCACGAAGAGGAGAGGGGGAAATCAATCGCGATTTGTGGAACTCGAGTGCGGCGACACTAGAGAAGGCGATTTCGTTTGAATTCATTTGGGTTGTGGGCTCGTGCTAGCAGCGTTCGAAGTAGAGGACGATGCGTCAAGGTGGGTGGGTCGTTCGTGGGTACAGAGTGGATGGGTCGCGAGTGGAGGCTGATGATGGGGAATGCGGGCGATGTCGAGGCTGTATGGCAATTTCCAATCACGTAGTGAAGCAGCGGGCGTTAGCAAGTGGTAGTAGGCATTGGTTTTGGTCGCGGTGGTGCAGGGAATTGACGCGCTGTGGATTGATGAGGCACATGCGGTCGTGAAGGTAAAGGTAGATTACTGTAGCTAATTTAATTTCATGGTTAGTTTATTAAAATTAGAATTGAAATTTAATTAGCCAATGGAATTTAATTAAAATTGAATACGAGATACAAAATCATGAAAACAAGTCGATTGGGTTCGTAGCTGTGAAATCTACGCAACAAGATTGGTTTGGCAAATTAAAAATCAAAGTGAGAAATTCTCACTCATTTGGATTACCGAATTTAATTTCAAATAGTTGAAATTAATTATTTGAATGTTGGTTTAATTTATTAATTATTATCTGTTGGATGTTAAATATATATAGTAGTATATATATTAGTAGTTGGATTGATATTCCCGCCTATTGGAGCAGATGAGACCCTATGCGCCCCGCATAATAGTGGACGACCCTATATTACCGCGATATCCCGTCTCGAAGCAAGATTGGTATATTTTTTTATGTTGAATTAACATCTGTGGATGTAGAGAAACAGGTTGGAGGGATCCAACTGGATTCCTCAAAAATTTTGAATTTAATTTAATATGTTTGAATAATCTGTGATAGATTATAGTGTGATTTTAATTTATTGGATGCTATGGTAGCACTGGCCTAGTTTTGGTATTTTAAAATACTATAAATATATGTTTTGAATTTGAAAAGAAATTGGGAAATAAATATAAAATTGGTTATACTGGGTCATAAATAAGATTTTTAAATTACGAAATGGAAGTAGAATTGAGATTTGGTTGGTTTTGGAATATAGTTTGAGTTATTAAAGAAATTGATTTATAAATGGAATTTAATTTAGAAATCAATTTATAATGGATTTAAGTGATGTGAAACCGTTGTAAACTGGAAATGAGACTATGGGATTTATAAACATTGTTTATAAATAAAGTGAAATGATTATTATTTGATAAATTGAAGATATAAGTTCAAGGTAGGAATTTATAATGAGATGGCTAAATCGGTTTAAAAAGAAATGGTAGATTTTATTTTTGGAAAATGTGAAAAAGGGATTTATGAAATAGGGGACGTAAATCGATTGGTGATAAATTGAGAGAGATTTATAAATATTAGATTGGTTATATTGAAATTGAAAATATATTTTTATCGAGAAGTTGAGTTGATTTAAAAAGAGGATTTTTAAATTATTCAACTAGGTAATTTTAAAATGTTTTAAGCATAAAAATATTCCAAATGAATTATAAGATTATAAATAAGTCTTGTAAATCGATTAGAATTTTATTAATAAATCAGAATTAATTATTATTTCAAAGTAATGTAATTATTTTAATTGTTTAAAAGTATATTTAATTATTAAATAAAGTTTTCCGAAAGTAATGGTATACTTTCTTGATGGAAATCGGACGCAGAGATTGCCTGCAGTTAAGTTTGGATTTCACTGGGATAAAGACGTAATCATTAAGCTGTTAATCCATGGTTGATACCGCATGGTGCTTTCCATATTTATTTTAAAAAGTTTTCAAATATTTTTGAAGGGAATGGTTTATGAATATACT
Organism: Allium fistulosum; assembly: GCA_030737815.1. Classification (NCBI taxonomy): domain Eukaryota; kingdom Viridiplantae; phylum Streptophyta; class Magnoliopsida; order Asparagales; family Amaryllidaceae; genus Allium; species Allium fistulosum. Next base: position 267,320,677 of record CM060904.1, on the reverse strand, counting down.
TATTTCGGTGAGATAAGTATATACTTTTGAATAAAGAGATTTAACTAAGGAACCCCGAAACTTATAGAGTTCGTTATAAACGAGTTAAGGAATTTACAATATAAATTGTGAAGGGTTTTGAGAAAAGAGAAATAAATGGAACTTTCCTAACTGTTGGGAAGTAAGGAGTTTAGAAAAAATATATTTTTTAAATATTTTTCTAAGTGTTGAAATAAGAGATGGTTTGAAATATTCTGATATGGATATAAGTATTTGAGTTGTCTCAAATATTGAAAATTTGGAAGGGATTTGAATATATCTTATAAAGATATTTTAAAAATAAATTGTGGAAAATTATAATATGGTCCTAGTGACTGCTTATGGATGTTATATTAATAGTTAAATAACCAACTATCAGGTATCGGCCAATTTCGTTGATCGTTTCGAAGAGATCGAGATCGAATTTAATTATCCGAAAACCACTTCGATCCAATTTGAGCGTTACGAATGGATATCGTGAAGATGGTGATTCGGTTTATCCAGACCCAGGACAACTTGTATGGACAAATGCTATCAGAACATCGTCATTGGAGGACGATGAGCATTATAAGTGAAATTGTTCTTGAAAGGTAATTGTAGCCTCAAGCCTCATCAACCGAAATGACTGAAAATCAGGGGAAATGTAGCAAGGCTAAGTGGGTTGCACCCAATTAGGGTATGTTATCACCCTTCTAGATACCCTCGAATATATTATAAATTATGGATACGGTGGTGCATGGAAAAATAGCTCTCGATAAGGGTGGTAACATATTCGGTACTATTTAGGTTAGGGGTAGAACCGGTCTTGTATTGTAGGGGATCCCGGTGAGGTCCTCGGTACATTTTTCTAGACGTGTACTGCGATAGGTGGTACCCCGATGACTAGTCATTGTATGGAATCCAATATCCACTACGAGCCTGTACGGTTTTGGTTGTGCCCAACTATGCTGAAATGTGAGATGCAAGCATTTCAACTATTTTCTAGTTTATTTTCTGTAGACGCTATTATAATATCAAATGACTTTGATATAAAATGTTTTGGTTATCCTAAGGGAAAAATCCATCGTGTTTATGTGTGACGTGGTCTTACGAGATACCTTTGTTTTTCAAAGGATTTTGATAACTTTAATAATTCAAATTGAGTGTGTTTTCTCACGCTGGTTTTCCAAACTGACTCGGGTGTTATTTTATTATAATGCTCGGGTCAGACCGAGTATTACAGTTTTAGGTTAGGATGCTATGGAGCTTAGGAGATGAGCTGGATGATGAAGACGTATTACACGTACTTGATTACATCCTGCTATGTATTGTAGGCTGTATATTCAACACATGTGAGGACAAGTTATTATAACTGTCGAGTATTGAGTTATTGATTTGTTGTACTGTGATGATGGTATGTATAAATAACAGTTATAGCTCTTTGTATAAAGACATGTTATTATTTGTTATATATTGTTCCGTCGCGATTGGGAGATTCTGTATTGTTGTTTCTGTTTCTTCTCCTATCTTTTTTTTCTTTCTCTCTAACAATCGGGTTTTCCGGCATTCGATTTCTCGGCATGAGATACAGTGGATATATTGGTGTCAATTTTCGAGGGTTGAAAATCTCATTTGTTATAATATACATGTATATAACCAAACTAATTTGTGTCAATATTGCTTGCATATAAGAATCGTCAACTTACTAACAATATAATATACATGCACATATGTGATAAAAAGTTATATTAATAATTATTGTGAGAAATGCGGATTACGGATCTTAAGGCTATTATAAACACTAGAGGGGGGGTGAATAGTGTTTTAAGGAATTACTAATTCTTTTTGAGTTTATATTAATTTGAACACAAATGTATGCAATATTCAGACACAGATATGATCACAGATTCAAACACAGATGCAAATATAAAGTAAAAGCAGTAAAGGAAAGAACACACCGGATTTTATACTGGTTCGGAGTTACCCTACATCCAGTCCCGCACACAAGTACGAATTTCCTTTCAAAAACAATCTTTACAATTACAATCCTCGATTTCAAGGCCACGAGGTACACCACTCCAGATTCACAATCCTCTGAGTAGAGATACTTGATTTCCCGGGCAACAAGTTCACCCAATTGATTTCCTAGGCTACAATCACACATTTTCTCACTTGATTGATTTCCAAGGCTACAATCACACCTTTTCTCGCTAGATTGATTACAAAGAAGCCTATAACTCTGAATAGCACTGGGATCTTATTGAGATAGTGATAGAGAATCAAACCAGAAATGATCTAGTTAAATTCAATGGTGATTTCGGGAGAGTAATGGTAAGAATATATATAAAGAAATGTGGAAGAAGAAGAGGAGTGAAAACAAGAAAAATATTGTTAAAAATTCATTGAAAACATCCCTTATTTATAGAAGAACAACATCCAAGTCTATTCGTGAAAGGTTATGGCGAATAAACACTTCTTTAGAAATTCAAATTTTTGAAACTAACTGCCACTATGTCGACATGGGTATCTTGGGTATGTCGACATCCCAAAGGAAATTTTGGTGATTTGTTTTTCTTTGAAAATTACTTCTATCTTATATTAAAACTATTTTAAACTTTATAAATATACTTAACTATAGTTAAAATACATAAGTAAATATAGAGAATAATATATATAAAATTTTACTATAATTTTATATTTAAATCTAAGTATAAATATATTATAATTAAAAGATAGTTTAAAACAAACGAAGTTTAAAACAAGAGTTTATTTAAAAACAAAATCAAAGAATATTTTAAGGCTAAAACATCTTTTTGAAAATCATTTGAAAAGATAATTTTTAAGGCTAAAACATTTTGAAAAGCATTTTTGAAAATCATTTTGAAGTAGTTTTGCAAGCTTCTTCCTGTAGAATATCTCATTATCAGGACTCGAGAACTTGTACAAAACCAGGATGTTCGTGGGTTTGTAAGCCACTTGTCGTAGGTTTGTAAGCTACTTGTCGTGGGTTTGTAAGCCACTAAAAAGGTAGAAATGGGTTCCATCCCAAATGAAATATGGAGTGAAGATTTCAGTGCAATTATGAAGTTTTAACATAATTCTAGACTCAATACTTATCTTGTATTATTAAAATCTTGAACTCTTGATAACTTGATTTCTTAATACTCATGAGTCTTCAATCTTGATATTTTTTATCTTTAAATTCATCAGTCTTGTATCTCTATACTGTACAGTCTTTATTCTTGATACCTGCATGGTTAAATCCTGCATATACATATATATCTAAACTATAATGTTAGTATTTATATTTTATAATCTTATTCTAAGGTTGTTGTCATCAAAACCATCATCTCAAGGACTAACAATCTCCCCCTTTTTGATGATGACAACCTTTGTTTATAAAATATTATTTCTATCCTATTGACTCCCCCTAAAACTAATAACTCCCCCTTAATCTATGCCTAACTATCCTATATTTTATACTTCTCCCCCTTTTTCATCAACAAAAACTAACTCCAAACTATATAACCCCCCCTTAGTCTAATATTAAATGATTATAATGATAGTGTTATCATAAATAATCAACACTTAAATCTAAAACTAAAACTTTAGTCCTAAATTACAAACTCTCCTAACTAAGAATCTATATATGATAATATTTGTAATATAAGAACACAAATCATTTATATTGTTATATTTACATGAGCGTAGATAACGTAAGTAAAAACATACAATAATAGGAAAGAGGAAAGAGAAACTAATGCGAGTCCTTAAAAATGGGAGATCTATGAACCGAACAATTTGGATAGTGTAAACAGAAATTTCCACGTTGTTCGACAAGATTTCCATCTTTGTCAAAGCACACTTCGCCAACGCAAACGACTTTGTCGTTATCTTCAACGTGCTCTTCTTCCATCGGGGCTTCTTTTTCCTCGCTGTCCTCTTGCACTTGATCTCCTGAAGACTCTTCATCAATCAAGATCGGATTAGCATGATTGTCCATTAGAAATTTTTGCAAATTTCTAAGAATTTTGCCTTGCCGTTCTTGTTCTTTGGCCATTCTAAGTTGCACCACTTGAATTTCAGTCAATAGTTTCAGTGCATCCTTCAAAGAGTCCTCCATTTTCGTCAGTCGTGCAAGTGTAGTTTGTTAAAACGGTCCAGAAGTAGGACAAGGGAATGAAAAGATTGAATTTTTGTTTGATTTGGAAGAGGAGGCCATTGTTTAAATGTTTTCAGAAGATAGAACAGAGAAAGAACAGAAAGAATGATCCAATTTTCGAAATAAGAAGAATATATAACCACTTATTTGAATTTTGGTGGGAAAAATTCAAAAATAAAAAATCGTTATATGTCGACATGGTTAGGAGGGGGATGCCGACATGGTGCTTGATATGTTTACTATTCGATTTATTTTTTATTATACTTTGTTATTTATATTTTATATTTCAGTTATTGAATAAATACCTAATTCTCTTCTTAATTTAGTAAATATAGATTCATTTAAGGGTTTTGTTAATATATCAGCAATTTGATTCTCCGAATTGATATAATCGAGAGTAATTACTTCCTTACTTATATTATCTCTGAGAAAATGATGTCTAGTATCAATGTGTTTAGTTCGAGCATGATGAGTAGTATTTTTTGATAAATTTATTGCACTAGTATTATCACAATACCGTTCATATTTAACTTTATAATCCAAACACATAGTCCATGGTTCAATAATAACAATTACTATTAACCGAAATGCTCTGGCCAAATACTTTGACTTTAAGTTGACCTGAGTTGAGCGTGATACTAACACCATATAACTAAGGGGATGAATCCTCTTTTGAATAGTGCTTCACTTTTAATACTTTAACTCGACTCAACTATAGTCACTCGATGGATGTCATGCCATAATTTGATTATAATCAAAGCAGAACTTTCATACTGAAAACCAAAAGTATAATCAAGTCGAGAGAAATATGTAAATTAGTCACATCGATATTTTATATTTGATCATAGGTATATAAACCAACAAAAAAACTATGGAGTGAGTCGTTCCATAGTTATCTAATAACTACCAGTATGTAAACCCTAGGTGCCCTATACGGTCATGAGTAATACACTGCCCAACATTTGAAGAGCATTACGTACTCTAGCTTCAATGGATACATCGATATCTAGCCTCGATGCATCTTAATTATGAACATTTAAAATGGCATATTTACTTTTATTGTGATAAATTACTTACAGTTATGACACTTTGTAACTACTATCGAAAAACATACCATTTATGGGTTTTCTATTAAATATACTTTTAATTAAACTAATTAATAAATATAACACATTGTATCAATTAAATAATAGAAAGAAAACACCTTTTATTTTGAATAAGATTGGTTATCGAGATATATATTTGTAATAAATTACATAATTGCTTCTAGGGCATACCCCTAACTCTATCAATCTTCCACTTGCACTTGGGGTCAATTATGAAATCTAATTTCAACTTCTCCAATCAGTTTCTTCAAAACCAATCAAGTCGGTCTCTCGGTGAACGAGAATGCTATTTTGTTTCAATTATTTACTATGTCAATCAAATCTCCACGATGCTGATAAACTACTTTTATCATGTGGAACAATTCGGAGTATGTCTCTCGACTTCTAATGAGCTCTAATTTCTGTTACTAACTATATCATGACATTGTTATCATATAACAATGTTATGAGATTCTCAACATTTGGAACCACCCTGAGCTTAGTTATAAATTTATGCATTTATATTTGTATACATTGCTTTGTTGCGACATTATTCAAGGCGATGTACTTAACCCTTTTTCATTGAATCACCCACAATCTCTTCTAATTGGAACATTTCCAACTTAAAGATTATTATATTGACATATTATACTCAATATCACTTATGAAGGTTTGAGTCCGAACACTCCTTCATAAGGAATTCATTGTTTTTGTAAACAATTCTCTAGTATTTCATAAATACACGAGAACACCTCAGACAACCATTTAGTGATATCAATTTGGATTTGATAATTGCTTCATATATCAAATGCATAAACAAATAATGATATCATAGACAACATAACATGTGTGATAATTCTTATTGCCAATATATAAGGAAACCACCTTACATGTTTCGTATTAAAAAATTTAATAAAATGTCCTTGCATATCGATTTTAGACATTCCTAATATCTTTTATACTTATTATAAAAGATATTATTTAAAAATCCAATGTCGAGTGTTAAACCAACTAAGGTTGATTTTAATGCAGGTATATCTTAAAAATCATTAGTGTGTTGTTTATTTATGATTTAGAAATATCTATGTACCTTTTAACGTTTTTCTTATGAACACACACTTCCTTTGCATTTTGATTGACAATCAAACTATTTGATATTTCTATCAAAACATTTATTCAATTTTTGTGCTTTTAAAAAATGATACTTTCTATCATTTCTTGGATCATATCCAAAAACCAACAAAATCAATATCGTTCCCACTGACTACAAGATGCTTTAGTTATTATGCATAAAAAGTTTATTCTAAATCATCATTTAAAATTTTCAGTTTCAACGCATACATACCAAAAAATAAAGTCATATCATGCGATAATTTTTTGAGTAAAATCCAAAGCAATTTGAGTACGTCAAATGATGAATCTATTACGTTAATTTCAACAATTGGAATTCACGTTATTATTCTTATCAATGTGGCTCACTATACTCCAACTACATTTGACTTTCTCTTAAAGACATTTTTATAGCCAATAGATCATATCCCTTTGGATATAACTATCAAAATCATATTTTGATAATGTACTTAGAACCTATTTCAGATTTGCACATCATACCGTATCATAAAGTCAATACTCTTAGTGGTTAATTAAACAATCGAGGATTATTTATTCTTGATATTGACAAGAAACTCACATTTACTTTTTAATGTACAAGAATACTTATTAAACATTATAATGTGTCATGTTCATTTAGGTTTGGTTAATTTCATTTCATCCCTTGCAATCGGTTTTATCATCGGATCATATCCAAATTCATTTTATACCAATAATTTCTTAAAGAAATTCCTTCGCTATGAAGTTTGTATTTCTCAAAACAGCCGTTGTTTCTCAGTGCAATGGAATGGGCATTCATAAACATTTTATCAGTTGCCTTATATAAAACCGATTTTTCTTTAAGTCATAATATATTTATGTTCAAAACATAAATTACTCATCTAATGACTATCGTTCACAAAATTCTCTTGGGAAGATTCATACAAGATCTCGTATAATTATTGCGTACAGTATTTCGACTCGCACAACGTGCTAACTCCTTGGCCCGGGATGTGTTGAGGTTTCTTATAAACTCTTATCCAGTATGGTTTTGTAAACTATTCTTTATATGGTATTAATTTTAACCTTGTGTACCACTATCAAGTACACATCTTATAGCAAGAGCTTAACTCAACTTCACTCATCATTAATTTTGTTTTGTCCAAAAAAATCGATTACTCCTTATCAATACATTATTATATATGTAGGAAGGATGACCTTTGAGATTGAATCTTTATTCATATTAGGTACATACAGAACTCTTTCTAATATACTTATCCATTCAATTAAATAAAATCAATTAAGTCGCATGGTATATTATTTACTTTCATTTTATATTCTATGAGCATACCATACACTTATACACGCTTATCAAATATACATGTCAATGTCTGTGATGACTCATTGATGAATATAAAGAAGTATGTGGGACTGTTTTAGTATTATTAGACTTATGATTGCATGCATCTTATGTATCAAATCCGAAGAGTTCATCAACTCTTATGACACTCCCACTAAATGGATGCATAACCCTTAATTTGTTTGAGATATAATTAGCTAATATCATGTGATTCATAGTCGTGTAATAAAAATAATTTCTCTAAACTATGGCTTGGTATATATTTCTAAAATAATTGTAAATAATTTTAGATAATTCTTTATTTTCCAATGCATCACTTCTTTTGTGAAAATAAATACCACATTGTAGTTTTATTTCATAACGAATATTCGTAATATTCACATTGAAATATAACTATACATGTTTACAGTCGACACCGAAAATAGTCATCGTTTCATAAATAATGTTAGATGTGTTTATGAAAACAATTTTCATAATTTGATCCGATCAGTAAGTGCTATATGGCATGCTCCCACTACATCCGCCATTACTATAATAACGTACTAAATTTGAAGGTCCATCATTCACTTAATAAAGACTATTTATTTCATATACTACAACTAGTTTATAGCGTAGAGTTCTTTGATCAAATATCTTGAACTCAAAGAAATAATCTAATAAAAAATAATTTTCTATATGAAATATATTTCGAAAAAGAAATCGTATATCTCATTCGAATGTTAAGTATCAATTATCGTTGTTATAATTCTCATGTCCGATGTTTCTTTATGAACCAGAAGTAACTATTCACTCTATTTATACCAACTGTATAGTAAATCACATCTACTCTTATACATTCGTTATTCTTTCTAAATGGCCAAACCATTCAAAAAAAATACTCTTACTACAACATCATAACAAACTCTTTACAAAAGTGCACATGATCATCCTTAACATTTAAGGACATATAATATGTTACACTTTGCGTAAACTGATAAAACTAACATTTCAATGGTCAAGTTCTTTGATCTTTCTTGTAGTTTTAGTATATATTACATTTAACACAATACGATCCTTTTGTAATCAACCAAATAGAATAATCGATCTCACAATACTGGTTATTGGCTTACTCTGTGTGAACTAACTTCATCGAAGTTTCATACATTACGAACTATGACCATTCGCCATATAACATTTATATGTGATAATATATGGATCAAATATCCATGTCTTGTATTGCTTTTAGAGTTCGGAACTCATAGAATGCAATACAAGGTCTCGACAAAATATACACGCAAGTGATCAAATTATGAATATATTTAGTAGTTGTATAATCGGGCTCTTGCAAGGGTATTGAAACATCAACATGCAAGAAGCATTTATTAGTAAGTATAAGTTATATTTCTATATGTCAATCTTCAATTCGGTTCGTTTGTATATCTTAATTGATAAACATTTTATTAATCATATTAAATGCACAAATTAATCAAGTAGATTATGATAACCATTGGAAATTTGCTAGTCCATAGAGAAAGTTATGGGTGAATTTCAATTTTTTTACCCTATTAGATTTTTATTGGGCCTATAAAGTCTAATTCATTTAGAATATTTCTAAATATTATTTAAATAAAATCTTTTATTTTTATTTTTATTCATAAATTATATAATTTTATGTAATATGTATGTATGTATGTATGTATGTATGTATGTATCATATAAAAATATATATGTGTGTGCAACCCATGAAAGGTATAATAAATCTGTATATAAATGTCGGAGATTTACATTGCAACAAACACGTTAGCTCATCCAATATGCATGTATTTATTGTCCAAATATATGTATGTTTAGAAACTATTACTATACAATATAAATATTATATATATGTGTGTGCATGTGTATGTTAAGTTTGTTTAAATGATTTTATACAAATGTATAATATATTTAAATATATATATATATAAAACCTTATAAAATAAAATATTAATAATATATAGAGGGAATTAGTCACAAGGACAAACTTTGAAAAAAATTTAGGCTGAATGACACAAAGTTTCATTTTTGAGCCGAAGGACAAACTTTGAAAGAAAATTAGGCTGAAGGACAATGCTAAATATAGTTAGCATTTTGTACAGTGCAAACATTGTACAAAATGCTAATTATAACTAGCATTATATCCAGTTTTACATTGTACAAAATGCTAGTTGTAATTAGCATTGTCCTTCAACCTAATTATCTTTCAAAGTTTGTCCTTCAGCCTAAAAATGAAAACTTGTTGTCCTTCAGCCAAAATTTTTATGAAAATTTGTCCTTGTGCCTATTTTCCACTAGTATATGTATATATTATATTATATTTATTTAAATATGAATAAGTTATCTAAATATTAATTTTTTTTAAACCATGAGTAATATACGTACACAAACACACACACACACACACACACATATATATATATATATAATAAGTTTTTTCAATTATAGTGTATATATATACATAAATATATTTGTAATATATATATATATATATATTAATAAATATAATTACAAAATTTACCTTTTATAAAATTCCAGATTATATGCATAGCTTAAAAATAATATATTATTGTTCATTTGAAATTACATAAAATATTAATAAAAGATTAATTTTAGAACTTTTTTTCAAATTTCAAATTTGCAATAAATCATAAATGATATCTTATGGTCTGGGAAGTTTTCCTACATTTTTTGATTCAGACAAAATTTTAAATGATCTATTATTATTTTATCGAATTAAATATTAATTTTTAAAAATAAGAAAAAATACCTTTTATTTTTCATTCTTTGTCGATAGCTTATCTGATATTAATAAAATTTAATAAAATTTAAAAAATAATTTTCGAAACATATTCAAATTAGTGTGATTTATTTATGTAGTAAAATGATTAAAATAAAATTAAATAATAATCAATATGTATACATTATTTTCTTACCGTCGAAAATTTGTATTACTATTAAATTATATATAAAATTATATAACAAATTTTTACCATAGTGTGATGTTGTAATTTATTATAAATTATATATATGTAATTAAATAATATATATTAATTTAATAAAGCATTGAATTATATTATTATTGTATTCGGCTACACTAACCTGATATCTATTTAAAAAAATTGATATTTATTTAACATAAATATTTACGTGTATATAACCAAACTAATATGTGACAACATTATTGAAAATCAAAGTCGTCACCTAATTAACAATATAATATATATGTACATAATAAAATATTATACAGAGAATTATAAATTATAACCTTGTAATAATCATACCTTAATTCCAAAGCCTTGAAGTATATCTTGAAAAGATAAACCCTTCCCTATGGAACCCTTTCCGATTCTATAGATTACTAGTCCTTGAACTAACCTTCAGCTACCGAATAGTGATCAGATCTGACTTGATTTGGATTAGTATTGATAGAGTGGCATGGATATAATTTTGGCCAGTAAGACGGGAAGAGGAGGCAGCATCATATCTAATTAGGGTTAGGGATCCTTGTACAATGGATAAAAAGGAGAGAAAAATGGATCTAATCTCATACTATTCTCCTTTAATCGGAGCCATCCAAAACTAAGCCTATCTAACCTTAAATGAGCTTCCCCTTACCCTATGTTGTTAACAAAATTACCAGCCCTTATGATGGGTCTTAAACCCATTTAAGGCCTGGATGCATATTTTGCATTTTAAATCTAATTTTAAACATTTATCGATATTGTATATCGATTAATGTATTTAAAGCTTTTATAAATACATTTAATATTCATTTATAAAATCAAAATCAAATTTGTAAATATCATTTCATAAATGTCGTTTAATTTAATTAAATATAATAATTATAAATAAATTAAATCATTTGGTCAAAAGATAATTTATCATTTCCGTTATGTGACTCATTAGGTGTAAATTTAGTCAACGATTAATATCGAAACTATTCGAATATTAACGTTCATGTGTCACTTAGCAAGTGGTGTGGAATTTTGGCCAAATTTATCGCTTAGTTGGTTTCGGTAGCACCCAATTTCATTTTATCGCTCACTTGGTTTGTGACTTTTGTTTTACACCAATTCTCTTCGTCAAAACTATATCACTTTGAACTTATGGAATTTTGGTAATAGTTAAAATTCCAATATCATTCATATTCAACTCTATAGTTCAACACAAAGTCCTTAGTTCAATAATAACAATTATTATTAACCGAATTGCTCTATCCAGAGACTTTGATTTTGATTGACTTGAGTTGACTGTGATATAAACCCTATATAACCGAGGAGATGAATCCTCTCGTGAATAATGCTTCACTTCCAATACTTCCACTTAACCAAACTATAGTCACTTATTGGTTGACATCCCATGATTTGACTATAACCAAAGAGGAGTTTTCATATTGGAGATCCACATTATTCTCAAGTCGAAAGAACTGTGTAAATCAGTTACATCAATATTTTATGTTTGACCTTAGTTATAGTAACCAACAGAAAACTATTGAGTGAGTCATTCCATAGTTTTCCAATAACTACTGATACGTAACCACTTGGTACTTTCAGCAGCTATGAGTAATATTGTCTACCATTTGGAGAGCGTTATGTACTCTAATCTTAATGGATACATCAGTATCCAGTCTCGATGCATCTTGACTAGGAACATTAAAAATGGTATATTTGTTTTCATTGTGACAAATTACTCACAGTTACAATACTTTGTAACTACTAACACAAAACATATCATTTATGGATTTTCTATTAAATATACTTTTAATTAAATTAATTAATATAACAATTATATCAACAATATAATAGAAAGAAAACATCTTTTCTTTCAAACAAGACTGTTTATCGAGTTAGATATATATAACAAATTATATAATTGCCCCTAGGGCACACCCCTAACTCTATCAATCTCCCACTTGCACTTGGAGTTAATTATGGAATGTTGTTTCAAAATTTTCCAATCGGTTTCTCAAAAGCAATTAGCTCAGCCCCATCGGTGAACGGATAATTATATACTATGTCGATTAACTCTCCCTAATGCTAATAAAATGCTTTATAATGTGGAACAATTCAGAGATATGTCTCTCGAATTCTAGTGAGATTTAAGTTCAGTTATGAACTATATCATGATATTGTTACCATATAACAATGTTATAAGATTCTCAACATTTAGAATTATCCTCAGCTCGGTTATAAATGTGTGCATTTATATTTATATGCATTTTTTTATTACGGTGCTTTTGAAGGCGATGTACTTAGCATTTTTCATTAAATCGGCAATGGTCTTTTATTTGGAACATTTCAAACTTAAAGATTAACTTGAATTCATTATTGATATATTATCATCAATATCACTTATGAAAATTTGAGTTCAAACACCTTCATATGGTGTTTGTTGTTTCTGCAAACAATTCCATAATATTTTGTAAATACATGAGAACACTCCAAATTTTAGTGATATCAAAACAAACCATTCTCTAATATTTTGTAAATACATGAGAACACTCCAAACTATCATTACTAATACCAATTTGGATATGATACTTGCTTCATGTATCAAATATATAAACAAATCACGTTATTGTAGACAACATAACATGTATGATAATTTCTATTGCCAATCCATAAGGAATCCATCTTAGATGTTTCGTATTAAACATTCAATATGGTGTCCTTGCATATCGGTTTGGGACATTCCCATTATTTTTTATACTTACTACAAAAGACATCATTTACAAAGCCAATGTCGAGTATTAAAACAATTAAAGCTATTTTAATGAAATTATGTCATTAACAATCAACTGTGTGTTATTTACTTATGATTTAAAAAAATTTATGTGCCTTTTAACTTTCTTTCTTATAAGCACATGCTTCCTTTGCATTTTGACTAATAATCAAGCTATTTGATACATCTATCAAAACAGTTGTTCAATTTTGATGCTTTTCATAATGATACTTTCGTATCTGTGACACTCCGCACTCTAGGCACCCCGAAAATCGGACATGACTAGAAGCACGGGTGGTCGGGTGAAATAAAAATCCATGACATAGCATAGAGAATAAGGCAACAACATAAAATGATTAAAATATTACAGCATAAGAAAACTTTCACTAATTATAAATTAATAGCAAAACCGCTTCATTAAAAACAACATTATCCCAAAAATTATTTCTGAAACAAATAGTACCAAGTAGTCTCCACCAAAACAAAAAACATAACAAAGTTCACAATATAGGTCCCCATATATAGAGTAAAGTTCGAAAAAGAGAAACGAAGTACATGAAACAAAAGAAACAAAAGAAACAAAAGCTGAAGATAACAACTGCTCCAATGACCCTCCAAGCTGCAAAGAAGTGCAACCTAGACTTGCCCTCCTATGATTTGGGGAAAATAGGAAAAATAGGAATGAGTCAGACATAAAGTCTGCTGAATAAGAAATAAAATGAAGCAGAAAGAATAAAACAGTTTAATTCCAGGTCTTCCCCGGATATCGCAGAAGGTGAATAATAAATAGCAGTGAATCCTTCTTAGATACAGATCCTAAGAAGCCAAAGTCCATGGTCACTCTAGGGAAGTCAACCATGTGGTAATACTAAACGTCAATCGGCCTATCGGATATGTTGTCCTAACCTATCCACGAGCTACAGCGTGAAAGTCATGCTCTTCACCCGTGCATTGTGACTAAATGCCTCTTACGTCTGACCGGCGCCGACTCAAACAACCTCACAGGACCGCGAAGTTGCACTCAGACTCCGCCAAACTGGACTCCTATCCTCATGTCTCCTCGATCACCAACATTGACTTTCCCCTATCCAAAGTGTCGGTCCTCCGAAAGAGCACCCGCAGCTGGGTCGTCTGTGCAAAATCCTCCAACGATCTGCCTAAAGAAGCCTACGTCGGAGCACACTTGTCCTATTCCGTCCGCGTCGATCTGCCTGAAGAAGCCTACGATTGTGGATGCTATCTATCCTACGTACTAGCAACCTATGAATGGTAACAAACATCCTTCTGAACCTACTTGCCCGCTCCTAGTACCTACAACCAAAACTATATTTTGGACTTAACTGCATGAAACACCTATCCAGACCTTTACAAGGTCTGCCTACCAAATCGCTTCTAGATTAATTAATTTTACCGTTATGGTTTACATACTATTTATTTCCATTAATCTGCTTTGGTCCATTTTTACATCTGATTTGGTTATTTCACAATTTCCATTTTTATTACATAAATGGTATTTCAATTTCACGTCAGTTCAGTCCGTATGGTTGGTCTGTAATTTTTATGCCATTTTGTTACATATTTACAATAGCCTTTAGGGTCCATTTAGTTTACATTTTTTTCCACCCTGATTCACATTCTCCTTTTAGAGATTTAATCTGTACAAAATTTTTATCCAATAGCCACAAACCATTTAATTACACAAAATTCCACTTTTATATTTTTTAGGCCACATATGAAACAAACAATTATGCCAATTAGACTTCCCAATTTTGTTCCAAAACTATATTCAAAATTATGTAATTATATCAATCAAAACCATAATTGTATTCAAGTAATATATTCTGAATTTATTCACCTAACCTGTTCTACCATTAGAAATTGAATAACAATTTTAATTCAATTTAATTAAACCAATCTTATTTACGCCATGAAACGTGAATAATAATTTGTTTGTTCAAAATTTCAACCAAAACATGAATTAGAATTGAGAAGTGGAAGAGGAAGATACAATAATGTACATAAATCTCAATCTTATTTATGCCATAAAACACAAATAGACAATTTATATGTCCCTTATTTTAAACCAAACATGAATTAGATTTGAGAAGTAAAAGAAGAAGAAGTTGCAATAATTTACATCTATTCCCAATTAATAATAGAAATTAATTCATATTAACGTGCCAAAAAAGAACTGAAATTGAACTAATTTATTTTTCTATTTCATATTAATTCCCACTCACCTAGCACTTGAGCTTGTATAAATTTGAAAAAGCTTTGCTTTAATCTTTCTCCCTTTGATTCTTCTAAACTCCCCAAATTGCTTGAATATATATAGATAATTTAATTTGGTAGAGATTTGTTTATTTAGTAGATAAAAGGAGGAAGAATAATACACACTAATTTTACTGTAGAATTATGGCGACGGTTGAATACGAGATTAGATTTAGGTTGAATGGTTTATTTATAGATTGTTTGAGTGAATATAATCCATTAGATTATTGTTAATTAAATCCGGTTCTTTTATACACTTAATGGTTATCCATTCTAGCCCATATACATCACTCAACCAATAAAATTTAGCTATCTCATCTTATTACATCACTGGAGTGAATGGGAAGCGCCACATGTCAGAAACAACGCTGAAATACGTAGGAAAATCGCTGGAAACGAACCAGCTAAAAAAACATCGCTCAAGATTTTGGGCGACAACGGGACTTGATCCCTAGTCACTAAGGGAGTCAACATGTGCCTTTACCACTGTACCTGCTTTTAATTTCTTAATAATTATATTTTCCGTAAAATATCAGGGTGTTACATTCTCCCCCTTAAAGGATTTCGTCCCTGAAATCTCCAAAGGCGGAAGAACGTAATTAACAACCGGCATCCAAGAACTACATCCATCTACTCAACCATCATCCACTTCTACCATTGTTCTTATTTTTAACTGATGTAATTTATGATTTATGCAAAGTGAAATGCATATGAACTTACCTAATGCGAAAAGGTAGTCGATCTACTGATTCAGTTGACCTCATGTAATGGAAGTATGCTTATGCCATGCAACCAAATGTATTCAATTACCCTAGTATAATTGATAATTTTATATGTATGTTTTAATCATTCACCCAAATGCACCATCCATATCCAACATCCATTTATATACACACACACACACATATACAACCATGTGCAAATGCAATAGATAACAGGCACACATATGCAGGTGTGTGTACATAGTTGGCCGATTATCCTAATAAATATCTATCTAGTGCATGCAATGCATCCATTTGCAAACATTGGCATCCACTGGCAATCATTTTCATCTATCAAACATAACATGCCCTAATGACATGTTTACAACCAAGCTACCATCCATAGGTTTCACCTAAATATTATTGAAAAGACCCTAACTGAGGAAAGATCACAGATCAAAGATAAGATATTTGAAGTGTACCTTCAAACAAATAAGGATAAGAAGTTTGAATTCTCTCCTCAGATTCCCATGTGCACTCCTTGGGGTCATCTCCCTACTGAACCTTCACTAGACGAACTTCCTTGTTGCGTAATCTCTTGACGTTGTGTTCCAATATACGGGTGGGTGTACGACGCACAAGTGATTCGCGCTCTACCTCCACTTCCCTTAGCTGATCGGGTTCTACTACTACTACGGAATCATGTAGACACTTCCTCAGATGCGAAACATGAAAGACATCGTGAAATCCTACCAACTTATTAGGAAGATCAACTCCGTATGCTACTTTTCCAATCCGTGCGGTAATATGGAAGGTTCCTACAAATCTCGGTGGCAACTTACCCACTGAGCCAAATCTCATAACGTTTCTCAGGAGAAAACCTTGACAAAAACCATATCTCCAACCTTAAACTCCAAATCTGAACGTCTTCTGTCGGCATATGACTTTTGTCTATCTTGTGCAGTCTTCAACCTCTTGCGAATCAAATCCACCTTCTCGAAAGTTTCCCTCACCAAGTCTGGTCCAAGAAAGATCCTATCGGTGGTATCCCACCAACAGGCTGGTGATCTACATGGTCTGCGATAGAGGGCCTCGAACGGTGCCATCCCAATGCTTACTTGATAACTATTATTACACGTGAACTCCACCAAAGGTAGGTGGTCTTCCCAAGAGCCTTCGAAGTCAATGATGCACAATCTAAGCAAATCTTCCAAAACCCTATTTACCCTCTCAGTCTGTCCATCCGTTTGAGGGTGATATGCCGTGCTCAGATTCAATACCATTCCCAAGGCTTGCTGAAGACTCCTCCAAAACTCGCTGGTGAATAATGGATCTTTGTCGCTCACAATGCTGGCGG
The DNA here is from genome assembly GCA_030737815.1 of Allium fistulosum. Taxonomy (NCBI): domain Eukaryota; kingdom Viridiplantae; phylum Streptophyta; class Magnoliopsida; order Asparagales; family Amaryllidaceae; genus Allium; species Allium fistulosum. The sequence goes on along the minus strand of CM060904.1, from coordinate 267,302,919 downwards.
GAACACCATGAAGCCTAACTATCTCCCTTACATAAAGAGTCGCCAAAGAAGCTGCCTTCCTATTATTCTTAATGGGTATAAAATGAGTGCTCTTCGTTAGTCTATCCATAATGACCCAAATGCTCGTGTTCCCTCTCCGTGACCTTGGTAATCCATCCATGAAGTCCATAGAGATGCTCTCCCATTTCCATAATGGAATATCCAATGGTTGCAACAGTCCTCCGGGCTTCTTCCGTTCCACCTTTACCCTTTGGCAAGTGATGCACTTCGATACATACTCCGCCACCCTCTTCTTCATTCCGGGCTAATAGAATACCCTCTTCATATCCAATATATTTTATCACTACCGGGGTGCACTGTCATCCTAGAATGACGTGACTCGGCCAACACTGCATCTACTAAATCCTCACTACGGGGAACACAAAGTCTACCATCCCTTCTAAGCCATCCCCTAGTGTCCATGGTATAACACCTAAGATGTGGTAATGACTCTCCTCTACCAAGCTTATCTAAAATGTCATTTAACTCTTCGTCCTCACCTTGCCTTGCTCCAATCTGCTCCATCAAAGTAGGCTGGACGTCGAGGGCTGCCAACATCCCGAAGCAAAATCTGATAGAGGTCTAAAATCAAAGGTAGCAATGTACTCCAAATGCTTCCATTCCAAAAACAGAGGACTTAAAACCACTTTGCGTCTACTCAATGCATTGGCCACTACATTACCCTTGCCAGGGGTATAGGAAATCTCAAAGTCATAAGAGGCTAAAAACTCCATCCATCTTTGATGTCTCAAATTCAAGTCTTTCTGAGAGAATAGATACTTCAAAGACTTATGATCCATGAAAAGCTCAAATCTTTCTCCTAAGAGATAGTGCCTCAAAGACTTGAGAGCAAAACTATAGCTGCCAACTCAAGATCATGCGTCGGGTAGTTCTTCTCATGCGTTTTCAACTGTCTACTCGCATAGCACACTACCCTACCTTCTTGCATCAGTACCGCCCCTAGCCTCGTACCACAAGCATCCGTATAAGCTGAGAAAGGCTTGGTTCCATCCGTTAAAACCATTACGGATGTGGTAGTCAAAGCTTCCTTCAATCGACCAAAGGCATCCTCACACTTGGCATCCCAAACAAAAGCTGAGTTCTTCTTGGTAAGGCAGGTAAGTGGAGCTGATATCCTAGCGAAGTCCTTAATGAACTTCCTATAGTAGCCCGCAAGACCAAGGAAACTCCTTATGTTCGTGGCATTCTTAGGGCTCTACCAATCCTGTGCTGCTGCCAATTTCGCTGGATCTACTGCAAGTCCATCCTCTGAAACGATGTGTCCCAAAAAGCGAACCTCATCCCACCAAAAGTGGCACTTGGAGAACTTCGCCTTCAACTTATGTGCTCATAGGGTCCTAAGAACTTCTTCCAAGTGAACAGTATGCTCCTCCTTGCTTCGCGAATAAACCAAAATGTCATCGACGAATGCCACCACAAACTTGTTCAATGATTCACGAAATACTCGACTCATCAGATCCACAAAATATGCTGGAGCATTGGTTAGCCCAAATGGCATGACTAACCACTCAAATAACCCATTCAGAGTCCTAAACGCGGTCTTCTCGATGCTATCCTACGTCATACGTAACTGATGAAATCCCATGGCCAAATCAAGCTGCGAAAATACCTTGGCTCCTACTAGCTGGTCGAAGAGATCGTCTATACGGGGAAGAGGATAACGATTCTTCTTCGTCAGCTTATTAAGCTCCCTATAATCCACGCAAAGCCTGAGAGAGCCATCCACCTTAGTGGCAAAGACGACAGGTGCACCCCACTCAGAAATGCTCCTACAAATGAAGCCCTTCTACAAAAGCTCTCCAATCTGCTTGCTTAACTCACGACATTCCTTAGGAGCCATATGCCTTACCAGTAAAGCAACCGGTTTGGCATTATCGACAAGATATATCTTGAACTCGATCTCTCTTCGAGGTGGAAGTCCAACAACCTCCTCGAACACATCTGGATAGTCTCTAACAATGGGTACCGAACTCAAACTATCGGACGATAAATCAAGAGAATAAAGGTAGCTCAACATGGCTGATCCTCTAGGATCAAAAGATACTTCCAAGGTACGTCCACTACAAGTGCCTAACCTCACTACCCACTTATCGCAATCAAGAACAACACCATACATGGATAGCCAATCCATACTAAGAATAAACCCGAACCTGGAAAAGCCCAATACAAAGGCACTACAGTCAAACTCAACCCCTAAAATAAACAATTTCAAATCCCGACATAACAATTAACATGGACAAATAGGCCGATCCTCCTACGGGATTTGATACTACTACCGGGTCGGTCACTAAGCAAGCATCAAGACCAAGACCCTCTACCAGAGTTCTAGATATAAAAGAGTGCGAAGCTCCAGAATCAAATAAGGTACGAATAGGAAAATAAGAGATAGATAACACACCTTCGATGATCACCTTCTTTCCCTTGTCCACAATCAGAAGAGTACTAAAGGAAGGAGCTGCCTCTAAAGCATAAGCCTGAGCAGGTTGTGAAGGTGTCCGTGAACTGACCTTGGGCTTCGACGAATAGTCCTTTTTCATATGCTCCACTTAATCATAAAGATAGCACCTCAGTCTTGGTCGCTCTCCTGTCCCTCTACAATCCTTAGCAAGATGACCTGGTTTCCCACAAGTATTGCACTTCCAGTCCTTCCTTGGAACTTTCCTTTTTCCACCCGACCCTCTTCCTCTCCTCTTTCCTTTCAACTGCTTATTCCCATCACTCTTCTGCGCCACATCTCCTTTCTTCTCAGTATCAACAAGTAAAGCCATCTATACTAATTCCTCAAAAGTGGCTCCCATCGGAATGTGGCTCACTACTAAACTCTACAGTGGCTGCCCTTAGCAAACTTCAGCGTCTTCATGTGAGGAGTATTGATCAGGTCTAGTCCAAATCTGGCAAGCTCATTGAATTGATTAACATATTCCTTAACTGTCATATCCCCTTGCTTGAGCTATATAAATTTCTCTAGCTGCACTCCCTCTTCAGCCTGCGAAAAGAATTTCCTCTCGAACTTAGTACGAAAATCCACCCAAGTCAAATTATCAACCTCAGCCTCCACAATCTCCGACCAACAAAGAGCCTCTCCCTGCAACTGCCATGAAACCAACTGCTTCCGAGCCAAGTCCTTTAATCCCATAAGTCCAAATATCCGCTCACAACTACATATCCAATCTCTCGCCTCAGTATATGACTCGGTGCCAAGAAACGACTTGCCTCCTAAGCTGGTGTAGTCCTTGCATAACTTGGGAAAATCGGGAATGCCTGGCGGATGGGCTGGAGCCCCTTCCGCCGGAGCAGCATCCCTAGCTGGTGGCTCTGCTCATGCAGTAGCCTGCAAATAACGTCTGAACCAAGCAGGCATATTAAGGCCTATAACTTCGGGGATACCTTGCGGTTCAGACATTTCTGTCGTGGATATTAAAAAGATGGGATTAAGGTACTTCACAAATAGTTCAATAGATAGGGAGGAAGAGACACGAGGGATCCATTTCTAAAATTTCTTTTTTTTTCCAAAATATATACATATACTTTTAAAAGTATTATTTGGAATATCCTTTAAAAATTATTCTAAAACCTTTATATTTTTAAAATATTTTTAGGATTACCGAAACCTTAGCTCTGATACCAACTGTGACACCCCGCACCTCTAGGCACCCTGAAAATCGGACATGACTAGAAGCACGGCTGGTCGGGTGAAATAAAAATCCATAACATAGCACATAGACTAAGGCAACAACATAAAATGATTAAAATATTACAGTGGAAGAAAACCTTCACTAATTATAAATTAATAGCAAAACAGCTTCATTACAAATAACATTATCCCAAATTTATTTTTGAAACCAAAAGTACAAAGTAGTCTCCACCAAAACATAACAAAGTTCACAATATAGGTCCCCAAATATAGAGTAAAGTACGGAAAAGAGAAACGAATTACATGAAACAAAAGAAACAAAAGCTGAAGATAATAATGCTCCAATGACCCTCCAAGCTGCAAGGAACTGCAACCTAGACCTGCCCTCCTATGATTTGGGGAAAATGGGAAAAATAGGAATGGGTGAGACATAAAGTCTGGTGAATGAGAAATAAAATGAAGCAGAAAAATAAAACAGTTTAATTCAAGTTCTTCCCCAGATATCGCAAAGGGTGAATAATATAATGCAGCGAATCCTTCTTAGATACAGTTCCTAAGAAGCCAAAGTCCGTAGTCACTCTAGGGAAGTCAACCATGTAGTAATACTAAACGTCAATCAGCATGTCGAACCTGCAGTCCTTACCTACCCACGTGCTACAGTGTGAAAGTCATGCTCTTCACCCATGCACTGTGACTAAATGCCTCTTACGTCTGACCGACACCGACTCAAATAACCTCACAGGACCCCAAAGTTGCGCTCAGGCTCCATCAAACTGGACTCCTATCCTCCTATCTCCATGATCACCAACATCGACTTGCCCCTATCCAAAGTGTCGGTCCTCCAAATGAGCGCCCGCAGCTGGGTCGGCTGCGCAAAATCCTCCAACGATCTGCCTAAAGAAGCCTACGTCGGAGCACACTTGTCCTGTCCTGTCCACGTCGATCTACCTGAAGAAGTCTACGATTGCGGATGCTATCTATCCTACGTACTAGCAACCTATGAAAGGTAACAAAAATCCTTGCGAACCTACTTGCCCGCTCCTAGTACATACAGCCAAAACAATATTTTGGTCTTAACTGCTGAAACACCTATCCAGACCTTTACAAGGTCTGCCAACCAAATCGTTTCCAGATTAATTAATTTTACCGTTACAATTTACATACTGTTTATTTCCATTAATCTCCTTTAGGCCATTTTGACATCCGATTTGGTTATTTCACAATTTCCCTTTTTTTACATATATAGTTTTTCAATTTCACGTACGTTCAGTCCATATGTTTTGTCTGTAATTTTAATGCCATTTTGTTACAGATTTACACTAGCCTTTAGGGTCCATTTAATTTACATTTTTTTTCCATCCAAATTTACGTTCTCCTTTTAGAGATTTAATCTATACAAAATTTTTATCCAATAGCAACAAACTATTTAATTACACAAAGTTCCACTTTTACATTTTTAGGCCACATGTGAAACAAACAATTATGCCAATTAGACTTCCCAATTTTGTTCCAAAACCATATTCAAAATTATGTAATTATATTAATCAAAACCATAATTTTATTCAAGTAACATATTCTCAATTTATTCAACTAACATGTTCTACCATTAGAAATTGAATAACAATTTTAATTCAATTTAATTAAACCAATCTTATTTACGCCATGAAACGTGAATAACAATTTGTTTGTTCCAAATTTCAACCCAAACATGAATTAGAATTAAGAAGTGGAAGAAGAAGATACAATAATTTACATAAATTTCAATCTTATGTATGCCATAAAACGTGAATAGACAATTTATATGTCCCATATTTTAAACCAAACATGAATTAGATTTGAGAAGTGAAAGAAGAAGAAGAAGTTGCAATAATTTACATCTATTCTCAATTAATAATAGAAATTAATTCATATTAACATGCCAAAAAAGAACTGAAATTGAACTTTATTATTCTATTTCATATTAATTCCCACTCACCTGTCACTTGAGCTTGTCTAAATTTGAAAAAGCTTTGTTTTAATCTTTCTCCCTTTAATTCTTCTAAACTCCTCAAATTGCCTGAATATATATAGATAATTTGATTTGGTAGAGATTTGTTAATTTAGTAGAGAAAAGAAGGAAGAATAATACATACTAATTTTACTGTAGAATTATGGCGATGGCTGAATAAGAGATTAGGTTTAGGTTAGATGATTTATTTATAGATTGTTTGAGTGAATATAATCCATTAGATTATATTAGATTAAATCTGGTTCTTTCATACACTTAAAGGTTATCCATTCTAGCCCATACACATCACTCAACCAATAAAATTTAGCCATCTCATCCTATTACATCACTGGAGCGAATGGGAAGCCGCCATATGTTAGAAACAATGCTGAAATATGTAGGAAAATTGCTGGAAATGAACCAGCTAAAAAAACATCGCTCCAGATTTTGGGCGACAACGGGACTTTATCCCTGGTCACTAAGGAAGTCAACATGTGCCTTTACCATAGTACCAAATGCGCTTTTGATTTCTTTTTAATTATATTTCCCGTAAAATATCGAGGTGTTACAGTATCTATTCTCGAATCATATCCGAAAAACCCACAAATGCAATATTGCTTCCACTGACCACATGACACTTTGGCTGTTATGTTCAAACAGACTAATCAAAATCTATATTTAGAACTATCTGCTTCAACGTATATATACCAAAAACATTGTTAACAAGAAATCTTGTCTATACCCCAATGTAGTGTTAAAGGATAAGGTTAATCCCTTTTGGTTTCAATTGTATAAGTGGTGGAGAGTAGAATGTGTATGTCCTCTATGATTTCCCTTTCGAATAAGTTACTGTAGTGAAAACTAGTTCAGATCAACCTTTCGATCCGGTTGAAACGGTTAGTTTCTTTGCTTAACAACCTTTCGAGCTTGTTGAGATGATACGAAGCTCCCTTCGAATGCCTTCCTTTCAAAGCGGTTACAGATCACAAAAGGATAACTCTGAGTATCCAAGATTAAAACTTGATTTGGTGGGTTTCGACTCTGTCGAAAGCTAGGTTGATAAGTGGTTATGACTTGGATCAGGGACCCAGGATTGAGGTTTCGACCTTGTCGAAAGCAGTATGCCTAACTATCTTGGGTTTGGACCGGGAATCTAAGGCCAAAGCGAATTGGTATAAGGTTTCGACCTTGACGAAAGTAGAAGCCTTAGGTAAGGTGGCCTAGAATCCATAGCTGATATTACTTGAGAATGTAAGGGCATTGACCTGGTTGAAAGAGGGCTTTCGATATGGTCGACACCTTTAACACAAGATTAGACCCAATAAAGGCTTGTAAAACAATTAAGTAATTATGGATATTGAAGATCCCTTTCTCAGCTCAAAGAAGATTTTATTGCCCAGTTTCCCTAATTCAATTTACAAATTAGGGTTTTACAGCATTAGACTTAAGAAAGTACAAGTTTAGGATGACTGAGTTCTGATTCCCAAAACCAGAACCCTTGGGTCTTATTTATAGATGCGGGTCAACATCTTCCGACCCTAATGCTTTTGACCAGGTCGAAAGGTGGCTATCACATTGATTCTAGAATACTTCCGCCTTTGTCGAAAGGAATTGTTGCGCCTTTCTTCCCTATGTTGCTTTGTAGGAGCTTTCGACTCAGTCGGTAGGCTTTATCCAATGGTTTCGAAGGTGTTGAAATGTCGATGGTTTCGATGATGTTAATTGCTTCTGAACTCATGCTTGCGACTTGATGGGAACCTCCTTGGATAATAATGGCTTCAACCGGTTTGAAAGGCTTGGTCTAGCTTTCGAAAGGGTTGTTCAGGCCATTACATGCTTTCAAGTGGTTTGAGTGAAGGCAAAACCTTTGGTTTTGAAAGATTTGGCGCGTATATGAAGAGTTATCCTTCATTGTCTTTGAAAGATGTTGCTTTGAATCATTTGAACGGTCTTCATGCATATGGAATCATCTGATTCGAAAAGTGATCACTGAAGGCGGAAGTGTGCTTTCGACCCCTTCGAAAGGTTGAGAATCTTCTGGACCTTGATTGTAACATCCTTTCGACCCCTTCGAAAGGTTCTGAGGCTTTTGAACTTTGGCTATAGCATCCCTTCGACTCTTTCGAAAGGTCTAGCCGAAGCCTTTTCCTCTTATTTTTCTTTGCCTTCTCTCCAAGATGGTATCGACAAGGTCGAAAGGAAATTTGGGTAGTAACAAACATAAAGTCATATTAGGCAATAATTTATGAGTAAACTCCAAATCAACTTAAGCACATTGAATGGTGAATCTTTTACGTTAACTTCAACAATTGACGTTCACGGTAATATTCTTATAAATGTGGCTCACTATATTCAAACTACATTTGCCTTTCTCATAAAGACACATTTGTCACAAAGGGATTATACCCCTTCAAATACAACTATCAAAATCATATTTTTGATATTGTACTTGGAATCTATTTTGGATCAACGCATAATACCATATCATAGAGTCAATATTCTCAATAGTTTAGTTAAACAACCAAGGATTATTTATTCTTGACATTGACAAGAAACTCACAGTTTCTCTTTAATGTACAAGAATACTCATTAAATGATGTGATGTATTTGTGTTTATTTAGGTTCAGTCAATTTCATTTTATTCCTTATAATCAGTTTTATCATTGGATCATATTCAAATCCATTTTACTACCAATAATTTCTCAAATAAATTCCTTCAATATGAAGTTGTTATTTTATGAAACAATAATTGTTTCCCGGTGTAATGGAATAGGTATGCATAAACACTTTATGAATTGCCTTTTATATAGTGATTTGGTTTCTAGTTTGCAAAACCTTTGTTCAAAACATAAATATGTCATCCAATGATAGTCTTCTGAAACTCCTTTTTGGAAGATTCATAAAGATCCCTTATGAACAATTATTACGTGCGGACTTTTGACTCACACAACTTGCCAACTCCTTGGCCTAGGATATGTTAGGTTTTCTTATAAACTCTTATCTTGTATGACTTTGTAAACTGTTATTTGTATGAAATAGTATTATTATTGTGTACTACTCTTAAGTACATGACCTTATAGAAATAAATTAACTCAACTTCACTCACAATTAATCATACTTTGTCCAACAAAGTTCGATTACTCCTTATCGATACATCATCATGTATCACAAGGAGGAGTGGCTTTTGAGATTGGTTCTTTATTCATATTTAGGTACATCTGGACCTGTTTCTAATAAGCACACCCATTTCATCAAATCAAATCATTTTTATCGCATATTACATTATCTATTTCCGTTATATATTCTGCGGACTTACTATAGACTTATACATGAGTATCAAATACACATGTTCATGTCTGTGGTAACTCATCACTGAATATAACAAAATACATGGAACCATTTTGGTATTAATAGACTTAAAATTTCATACACCTATATGCAATTCGAAGAGTTTGTCAACTCTTATGACGCTCCCACTAAATGGGTGCATTGCCCTTAATTGTTTGAGATATAATTTACCAGTATCATATGATTCATAATAATATAATAAATTATTTCTCAAAGCTATGGCTTAGTCTATGATTCCAAAATAATTGTAAATAATTTTAGATACTTCTGTATTTTCTGATGCATCATTTTGCTATGATCATACCTCATTATAGTTTCTTTCATAACAAATTTTCATAATATTTAAATTGAAATATAACTATGTCTAATTTTAAATCGGCATAAAAAATAGTTATTATTTCATAAATAATGTTCAGTGTGAGGTACAAAAACAATTTTCGTAACTTGATGCAATCAATAAGTATTATATGGCATACTCCTACTATTTTTGCCATTACTGGAATAACATACTGAATTCGAAGGTCCATTATTTACTTAATATAGATTATTTATATCATATATTGCAACTAGTTTACAATGGAGAGTTCTTTGATCGAATATCTTAAACTAAAAGAAATAAATCTCATAGAAAACAATTTTTCATATAAAATATATTTCAAAATCAAAACCATATTTCTTATTCCAATGTTAAGTATCATATCATTATTATTATAATTCTCGTTTCCGATGTTTTTTTATAATGTAGAAGTTACCATTTATTCTTTTCATCCTAATGGTACCTTAAATCAAATTTACTCTTATATATTTGTTTTCCTTTCTAAATAGTCAAACCATTCGAAAGAAAACCCTTATTACAGCATCATAACAAACTCTTTACAAAAACGCATCTGATTATCTTTAACATTTAAGGACATCAAATATGTGGAACTTTATGTAAATTGATCAAATCGATAATTCAGTGATTGAGTTCTTAGATATTTTTTTAGTTTTGGTCTTGTGTTACATTTAACACAATATGATCTTTTTGTAATCAATTAAATTGAATACTCGATCTCATATTACTGTTTATTGGCTTATTTCGAATGAACTAACTTCATCAAAGTATCGTACATTATGAACTATGATTGTTCCCGTATATTACTTATCTAGATCAAATATCCATTGTCTTATATTGTTTTTAGATTTCAAAACTTAAGAATGCAATACACAATCTTGACAAATAAACTCATAAGCGACCAAATTATGAACATAATAAGTAGTTGTAAAATTGGGCACATGCATGGGTATAGAAATCTTAACATGCATGAAGCATTTATTATTAAGTATATTTTTTATTTCTATTCGTCGATATTTAATTCAGTTCATTTACATATCTTAATTGATAAACATCTTATTAATCATATTAAATACACAAATTTTGAAATGTAGATTATTATAACATTATATACACCATGTGCTCTTACAATATTAGAAGGAAAAATGTATCATTTAACTTTTCTAATAGGATCCCACTAGCCTTTATGTTTTACCAAACCCTAAGTAAAACATAATAGTATTTTGACTTCACTAGTGGGTGTTAGAACTCGTCTGTCTTGGGTTTCTGACCATGAATTTGCTGAACAAATCATAACCCCACAAACGATGGATAACTTCTCATCACCTATATCACATACAACTCCTAACCCATGGTATCTTTTCCTAATTTCACTTCGACCTTGAATTTGCTTAAATATTTGAAACAAAATTATTCACCTGTGCCTACCATATTGTGATGGCTAAAGTATAGTATATGTAACTTGAGTTTGATCAACACATACATATAATTAACTTAACTCATCTATTCAATATATTAATAATACTACACGTGACATCCCTAGCTTGAGTTTTCCTAACAACTGTTACTACCAATATTCCTTTCGACCTTGTCGAAACCACTTTGAATAGAAGATAAAGAAGAACAAGAGGATGAAGCTCTAGAAAGATTATTGAAGGAGTCAAAGGGATGCTAAGGTTTGGAAGTATCACAACCTTTCAAAGGGGTTGAAATGGTCGAAAGCACCCTTCCGCTTTAGTGACCACCTTTCGAAGTAGATGATTCCATATGTATAAGGACCTTTCGAAAGAGCTAAAGCAACACTTTTCGAAGACAAGAAACGATAATTCTTTGCATATGTGCCAAACCATTCGAAACCAAAGGTTTCACCTTCACTCAAACCACTCAGAAGCATGCATTAGCCAAAGTAACCCTTTCGAAAGCCAAACCAAGCCTTTCGAACCGATCAAAACCATTATTATTCAAGGATATTTTGCATCAAGTCACATGCAAAAGTTCAGAAGCAACTAACATAGTCGAAACCATCGGTATTGCAACACCTTCGAAGCCACTGGATAATGCCTATCGACAAAGTCGAAAGCTCCTACAAAGCGACATAGAAAAGGAAGGCGCAACCATCCCTTTCGAAAAAGGCGAAAGCATTTTAAAGACATTTCTGAAGCGACCTTTTGACCAGGGCGAAAGATGAGTCAAAAGATGGTAACCCGCATCTATAAATAAGACCCAAGGGGTCTGGTTTTAAGGATCGGAACTCAGTCATTCTATATTTGTATTTTCTTAATTCTAAAAGCTATAAACCCTAATTTGTAAATTGAATTGGGGAAATTGAGCAATAAAGACTTATTTGAGCTGAGAAAGGGAAGACCTCTGTATTCTTGATTACTTAGTTGTTTGTAAGCTTTATTATAAAAAATAATCATGTTTTTCCAAGTGTCGAAGGTCTCTTCCAACTTGATCAAAACCCTTGCATATTCAAGTAACTTCAGTTATAGACTCCATGCCACCTTCTACTGGATTTTTACTTTCGAAAAGGTCGAAACCCTACCCTAATCCACTTAAGACTCTAGCTTTCAACAAGGTCAAAACCTCAATCCCAATTGAATTTACCTCAGATCTCTAACCTAAGCCTTAACCATTTAAATAATAAGCCTTCGACAGGGTCGAAACCCACGAAATCAAACCTTAACCTCGGATTCTTAAAGGTATCTTTTAGTGTTCTGCAACCACTTCGAAAAGAAGGATTTCGAAGGATAACCATACTATCTCAGTAAGCTCAAAAGGCTAATAAGAGAAGGAAATTAAACATTTTGACTAGGTTGAAAGGTTGATCCGAGTAAGTTTCCACTATAGCAACCTATTCAAAAGGATTACCAAAGAGAACACATACATTCTTTTCTCTTCAACTTAACCAAAGGAGACCAAAAGGGATTAACCTTGTCTTTTAATTCTACTTTGGGGTGTTGATAAGATTTCTTGTTAACATTTTGGTGCTAGAAGGAGGGCTCGAACCTCCAACTGGTTGATCACCTAACACCACTTGTCTCTAACCCAACTCAACACGATTTCAAGCTTATCTACTTTGGTGTAACATCATCATGGCTAGCAGAACAGAAAGATCAAAGAAAGGATCTTCTGAACCACATTTCATATGATTCTCCCTAACAACCATCAAGAATTCCAATCACTATAAAGAGCAAAGGCTAAGATTAGAAGCTCTAAGAATTATGAACAGGAAAAAAGCGAAATCATATGATCCAAAGAAATGGAGTTTGAACCCCTTTCATATTGGCCCCACCCCTATTTTTGCCTTAGGAAGAAGGTAAAATGGAAGTGACAATTTATTCAGTCAAATAAGGAAAACTATTCAACATTATTCTAAAGGCACAATCTTTAAAGAAGAGATAATGGCTGACTATAATGCCTTTGCACATAAATGGCAAAAAACTACAATAGGAACATTTCCACCACAAGAACTCCAATGGGTGTCAAAAAGAAAAGCAATCGAAAATGTGAAACTACAAGGCCAAGAAACAAGAAATCAAAAAGTCATCCTTAAGAAACAAGTTTCGAGTCTAGACGGCCTAAAGAATGCAACTTAACAACATCCATAGAAACTGTCTACTTGTTAACCAAGGATGTGCTCAATTATTGGCCATCACAAAAAAAGAAGCCAAAGTATGAAAGGAATCTGTTGGTATCCTACTACATTATCACATGATGAACGGACATGAAACTAATCGTTGCAGGCCCTAAAAGGGATAATAATCATCTTCTTCCGTCAAGGCAAGATCAGCAAATTTGTAAAAAGGTCATGAGTAAAATCAGTAAAGAATTACATTTCAAAGAAAGATCTACATGGTTGGGAGTGAAATACTCCATGCATTTAGGCACTACCTTTAATGGTAAAAGCCTCTGTTCATAATGAATTGGCAGGGCAGAGCACCTCCTAGAGAGAGGTCGGAGTAAGCCATTATCTGTGCCATGCTATGGCCAGGTTAAAGCACCGGACAAGCCCTTGGCCGCGCCTTTGGTCAGGTCAAGGCACCTCCTAGAGCAAGGACGGAGTAAACCTTTATCCGTGCCACTCTATGGCCAGGATAAAGCACCGAACAATCCCCTGTCCGCGCCACACTACGACTAGGGCATGGCGCCTCCTAGAGGGAGGTCGGAGTAAGCCTTTATCCGCGCCACACTATGGACAGGTTAAAGCACCGGATAAGCCCTTGGCCGTGCCTCTGGTCAGGTCAAGGTGCCTCTGGGTAAGTCCTTGGTTCCAGCCTCTAAGAATGAGCTAACCAAGAGTACCAGACAACAACGGACTAAGACGTCCAAGCCCAATAAGAGGCTCATAAAACAATGGATTAAGATGTCCAAGCATGAGAAACGACATATCTCCAAAAGACTAAGATGCCAAGCCTGAGAAATGGAATATATCCAAAAGACTAGGATGTCCAAGACTGATAAACGACATATATCTAGAAGGCTAAGATGTCCAAGCCAAAGAAGTGGCATATCAGATTATGGACTAAGACATCCAAGCTCAAGAGGCAACCGATTAAATTACAACTACATATAAGACCTAACGGGTTCATACATGACGAAAAAGATAGAATCAAAGGAGTGGAACAAAACTCCACTTATTAATACCTGAATCTGGGTTTTGGGGATTTCATTTCTGAACTTCATTTGCTAATACCTGAATCTGGGTTTCAGGTCTTTGTCAATCACTTACTGGCTTTATCATACCCGAATATGGGTTTCGAGACTATCACTTGTTAATGCCCTAATCTGGGCTTTTGATTTCTAGTTATGGATTTTTGATTATCCTCTGTTAGTTCCCGAATCTGGGCCAAAGATTTTTCTCAAAAATATTATTATTATGCGTTTCCGTTAATACCTGAATTTGGATTTTGGACTTCTAAACTTTCAAATTTCATTAATACCCGAGTATGGGTCATTAGATTTCTACTACAAAATTTCAGTCAATGATTTCTAGACTTTTCCATATTTAGCTCTTTTTTACCTATCTCTAGAGGATGATTCTCTGAAATGTTTAGACCCTTGCTCTAGGATAGGATTTTCCACCAACAGACTTCAGATATTCTAGCAAAATGGTTAAAGTTAAATTTTTAATTATTTCTCATCATGAACAAAAATGGGACTTAGACCTTTAATCAAATATAAACTACATTTCATATGATTGACATGATGATTAGTTAATCTTCGCGAGTCATATGCATACATTTATAAGTCAATTTCAAGCTAACAATTGAAAATATTGTTTGCTTCAATTTTTTTAGGGAAATCAGAACAGCGAAGAGTAATGAAAGATTCAACAAATATAGAAATTATAGTGTGAGCTATCAAACAAGCATTTCAGAAATAACATTACAGGAAAGAATCACATATCAGGTGATATTTAAATTTTTTTACATGATTTATATAAATTTTGAGATTATTAACAAATATATACATTTCGTGAATATGAATATGAATCTATCATAAATCATGAGCAGCCTTGTTCAGGTTCTTAGCAAATGAAGGATCTATGACGTGACGAATAGCGATGCAAAGGACCTCTTTGAGTTTCTTGTCTTTCTTCCTTATCATATCTGCATCGTCAACCGCATCAATATTAGTTTTTAGAGTGCGATTAAAAGCTCTATTCACACCTCTAAGTGTTTTATTTTCCCTTTCCAATTCGACGATGAACTTCTGAAGGAATAGACATTTAGCTTATATCTAAAGATGAGAAACGACATCTCTAACTTGATTTAATGAATTGGCATAAAGAATAATTGGAGAGTCAAAATGAATGTTTAGTCCCTCTGGAGTAATCACCAGGGGATATTTGCTATAGTCCCACTCCCCAACCGGAAGACTATCACGGCCATAAATTATTTTCGTATGATATGATCTAATCTCCTTAAGAAGCTTTTCTTTCTCATCATCGAGGAAACCAAAGCGAAGACGAGGATGTTCCATGTAAATTTTTTGTAAATCTCTAAGAAAATAGTATCTTGCTAGTTTTGAAGATTTTTAAATCGATGCCTTTTCAAAATAAATCATCTCAACTTAACATATTGGCTTAAGTGGTCTCTAGGAACAAGATGGCCCAAGGAACAGTCACTCTGTGATAACATAATAAAATGTGGTTAAGCATAAAAAGCAAGACTAAAACAAATATTTACAAATCAATATAATATTACATGTTTACAATCATTCATCTGGTTCATACAAGATTGACTTAGTAAATAATTCAGAAACAAATTCGTCCTTATAATACTTAAGTTTTTCGGGAGAATCTGGGGAATGGATTTGATTCGTGGTAAATTCCAACAAGCTCTAGGATGCGGGTCAGATCCGAATTCGTCCAAGTATCTTTTGTGTAAGCGCCTAAGTAGACCCTCACTAAATTCACCTAAATATGAAAATTCAACGATTGGCTGTCTACAATAGCTTTATATAAGAAACTAACTATAATGTCCCTCTCCTCAATCAAAATTCAGAATAAGGTAATTAACTCCCAGTTCTCTTTCAAGAGAGTGTCATAGTGAAGGCGTGCTCTCCTTAGCCGAGGGGCAGCTTCTTAATGCTTAAAAGATTCTAACACTACTGCACTTCTATTAAGTCTATGCTATTTATCAGAAAGTATATTATGCTCTCTCATTGCTCGTCTATCTCCATGTATAAACTATTTATCTCTACTTGTTTCCTTTCAAGCTTGGTTTTATAGGGGTGAAGAGTTTTCTTCTTTATCTAAAATAGATGATTTACGCTATTATTATCTTTGAAGTGAAAGATGTTTAAATAGAGAATCCCATACCTGAGGTACTAGGACTGATGTTTGGGAAGCTTGTTCTTTCTCTTTCAACACTTCAACATTAACAAAAGCAGGCTCATCTTGAGGGCCAGAGGGTGCGTGAGATTCAGGCGTGACTGCTTCATATGGAGATGAGCCTTTTTCAGAAGCTCTTATATTATCGCCCCCCTCTTTGTCAGAAGCCTCAGTGTCGCCCCCACTATTGCCACCTGAACCTAAAATATTGTGTTATCATCATCATCATCATCATCATCATTATCATCGTCGTTGTCATCATTATCGTTGTCACCCTCTTCTGCGGTGGCATCGTCCTTGTTGCCTTCATCTTCGGAGTCTGATTCGAATTCAAAGTAAGGGACTTCAAAAGAAAGAATCTTAGAGGCGTCAATCTCCTCCTTTTAAGCAACTTTAATTTCCTGCTTCATCTGATTACTCTTGCCCATAACTCTATCAACAAGGGCAGAGTCGAGTGAGGGAAAGCTTAGCTCAGGGCATTAGTCGATGTTGTCAGCATAAGCGAGCATTAGAGCATCTTCAAAAGAGTTCATCATGATCTCATCAAGTGTAGTATCGAGAAATTGTGACACTTGATGTTTTGCATCTGAGATAGTATCGACTGTCAGTTTCACAGAAGTCTTGTTCTTTTCCAACTTCTCCTTCAAAGAGGCATTCTTTACCGCAATTCAGACCTTCACCTCGTCAAATTCTTTTATAGTTATTTGCATTGCCAAGTTTTCTTTGGCATGGAGTTGGCGGGCTTTCCTTTCTTCTGAGATAGTGGATTCCGACTAGGCAAGAGAAGCTCTTAATCGCTTCAGTTCGGACGTAGCTTTGTCTTTTTCCATATACAAGGAAGAAAGTTGATAATTTAAGGCAGAAATTTCCTCCAGAAGCTTGGAGGATTTGGAAGAAGATTGGAAGCATGCTCATGCAACGATAACCAAATTTTGGAAATGTTAAAGAAAAAGTACAGCAACAGTCAGAAGCTTAAAGAAGAATAGTAACGATAAAGTCAAGTAAAGAGAAATTTATCAAGATTTGTTGTTCTATTAGAGAACGATAGTGACCCACTAAGTCAGAAACAGAGTAGGTGGGTGAATGGAAGCAAAAGATGCAGAGCTTAAGATAGATTAGACCATCTCTTCAAAATTAATAGAGGATGTAGGAGATGACGGCCTTAGTGGAATGAGCTTTTGAGAAGGGGTCATCTCTAAAGCTTTTCGCATCTGCTCAAGTGCACCTGGAGAGCTTGCAACAGTGATGCGGGAGAAAGGATCAACTGAAATAGGTGTCTTCTTAGATTGGTCATGAGGAGCTTCAACAATTGGGCTCTCCAAAGGCTTTATCAATTGTTAAAGATTCCTCCTCCATCGGATCAGGAAGGTCACCTATTTTAGCTATTTTCAGGGGTGGTTCCTCCATAGTTGATTTGCCTAATTTTCTCTTAACGGCCGTCTTCGTTTTAGCAAGAGATTGAGAAAAGGATGAGGCACAAGAAGCCGTAGAAGGAGCCGGACCACTAGCAGGTTTTTCAACCTGAGGAGCAGCTGTAGAGAATTTAAACAAATTATAAGTTAGCAGAATAATTTGTAAAGCAACATAGTAGTAGATAACAAGAGCAATTTTTATAGCTTACCAGAGTGGTCAGAGCAAATGGGAGACATAGGGGAGAAATTTGTAGGATCTTTCAGGAAAAGGAAGCATTTTCTTCGAGATGTGTGTTGAATCAAAGGAGATTGCCCCAGAACCCTTTGACCAGAGGGGAGGAGAGAGTACTTCTTCAAATTGGGAGGATTCAATAGCCTCAATCGACTTTTGATCCTACCTGAAGCTACAATTAGAGACTCCACTATTCTCTTATCTGCCTCACTCAGTTCTTTAGTAGGAGCACCTGACAGAAAGTATAGATCAGCAAAGAAAAGTAATTAGATAAAAGGAAAACAATGAAATCTTAGCTTACGTGGAGTATAGAAGATTCCACTAATGTTTGGGAAGCAATTAACAAAGAAGAATTGGTTCTTCCAGTCCCTAAACATGTTCACTCCCTCTGATATCAATTTCTTGAGAGGGTTCGCCCTAAATATTTGGTTATTAAGGTTGCTGAGTTTGACCAATTGAGCGAGATGATTCAATACTTCAGCATTCAGAGAAGGATTGGCAGATTCAAGTGCCGTCAACTCCAAAGATTGAAGATAGTTGTATATATTCGGAGATAACTAGATTGGAGCGATTCCAAGATGAGATAGAAACCTAGACAAGAAGTCTGGGAATGGAAGAAACCCTCTATTCCATATGGGTATAGCGGTGTAAGTGAAGACCCTTCAGGAGGGCTGTTGATGGTGTCATTTAATGTGGGTAGAATGACTTCCACTCCGGTGATTCCAAAGTCGTTGAGAATAGCCTTAACTTCATCTTGTATGGATATCAAAGAACACTTTGAAGTAGCTTCAACTTTCTTTGGAGAACTCATGATTATGCCAGGTGAAAATGTTTCTGTTAGAATTTACAGTTTGTTATAAAGTTAACATTCTTTCAAGGATTAGTTGAAGCCCACTACAGCAATTTAATAATCAAACCAAACATGAAATTTCAAATTCTTGAAAGAATGTTAAAGTTAAAAATGAGATATAATGAGCTTTCAAAAGAGTTGAAAGGAAAGAAAAAAATTAACACTTAACAAACACCTCTCGATAATGTCGAAGGCCCAGACATAAATATCTACACAGCTTTCGACAAGGTCGAAAGGGAGGGCTGAAGTATATGTCCAATCGGCACTCTTCAACAATGCAGAAAGCTCAATAGGAACTATGTTATTAGAAGGGAATAGTTAGAACCAACTTAAAAATCTGAACAAAGTAGACACTATCCATATTGAATAAACAAAAGACCTTTTGACACTATCGAAACCTAAAATCATAAGTTTTAATAAGGGAATATGAATGTTGTCGAATCCCTATATACCAATTGAGTCGAAAGGTTCAAAGTTAAAGTCATATTGATAAAAACTAATAAAAGAACTTGGGACATTTCGACGACGTTGGAAAATGATAATGATTAAGTCCCCAGATGTTTATTGCAGGTTTCGAACCACTACTAATAAGAGGCGTTGACAGAATCGAAAGGGCTACATGGTTTTGAAAGCATGCTAAAAACAAAGTTTTAATCAATACAAAAGATTTCGACTAAGTCGACACATTTGGCTTGGTTCATGAATTTTACAAAGCACACTTTCTTCGACCAAATTTGTAAAATATATCTATCTCTAACTTAGACAAATTCAAAACAAGTTCATATGACTGGTTACGAAAACCATGGGACAAGATCTATGCTTTCGAAAATGTGGGTTGCGGCACAATAACCAACATCTTCGAAAGGTATTAGAGCCGAAAGCATAAGATTGCCTTCAAAGAGGTCGGTTTCTTATGAACTAAATAACCTTTCGACAAGGTCAATAAAATTAGACGCTAGATTACCTTTCGACTCTATCGAAAGGGCAGAAAAATCAAAATAGCAAATTGCCGCCTCAATCCCTTTCGAAGGTGTAAAAGGGTAAAATTCTAGTGCCAAATTTTTAGTTCGTACATCTCAAAACTTCTGGGCGAAGTTAACTGAAGTACCTTCTTCCCCAAACCAGATTTCAACCCATAAACTCTTAAAAACCATTAAACCAGCAGATTTAAACAAGAATTAACTATTTAAGTTTCGAAATATTTAAGATAGAAATCCAAATTTTCTGAAACCAACAATAATGATAGAATCTGAAATCGAATAAAAATCAAAATGAAAATTAACAGAAAGAAATAAATCGATTTGAATCGTGAAATCGAACCAAAGAATACTTTCAGTTAAATTAAAACTCGACCAATTTTTTGTAAATCAAAACCAAAAATCTAAATCTCAATTGTGAGATTTGAGAAGTTGAAATCCACTATTAGCACCAAAATTGGTCACTAACCTCGTAGAGAAAGATTGTGTAGAGATATAAGTGATGAAGATAAATTAAACAGAGAAGACAATGCTAATTTAAATGCAGAAAGTAAGAACACCAAATTTATAGTGGTTCAGCGTAATTGCCTACGTCCACTTTGAGATTAAACTTTATTGATCTTCCTTATTGTTGATTACAAATACAATTCGTGAATCAAATGCTTGAATGAAGTTGTTAAGTAGAGAATATGAGTCTCAAAAATGGCAGAGTCTCCCCGGTCTTCTCTCCCAAAAAAGGATCTTCTTCACTGTGACCCTGCCCCTCTATTTATAGACAAAGATGGGCTGGACTTCCCAAGTGGGCTTGGTAGCCGAACGCTCTAGCCCAGGTGTAGTGGTTGCTACATGCCAAACCAGGTATACCGAACGCTTTGATGCCGAACAGTCCTTTCCATGCCGAACGGTCCCTTCCATGCTGAACGGTCCTTTCTATGCTGAATGGTTCGTTTGATGTGTGGGAAGTGCAGGATGGTTGCAGTTGAAGCCGAACGTACCACTGTCCGAAGCTCTTGACCGAACAATGCATGCAAGCCGAACGATATTGTTACCTTGAGTAGTTGTGCATACTGAATGTCTTCTGGATGCCAAGTACTCCCGTTGCCGAGTACTACGCCGAGTACCATGGGATGCCGAGTACTCCTATTGCCAGGATCTACTTGATGCTGAGCGCTCTTGTTGCCGAGTTCTCCTATCGCCGAGTTCTATTGGTGCCGAACGCTAGCTGACGCTGAGCATTGGTTGACGCCGAGTAGTTTTGTATGCCGAGTATTACGCCGAACGCCGAACACTACTTAACGCCGAGTCTTCTGGATGCCGAGTATTACGCCGAACGCCGAACACTACTTAACGCCGAGTCTTCTGGATGCCGAGTACTACGGATACCGAGAACTATGGATGCCTAGTACTACGGATACCGAGCACTATGGATGCCGAGCACTATGGATGCCGAGCACTATGGATGCCGAGTACAATTCCGAGTACTAGTTGCCTGGTCAAATCTCCAGGAAACACTTGCCCCCCAAAGTGTATCGCGTGGCCGAACGTGATGCACTTTGAATCTAGTTCAACTTTCCTTGGTGATGCCTTCTCGAGAATGCCTGTGACGGAGGTGTGTGACGAGCGTGGCCTAGACGCCGAACTATACGTTCGAAGCCGATTAATCCTCATGTGTCGAACGTCACTTTGCTCTGATGACGAACACTCTAGCATTGACCGGTTCCACCGGGTATAGCCCCTTCGACTTCCACCTCCCTTCTCTATAAAACCAGGCCTTTTCCTTCTTCTCCCCTTTACTTTTTTACTTCTGCTATTCCTCGAAGATTTTCAATTCTATTCAGTCGTCCGGATTTAAAACTTAACTACTCCATCCCAATCTCCAATCTACAAACTAGGTATCTTTTCTCGTACGATAGTAGTAGATTTCAAACGAGATGGCCGAGTGTGTCACGTAGAAGGCCTTTGAGTAGGTTGTCTCTATCGCATCTTCATTTCCGAACGATGAGGCGAGGAGGAATGATCCGGTTCACCTACGGGCTTAGCTTCCTCGTGTCAAACCAAAGTTAACAGGAAGAAAAAGAAAGAAGGTGTTGGAGGAGGTAAATGTGATGTTCGCTGCTCCGGCGTATGTCGTCATGCGCTGGACGGTGGAAGGGGAAGTTGCCGAGCACTACCTTGGCCGAACGAACCCAGGCCTAGCGCTTATTAAAATGCCAAACATGACTTAGCCGAACGAACTAAGGCCAAACAACACTCAAATGCCGGACAGTATATGTGCCGGGCAACTGACATGCCGAACAAACACACATGCCGACTAGAACTTAGCCCGAACAGTACAATTGCCGAACAGACGCACATGCCGAACAGTATATGTTTTGAACAACTGACCTGCCGAACAAACATACATGCCGAATACTCTACTCAGGCCGAACAATCCAAATGCCAAACAAAACTTAGCCGAACCATATCAAGGCCGAGCAATGCAAATGCCGACCAATGATAACTGTTGAACCATACTTAGGCCGAACACTGTAAATGCCGAACGAACAATTGCCTTGCTTAATGAATACAAGGACAAAGGTCTAAGCACACCATCATATGAAACCGACCCGGATCATTAACTCCCTAGCTTTAGTAGACTTAACGGGCTTTTTGAGACGGTCAGCAATGACGGTCTTCGAAGGCGACGATTCGAAGCACATTTTTATATCTTTGAAATCTTTAGACTTTTATTGCTTGTACACAATTGCTTGCACTAGTTCACACACCACGTGGGGGGGGGGGGAAACTCGTGTTGCCAATTCTAACGTTCAACGTTTTTCAAGTATAGTTTTCTCAAGCACTTTGCCAGGTTCGTTATTTATTGAGGATGTCAAGAAAGTCTAGCTCCGCCACTATATCTGATAGGCCTGGGCCGTCATCAAGGCCAAAAGCTGCTGATACTTCTAATCCGTCGACTTCTCCTGCTCACAACTTAGCACCTGATGCCCTGGAGGCAGCAATTCTTCTAGACAATCCGATCGATTCACAAGCTTCGAAGATAAACGAAGCCGCTCTCCGACGGATATGCTCCATTCATGGGATCCCTTTCGCCGATGTGTTGGTCCCTTCGCGACACGATCGTCCTCATCTGCCCCCAGTCGGGTATACCGCTTGTAACAAGTTCATGTGTTGGATGGGCAGCGTGCCTCCGTTCAATTTATTTCTCCGGGATGTATTACAATATATCGACGTAGCTTCGTTGCAGCTGCACCCGAACGGCCATGCGTTTTTGTACGGGGCCTATTTACTTTTCATGGCCGTCTTCTCCAGACCTCCTACCGCTGACGATATCAGATACATCTATATGATCAAGAGATGAAAAGATAGTCCTTCCTTTATGTTCCTCGAGCCGTACCACAAATGCCAAATCTTGACAGGAGCATGCAGTAAATTCGCCCTGTACAAACAGGAATGGTTCTACGTGCGCTGCCCTCCTGGTTTTGCGAGGAGATGGGTTGAAGGCAGTAAGTCTCTCTGCTGAGTTACTATTCGCATTGAACTGGAGTCATGTGTTTCCTAACTCTTTGTTTTATCCTTTCAGGTATCAACCCTCGTCCATAAGGCCGAGGATATTCTGAGGCTGTTGAAGCCATTAGAGCTCTTCCTGCCGAGGAACGAGACATCCGAACTATCGTCTCAAATGAATCATTGTCGGGGTTTGGTTTGCTAGCCCCTGGTCGTCGGATCAGCCTTCTAGAAGGTGTCACCATTCCCAAACCTCCGTCCGGTAAAGGGAAAAAACAGGCCGGATCGTCGTCGCGCCGCACTCCCGATACACATGAAGAAGGTGAGCACAAAGAAGACGAAGCTCTTGAGTCTCAAGGCGAGAATGTGGGTCCCGCTTGGAATCCGGCAGTCGAAGTCCAAGACATTGAAACGTCATCCTCCCCTTCGAAGGGAAAGAAGAAGTTAAAATATAAAGTTCAGAAGGAGAAAGTTGGTGGCACTTCAAAAGTCATGCCTATCCCGCCTGAGAAAGAGGCTTCCTCGCAGCACCTGGAAAGTTCCTTGAGGGGCCTGTCGAACCTGTCTATTCCCGATGATATTCTTAATTACGGGTTTGACGATCCTGAAGCCCTCAAGTTTTCTTCGCCCGCTAAAGGCAACGCGAGAGTTCGACTCCCGACCCAAGGAGACAATACTCCAATTAGCAAAGACAAAAGAACTGGTCTATCGTGGGAGACACTGGGACACACACGCACATACGCATTCCATCATACACTTCAAGTTTTTTCTTATCTTACAGATTTTTCTTAACTCGTTGTTATCTCCATTCTTTGCAGGTGATATGGGGCGTTCTCACGGACTCGATCGCCTTCATGGCTCTTCCATATTTCATCACTCTGGACGGGATTCCGGTTCAGGCAGACGCAGGGACAGAGACGATTATGAAGATAGAGACAATCGTCCCCGTGAGTCGTCTCACCGCAAGAAGGCATATTCTCAATCTTCCCAGTCCCGTGATCTTCCTGCTCCAACTGAGCCGGATAGAGAGAAGTCTTTACAGAAGGGTTATCAATCTGACGCTCCTCGAGAACAACACTCCAGTTCATCGAGTACAAGGCAAGTTCGAGAGCAACGAAAAAGAGCGGAACTTTCAAAGCCTCCTCCTCCTACTCCTGCGGTGGACCCAACTGTTGCGGAAAAGATGGTCGATCTTAAGGCCAAGTTTCCAAAAATTTGCTTCGACGGTCTGAAGTTCCTCCCGGCCATTCATCATATTCCCGGGCATGTGAAGCAGAGTGCCATTGCCTGCAATAACGACGTCTATGTTCAACATGACGCGTTTGTGCACTTGGTGGAGAAGATCTCAGAGGTATCCGTTGAGCGTCAACATGAGATTGATCGCCTAAAACTGGAGGCTGGCTGCGAATAAAAACTTCATCGAGCACCAAGACGTAGAGCTCGCTTCGTATAAGTCGAAGCTGGAAGCCGCTGAACAAAGCGCAAAAGATACTGCTGAGGCAGTTACTCGTTTAGAGGTGGCTCACAAAAAAGAGCTTGACGAAGCAGTCCAGCGCAGCGGTGCCCTCGCCCTAGAGAAAGACTCTGTCCAAAAAGAGAGGAATGCGCTCGTCGTGCAAGTCAGAGAGCTGAAAGAATTACTCTCCAAGGAGAAGGAGGACAAGGTAGCTGCTCAAGAAGAATCACAACGATACTGTGATGAAATTGTTGCTACTCGTCTCCTGAAAACGAAGCTCGATGACGAACTTGCTGGGGTTGAGAAAATGAAGGATGAGGCCCGTGAGGAGGGCAAGAGAGAGGCTGCGGAGGAGATTGATTCTTGCCTCGAGGCGGCCGCAGAAGTCGGCAGGGAAGAGGTCAAATGCATGTTTGACTCGTTGATTGCTGAATATGGAGCCCGCGTCCTTATGCATCGCGACTTAACGTTCTTGGGCGACGGCTATCTCGAATCCCTAGCTGAGGCCTGGGAAACCTTGATAAGGATCAGGAAGATCGAGTTGGGCTCCGAAGAGGTCGATGAGGAGGCCTTGGTGAAGGAGTTCCTTAGGGGGAATGAGCCATCGGATTTATCCGCAGCATTGGCACTTTACAGCAAAGGCTCTCCCCTTCCAAAAGAGAAAAATGATGAAGCTGGCCCGTCTAGGGCCAATATTACTGCTCCTCATATTGCTGCTCCTCCCGCTGCTCAATCGGCCAGTCGGCCGACACTTGATCCATTCGAGCAGCATGCTGGTTATGACCCCGAAGATCCCGGGCTCGGTGCTCATGTGCTATCCCCTATCCTGGAGGGTGAAACCCCACGCGCCACCGATAGCCAACCGGAACCTGGTAGGAAATTCTTCTGTCTCTAGAAGTTGAAAGATCCCGTCTTTTTTCAGCAGTGGCTACTCGTTCTAACGCTCATTCTTTATGTTTTCATGTAGGTTGTTCTGACGCCGAGCCAACTCCGAGGAGCGATGACGCCAAGGAGGAGGCAGGGAAAACAAGCGACGCTGTCCATGCGGGAGTACTCCCTGGTCCCGATGCTCAAGTGATCGGGCGCATGATGATGATAAGCTCGACACTTCATCTCCTGCCGAAGGGAGTGATGAAATTGAAATCACTGGCGCCTCTGAGCATACCTCGCAGATGAGCATGAAGGACCGCCTTGCCGAAGAGGAGAAGAAAAAGGTTGAGATCAAAGTTGAACCTGGAATACTGGAACTGACCGACCCACGGAACAGACCTTTGAAAATCATTCTCCCAGGCAAGTTCAAACCACTGGACGTTCCGTCTCCTACCCTTGACTCTGCTTCTTTAGCAAGCAAGAAATCCAAGAAAAAGCATGAGGGAGAGGAGTCATCGGAAAAAACAAAGGAAGACAAGAAGAAGAAATCGAAGAAATAATCGATACGCTCGTTCAACGAGTTTCTTGCTTAAGTCTTGTAATTGCTTTTATCTTCCGTAGCTTGTAGTTTGTATAGACAGGTCTGAATTTTGTAGGAGTGATCATGTAACCCCATTTTGGACTTATCGAATAAAGTTTTTAGTTTCTTTTTCGCTTGAATGATTCTCTTGTCTTTCTTTGGTTTGCTGACTAACTGTAGCCATAACTCAAGTTCTTATGAGTTACGTTATCTCCCGGTCCATTCTCGTGTTGTTCAAACATTTCTAGACATGGCGTACTTCTCGTCCCACATCTCTCGAGTACTTGGACTTTTTGCTGACTCTGTGCTCCGGGGACTCGGAGACTTGAAACCGTTTATACTCTAGTCCATGCTCCAGGGACTTAGAGTACTCCTCTCCGCACTCTGGGGATTCGGAGATTCGTATTCGTTTATACTCTGGTCTGCGCTCCGGGGACTTAGAGTACTCCGCTCCGCACTCTGGGGATTCGGAGATTCGAAATCGTTTATACTCTAGTCCGCGCTCCGGGGACTTAGAGTACTCTGCTCCGCACTCCGGGGATTCGGAGATTTGAAATCGTTTATACTCTAGTCCGCGCTCCGGGGACTTAGAGTACTTCGCTCCGCACTCCGGGGATTCAGAGATTTGAAATCGTTTATACTCTAGTCCGCGCTCCGGGGACTTAGAGTACTCCGCTCCGCACTCCGGGGATTCGAAGATTTGAAATCATTTATACTCTAGTCCGCGCTCCGGGGACTAAGAGTACTCCGCTCCGCGCTCCGGGGATTCGGAGATTTGAAATCGTTTATACTCTAGTCCGCGCTCTAGGGACTTAGAGTACTCCGCTCCGCACTCCGGGGATTCGGAGATTTGAAATCGTTTATACTCTAGTCCGCGCTCCGGGGACTTAGAGTACTCCGCTCCGCGCTCCGGGGATTCGGAGATTTGAAATCGTTTATACTCTAGTCCGCGCTCTGGGGACTTAGAGTACTCTGCTCCGCACTTTGGGGATTCGGAGATTTGAAATCGTTTATATTCTAGTCCGCGCTCTGGGGACTTAGAGTACTCCGCTCCGCACACTGGGGATTCAGAGATTTGAAATTGTTCGCGCGAGTCTGTGCGTCGTACAGGATAATGTAATTTGTCATCCAATTATGAGATATAGAAACGTTAGTGATTCATGGGAAATACGGCTTCAAGCCTTTATTAATGAAAATCAACTAAACTGCTCGATTACAACTTTAAAAAGAAACTAAGTTATGACTGAATGGAAACATGCAGGAAATAACAGTGCCTAAGACAAGAAAGGAAACATGCTAAATGTAATAGTGCCGCAGATGTTCACTGTTCCATGCTCGGGGGAGTGTCATGCCATCCACGGTCGCTAGCTTGAACGTTCCCTCTCCAAGCTTCCGTTCAATGGTGTACGGACCTTCCCCGCTGGGATTCATGCGTGATGGTACCGGGAAGACTCGTTTCAGAACGAGATCACCCACATCAAAGATCCTTGGGCGGACTCTGCCGTCGTAGTAACGCTTGACTCGATGTCTATGCGCTGCCGCCCTTAATTCAGCTTCTTCACGCTTTTCGTCGATGTAGTCCAGTGATTCCAACAAGAGATTCTGGTTCATCTTGGGATCATAGTATGTCACCCGGTGTGATGGAACTTCAAGTTCCACGGGTATAACAGCTTCGGAGCCGTATGCCAAGGCGAATGGAGTGTGGCCGGTCGCAGACTTGTGGGTAGCTCTATATGCCCATAATGCTATCGGGAGTTCATCTACCCACTTGCCTCCAACCTTCTCCAGGCGCTTCTTCAGTATGGACTTGATTATTTTGTTGACGGCCTCAACTTGTCCGTTAGCTTTCGGGTGTGCAACGACGGCGAACTTCTTCTCGATACCGTACTTCAAACAGAACTCTTTGAACTCTCTGCTTTCGAATTGCGTCCCGTTGTCCGTAATGATGGTGAGAGGAAGGCCGAAACGGCATATAATGTTTCGTACAACGAAGTTAATGACCTTCTTAGAGGTGATTGTGGCCAAAGGCTCTGCCTCAGCCCACTTTGTGAAATAGTCGACTGCAACTATCGCGTATTTCGCACCACCTTTGGATATATGCAAAGAGCCGATTATGTTGATCCCCCAGATCGCAAACGGCCAGGGACTAACCATTTGCGTGAGTTCTGTTGATGGAGTCCTCGGGATTTTTGCGTATCTCTGACACTTATCACACTTTCTCGCGTAGTCTGCGGCGTCCCGGTTTACAGTTGGCCAGTAATATCCATAGCGGAGGATCTTCTTTGCTAGCGTTTGCCCCCCAGTATGGTCACCACATTCCCCTTCATGAACTTCTCTTAAGACCCGCTTTGTCTCATCATGAGCGATGCATCGTAATAATGGGACTGAGAATCCTTTTCGATACATTGACCCATCCTGCATTACGTATCGCGCGGCCTTTCGAAGGATTTGCCGTCTTTCGCTTCTTTTTTCTAGTAAGGCTCCGATCGTTAGGTACAGTTTGAATGGGGTTATCCACGATTCTTTCTCGATCTCCGTTTCCAGCACACGATCGACTTTCATCTAATCTATGCTCGGGGCATGCAAGGCTTCAACGGGATACAATCCCATTTGCTGCGCATCGCCGGTACTCGCAAACTTAGCCAACAAGTCGGCTTCTTTGTTCTGTTCGCGCGGGACATGTGAAATGTCATAACGCTCGAGATTCGAGAGTAGTTCTTGGACCTGAACAAGGTACGGAGCGAGCTTTCGTCCCTTTGCTTGGTAGTCTCCCCGTACTTGGTAAACCACCAACTGTGAATCACAAAAGATTTCGACTGATTTGATCCCGAGTTCCCTGATGAGCTTCAAGCCAGCGATCAGTGCTTCATATTCTGCTTCGTAATTTGTAGCCGGGAAATCAAGCTTCAGGGCATAACAGATTGATCGGTTTTCCGGAGTTATAAGAACTATGCCCGCGCCGGAGCAACGGTCGTTTGATGC
Organism: Allium fistulosum; assembly: GCA_030737815.1. NCBI lineage: Eukaryota > Viridiplantae > Streptophyta > Magnoliopsida > Asparagales > Amaryllidaceae > Allium > Allium fistulosum. The sequence goes on along the minus strand of CM060904.1, from coordinate 267,273,855 downwards.
ACCGTCAGTGTATAATTTCCATCGAACGGGGGGATGATGTCGTGGTCATCCGGTTTGACGGGTATGGTAAACTCAGCGATGAAATCTGCTAATGCTTGCCCTCGGATGGATCTCCGTGTTAAGTAGGCGATATCGAATTGGCTCAACTCGATGTTCCATTTTAGCAACCTTCCAAAAGTTTCCGGCCGCTGGAGTACTTGCCTCAGGGGTTGATCGGTATAAACACCGAATGAATGTGCTTGAAAGTATGGGCGCAGCTTACGTGATGCGATCACCAAGCAATAAGCCAATTTTTCGATCTTAGGGTAATTCCTCTCTGCCCCCGTTAAACGTTTGCTAACATAATACACCGACTTCTGGACTCGATCCTCCTCACGAACCAAAGCCGCACTTATCGCATGTGGGGATACAGCCAAGTATACATATAATATTTCGTGGTCAACTGGTTTTGACAGCATTGGTGGACTCTCCAGATGCCTCAGCAGATTCTGGAATGCTTCCTCACAACTAGACGTCCATTCAAAATTTCTCTTCCCCTTCTTTATTATATCAAAGAATGGGATGCACTTGTCAGTTGCCCTGGATATAAATCGACTTAGCGCAGCTACTTTTCCATTCAAACTCTGCACTTGCTTTATAGTCCAGGGGGGCTTGCACATCTCGAATAGCTTGGATCTTCTCTGGGTTGGCTTCAATTCCCCTAGCATTGACGATGAATCCCAAAAACTTCCCCGATGCCACGCCGAAGGAACACTTCAGAGGGTTGATCTTCATCCCGTAAAACCTGAGTATGTCGAACATTTCAGCCAAGTCTCGAATGTGGTCGTTTGACCGTCGTGACTTCACGAGCATGTCATCCACGTAGACTTCCATCGTTTTACCCAGCTGGTCCTTGAACATTCGATTCACTACCCCTACGTTCTTCAATCCAAAGGGCATCACTACATAGCAGTACAGTCCGACATTTGTCACGAAGCTGGTGTGTTCTTGGTTCGGAATATGCAATGGGATTTGGTTGTACCCTGAGTACGCATCCATAAATGACAACAGCTCGTGTCCTGCGGTGGAGTCGACCAACTGATCGATCCTAGGCAACGGGAAACTGTCCTTAGGGCATGCTTTGTTCAAGTCGGAATAATCTACGCAAGTCCTCCATTTACCATTCGCCTTTTTCACCAGCACGGGGTTGGATACCCATTCAGGGTAGAGGGCGTCGCGGACGAACCCATTTGCTTTGAGTTTGTCCACCTCCTCTCCTAGAGCGGCGGACCTCTCCGGATCCATTCCTCTCCTTTTTTGTTTGACTGGAACGTATTTCGGGTCTATGTTCAACATATGACTCGTGATGGCGGGGGAAATCCCACACATATCGGAATGCGTCCAGGCGAAAACATCAAGATTCGCCCGGAGGAAGTCGCTAAGGTCTTCAGTCATTGCGGGGCCAAGCTGTGATCCGATCTTCAATATTCGCGAGGGGTCGTCACGGCTAACTGAAATGTCAACTGTTAATTCAGCCGGCGCCGCCTTCTCTTCCCTGGGTTTCTCATCGTCGTCTCTCGGATCTATATCTCCGAAGATCCGAGAACTATGCCCGAGCCAGGGCTCGGGCACTACTTGTCAATTATCCGTATTAAGGATGCGGACGAGATTGTCCGCAACCTTTCCCTTCTCCCTCCGATGGGCCTCTCGGAGCTCAGCCACATAACAGGAACGACCAGCTGCTTGGTCGCCATGAACAATACCTACTCCTTTGTCAGTCGGGAACTTCAAAGTTAAACACCACGGGGCTAACGCTGCCCTAAACTCAGCCAGGGCTGGCCGGCCCAAGAAAACGTTATATGGAGAATCCACATCCAGAACTACGAAGGGTAGAATTCGTACCCTCCGACGCTCGCCTTGTCCAGTTCAACTGGCAACCCAACATAACCCACGACATCGGTTGCTGCACCGTTAAAACCGTGTATATGAGCCTTGGACGGTTTCAAGTCCTTGGTTTCCAGTTTCATTTGGTCGTAAGCCTTCTTGAAGATGATGTTGACTGAACTTCCGTAATCAATCAGAATTCTCTTTACATATGCTGGTCTGATCGTCGCAGATATGACCATCGGGTCGATGGTCGGAGCCTCTACTTGATCAGCGTCTCTGTTTCTGAACATTATATCGTCTATCATTACGCGCTGCTGCTTAGCAGGGGTCCCATCCTCCACGTTCGAACAGCACTCAAAATCCGCATGTTTAAGGGAACTTGCATATCGCTCCATTTCTTGCCAATTCTTGTCTGTGGGGTAAGGCCCACCGATAATGGTATTTATGACTAGTCTACCAACGGTTCGGGCAGGCTCCTCGGGATGACGCGGAGCTGGTGCACGACCTGGGTTGGACGTTCCCTGTCCTCCTTTCCTGTGGATCCTTCATAAATTCTTGCAACTTCTTTTGCCTGATCAACTTCTCAATAGCGTCGTGCAGGTGTCTGCACTCTTTCGTATTGTGTCCATAAGTCTCATGGAAGCGACAATATTTCCCGGTCCGCTTCTGTTCCTCGGTTGATTCTTTTGGACGTGGCTTTCTGTATTGAAAAGTATTGCAGGTGGATAGGTAAATGTTCTCAAGCGGTGCGTTCAGCGGAGTATACTCGTTGTAGCTTGTAATTCTCGACTTCCACTTCCCCGCTTCTCTCTTCTTCCCTTGATTTCTTCCTCCGGACTCCTTAGACTGCCCAGGCTTATTCTGGACATTGACTTGGACCTTTCCCGAGCTGTCTCCGGATTGCTTCACAGCAATGTTGCTCTTCATAGATTCTTGGACAGGTCCTGGTGCCTTATCTCATCGTACCCACCTAGCTTCCTCTCTTCTTATGAACTGGTGTGCCTTTGAGTAGAAACGCTCTAGCGTAGCCGGGGGTTTTCCTTCTAACCAGTCTCCAAACTCAGAATCTGGATCCACACCTCTCATTACAGCCATCAGAATTGCATGGTCATTGGGATTACTGACTTCAGTTGCCGCAACATGGAATCTCTGTAAATATTCCTTCAATGACTCCCCAGGATTTTGGATTACACTGGACAGAGACATTACGTCCTTTGGACGTGTAGTGTGTATCGTGAACTGCTCAATAAACTTCTTTGCCAATTCCTCGAAATTTGATACGGACCGCGGAGGAAGTCGGGTGAACCACATAGTAGCGATCCCAAATAGAGTAATCGGAAAGCATCTACACTTGGTGGCATCATTTGCTCTAGCTGAATCCAACATCCATTCGTACCTCATGACATGCTGTCTGGGGTCAGTCTTTCCCTCATACGAAGGGATAGTAGGCATACTAAACTTCCTGGGGTACTCCGCCTGCAACACAATATCCGTGAACGGAGTGTGACTTCTCGACACTCCCCAATCATCATTCGATAACCCCTAATTTTCTTTCATCAATTGCCTGATCATGGCTGTCAGGTCTGGTGTCTGTATGGAATGCGGAAGGTTAGAGTCTGTTCTACGTGCCTGTCCATGCTGATGCCTCCTCTCTTGGTGATCTGCCAGTCGTGCGTCTTGGGGTTCGACATCGTTAGCGTTTTGATGGCCTGGGCCTCCATCCTTCGTTTGCACTCCGGTCCTGAAGTTTCCAGCTCTCGCTTGGTTACGGTCTCCAGCTGTTTGGACATCAGCTTCTGCTCGTGCAGCTTCAGTCTTACGTCGTCTACGCCTGGGAGGTTCATCAGAGGAAGTTGAGCTGTCAGATGAAGAGTAAGGAGTGGGATTGCCCGCAGCATTCTGTTGCTGCTGTTGAGTGAGTTGTGCCATCAGGTTGGTGTTAGCTTGCATCTGCTCTCCTAGTTGTCTCCTGCTTTCCCTAAGTTCTCTCATCAAGTCATTGAACTCTACTCTGGTGACAACTGGAGTCTGTTCTTGAGCGGCAATTCCTGCACTCGGAATCGCTGGTTGATTGTTAGGTCCTGCTTGTTGCACGCTAGCAGTCTCGCGGGCATACGCATTATGAGAAGCTGACTTGGTAAGTGGTCCTGCCATTGTAGAGTTATTGGTATGAACTCTGAGTAGAATCAACGGATGTCCTATCAATGAGTCGGATCTTCTTTGGGGGATTTGTTCAACCCAGTAACTTCAAAGCAGATCCTTGAGGTCTGAGAATTCAATTCTCAGTGAAAGCACCAAAGTGTTAGCACCAAAATTGGTCACTAACCTCGTAGAGAAAGATTGTGTAGAGATATAAGTGATGAAGATAAATTAAACAGAGAAGACAATGCTAATTTAAATGCAGAAAGTAAGAACACCAAATTTATAGTGGTTCAGCATAATTTCCTACGTCCACTTTGAGATTAAACTTTATTGATCTTCCTTATTGTTGATTACAAATACAATTCGTGAATCAAATGCTTGAATGAAGTTGTTAAGTAGAGAAGATGAGTTTCAAAAATGGCAGAGTCTCCCCGGTCTTCTCTCCCAAAAAAGGATCTTCTTCACTGTGACCCTGCCCCTCTATTTATAGACAAAGATGGGCTGGACTTCCCAAGTGGGCTTGGTAGCCGAACGCTCTAGCCCAGGTGTAGTGGTCGCTACATGTCGAACCAGGTATGCCGAACGCTTTGATGCCGAACGGTTCTTTCCATGCCGAACGGTCCCTTCCATGCTGAACGGTCCTTTCTATGTTGAATGGTTCGTTTGATGTGTGGGAAGTGCAGGATGGTTGTAGTTGAAGCCGAACGTACCACTGTCCGAAGCTCTTGACCGAACAATGCATGCAGGCCGAACGATATTGTTACCTTGAGTAGTTGTGCATACTGAATGTCTTCTGGATGCCGAGTACTCCCGTTGCCGAGTACTACGCCGAGTACCATGTGATGCCGAGTAGTCTTGTTGCCAGGATCTACTTGATGCTGAGCGCTCTTGTTGCCGAGTTCTCCTATCGCCGAGTTCTATTGGTGCCGAACGCTAGCTGACGCTGAGCATTGGTTGACGCCGAGTAGTTTTGTATGCCGAGTATTACGCCGAACGCCGAACACTACTTAACACCGAGTCTTCTGGATGCCGAGTATTACGCCGAACGCCGAACACTACTTAACGCCGAGTCTTCTGGATGCCGAGTATTACGCCGAACGCCGAACACTACTTAACGCCGAGTCTTCTGGATGTCGAGTACTACGGATACCGAGCACTATGGATGCCTAGTACTACGGATACCGAGCACTATGGATGCCGAGCACTATGGATGCCGAGCACTATGGATGCCGAGTACAATTCCGAGTACTAGTTGCTTGGTCAAATCTCCAGGAAACATCCACCATAAAATAAAAAGAGAAAGAGATTTGAACAACAACATGATTCTAACTTACGTTAGATCTACTTTCTTCTTTGATTGAGGATAAATGATTTGGAGGGTTTTAAAATCTTTTACTCTCACTCAAAGTTTGATTTAATTGCAGATAAGTGAAAAAGAAGAAGAAGGGAAAGTGATTTATAAGAAAAGTCAGCAAAGTCGAAAAATCGTTAGATGGATTTAAATGAATGGTCCAGATTCATGTGGGAATACCAAAAGGCGGGAAGATTTTGGGTTTTGACATGATTGACTTGGAAAGTCAAGAGCGTCCCTTCGCGGAGGGGGGGGGGGGAGCGGGGCAAATGTTACTACCAAAATTCCTTTTGACCTTGTTGAAACCACTTTGAATAGAAGACAAAGAAGAACAAGAGGAAGAAGCTCCAGCAAGACCTTTCAAAGGAGTCGAAGGAATGCTATGACAAAGGTTCGGAAGTATCACAACCTTTTGAAGGGGTCAAAAGGGTCAAAATCACCCTTCCGCTTCAATGACCACCTTTCGAAGCAGATGATTCCATATGCACGAGGACTTTTCGAAAGAGTAAAGCAACACCTTTCAAAGACAAGGAATGGCCACTCTTTGCATACGTGCCAGACCTTTCGAAACCAAAGGTTTCTCCTTCACTCAAAGCACTCAGAAATATGCATTAGCCAGAACAACCCTTTCAAACCAGTCGAAACCATTATTATTCAAGGAGATTTTGCATCAAGTCACATGCAAAAGTTTAGAAGCAACTAACAAAGTCGAAACCATCGGTATTGCAACATCTTCGAAGCCACTGGATAATGCCTATCGACAGAGTCGAAAGCTTCTACAAAGCGACATACAGAAGGAAGGCACAACCATCCCTTTCGAAAAAGGCAAAAGCATTCTAAAGACATTTGTGAAGCCACCTTTCGACCATGGCGAAAGTTTTGAGTAGAAAGGTGCTGACCTGCATCTATAAATAAGACCCAAGGGGTCTGGTTTTAGGGATCAGAACTAATTCTTTCTATACTTGTATTTTCTTAATTCTATAAGTTGTGAACCCTAATTTGTGAATTTAATTAAGAAAATTGAGCAATAAAGACTTCTTTAAGCCAAGAAAGGTAAGACCTCTGTATTCTTGATTGCTTATTTGTTTCAAATCTTTATTATCAGAACTAATCGTGTTTTTCCGACTTGATCAAAACCCCTTCATATTCAAGTAACTTCAGACAAAACCCTTCCCCAATCCACTTAAGACTCCAGCTTTCGACAGGGTTGAAACCTCATTCCTAGCTAAATTTACCTCAGATCTCTGACCTAAGCCTTAACCATTAAACAACTAAGCCTTCGACAGGGTTAAACCCACGAAATCAAACCTTAACCTCAAATTCTTAAAGCTATTCTTTAGTATTCTACAACCACTTCGAAAGGAAGGCTTTCGGAGGGATAACCATACTATCTCAGTAAACTCAAAAGGCTAATAAGAGAAGGAAATTAAACATTTTAACTAGGTCGAAAGGTTGATCTGAGTAAGTTTCCACTACAGCAACCTATTCAAAAGGGAAACTAAAGAGAACACGCACATTATTTTCTCCTTAACTTAATTAAAGGAGACCAAGAGGGATTAACCTTGTCCTTTAACTATACTTCGCGGTGTCGACAAGGTTTCTTGTTAACAACAACTAATGGGTGTGCAAGTAATTTATTAATATATATGTTTGCACCAAAATTGGTCAAAAACCCCAGAAGTAGTGAAAGCACCAGTGTATGTACACAGATCCTCAATATCCAAACACAGATCTCAGATCCAGATAAAGTAGAAAACAAAAATAAAGAAATAGAAAAATTAAAATGAAAGAAAACAAGAAAGAACACAAGGTTTATAGTGGTTCGGCTATCTCAGGCCTACATCCACTTAGAATTGATCCTTTTATTCCTTTTATAGTGTGAGTACAGTTACAAGCCTTTGAAATAAATAAACAAAAATGGTAGAGTTTTGGCCTAGGAAAGAAGAAGAAGATCCCCCGTTTAGTTGCCATAGGACCGCTATTTATAGGTGCAGATCCAAAAATATCTGCCTCAAAACCTGGAACACCTTTTCTCTTGCGTAGGTGGGCCCACCAGATCGATCCAGGGTAATTTTGGATCGAACCATGTAAAATTTGTATCGATCCAAATTGGCTCTATTTGAGTTGAGATCGATCATGGAGGTGCTCGAGTGCATAAGTAAGCATCTGTGAAAGTTTCGTGACGTTTGGACCAGTAGTTTGTGAGTTATGATCGATCCAAGTTCATGTTTTCCAAGGTAGGCTGGTGGCTTCGTATCCATCCATGTTTCGTATCCATCATATCCCATTGTCATGTATCCACCATTTCACATCCATCAGTCTATAGTCTTCGTATCCATAGATATATGTTGTTCGTAACCATCCATCAATCCCCCTTCGTATCGATCCGCACATGCCTACTGTCCTCTTCGTATCCATCCTTTGCACCCATCTACATATCAATCCCGAGTGTGTCTTTCGTATCGATCACAAAGTGATCGATACGAATTGCCCATCCATGTCCCTGAAACCCTTGCTTTGTTCTTCTTATCGATCCCTACCTTGATCGATATGAAGTGTGCCGCCATGTCTCCGCCGTGTTTACCCAATCGATGCGTGTTACATCGATACGAAATCCATCGACCCAAAGTCCACATCCATTTTGATCGATCCACACCAACGATCACCATGATCGATACGAAGAGATCGATCCAAATCCATTTCTGACCAATATTGATCCATCCATAACTCGAGCGTACGAACTCCGATTGACCTGAAATTCAGAGTGTAGCCTCTCCAAACCTTGTTCATCATTCTCAATCGATCCTGCCTTGATTGGAGCTTGGTCCAATTTCGGTGCATCGATCATAGCCTTCTTTGCAATCGATCTCCAATCCTGATATCCATCCTTTCTTAGCCAGTTTGTTGATATCCCGGCTTTCTCCAAAAGGTGGGGTAACATTTACCTCCCAAAACATGCCTTGCGATAGAAAGGCATGTTTTGAATAGCTTTAGATCCTCATCCAAAGTCCATATTTTATCCATAGCCATACCATCCGATCCATAATCCAATCTATTACCAGGCTATTCAATCAAGTGTCGTAGCCGTATCCTTATCCGAATTCGCGATCGCTCCGAGCCGATATCCGATTTCGAATCCAGTAACCAAATCCTTCGCCAATTTCATATCCATCCGAACCCGACAACCGAGTTCTGATCCATCCATAACCAATAAACAATAACCGAATCCATGACCTCTCCAGGTCGATATCCAAATCCGGGACCACTCCGGGCCCTTAACCGAATCCGAGACCACTCCAAGTCCATACCCAAATCCTTAGATGTTCATAGCCGATATCTAAATTCATAACCTCTCTGGGTTCTTACCAAGCGCAATCCACACTCGACAATCTGTGTCTAGCAATGCCTTGCTCAACGGTGATCCTAGTTCAGTGTCCTTGAATGCTAAGTAATGTTATGGCTTAAGTCCTAAGCCGAATCTTGGTCGCTTCGTACCCTTGCCGAGCATAGTCTATACTCGATGACCTAAATAAGCCGACTCGCCACGTTCAGACAAAGTGACTTACCCCTTGCTAGGCATAATCCATACCCGATGACCATTTACCGACCAGATAAAAATCCAATCCAAAATCCAAATTAAATTTGAAAACCAAAAATCCATACCAGAAATCGAAACTAATATCTAAACCGGAAAACAAGCATCCAAACCAGAAAACAAACCAAACCAAGAGTTCAAACCATACTCCGAAACCACACCATAAAAAAGCAAATGTCCAAACCAAAAAAGAAAAAGCAGATTTCACAAACTAGAGCGTCGCGGTTTATCATCATCTTAGAGCATGCCTAGGGGCTATCTCCGTTCCCATACATGAGTAAGTGACTTGGCCGTTTGCCCAGAGTTTGCTACTTTTTCCATATCATCCCTGTCAGTCGATAACCAATCGACCATCAATCCTAGGCCTCGTGCCATCGTCATTTGAGGTAGATGGTGGTTGCTCCTGTTCCACCGCCACATTCCGAGCTCCGACATATTGCCACAGCTGACCAATCCTTACATGCTCCTTGATTATATCCTTTAGATGCCTACAGCTGTTGGTATCATTCCTGTCCAGGTCGTGAAAGAGATAGTGCCTTCCGGGAGCCCTCTCGCGTTCTGAGGGTTCCCTCATTGCCGGCCTTCGTTAAGGAAGGCGATCCTGAGTCTCCATGAATATCCGCTCCAATGTTTCATTCAATCCTGTGTAAGTGGAGAATTTTGGCTCTCCCCACCGCTTCCTTGCTTTGTCATATTTGTTATCCGACTTCCTCTTCCCTTTATATGTATCCTTATCCGTGCTTTCACCGGATGGTTCTCTACCCTTAACCACGTTTACTTCCTTTAACTTCATATAAGTGCATGCATCCTCCCGTCAAAGAAATATTTTGGCCTCGTGAAAGAACTCCCCAAGATCCATTGGTGGATCTCGTATCAATGATACCTTGAAATCCGAGTTATCCTTAACTCCTGACACTGCGGCCATTAAAACCATCGATGGATCCGACCGATCCACCGAAGCAACTACTGCATTGAACCGAGTTAAGAAAGCCCTGAGCGATTATCTTATCCTCTGCTTCACCAATGTTAGTGTCATCACATTCTTTAACCTTTTGATATGAACCCGAACTGCTTCAAAAACCCATCCACCAATTCTGTCCATGTCCTAATAGATCCATCTTCCAACTGCCTGAACCACATAACAGCTATATCCGTCAAGTATAGATGGAAACACCGGGCCATAATTTCCTCCGATGCCACCAGCACTTCCATGTGTCTTGTGTACCTCATCAAATGATCGGTAAGATTCAGCCTTGCCGTTGTATACCTCAAGAGTAGGTAACTTTAACTCTAGTGGATTCCTAGCCACTCTGATGTCACGAGTAAATGGACTCCTATTTACTCCTTCCAGATCTCTGTTTGCTAAACCTCCGCACATAGTTCGCTTGATAATCTCAGCTAATCTAGTTTTGTCCACCAAGGGTTGCCCCCCCGAGTCCCCGAGGGAATTCTGGTACATACTCTTCATCACGCACTCCTGTGTTCCTGTTGGTGCCTGGCTGCGCTTCATCATCTAGTATTCCTCCATGAATTGGTTTATCATTGCATGGTGGTGTGCCCCCGAGCCTAGGTCCATCCAGATTGATAGTTGTTTGCTGATTGGGGGCTGCCCCTAGCTAAACCACTCCATCTGGTTGCCTGTTGGGTCCTTCTGTTCTAGCTCCGTGGAGCTGAACTCTAGGAGCTTATGCTGCTCCTACATGTCCAAACTATCTGAGAAGGTTCTGCATCATTTCCTCCTGCCTTTTCAACAATTCTTCCTACATAGCTCCCATCATCATCTCCATCTCATCTTTGGTTATGAAAACCGAGGCCTGATTCGCTCCTAAGGAAGCCTCCTGACTCCCTTCGTTCTGATTCCTTTCCACTCTTTGTCTCCTTGTTGATTGTTTTGTATGGTTCCTTTTAGATCTGAACCTTTAGCTCTTTAAATCTGAACTCCAAATCTGGTATAGCGGGTGCTAGTCCTTCTCAGTGAACGCACCAAAGTGTTTGCGCCATAATTGGTCACAAACCCCAGAAGTAGTGAAAGCACCAGTGTATATACACAGATTATCAATATCCAAAAACAGATCTCAGATCCATATTAAGCAAAAAACATAAATGAAGAAATAGAAAAATTAAAATGAAAGAAAATAAGAAAGAACCCAAGGTTTATAGTGGTTCAGCTATCTCTAGCCTACGTCCACTTAGAATTGATCCTTTTACTCCTTTTTATACTGTGAGTACAGTTATAAGCCTTTGAAATCAATAAACAATAATGACAGAGTTTTGGTCTAGGAAAGAAGAAGAAGATCCCCCGTTTAGTTTCCATAGGACTGTTATTTATAGGTGTAGATCTGAAAATATCCTCCTCAAACCTGGAATACCTTTTCTCTTGCACAGGTGGGCCCGCTAGATCGATCCAGCGTGATTTGGGATCGATCGATGTACAATTCGTATCGATCCAAATTGGCCCCATTTGAGTTGAGATCGATCATGGAGGTGCTCAAGTGCATAAGTAAGCCTCTGTGAAAGTTTCATGACGTTTGGACCAGTAGTTTGTGAGTTATGATCGATCCAAGTTCATGTTTTCCAACGTAGGCTGGTGGCTTCGTATCCATCAATGTTTCGTATCCATCATATCCCATTGTCACGTATCCACCATTTCGCATCCATTAGTCTACAGTTTTTGTATCCATAGATATATGTTGTTCGTATCCATCCATCAATCCCCCTTTGTATCGATCCGTACATGCCTGCTGTCCTCTTTGTATCCATCTTTTGCACCCATCTACATATCGATCCCCAGTGTATCCTTGGCATCGACAGAATGCCCATCCAAGTCCCTGAAACTATTGCTTTGTTCTTCGTATCGATCCCTGCCTTGATCGATACGAAGTGTGCCGCCATGTCTCTACCGTATTTACCCAATCGATGCGCGTTGCATCAATATGAAAGCCATCAACCCGAAGTCCACATCCATTTTGATCTATCCACACCAACAATCACCATAATCGATACAAAGAGATCGATCCAAATCCATTTCTCACCAATATTGATCCATCCATAACTCGAGCGTACGAACTCCAATTGACCTGAAATTCGAAGTGTAGCCTCTCCAAACCTTGTCATCATTCCCAATTGATTCTGCCTTGATTGGAGCTTGGTCCAATTTCGGTGGCATTGATCATAGCCTTGTTTCCGATCGATCTCTAATCCTAATGTCCATTCTTTCTTAGCCAGTTTGTTGATATCCCGGCTTTGTCCAAAAGGTGGGTAACATTTGCCACCCAAAACATGCCTTGCGATAGGAAGGCGTGTTTTGAATACCTTTAAATCCGTCATCCAAAGTCCATATTTTATCCATAGCCATACCATCTGATCCATAATCCAATCTATTACCAAGCCATCCTATCAAGTGTTGTAGCTGTATCCTTATCCAAATTCGCGACCTCTCCAAGCCGATATCCGATTCCGAATCCAGTAACCAAATCCTTAGCCAATTTCATATCCATCCGAACCCGACAACCAAGTTCTAATCTATCCATATCCAATAACCAATAACCGAATCCATGGCCTCTCCGGGCCGATATCCAAATCTGAAACCACTCCGGGCCCTTAGCCGAATCCGGGACAACTTCGGGTCCATACCCAAATCCTTCGATGTCCATAGCTGATATCCAAATCCAACGTATGATTATTGGTCGGAAATAAAATTCCCCAACTTCTTCAATTTTGGAATGAAGCTGAGAGCCAGACCGAGGGCAATTGAGCAATTCGCCCCACAGATTTCTACCTCTCATAATCGCCCAAATACAGGCATTAAATAGCTAGTTACTCAAGAAGGGATAGAAGCACAAATACTTGATCAAAAGAAATGTTTCAAAACTCCAAACACGAATAACTGTGAGTCAGTTAGATAATGGTTTTGTGTCACAAAACAAAGCATTCTGGCAAAAAAATCACCAATAAAAGAAATGAAGGGTTTAGTGTTTAGAAATCAACCATCGCTCATAGTCTGGCGATAAAGAGAAGGATCAATGACCTACTTACGGTCCAACTAAATCATTTGGTTCCAACTGGCAGGAATATGCCATTACCCATAGTTTGGTGATGCTAGGAAGAACGCCCAAAATGAAAGTATCGATACATAGGCTTTTAGAAACAGAAGCAAGGGTTTGATTGAATCTTCAGCCCTACCTTCTGGCATCTCATGCTATCTAAAGATTCATAACATCAAGGAAAAATCCACAGAGTTGAGTCATTTATGTATGAGTTTCCAAAGATAGAAACCAACATATGATTAGGATCTCAACGTCGGACTCAAAAGAATTTACTTTAGAAAAAGATGCTAGAAACACATCTTTTCTAATACATACGACATCATTACAAAACTCGGACCTTGGGATCAAACAACAAAGTTCCTAATTCCCAAAGTTAGGAGCTATCGTGTCAATTAAACTGGGGCAATTGAATATATTGCTTAGGAGACCTAGTCTTCCAAAACATGTCGGTTCGGTAGTCAAAGTAATCTGCCCTACGGACTTAGGCATTTACACCAACACTTTGCTGAAACAAACTCAATTGAGCATAAGTAGGGATTAGCTACAGAACTGGCTAGACCAAGATATTCATAGTTCTAAACAAAGCTATGAAATAGAATATGCCGAAATGACTGTAGAAGTATTACTTACATGTATAGAATTACAGTAAACGAGTATGCTGCACATGAGCACAACAAGTGCAACAGCGAGAAAAAGCAATGCTCGAAATCAAGCAATTAAGCCAATAGTCCCCAGAGACAGAGGTTTGTGTGCATTGAATTCCAAAAAATGCAGAGGAAGGACAATCGCACTCGGACAACTCATGCGCTAGTTTCCGAAAACTGAAACTGTGCCTGATCGAACTCCAACTACAACTCTATAAGAGCAACTATGCCTTGTAATTTAACGGTAATAAATCATCCCAATATGATAGGAATAATAAGTAAAGCCTAAGTTGCGAAGGACCCAGCTTCTGGAGGAGTGGAAGTCCCTCCTCCAGACTAAAGAATGGAAGAACGAAAAACCATTTCCAACAATCAAAACCTGGCATTCAACCCTGTCAGTTTTGTTTTACTTTAAATAATATCCTTGTATAATTATTGCCTAGAATCAAAAGGAAGTCGACGTATGCTGACCAATCGGGTCCTGAGCATTGATCGGGGCAGATGTAGTGTGTTATCCACACGAAAAGAGTCCAGTATCTTGAATACTGTAAACAAACAATCTAGTGTATATAGCTTGCTTACATTTGAAAAACAATCCATATCGTCCTTCGAAATTATCTCTTATACACTTACCCCTCATCGATTAATAATCGATAATGAAGCCGTTGTCCGAAGCGAAGCGGGAAGCTTTTCTTTTTAGGATCACTGGAATACAGAAATAGGAAGAGCGATACGATTGAATCATCCACTATATTCGATTTTGGAATATATCATCGCATTGGAATTCAAAAACATTGATGGGATCTTAACCAAATTCTCGAACAGAAGAAGTTAAAGACCAAGAGCAAGACTTCGCTCCATAATGGCGTACAATCTTTCGAGAAAAAACATAGCTTCAAACGGTTCGAATCAAAACTATACAGGACAACTCCAAACCTACATCATGCACCCACTTACCGACCTAAACCCTTGCATAAACTATGGAGCAAAGATTGCATCATCAATACCAGAAATTGAAATTTAGATAGAAATCAAAAAACGAATGGTTGTTAGAAATCAGTCAATTAAGAACAACATCTTGAGGTGGACTCTAATGATTCATATCGAAAATTCAACAGTCAAAGCCCAATTTGCATGGTAACCTTGACACGGTAAACTAGAATTCACAAAATGAGGACTCAAAAGAAGTTACTTCCAAAGCACGCCTTATTTTCAACAAAGGCATACTCCGGGGGAAAATACTATCTGGGTTTTTAACCTAGCTGGATCCAATAGGAGACAGAACAATCTTGTGTTATCAGAATGGTTTAGAACTTAACCAGAAAGGCTAAGGCAAGGAGTTAATGAGAGCCGAGCTATACTACTAAGGTGACGAATGGGATCGAATGAACCAAGAGACCATCATTCTTTCAGCCCAATCAGTAGCTAAATGCAAACATCTAGTAAATTGTCATCAAAACGGAACAACATGCAACGAGACTACGCAAACAACGATGACACAAGACCATGGAAGCATCCCAAACTCCAAACTCCAGAAATAATCCTAAGTGATTGGATCGCCAGCGACCCGTACCCTATGGATCACTAGCGACCCATGCTTCTCCTTGAAACTCTAATGAGCTAACTAAGGAAGCGAAGGAAAAAGGAGCCAGGTCACTAGCTCGCATGCGACCCATAGACCATGGCTCGCTAGCGACCCATGGTTTCAGCTCGGGTCGTGAGCTAAACCCCACAGGGTCTTTCCTTAACTACCTGCGAGCAGTTGATAAACATGCCTGGCCCAGAAGCTCTCCAATCTCTATAAATACCATCCTACCTACCATATAAATTGGATCCTCTCTGGACTGGTTGCTAAAGCTCTGCTGGAACTATTCTTCACTCTTTATCTCCCTCACAACAATATCCAAGGGAGTTCACTGTGATTCTCCTGTGGATTCCAACTTTAGGGATTCAAATCACTTCAAGATAATCATAGCCTTGTAATCGGATATCTCTTGTAACATTAATTAGTCTATAATAAAATTATAAAGTGGAAATAGGCTTCATTAATAGCCGAACCACTATACAAATTCTCTATCTTCTTTGTTTTACTATTTCTTTTCTATATCTGTTATCTGTGATATTATTCTGTCAAAACAGGGCCGGTGCTTTCAAACTCAAATCAAGGTGTTAGTCCATTTTTTGGGTCAATGGCTCAGCTTTTAATGTTAAACATAGTAATACTGACATTCCATAAATAATCAAACAAAGGTCATATCACAAGTGTTACTTTTCATCCCTTCTTCTAAAACAATAGTCTTTTGAAATTACTTGTATAAATAAGTTAGAAATTCTTTTAAAATGATACATACATATATGTATATACATGTATGTATCTATGTATCTATGTATAATAGTTTTATTTAATAAGGAAATATAATTTAAATTAAGTTTAAGGAAGAAAAGTGAATAAAAAAGCTCTTACTTTAACAAAAGATAAAAAATAATTTTATAGACGTATGTATATGAATAAAATACCTTTAAAATATTTATAATTAGGATATAATAAATAGTTATAGAAAATATTACTTTAAAAAATGCTACTTTGAAAGTAGTTACTTATAGTTTAAAATACTTTTACTACTTTAACAAAATAACCAAGTTTTATGTATATAAAATAGGAATGACTTTTTCTTTAAATCTTCAAACTAATTATTTAAAAATATATTTAAACTTCAACCTTCTTTTTAAAATACTTATATATCTTTTGCAAAACTCCTTTGAAAAGATTTCATAAAAATATAAAAGTAATTACATTATAAAATTTCCAAAAACTTGTTTTTCCAAAGTGCGTTCATAGCGACTATTGCCATATGGATCATAACTTTACTAGCCTTGTTTTATAAAAGAAATAGCTTTTAAACTTTATTTCTTAAAATCTTTTATACTACTATAAGTATAGAAATTGTTTCATTCAAAAAAAAACAAATAAATGGTTTAAAAAGTGTGATAGAAGAGAGAGATTCAAAGTACGTTTATAGCGACTATCACTATACAGAAAATTCCGTATTCAATTCAATATTCAATAATGTTCATTCATATAAACATATATGATTCCCAAATTCAAGCCACATCATAAATAGGCATCGTCTACCGTATGATATTTCCAAATCCAAATGTTCAAACTTCCAATTATAGTGCGCAAATAAGCAACACAATCAAAGCCTTCCCACGCACAACAAATACATTTATAACATGCTATTGGAAGCATACAAATATGGGTTATAACTTTAATTAGTTAAGGAATATTATTATTTTAATAGCAAGAAAATCATCACGTTTTATAGATTTATTCAAGGAGTGAGATAACTCATGCAAGGACCCGCTTTTCCGTACCATTTAAGTTGACAATAAACCACGTGTCAACCAAATCGAACAGAAAAATGGGTAGTTAAGGTAAAAAAGAAGAAGAGAAGAAAAGAAGAGAAAAAAGAAACTAAAACAACATAGAATCTCACAATCACAACGGAACAACATTTAATATAATATTAATGTTTTTTTTACAAATGAGAAACTGTTATACACATGCATCCATCAGAGTACAACAACAATCACAATTATCAGCCTGGATAGTTATAACGACCTGTCCTCATAATTTTTGATAATTTCATCAAAAAATTGCAGAAATAAACATATACGAGAATACGACTTGAAGTCCTCCAATTCGTCTCTTGAGCTCCAATGCATCCAAAGCAATCTGCAAATATGCTCAGTCTGAACCGAGCATTATAATAAAATAATATCTGAATCGGTATGGAAAACCAGCATAAGAAAACACATCCAATTAGATTTTTAAAGTTATAAAAATATTTGAAATAAGGGTATCTCGCAAGACCACGCTGCACATAAATACGGATGGGTTTTTACCTATGATAACAAAACATTTCTTTTGAAAATCCATTGATATTATAATAATGTCTAGGATACAAATACGTATTAATCATAACTAAAATTGTTACATTATTAAATTCTAGCATAATAAGTATACAATCAAATCTGTAGGCGCTTATTGGAGAATGGATTCCAACTATGAAAGGGTAAGGGTCCTTACCACCCACCGAATCCTTACACCTCTAGATAAAATGTACACGAGGTTGCAATCGCAACTTCACCTCAGCTACTCAGGACCGACACTACCTCTTACTGGATATCACCAAATATGATCACCCCATGGTTGATAAACAACCATCATGGGCCCCGAAGCATACATAGAGATACCGACACTAGATCATGGGATGATCATACCCTAATAGGAGCGACCCACATAGCCATGCCGCATGTCCCTGCTTTAGTCATTTTCCCGGTTGATGAGGCTTGAGGCTACGATTACCTCTATATAGCACTTCCCACTTGGAATGCTAACACTACCCTTCAGGCAACAATGCAATGCCAGCATTCATCCATACAAGTTCATTTTGGGACTGAACGAAACACTTGAGAGCTCCGTCTTTGAATTCCCATACAAGCTTGTCAATGTAAGGAAAATACCGTACTCCTCGCGCCCACCTCCAGTTATCTGCATCTCATTTCGCCAATCGAAGCCTCTCTACCTCACAAACTCCAAACCAAACTCCAATTCACGAAATACCACTTCTGATAACAGAAAAACAAAACCCTAACTCTAGCCACCTCTCGACTAAACTAACGAACCCAAGGATTCAGCCGCAACCTCAACATCCCACTAGAATCGAAGAACACAAACCAACGAATTCAAAGATATTTGTTTTACAATTTTCTAATTTATATTCGATTTTTTTTTAAATTTATATAAGGAAGAGAATGAATAATTTTCTTACTTCTGGCTTCAGAATTATCAAAACGGGAGAAATAATGTACTAAAGGGAGACAAAAGTGTGAGCTGCTAGTACTTGTTGTCTAAGTGTTGACTTAGATATATTGATGATTCCGGTATCTCACTACACCACTTTTCGTCCGCGTATGAACCTCGAATGAAAAAATAAAAATATGATCATGCTCAAAACGGCAACACGACCCGAAAAAATAAAAATATACATTGGTTATTGAATTTTGAAAAATCACAAGAACACTATCGTTTGTCAAAAAATAGTCAAACAGCAACTTAAATTTTTCCCAAATTTAAAATTATGGAAAAATACGATAAAATAAATTAAAAATAAGTCAATAGAATTTGGGTCGTAAAAATAAAATAAAAAATTCCAATTATTCATTTAATCCATTTATTACTGTAAATAACTTACAAAATAAATTTACTGATATTATTTATCATTTAAAAGAAATTAACAAGTCCACTTAATCCATAGGATAAATATTCAATTTAAAATCCAAATATTTAAATCACTATTCAAACAAAAAGTCCATAATTCCATATTTAAATCACTATTTAAATATTTATTCACGATTCAAAGATTTTAAACAATCCTATAATTTAATTCGAACTTTAAATCTTTTAAACCAATATTTAATAAATAAAATAAAATAAATATCTAGAATTAAATGTCTAAAATCGCGTGTTGTTACAACTCACCTATACTAAACCAATCACTACTGTCTTCCTACCATCAACCAAGCAAGCATAAAAACCACATACCATACAACGCAAGCACACATCCAAGCTCCTCATTCCCAACATTGCTCACGGCCTTGACTTCCCCCTTACTTCTAACTCACGGCCAAGGGCATGTCTCCCCTTGATCCATCATTCTTCGACTTTTTAGTAGCTAAATTATGTTCTAATGAAGTCCTAAGAGCTTTGTGAAAGTTTGTAGGAGATCAGATTTGATTTGCATAAATTTCTAGAAAGTTAGAGAGGAGAAAGAATAAGATAAAGACATTGATATCTTTGAAGTGAATTTGCAAATGAAACGAAGATCCTTGCCCACTTATTTATAAGCTACAAAATGAAGTGGTAAAAGACCCTAAATCCCTCCTCTATTCCATGCTTTAGTACAAGCAAACCATATCTTACACACACCATGCTTTAGAAAGTCTCTTCCTAAAATCAAGGGTCCTTAGTACTACTTCTAGAAGCAATTAGCTTACTTAATCATATTTTAGGAAGATGGATGGTTTAATTACTTATTAAGGTGTTCATATATTGCTATACAAGTTTTAAAGAGTTTGTACATTTTTTACGTTCGTTTATTGATAAATTGAATTTTGGTCACTTTATCGATAGTTCTTAGAACTATTTATTTTTGTAAAGGAATTTCAAAAATGATTTTCCTATCGTTAGTTATTAATTATAAAGGGGCTAATATGGTAATAAAATCATATTTATTCACATTAAATTCAAGGTACAAATATTTAAATAATTCAAAGATTTAAATACGAAGTGTTCGAAATTCCAAGTCATTACATTCGTCCCCATTTAGAATATTTCATCCTTGAAATTTCACCATGAGAAACCAAAGAAACAATCATACATTAATACTTAATAGTATTTACAATTACTAGCAAACGAAGCTAATGGTTTATCTAGGTTCAGAAACCTTCTCATCACATAAGGATGATAAATAGTCAGTTAAGCGTACCTTACACTCAACAAACTCTTATTATTACTTAGTTGATTATTCATACTACCTCAAACAATACAAAAGTCCTCACCTAAACTCTCCATAAGCCAACAAACATAGTAGTCAATTATACCAAAGCCATATGATGTACATATGTCATCCGTATGCAATATGATCTGATCACCTACTCGATCACATAGATTTCACTTCCTAACTAGTATAGATCACTTGACATCTCTAGTGTGGACTCTGATCTGGCCCCTTTACTAGACACTCCGTTTTACTTACATAGCCATAAATTATGACAAAAAACTTCGGAATCATGTCAAGAATCTGTATCAAGTGTTCGCTGTCAAGAATCTAGTGAAAAATCCTTGTTCAGACCGGTGTAAATTACCATGAAATCATGTAATTGGTCTTTGATTAAGACTATCATGTGAATAAAATGATCTACATATAACTTATATACTTTATTTTATTGGTTTCTTAGCTACACTGATTTCTTTTTAGTTCATATTTATTATCGCAGTTTTTCCCTCAATTTAATATCAAAATTATTTACGCACTATTTCTAAAAATATTATTTAATTTCATAAACAATTTATAAAGACTTACTATATTTATAAAACATTTTATTTAAAACATTATTTCAAGACCAAAGTTCATACTCGTATAAAACACCGCCACATCCTAAGAGTATATACAGAATATTCATATTTATAGTTTAAAAAACTTATTTAAATTTTACTTTACAAGGATGTTCTACGAATTTTAAACTTGTTTTTAACTTACTATCTTTTCAAAATAAGAGATTTTTAAATTCAACGTTTATTTCAAACATTAGATTTCATTTACACCGGGTTTTATTTTAAATCATGTGAAATAATCATATATACGTATATCTTTTGCATACCAAATCTTACTTGCGGAATTAAACGAAAAATTAATTTCAAAACCAATTTCCAAAATATTTTCTTTAAAATTCATAGAAAATATAATATAGATCGAGTAACACCAAAATAATCCAAGGAACTGAGTCCTACCAAGTAGTAACGTATATCCCCTTTAGTAAGAAAGGTAGTACTCAAAAGAAGTATTTACCAACCGAATACATTTCTTACCTATTTTCAATCACTTTCGAGCCACTCGAACTAGCTAACATTAAAATACTTTATTCCCGAATCGAATTATTGATTTCGAGAGCAACCTCGAACTCGAACAAATCACAAAAAATCTTTTAAACATAGTAGTCCTTTAAAACAATTTCGAATAATACTATTACCAATTATTCTAAAATCTTGAAAACTATTTTTTCAAAAAACACCAAGATTTAAGTTCTCAAATTTTCAATTTAAATACTTTCTGTTTATAAACCATATTTTATAATGTCAAATTCTTACATAAAATTATTTTACGACATTTATTCTTAAAATACCTTATCTTTTTTCTAGGATATAATAGACAACTTTTATTAAAATTAAGTTTTAATCCAATATTATCACCGAATGCCTTATAATCAAACTTTGAAACTTAATTCATAAGGCATTTATTTCAATATTCCCATAAATTATTATCTATCCAACCCATGTTGTAAAAGGTAAACTACATAGTTCAATAAGCAATAGTCAATGCCCATAAACTGGCCGAGCACAACTAAGCAAACAGTAAATGATTTTAACTGAACATTATCATTTCCTAATTAATAAACATATCATAAAATACTATATCAACACCCAATAGAATCTCGTAGAGATTAAATGATGAATGAAATTAAAAACATAGCATAAAAATTAAATGAACAAACAGATTTTTGTAGTTGTTCAGCAATCTTAGCCTACGTCCACTTCATATTTTTATTGATCTTGCACTGGATTATGATTACAAGAAAGTTTGGATTTGCTAGGATTCATTAATACAAGAGTGAAGAATAAAAATGGCTAAGTCTACGCAGCAGAAAGAAGGATCCTCATTATGGAGAATGGCCGATGTATTTATAGGAGAAGGGGTGCATGGATTGGGCTGAAATTTTTCAAGAAGAGCCTTTAGATCTGTAGGGGCCCACCATAATGATCGGTGGCCCTAACTCAATATTTTGGAACGATCGGAAAAAGTTAAGCCGATTGTTATTTTGGCCTCTGATTAATGTGCGATCAATTATGTAGGCTCCTCATCATGCAAGCTATTTGCTCTCCAAATTTCATGCAATTCCAACATACCATTTGTGAGACATCGTATTTTCCATGAATCTTTGGATCATTCTAGCTGATTTTGTACGACCATTATGGAGCGATCGGTATGTTTTTCCAAAATTTGGGAGTTTTCTCATGCGATCATTTTTACGGGATCCACTCTTCAATATATTGATTCTTTGAAAGTTTCAAGTGCACGGGCTTAGTAGATTTTGAGATATTGATCGATCTACGTCGATTTATGCTGTTTTATGGATCGTTTTAGATCAATCTATATAAATCCTTCATTTGTCCATAACTCGAGCGTACGAACTTCGATTGAATTGAAATCTAAAACAAAGCCTCAGGGGGCCTTCCCCGTCACTTCTTATTTATTGCACCCTAAATGGGACCCGGCCTAAATATGCTCGACCATCGTCCATAGTCTTGTATATAATTGATTCTCAAGGATGGTAACCACTCGTTTTTAGGTATCACGGCCTTGCCAAAAGGCAGGATAACATTTTGCCCTCCAAAGTACATCTTGTTCTAACATGACGTGCTTTGGATTACCACAAACTTCAATCGTTGAAAAGGGTTCCATTTAGTTTATTGAACGGTCGTTATCCTTCCGTTGAGTCCTTTTTACTGATAGTTGCTTTTCTTTCTGTTCCTCATAACTATTGGTCGATTTCCAACATTATAAATTCAGGACTGTATTCTATAATGATCTATCCATGTCCAGTTCAATGAGGCTAGTAAGCTTTGGTTGTCTAATCCAGTCCTTTCTCTGAGAACTCCATGTGGAAATTCAATTTTCTGTTGGTTTCAGGAAATCAAATTTTTAGAATATACACATGCAATTTTAGGTACACATTCTTATCATTAGCTCCCGGATGCATTTGTACGCTCACGAGTCATCACCAATTCCTTATAGTTTAATTGCAATTAGATTGCAATTCCTTATATATATATATATTAATGAAATAGAGGTCGTAATAAGTCATTCGATGGTATAGGACTTCAAGTTCTATAGGGATGACGACCTCGGAGCCGAAAGTAAGGGCAAATGGAGTATGGCCAGTCGCAGACTTGTGGTTGGTTCAATAAGCCCATAATGTTGTTGGAATTTCATCTACCCACTTGCATCTAGCCATTTCCAAATGTTTCTTCAGAATGGTCTTTATGATTTTGTTAACAGCTTCGAATTGTCCATTTGCTTGAGGGTGAGTAACTGCCGCAAATCTATTTCAGTATGATGCCGACGGCAAAAGTCTTGGAATTCAGCGTTGTCGAATTGGGTTCCTTTATCAGTTACAATGGTTCGTGGAAGGCCAAAACGATAGATGATGTTCCGGAAAACGAAGTTGATTGCTTTCTTCATCATGATTGTGGCTAAAGTTTAGCCTCAGCTCATTTGGTGAAGTAATCCGCTGCAACGATAGCGTATTTCGCTCCATCTTTAGAGATCGGTAAGGAACCGATAATATCAATACCCATTTATGTAACTTCCATCGGCAGAGCTCTAGGATTTTTTTGCAAACATCTAGCACTCATCGCATTGTCTAGCATGATCAGCTGCATCCCGTTTGATAAATGGCTAGTAATACCCGTAGTGGAGTATATTCTTGTCACGGTTTGCCCTCTAGCGTGATCGTCACATTCTCCTTCATGGAATTCTCTCGGGACTTGTTTGATTTCATGATGGGTGATACACTTAAGTAGGGGAATGGAAAAGGCTTTTCAATAGATGACTCCTTTTTGGACGATTAGCGTGAAGCTTTATGGAAGATCTATCATTTTTCATTTCTTCATCCAGGAAGGATCCCTCATTGTAGATAACCATTGATTTGAGTCATCTACGACTCCCTTTCCAGCTCCGTCTCCAGAACCCAATTAATCTCCATTGGTCGATGCTCGAAGCATATACTAATTTAATTGGGAAAAAGTCTATTTGCTGCGCATTCCCGAAACTGGCCAGCTTAGCCAGTAAGTCGCCTTTCTCATTTTGTATCTATGGGGATGTGCGTAATGGTGCAATACTCGAAGTCCGCCAGTAGTTCTTGGACTCGGCTGAGATAAGGAGCAAGTTGCTGCCCCTAGTCTGGTAATCTTCCTTGACTTGGCATACTCCTAACCGGGAATCACAAAAGATTTGTAAAGTTTCACTTCCATTTCTCTGGATAATTTGAGCCCGGCAATCAAGGCTTCATATAGCTTCTCTATTTATTGCAGGGAAGTAGAGCTTCAAGGTGTAGCAGATTGATTATTGCCTCAGGTGTCACTAACACGACTCTGGCACCAGAACACCGATCGTTGGTTGCTCCATCCATGTACATATTCCATTGGTGTGTTGATTCTCCACTGCTCTCCGGAGAGTCGTCTGGTGTAGTGAATTCAGTTATGAAGTTCGGCAATGTCTATCCCCGGATAGCTCTCCGAGGGAGATAAGTGACATCGTATTGACTTAGCTTAATATTCCATTTGAGCAACCTTCCAGACGTCTAGGTTTGCGATAGGACCTATCGTAATGGCTGGTCGGTGTAGACATTGATGGGGTGAGCCTGGAAGTAGTAGCGAATCTTTCGTGATACAACCAATAGACAGTGCACAAGCTTTTCTTGCTTTGGGTACTTTCTGTCAGCACTTGTCAATCACTTGCTAACATAATATACAGTCCTCTACATCTGATTCTCTTTATGTAACAGTATGGCACTTATGGCTTGTATCGACATCGCTAAATAGATGTATAAGTCTTCGCGATCCAGTGGCTTAGATAGGATGGGAGGTCTCTCTAAGTGATTTGCTAGAGCTTGAAATGATCTATGCAATCCCGTATCCTTTTAAAGTTCCTTTTCCCTCTCTCGATCAGGTTAAAGAAAGGAATACACTTATCGGTAGCTTTGGAGATGAAGCGGATTAGGGCGGCAACCTTCTCATTTAAGCTCTGTACCTATTTAATCATCTTCGGTACCTAGATGTTTCGAATTGCTTGAATCTTCTCGAGAACGGCTTCAATTCTGCGAGAGTTGATGATGAAACCCCAAAATTTCCTTGACGCAATGTCATTTCATATTTTTAGAGAAACTGAACATCTCCGCTAATTCATCAATGTGGTCATTTGATCGTCGTGACTTCACAAGCATATCATCCACATATACTTCCATCGATCGCCTGATCTGATCTTTCAACATCCGGTTGACTAGTCTTTGTTAAGTCGCTTCAACACTATTTAGTTGAAATAGCATTACAACATAACGATATAACCCTAGTAATGAAGTTGGTGTTCTCTGGGTCGAGGATGTGCATTAGGATCTGGTTGCATCCAGAGTGCACATCCATAAATGAAAGTAGTTAATATTTAGGGGCTGAGTTTACTAGCTGGTCGATCTTTAAAAGTGGAAAGCTGTGTCTTGGGCATGCCTTGTTTAGGTCAGAGTAGTCGACGTATATTCGCCACTTTCCATCAACTTTTTTTTACAAGAACTGGATTGGATACCCATTTTGGGTAAAGGGCGTTGTATATAAATCCATTGTTTTTTAGTTTATCCACCTTCTCTTTAAGTGTAGCAAATCTTTTCGGATCCATGCCGCGTTGCTTTTGTTTCACCAGGACATGCCTCGGGTCGATATTCAAAGCATGTCTTGCGATAGTTGGTGAGATCACACACATGTCAGAATGGGTTCAAGCGAACACATCAAGACTTGTTAGGAGAAAGCCATCTAAGTCAATTATCATCGTTGCATTGAGCTGTGATCCAATCTTTAGTACCTGTAATGGTTTGCCATGGCTGACTGTAATGTTGATCGTTAGCTCTATGGGTGCAGTCTTGGATTGCTCGAGTTCAAACGTAACTGTTTCACGCAACAATCAACGTGAAATGTGCTTGGGATGGTTAATGAAGATGGTTACTCCGGTCAAATTCCAAAGTCTTATCATGAGTTATTCAGTCTGATAGTGAAGGGCTCTAGATGCTTTGAGCGATTATCTGTGTTTATGCCAAAATAGGACACAACACTCTTCGGATGTAATTGAAGAGATTAGAATAAAAAAATTAAATGTAAAAAGAGGTTAATCTTACAATCACACTAATAAAATCAAACAGAAATAGAAAGAGACGAAAATTTATAGTCGTTCGACGTTGTAGCCTACGTCCACTTTGAATGATTTGCTGTTTATTGATGATTGACAACTGATTACAATAGTACAACACTCTAACACTCAAGTTACAATGGAGTTACGGCAGAGTAACGGCGTAGTAGAGTCAAAAGTCCTTTTTCTATAGGCGTAGGGGTGCTATTTATAAGTATAAATCTCGAAATATCTCTCTCAAAGCTCGGAATGCTTCTTTTCACACGTGGGTGGGCCCACCAGATCGATCAGGGGTCATTTGGGATCGATCCTGAATGAACCCTACTCCCTTCATATCGATCAAGATTTGGTCAGATCAAGCTGCGGTCGATCGTGATGATTCTTTAGTTGATAAGAAAGCTTCTGTGAAAATTTGGAGGCATCTGGACTTGTAGTTTTGAGTTATGAATGATCCAAGATTGGATTCGTAGGTTGGCTGATGGATTCGTATCGATGCCTGTGTATCAATGCTTATTCGTATCGATGACGTGGAGCGAGAGCTTAAGGGAGATCCACATTTCATGCTTGTTGACCGTTTCTCTTGGTTGGCTATGCCTTTCATATCCATCTGGCACATTGTCCTTCGTATCGATGGTTGGTTAATGATTCATATTGATGTTTTGAGGTCGCCTTCGTATCGATGCCTAGTTGTTGCTTCTTATCGATAAGTTGGTTACTGGTTTCGTATCGATGCCTGGTTGATCGATATGAAACGGGTAGAGATGGAACCGATATGAAATAGATAGCCGCTAATGGGTGATAGATACGAAGGGGATGGATACGAAGGTGATGAATACGAATTAATGTCTTCTACATGAATCTTGATCGATCCATAACTTGAGCATATGAACTCCGATCGACCTGAAATTTGGAATGTTGCCTTTCATAGCTTTGTTTGTCGTATAATGCTAATTGTAATTTGATCGGGACTCGGACCAAATTTGCCTGTATCCATCGTGAACCTGTGTATAACATATCTTCAGGATGGATTGTCCTTGGTTTCTAGTCAAGACCTTGGTGTCACGGCCTTGCCAAAAGGCGGGATAACATTTGCCCTCTAAAGTACGTCCTGTGTGAACATGACGTGCTTTGAAAAGCTGCATGCTTTACTCTAAAAAACTTATATCTGATTCTTTGAATAGTTGTCATCTTTTCGACAAAAGATGCCAACCTTCGATTGATTTTCATTAATATAAATGTTGAATCGTTGACTGTGAATGATCATGCAGTGTTTCATTCTAACTAAAGGTTGAGTGCTAGCAATTTGCTGTTCGTTGTTTTTGTTGTCACCAGGTAAGCATTCAATTCCTGTAAACTTTGAAAATCGAACGTTAGTTCGTCATACATGCACGTATTTAACCTGACTCTTGTTCGCGTTTGCACATTCATAGGTTATTATCAAGTTCTTTTGTTCTTGTTTGGATCGAGTTTCATACCGATCCTCTCCTAGATCGATGTGAAATTCGAGTTGTAACAACCATTGATGGTTGTTTTAATCCGCTCCTTCATATCAATCCTCTCTGGATCAGTCTGAGATGTTTGGATGTAGGTCTCGTATCGATGGCTATCGACACGAAATAGATATTTTCTAAGGATCTTCATATCGATGGATATGAGGTCTTGGGCCTTCGAACATATGGATACGAAACTGACGCTTCGTATCTATGGAGTGGGATGGTTCAAATGTGATCTTACTGTGACTTTCATATCGATGGGATTCGTATCGATGGATACGAAATAGATGGCTGGTCATTGATGGATACGAAGTACAAATGGATACGAACTAGCTGGACATACTTGCGATGATGGATACGAGCTTTGCCTTTGTATCAATGGAAGTGACCGGTTCTTTCTGTATAACCACCGGGATACGAAACGTCTTTTGCTTTGGTTACGAAGGCATATAAATACCTTTTGTACTTAGACAAATTTTGTCACTTGCTTTTGCTTTCACATCTGCTTCGTATCGATTGAATAGAGCAAAATTTGTAAAGTCTTCGTCTCCAACCAATTAACCCGTTAATCCTTTGATCCAATTATTTTTAAACTTAGGTAATTAACTGAATGAATCTATAATAGAATGATGAGACTCGAGGCTCGATGCCATTTCATCCAAGGCCGTGGCCAATTCTAGCATCGTTGATGCCGGAATTTGGTCGGAGTAAGGTCATGGGACCATTTTAATGGCAGTTTGGAAGTTTGGGGAAGAAGAGGAGAGTAGTCGATCGAGATGAGGAAGTCATTGGCTTCGTATTGCTTGCTTCAATCCCGTAACGATACAAGATGATGGGAGCCCCCTTATGTTGATCTGGAAATGTAGGAGCTCATATGGGTCTAGAGTGAACGATACGAAGCCATGGCTGTGTGATCGATACGAAGTCATGATATGTGGATCAATATGAAAAGCACAGATGCCTGGAATGATCAATATGAAGCTGAGGCTTTGGGATCAATACGAAACCTAACTTCCATGATCCATACGAAGTCGGGCTTTGGGATCGATACGAAACCAAATTCCATGATCGATACGAGGTTAGGCTTTTGTGGAATGATCCAAGTTGAACTTTAATAGATACGAATTAGTGGCCTTTTGCATATTCGAACACTTGACTCCAATGAGCTTTAGCCTTGCATAACTGAACTTTATAGTACGCATATTTGATTATCCTTCGAAGCTCGTCGATGGAACTATAATTTGACAAATTTAACAAACTCTAACATGGATCGTTCTCCGAAGTCAAGATGGCACGGTTGGGACGGTCAGCGATGACAGTCACTTTTGTTGAATCTCGAAGTCTTGTCCTTTTACCATCTCTCGAACTTGTAGAAATTTAAAGTATTATTTAGCAGTGCACTACACAACACGATCATTCACTTCGCAACAAGGGGAACACGGGTTTATTGTCATCTAATGATGATATTTACTGAGTTCAATAGCTATGGATCCCGGAAGCTCCGAGTTGCAGGATATTCAAAGTCCTCCACTTCCTAGAATCGAAGTGCTAGACATCGCGGCAGATGTAGTTAGTCCTGCCCTAGATGAACTGCCGAGTGTAGCTTTCGTTCTAAATCTGAAGGATTTTGTTCACTCTAAAATCTCCAAAGATATGTTAGGCAGGATCTGCCTTAGGCACGGATTATCTCTCGATGATGTTTTATTGTTGGGGCCAGAAGACGGAGCCTACAATCCTCCAGAAGGGTATACCACCTGCAACAGGTTTATGTGCTTAACCGGAATGCTGGCTCTATTTAACAAGTTTATTCGAGAAGTGCTGTTCTTTTTGAGGATTGCACCTTCTCAATTGCATCCGAATGGATACGCTTTGCTCAACAGCTTGTATATTATCTTCATGGAGCATCTTTTTCGACCCTCGACCGTTGAGGAAATCCAATATCTATTTAACGTCAAGAGTCATGGGGATAACCCTTCGTTCACCTTCTTAGAACAAGTCAGAAACTACCAAGTAGTGGCAGGGGCTTGGAGCAAGTTAAGCTATTTCAAGGCCGAATGGTTCTTCGTCTGATGCCCACCAGGATTTGCTAAACGGTGGCTAGTTAGACGTAAGTGCTCCAACTTCTTCATCGATTAACTGGGTAACATTAATTGATGTTGAGTCTAACACTTCGCTTCTTTTACAGCTTTGATTCCACGGCCCGAAGGAGCGCAATTTAAGGAGATAGCAAGGATTCTCCAATCGGTGCCAGCTTAACTTAGAGAAATTGATGAAGTCCTTACCGATGAAAACTTAATCGCCGTGGGGCTTATGGAAAGAGATCAAAGCATCGGGTTAATAGGAGTCCCCAGGGTGGTTTCGTCAAGGCAAGGAAAAAGAAAAGCTCGCATTGTGCCCCCAGTCGGGTGAGTTCAGAGTGCTCCAGGGGCCGTAATCATTGAACAGGGTGATGATGAGAGCACGCAAGCTAGGGATGAGCCTGCTGTTGTGCCTCCGCAGGGCCTTCAATCAATAGAGTTAAAAAGAAAAGGCAAGACTCTCGACCATAAATCCCAGAGGCATAAAACTGTTGTGGTATCTCTGTCCGCCGCAACCACTATAAGTCAGGAGACTTCTTCTCCGCAAATGGACAGTTCATTGAAAGGATTGGCGGATATCCCTATTCAGATGATTTGGCTTCATTTCAATATTTTGGATTAGAGGGACTTCACTCCCCATCACAAACTGATGTAGGCTTAAGCGCTTTAGATATATGGGAGCCAACTCCTGCGAGCAAGGCCACCACATTCGGTTGGTTGGGGGTTTGCACATGCATACACACACTTCACGGCACCACATAACTTCTAATCACATGATTTCTAGTTTCAGGAGATAACTAATACTGCTTCTCTTTTCATTCTATAGCCACAATGGTGAGGCAGGGGTCTGTGCTCAGCAATCTGCACTCCAAGCGTCATGCATCCAGTTCTTACTCTGAATCTTACAGGCATTAGACTGAAGAGATTACTATCGCGACCATCACTCCAGCCAGAAGCGTGGGCATTATGAAAGGGAGAGGGAGAGGCCTCATCAATATAGGTGATGTTCTCGTTCGATATCTCCACCTCATAAAGGTCCCTCGAAACCTTCCGGCTCTGCAAACAATCTTCTGAAACCACCCACCAAATAGTGCCTCCTCCTACTTCGAAATCTAGCGATCAACGTCGTAGGAATGAGGCAGAAGCTCCCATTGTTACAGAACCGGTCGCTATAAAACCTACTGGAGAGCGAGCCATAAGAATTGCCAAACTAAAGAAAGACTTCCCAAACATCTGCTTTGATGGCTTCCACTTCCCTTCGAACGTGAAACGAATTCCCAATGATGTGGAAAGAATGGTACAGGACTACGTGCATGATGTCAACAATTAGTACCAGGAGTGGGTGAAAACTGCAGAAAAGACTTTGGCGGTAGCCTTCAAACAGGCCAAAATAATTGAGAAACTGGAGACTGACCTTGCTCAAAAAAATCGGATAATAGAAGTGCTCAATAACGAAGTCGAATCTTCAAGGAAGTCGAAAATGGAGGCCAATAAGAGAGCCGAAAAGGCAAAACAGTCCAAGGGAAAAATGTGACAGACTCATATGGACTTGGTTGAGGAGATGGGGCATCGGAATACTACTGTCATGGAAGAGAGAGATGCTATGCTGAAAGAGCTTAACGAGTTAAAGGCAAGATTTGCTGAGGCCGTCAAGGAAAAGGATGAGGCCAGCAAATCCGCCCGAGTGGCATGCGAATAGGCAGTGGTTGTCAAGGATGAAAGGGATGCTTCGAACTTAAAGGCTCAGGAACTCGAGGCCAGAATTGAAAATGAAATTAAAGTGGTGGAGCTAGGATGGAGAATGAATTTGAAGATCTCCTAGTCATATGCAATGTTGACGTTTTAAGAAACCGCAATCTAACCTGGCTCAACGAAGATTATCCTTTTCAATTGTACAAGGCCTGGAGCCGCTTGGTGGAGGATGAGAAGGTGACCCACAACACTACAACCATCAACGAGTTCAAACTGGAAAATCAAATACTTGTTGGGGATGAGCCGAAAGTTCTCCATGATACAATTGTCGCCCTCGAAAAGGAAAAGCTAGCTGCTAAGTGTCTGGACGTTGGAGAAGGATCGGAAGTCGAGCATCATGAAGTAGGTTCCAAAGCGCTCCCAGTCTCTCAATCTGAGCCTACTTCTTCTATTAATCTTCTAGTTGTCCCGGGATACGACCCTGACAAGCCGCACCTATCTTCGGCACATGAACATGGCTCTGAAGGCACATCGGCCTAGCACGTGAGTCAATCTGATGAAGGTATTCTGAACACTTCTTCCATTCATCCAAATGCAGGAGCTCTGTCGGAAGATGTCACTAATATTTTCTCCTATCTTTATTTAGTTATAAATTATGCATCAATCGATCCTCCTGCAACCCAAGAAACGCATCATGAGCAGGAGGCTATAATGATAGAGGCCACAACTACAATGGTCACTACATCTATTGGGGAGTCGCACGAAAGCAGCTGCGTGCTCGATGAACAAATGTTGGAAGCACTCCTCAGTCATCAAAGCGACCCAAACATTGAAGCGCCTTTCAGCATAGATGATGATGTGATAATTACAGCCTCCTCTGGCCCAACCGACAGTATTCTAATGGGCATTCGCATGGAGCAGGCTGATTGAATAATGGAGGAGATTAAGACCGAGTGGAGCAGGCTAAGCTGAATCGTAGAGTTGGTGGCATGGCGGGTCCTGGCCCGGTCTCGATACTTGTCGTTTCTCCTGGTGGCACAATCATTGATATGGGAGCTCCACCTTCTGCTAACATCGAGAGTGCCCCCATTCCTCCAGCCCCGCACACAGAGGACACTCCAGTCCATGTGAGTTTCGAGGAGGAGACAACTATAATTCCCCCAGCCGGAGACAAACCGACTGGTGCAGGCCGAGGAGGTAAAGGCTTGAAGAGAGGACCGGGTGGAAGCACAACCTGCTCTACGCCGAAGAAGAGCAAGAAGGAGAAAAAATCGAAGGCGTAGACTTGCACTTTTGCTTCTTCTTTCTGTTGGTAGCTTGGAATAGGATTTCCTCTTGCCTTTTGTAGGCCGGGTATAGATGCAGGTTCGGCCCTTGCTTATAGAAATTCTTCGAATAAGTTATTGTACTTATCTTTTTCAAAGAATAGTGGAAATAAAACTTCATTTTGTTTTTCTTAGCATAACTCTGTGTTCATATACTTAAGTATTTCAGCACTCCCGTTTCCATTCAATGTACTTGTAAGGGTTTAGTCTCTGAGTCGAACTTGAGTCCGGTCGTTAAGTCCCGAAGTCATGGCTTCGGGTTATAACTAAACGTCGAGTTGAGTCTCAACGTTGCGCTGTCTTAGTCAACAGCTGGTACATGAGTTATGCCCTCAGTCTCGGGGAAAATTGAAGTAGTCAGTTGGTAGTCATTTTCTGCCTTTGCTAGCTTTAATTCAACAAAGTAGAAACAAAGCTAAAGTGAAATGAGCTTGATTGATCAGATCACACTCGTTTATTGACTAGTATTTGCATCTGCACTTTGGGGAGTGAACTTGTATGTTGACGGTCGGTCACGCCTGCTTATCACTTAGAATCGTATCCACACTCCAGGGACATCGGCTAATTTACGGGTGGTCGGTCACACTCGTTTGGCGTTCAGAATTAGGTCCACACTCCGGGGACATAGGTTATTCTACGGGCGGTCAGTCACACCCGTTTAATGCTTGGAATCATATCCGCACTCTGGGGACATAAGTTGTTTCATGGGTGGTCGGTCACACCCGTTTAATGTTTATACTCCAGTTCACACTCCGAGAATCCAGAGTTGGTTAATGGGTGGTCAGTCATACCCACTTGGTGTTTATACTCCAGTCCGCGCCCTCGGGACCAGAGTTAGTTGATGGGTGGTCAGTCACACCCATTTGGTGTTTATACTCCAGCCCGTGCTCTCGAGACCAGAGTTTGTTGGTGGGTGGTCAGTCACACCCGTTTATGTTTAAACTCTAGTTCGCACTCCCGGAATATGGAGTTAGCCGACATATGGTCAATCACATCTGTTTAGGTTTTAGGATCTCGTTCGCACTCTGGGAACAAGGAGTTGATCAAGATTGTGGATGGTCGGATCACATCCTCCTTGATTTGACAAGCAAAGTCGTGGATGGAAGGAACCATCCTCATTGGGCTTGGATTAGGAGTTCGTACCCCAGCTCACACTCCGGGAGCTGGAGTTCATTAGGGGTTTGTCATGTTTCAATCCTTCTTTTCTTTATGGTAGTTTTCCCCTGAGCTTGGGGTTTCACTTAGCGAGTGACCAGTCGGATTACGATCACTCTCTATTTGAATGAGTCCCATAATGGGATGGGACTTAGCTCTTCGTGCATCGTAATGGTCGGATGATGCATGTCAAGGATCGCCACTATGGTTCGATGAGTCTGCGTTTTATTGTTGGAATAAGAAAGTACGGCAAAGTCAGTTGCCTTATTACAAGTTCAAATTCAAAAAATGCATCAACGAATTTCAAAGGAAAAGCAAAATAAATGAATAAAAGCCAGTTATGTGTAATAGCGGTGGAGACTCTCACTATTCCATGCTCTGGGTAAAGTGAGGCCGTCAATAGTTGATAGTTTGAACGTGGCATCTCCAAGTCTCCACTCGATGACATACGGTCCTTCCCATGTCGGTTTCATGTGCGCAGGGACCGAGTAAATTCGTTTGAGTACAAGATTGTCAACTTCGAAGGTTCTGGCTCAGGCCTTAGCGTTGTATAATCGGGCGACTCGACTACGGTTTGCGGCTGCGCTCAAATTACCCTCTTCACGCTTCTCATCCAGTAAATCCAGAGATTCTTCAAGTAGTGTGGTATTCATCTTTGGATCGTAATATGTCACACGGTGAGAAGGTACTTCTAGTTCATCTGGAATAACAGCTTCGAAGCTGTAGGAAACTGCCAATAGAGTGTGACCGGTCGCGGACTTGTGGGTAGTTCGATATGCCCATAGGGCCATGGGAAGCTCGTCGACCCACTTGCCTCCAGCCTTCTCTAGTCGTTTCTTCAGAATGGACTTGATAACTTTGTTGACAGCTTTGACTTGTCCATTTGCTTAAGGGTGAGCTACTGCCAAGAATTTCTTCTGGATATGGTAGCATTGACATAAATCTTTAAACTTGACACTGTCAAATTGGGTCCGTTGTCACTGATGATCGTTCGTGGGAGGCCAAAGCAACAAATGATGTTGCGGACAATAAAGTTGATTACTTTCTTCTTCGTGATTGTAGCAAGGGGTTCGGCTTCCATCCATTTGGTAAAGTAGTCAACTGCAACGATGGCATACTTCGTACCACCTTTGGCCAAAAGTAAAGACCCTATTATATCAATGCCCATGTGGCAAACGACCATGGACTGACCATTTGAGTGATTTCGGTAGGTGAGGCTCTTGGAATCCTGGTATGCTTCTGGCATCTATCGCATCTCTTAGCATAAGACAATGCGTCTCGATTCATGATTGGCTAGTAATATCCATACCTAAGTATCTTTTTTGCAAGGGCTTGACCCCCAGTGTGGTCGCCATACTCTCCCTCGTGCATATCGTGTAACACTCGTTTGATTTCATCATGGGCGATACACCGGAGTAAAGGAACAGAATACCCTCTCCTATACAGGACTCCATTCTGGATAATGAATCGTGAAGCTTTTCGGGGAATCTGTCTTTTCTTAGTTCTGTGCTCGGGTAAGGCTCCATGCTCAAGATAGTTTCTGAATGGAGTCATCCACGACTCCTTCTGTTGCCTCGTGCACCCAGTCTGTCTCTAATTGATCGATACTCGGAGCGGTAAGTGTCTCAATGGGAATGAGTCCCATTTATTGTGCTTCGCCAGTGCTAGCCAGTTTTGCTGAAGAATCGGCTTTCTGATTTTGCTCTCGGGGTATACAAAGGATAACATAGTAGTACTGATTCAACACATCTTGGACCCGAGTAAGGTAAGTGGCCAATCTCCAGTCTCTGGCTTGATATTCTCCTCGAACCTGGCATATGACCAATTGTGAATCAAAGTAAATCTCCACAGCAATAATTCCCAAGTCTTTGGAAAGTCTAAGTCCTGCGAGTAGAGCTTCATACTCGGCTTCATTGTTAGTTGCACGGTAGTCGAACTTTAGAGCATAGCATATGGATCGACCTTCTTGGGTTTCAAGCACCACTCCAGTACCTGAACAACTGTCGTTTGATGCACCGTCAGTGTATAGCTTCCATATGTATTTGGGAGATTAACTGATTCCGGGAAAGTCCTCCGGTATGGTGAACTCAGCTATGAAGTCCGCCAGAACTTGTCCTTGAATGGCTCGCCTCAGTGTATAAGCGATGTCAAACTGACTCAACTCAATATTCCACTTGAGCAATCTACAAGACATCTTAGGTCGTGTAAGGGTCTGTCGTAACGGTTGGTCGGTGTAGACTGTGATCGGGTGAGCCTGGAAATATGGATGGAGCTTTCTCGAGGCTACAACGAGACAATAAGCCAGCTTTTCCACCTTCGGGTAGTTTCGTTCTGCCCCTGTCAACCTTTTGCTGATATAATAGACCGATCGTTGGATCCGATCCTCTTCTCGAATTAGTGCAGCACTGATCATGTTTGTTGAAACTGCCAGATAGATGTATAATCTCTAGTGATCAACCGACTTCGAAAAAACTGGATGTGTTGCCAAATTATGAACTAGTGCTTGGAATGCGCCTTCACACTCCTCTGTCCATTCGAAGTTCCACTTTCCTTTTCTGATCAAATCAAAGAAAGGGATGCACTTGTCTGTGGTCTGAAAATAAATCTGCTTAAGGCTGCCACCTTCCCGTTGAGGCTTTGTACTTGCTTTATGATCTGGGAGTTTCGAGATTCCGAATCGCCCGGATTTTCTCAAGGTTGGCTTCAATTCCTCAAGCATTGACAATGAATCCAAAGAACTTTCCTGGTGCGACTCCCAAGTGACACTTCAATGGATTGAGCTTCATTCTATACTGTCGGATTATGTTGAACATTGTTTCCAAATCTGTAACATGGTTGATGGATAGTCGCGATTTCCCGAGCATATCGTCCACATCCACCTCCATGGTCTTCCCGATCTGATTAGCGAACATTCAATTCACGACCCTTTGATAAGTTGCCTCAGCTTTCTTAAGTTCGAACAACATTACCTTTTAGCAATAGAGTCCCATATCGGTGACGAAGCTAGTATGTTCCTAATTAGGTAGGTGCATTGGTATTTGATTGTAGTCGGAATATGCGTCCATGAAAGATAAGAGCTCGTGGCCGGCTGTTGAATCCATAAGTTGACCAATTATGGGAAGTGGAAAGTTGTCTTTAGGGCAGGCTTTATTCAAATCTGAGTAGTCCACACATGTTCGCCATTTCCTATTCAATTTTCTGACAAGCACTGGATTTGATACCCACTCCGGGTATAATGCGTCATGAATAAACCCATTCGACTTGAGTTTATTTACTTCTTCCTTAAGGGCGGCAGATCTCTCTGAATCCATACCGTGGCTTTTTGTTTGACAGGGACGTGCCGTGGGTCTATATTTAATGCATAGCTCACGACGTCCGGCGAGATCCCACACATGTCTGAATGAGTCCAGGAAAACACTTCAAGGTTTTCCCGGAGAAAATCAACCAATTCCTGACTCGTCTGGTGACTAAGTTGAGATTCGATCTTTACCATTCGGGAATCGTCATCATCGTCGATCGGAACATCAATCGTCAACTCTACCGGAGAAGCCTGGGGTCTTTGACTTCCTCCTTATCGTTATTGTCTCTGTGATCAAGGTCCCTAAGGATCTAGTCGTGGCGCTCGAGCCTAGGCTCAGGCATTAGCTGTCAATTGTCTGAAAAATGGATGCAGAGAGATTCTTCTACGCACTTTGCCTTCTCCTTCCACTGCGCATCCCGTAGCTTAGTAACATAATAGGCACGTCCAACCGCTTGATCACCATGAACAACTCCGACCCCATTATCAATGGGGAACTTCAGAGTCAAACACCATAGGGCAATCGCTACCCTGAAATTTGCAAGGGCCGGTCGGCCCAAGGAAGCATTGTAGGGTGAAGGTATATCTAACACAACAAATTGTAACATCCGGACTCTCCGGCGATCTCCAATACCCAATTCAATGGGTAACTCTACCATACCAGCTAGTATGGTTGTACTTCCATTAAAACCATGTATGCGGGACTGAAACGATTTTAGATCTTTCGCCTCCATTCTCATTTGGTCGTAGGTGCGTTTGAAAAGTTTATTGACAGAACTTCCGCTGTCGACCAAGATCCTCTTCATCCAAGTAGTACCTATTTGGAATGATATAACCAATGGGTCTATAGTGGGGGCCTCGACCCTATCAGCATCTCAGTTTTTGAAAATGATGTCGTCTGTTATCGTTCTCTGTTGTCTCGCCATGGCCCCATCATCAGAATTACTACAACACTCGAAGTCCAAATGCCTAATCGAGCTGGCATATGACTCCATTTTCTTCCAGCTCCGTTCAGCTGGATGAGGACCAACACTCACTGTATTTATCACCACCCTCCCACCAGTACACGCGGGTTCTTCGGGCCAAGCATGGCCTTGACCATGATTTGGGTTAGACGGGCCCGTACCTCCATCCTGCGGATCCCGCACAAACTGTTCCAACTTCCTTTCTCTAATCAACTTCTCGATGATGTCTTATAAATGACGACACTCATTAGTATTGTAGCCGTAACAATCGTGGAATCTACAGAATTTTCCAATCTGAATTTGTTTCTCCGATGACGGTTTCGGAGCCGGCTACTTGTATTGTCCGGTATTACAAGTCTACAGATAAACATATTTCAGCGATGTGTTCAGGGGAGTATACCGGTCGTACATAGGAGCTCTGGGTCTCGGTCCACAATTTGGGTCTCTCCTCTTTCCCTGACCTCCATTACCCTTCTATTGACCTTGTTTATTTTGTATGTTTCATTGTACTTTACCGGAGTTCTCACCAATCTATTTCACAGCAACATTACTCTGAATGCCTTCGATACCGGGCCCTGCATCGTCCTGCTTCCTAGATCGTCTAGCATCTTCTCTCCATAAAAACTGGGATGCCTCAGCATAGAAACGATCCAATGAAGCGAGGTGTTTCCTAGCCAACCAATTGCCAAACTCAGAATCGGGATCGATCCCCTTAGTCAATGCCATCAAAATATAATTATCATTGTGGTTGCTGACTTTGGCACAAATAGCATGGAACCTTTCCAGAAAACGCCTAAGAGTCTCTCTTGGAGCTTGAATGACACTGGACAAGGTGTTGACATCCTTCGGCCTTGTAACATGCATATGGAATTGCTCGACAAACTTTGTAGCCAATTGATCGAATCATGAAATGGATTCAGTTGGCAGACAAATGAACCACATAAGTGCAATGCGTACTAAGGAGATAGGGAAACTCCTACACTTGACCGCATCATCATCTCGAGCAGCGTTCATGAGCCATTCATACTTTAAGATGTGCTGGTTAGGATCCGAACTTCCTTCGTACGTGGGTAAGGTAGGCATCCTGAATCGACGAGGTGTCTCAGCATAAAGAATGTCGTTGGTGAACGGAATACGACTTTGGGAGATTCCCCAACCGCCATTGGTAAGACCTTGACTTTTTGATCATTTGACATATCATGGTTGGAATGTCAGGCATCTAGATGTTCAAGGCCAAGGCATGGTTGGCTTCCATGTTGCGGGGACGGTTCGGGCGCTGTCGATGGTCCGTTCCTCGCCTCTTTGGCTCCCGGTCTTCAGGAACGTAGGATTCCTGAGCATGGATGTGTTGACAAAGGGTTGGATCTGGTTGGTTCTGGATCTCAGCTTCCAGATCTATAGCGGCAGCAACTGCATAGTCACGAATGGTGTGATAAGGAAGTGCCCCTCCTTGGGAGGAGGGTCCAGCTTGGTGCCCTGTAGAAGGACCAATCCCGGCTTGTCCGAGATTTACAGCACGCTGATGCCCGAAGGCTTCTGCATAATTTCCATCCAACCGACGACGTGTAGATTTGTGGTTGAAGTCAGATGAAGCCGAGCTTTCAGTCGAGGAATGTGAGACATGATCCCTCCTATATCTCCTTCGCCTTTCCTCGTTCAACTGGTTTGCGAGCTCCGTGTTGGCAAGAATCTGCTAAGTAAGCTCTTAACGGCTCTGAGTAAGCTCTTACATGAGGGTTTGGAACTCCTCTCTAGTCACAAAAGCTTGTGGATCTAAAGCTCCAGCTGATGCTTGACCTGCTGTAGTCAGCTGCATGGGATTTTTCCTATCCCTTCCTTCTGGATTTACAGCATTTGAAGCAGTTTTGGTAGTACACACCTTGGTTGATGTAGCCCTTTCCTAGATCTTGAGTAATCTGAGTAGAGTGGAAGAAACCACAAGAAGACAGTTCTAGATCTCCTAATTAAATTTTGACAATCCAACAACGGTAGTAGATCCACTTAATCAGAGAAAAGCAGATTTTTCTCAATGAAAGCACCAAAGAGTTTATACCAAAATTAGGCACAACACTCTTCGGATGTAAATGAAGAGATTAGAATGAAGAAATTAAATGTAAAAAGAGGATAATCTAATAACTACACCAATAAAATCGAACAGAAATAGAAAGAGACGAGAATTTATAGTGGTTCAGTGTTGTAGCCTACGTCCACTTTGAATGATTTTCTATTTATTGATGATTGATAACTGATTATAATAGTACAACACTGGAGTTACAATTGAGTTGCGGTAGAGTAACGGCGTAGCAGAGCCAAAATTCCTTTTTCTATAGGCGTAAGGGTGCTACTTATAGGTGTATATTTTGTAATATCTCCCTCATAGTTCGGAATACTTCTTCTCACATGTGGGTGGGCCCACAAGATCGATCAGGGGTCATTTTGGATCGATCCTGCTTGATCCCTACTCCCTTCGTATCGATCAAGATTTAATCAGATCAAGCTGCGATTGATCGTGGTGATTCTTCAGTTGATAAGAAAGCTTCTGTGAAAATTTGGAGGCGTTTGGACTTGTAGTTTTTGAGTGATGATCGATCCAAGATTGGATTCATAGGTTGGCTGATGGATGCGCATCGATGCTTATTCATATCGATGACATGGAGTGAGAGCTCAGGGGAGATCCACATTTCATGCCTGTTGACCATTTCTCTTGGTTGGCTATGCCTTTCGTATCCATCTAGCATATTGTCCTTTGTATCGATTGTTGGTCAATGATTCGTATCGATGCTTGGAGGTTGCCTTCCTATGGATGCCTAGTTGTTGCTTCGTATCAATTAGTTGGTTACTGGTTTCGTAACGATGCCTGGTTGATCGATAGGAAATGGTTAGAGATGGAACCGATACCAAATGGGTAGCTGCTAATGGGTGATAGATACGAAGGGGATGGATACACAGGTGATGGATACAAAGGTGATGGATATGAAATGATGTCTTACATGAATCTTGATCGATCCATAACTTGAGCATACGAACTCCGATCGACCTGAAATTTGGAATATTGCCTTTCATAGCTTTGTCTATCGTACCAAGTTAATTGTAATTTGATCCGGACGTGGACCAAATTTGCAAGTATCCATCGTGAACCTGTGTATAACCGATCTTCGGGACGGATTGTCCTTGGTTTCTAGTCAAGTCCTTGGTGTCACGGCCTTACCAAAAGGCGGGATAACAATCTGCAACGGGCCGAAGATCATTCTTAGAAGCACATTGAATCAAGTATCGAATAGGGTTTAGCCTCATGTTGCATGCAACTGCATAGCTGGCTCTTGTTTTGAGTTTGAATCTGCTTTTATATTCAAGTACCACGCTTTCCACTCACGTACTAACGATTCGTTACTCATCGTTCGGGTTGGAGTGATGGTCAGTTGCCAATGAGCTTGGGCATCGATTCGATGATTCTATCTCTAGGCATACTTTCGGTCGTAGCCTCAAGTCGTTGAAAATTCAGGTACGAGTCACAATATTGATCTATCGTAGTTATTGTTTGGATGATCACACTTTTACTCCCGTCCTTGGGTTGATAAATCCACTGCATGAACGATCGAGTCTCGTCCTATCTGTGTTTATACTCTCACTAAGCTCGAAAGACTTAGAGTTGATCGATGAATGGTCGATTCATATTCACCTTGTTTCTTGCTCGTGCCCCCAAGTCTTGGGTAGAAGTCGATAAGTAGGAAAGAAAGTTATGTTCAATTTAGATTTGTACTCTTTTCC
The DNA here is from genome assembly GCA_030737815.1 of Allium fistulosum. Taxonomy (NCBI): domain Eukaryota; kingdom Viridiplantae; phylum Streptophyta; class Magnoliopsida; order Asparagales; family Amaryllidaceae; genus Allium; species Allium fistulosum. The sequence goes on along the minus strand of CM060904.1, from coordinate 267,231,643 downwards.
GCTGAATCATGGGATCAAGCTAGTTGATGGAAAGATGAGTAGCGTGTATTCTGGTGTTTCCTTCCTGGGGGAAGACACACATGCTCCGCCTGATTTCAAACAAGAGGTGGGTACTGGGCGGTCAATCATGTATATTTTTTGTGCAGATGTCACCATACTCTAGGTAGGACCAAAGAATAGATGGTTAAGTTACATCTAACCGGTGATTGATGCTCTCTCTGTCAGACAAAGGGCAAGGATCAGTATGCTGAGTGTCGAATCACGTCCATTTCGTATTGCCCTTTTAGTCGGATCATGGTAAGAGTCAACAAATGAACGGTCGCGTTGCATTTATTCAGAGCTGGATTGTAATCATGTCGTTTTGGATTTATATTCTCCCGTCAGATCTAGGAATAGAGTTGGCTCAGGTACGGTGGAGTCATGCTCACTCGGTTTCATACTCTTTCTGATGGATCAAAGGAGGGTGCTTGAGAATTAATGATCAAGTCAGACTCATTTGTGGTTTATTCTCCTATCCACACTCTAATGATCGGAGTTTTTTTAGAGGACATCCGGGTTATATCCGTTTGTGTTTGCTATGGATCGATATTGACCACTGATCCAGTGGCACGACATAATGAATTTGGATTAATATTGCCTGTCGATCCAGAGGTATGATATAATCGGTCTTCTATAACTTCAAACGTCATTTCGATTGGTCTTGTATTCAGGCCTTCTTGCGATCGTTGCCTTAAGTTGAAAAGATCACTTAGCCGGAGCTATAGTAAGATGTCGTATTCAGCTCGTAGTAGTTTGTACTCTCTTTCCCATTCTTGGGTTAGCTTAATTAGTCCATGGACGGTCGAATTCCATTCATAGTGAGTTTATATTCCTCCTGTCGAGTTCAGGTCAGAGTTTATGGAGTCTTAAATGGTCGAACTACACTTATCTATTTGTTTATACTCATATCTGCTGACTGAGGATACGAGTTTTTTAGCGGGTGTTCGAACCGCACCAATCCAATCTGCACTGGGGAACCACAGTTATTTGCTGGACGGTGTAACCGCATCTATGTCTTGGGTTGGATTTTGGGCTTGCTAATGTCTATGTAGGGCCTGGATAGTTTGTCGTACCTCAGGCGTAAACCAGGTCATGGATGGACATATCACATCCTATTTGGATTAGACGGTTGAACCATGCCCAATTTAGGCTTAGGCTCTTAAACTGCCCCTGCATCCAGGGTATGAGTCGATGTGAGGATGGTAATACCACGTCCACTTCCATGTGGGTCCAGTTTTTGCCGAGCCTTGGGAGTAAGATGAGTGTTCTGAAGAACTTCAAGCTCAAGCAGGGGAAGAGATGGTCAGATCGCATCCACTTTGAGTAGTGTGTTTGCCCCCAAGTAAAAGGCAAGATTTAAGAAGCAGACGGTCGAATCACGTCCACTTTTCGTATTTATACTCCCATCCATGCTCCGGGGACTGGAGTTTTATGATGGGTGGTCAGCCACACCCGTTTGATGTTTATACTCCATTCCGCTCTAGGAACCAGAGTAGATCTACCAAAGGTCGAACTGCATCCATTCTTTTGTTTATACATCGGTCCGCACTCTGGGGACCAGAGTTTTATGATGGGCGGTCAGTCACACCCTTTTGATGTTTATACTCCGGTTCATGCTCTGTGAACCAGAGTTGATTGATAGATGGTCGAAATACGTCCATCTTTTTACGTTTATACTCTGGTCCACACTCTAGCGACTAGAATTTTATGATGGGTGGTCAGTCACACCCATTTGATGTTTATACTCTGGTCCGTGCTCTAGGAACCAGAGTTGACCGATGGACGGTTAAACCGCATCCATCCTTTTATGTTTATACTCCAATCCACACTCTGGGAACCGGAGTTTTATGATGGCTGGTTAGTCGCACCCTTTTGATGTTTATTCTCTGGTCCGTGCTCTAGGAACTATAGTTGATCAATGGACTATCGAACCGTGTCCATCTTTTTGCTTCGTACTCCTCCCGGTAGGTCGAGGAGAGAGTTTTTGGGTAGGCGATCAAGTCACAGCCACCTCAAGCTGTAGTGGTGTCCACATTTTGATGGCGGCGGTTGATGAGTAGGTAGTCATTCATGCTTACTTTAAGTCGAGCTTTCGAACTGCCACCTGTGTTCAGGGCATAAGCTAATGTTTGGATGGTCAAATTGCGCCTACTTTTGTTGGACCTCGGTCATGCATAGCTTAAGGAGAGGCATAAGTATTTTGGTGAACTTCAAGTATGAGTGGGAAGTGGATGGTTGGATCACATCCACTCTAAGTCTTTCTTTGGTCCCCAAGTCATGCACGGAAGTTGATGAGTGGATGATCAGTCATGTCCACTTTTTTCTTGATCTCGAAGTTGTCGGGCTTTTCCATTTCGAGTCCTTGGCCTTAAGTCAAGGGCATATGGTAGTTGATGAGTAGTTGAATCATGCTTATCTTGATGAAAATCTAAAGGTCTGATCATGGTGTATGGAGATTGGTTGGCCCCCAAATCTAACTACTTGGTTACCTGCATCGTTTGGAAGCAGTTTAGTTTAAGTTGGTCGTAGTTCACAACATAGTTGAAATTGAAATAGAAATAATTCAAAGAAGATTGGAATAAATATCATTGATAAGTGTAGCAATGTCGTATGCTCGCTATTCCACTTTACCCAAGCCCTTCTCAACTGGAAGTCGACAATAAGTGGTCCAATTAATAATCAAAGTTCTTTACCAATAGGGGTCAGATGTTCCTTGCTTGATATTCCATGGGGCTTGTGCATATTGTTAAAACATTCCATTTCAGATCAGCTTTCCGATCACATCTCGGAAATATTTGCAATTGCCAGTGTTCAAACCATGTATATCTTGGAATATACAACATTTCTCGGATTTCCTTTGGGCTTCGGTGGACTCTCTCAAGGCTAGTTTTCAGTATTTCTCCAAGTCGCGAGTCTGCAAGAAGATGTTATCAATTGAGTCGTTTAAAGGAGTATATGAGTCAAAATTTGAGATTATGGGTCTTCTCCTAGAATACGAGTCCTTAGCCAACCAGCCTATATTGTTCTTTCTCCTAGACTGCTCTAACTCCTCCTTGCTTAGGTTCTGATTCACTTTATAATAGAAACGATCTAAGGTCATATGAGGCTCTCCAGCTAACTAACTACCAAAATCTGTGTGGGGGCCGATTCCCCTCATCAACGCCATCAATATGATATCCTCGCTGGGATTAGTCGCTTTAGTGACGATGATGATGACATTGAATCTCTACAGGACGTCTTCTAATGGCTCACCTAACATCTGGAATAAATTGGATGATGACATCACATCTTTGGTGTGAGTCACATGCATTCTGAACTGCTTAACAAGCTTCTGATCCGGTTGATTGAGTGGGGAGATGGATTTGGGTGATAATCGCATAAACCACATGATCGCTACATCTTCGAGAAATATAGGAAAGCGTCTGCATTCGATGGCACAAATTTCTCTAGCGAAATTCATATGCCACTCGAATTTCATGAGATGTAGTCCATGATCTGTTTTTCTTGAGTAAACTGATATGATTGGTACATTGAATCTTCTTGGATATTCTGCACACTGAACGACTTCAATGAATAAGCTTCGACTGGGGGAGATGCTTCAGTCGTCGTCAATCTGGTTTGTTTTCATGTTACAATAACTTGTTAAGCTCATGACTAATATATGCATGGTTTTCCAACATTTGAATAGTTGAGAATGCTAGTCGAATGGCAAATCAGTTAGGATGGGGTCGTAGATTGCTGATGATCCCCAAACTTTCACCCAAATGGGATGTGATCCATATAAAGCAGTAAGGAAGGCGTCTTGAGGTTGAACACCATGTTTCAAGTCATTTGGAGTCTGTATACCTGAGATATGAGCAAACCAAGATGGACCGATATTGACGGATTGGTGCTAATTTACTTGGAGTCGGACCTGAGAAAATCTGCTATTTACTTGGAGTCAATAATTGGTTTGCTTGGAATCACTGAATTCGAAGTGCTAGGTCAGTGACAAACGGTGCTTGGAGTCATATGGGCATCTCTTTGGAAAAAATCATGGTTTTTCCCGAGGTTGGCTTTGGGCCAAAGTTCCTTGGGTTTACTTAGAGTCACATCACCTATGTTCTCCAACCTTTTGGAGTATTATTTAAGTAGCGGTTGTTTGTTTGTTCCTTGGCTGGAATCCAGAAGCTGCCGCTTAATCCTCTATGTCCCGATCAGTCACGGGACGTAGGGAAAGTGAATAGAATGCACCGCCTTTAAGTTGTGTTTCAAATGCAGAATGCGGGGGCACTACGCTGCGGCACGGGTTTTTCAATCTTTTTCTTAAAATTTAGATCGTAAATGAAAAAGTTTTTTTTTGGAAAACGGTCGGTTATGAAAACGATCAGTTGCAACAATAATTGATTGAAAATGATCTGTTGGAATGCTAAATCGGTGGAACGATCGGTTGTAGTAACGATTGGTTAGAATATCAAGGCAATTCGAATGGTTGGTGAAAATGTTAACTAGAATGATTGGTGGAGACGATCTAGGAATGGTTTGTGTAAGCGATGTTATGGAAATAACGATTGGTGAAAATAACGATCAGTCTAAATATTTAGTGGGAACGGGTGGGTATAAACGATCGGTGTAAACGACAGGTGGGAATGACCTATTGGAATGATAGGTGAAAATAATGATTGGTGAAAAGGTAAACTGGAACGATCTGATAGAAACGATCGGTGTAAATCCATATAGCAATGGAATGATCGTACAAAAACTATGGTATATAAATGATTGGGTAAATCCACATAGCAATAGAATGATCCTACAAGAATGATCGTATGATGCTGGAGGAAGGAACGATCGGTAAAGAAGAATGATCGGTGTAAACTATAAGATGGAGCAATCCTATAGGAACGAGCATACAAAAATGATCTTATAGAAATGATCGGTATGGAATGATCGTACATAAAAGACAATCGGCCAAATTCACGTTGGTGGAATGACCAATGAGAAATGATCGTCTGGAACGATCGTACATGATGATGCAGCATATGGATTTGTAGGGAACGATCGTTCATGGAGTATGTATGGAGCAAAGACCGATGACCTATCGTTCAAAAATGCTTCAAAACTTGAAAATATATGCACATTGATTAAACACACGACTAATTGGTCACTAATATCAAGATTTCCTTCTTCTATAGGGGAAGTAGAATTGGCTTCTCTAGCAGTGGCTATTAGCTTCCTTGTAGATCTCTATTCAAATCTGAGTAGAATAGGAAACTTGTCAATCGAAAATCGGATCCATCTCGCGAACAAGGAAATCCACAAGTACAAGATGAGATCTAATAAAGCTGAGAATTCATTTCTCAGTGAAAGCACCAAAATGTTGACGACAAAAATAAACATCGACACCCAATAGAATCTTGTGGAGATTAAACGATGAATGAAATTAAAAACATAGCAGAAAAAGTAAATGAACACATAGATTTTTATAGTGGTTCGTCAATCTTGGCCTACGCCTAGATTATGATTACAAGAATGTTTGGGTCAGCTAGGATCCACTAATACCAGAGTGAAGAATAAAAATGGCTAAGCCTAGACAGCAAAAAGAAGGACCCTCTTTATGGAGAATGGCATTATTTATAGGAGAAGACGTGCATGGATAGGATTGAAATTTTACAAGACAAGACTCTAGATCCGTAGGGGCCCACCATAACGAACCGTGGTCATAACTCGATATTTTGGAACGATCAGCCAAAGTTTGGACGATTGTTATTTTGGCCTCTGATTGATGTGCAATCGATAGTGTAGGCTCTTTAGGATGTAAGATACTTTCTCTCCAAATTTCGTGCAATTTCGACATACCATTTGTGAGATATCACATTTTACGTGAATCTATAGATCGTTCTGGATGATTTTGTACGATCGTTATGGAACGATCTGTATGTCTTTCCAAGATTTAAGAGTTTTATCATGCGATTGTTTTTGTGGGTTCAACTCTTCAATATATTGATGCTTCGAAAGTTTCAAGTGCACTGGCTTTGTAGATTTGGAGATATTGATTGATCTTCGTCGATTTATGTTGTTTTATGGATCTTTTGAGATTGATCCATATAAATTCTTCTTTTGTCCATGACTCAAACGTACGAACTCCGGTTGACTTGAAATCTAAAACATAGCATCAGGGGTCTTTCTTGTCACTTTATATTGATTACTCCTTAAATAGGACTATGCCTGAATATGCTCGACCATCGTGTATATCATTGATTCTCAAGGTTGGTTACCACTCGTTTTTTGTCAAATCTACGGTATCATGACTTTGCCAAAAGGTGGGATAACCATAATATAATATTTTTGCAACCAAATTGATCACAAACATCCAAAAATAGGTTTATATAGAGAAGTAAATGAATAAAATTAAATTAAAACAGAGGAATAGAGTAAAATAATAGGCAAATCAAAACTATAATCAAGATCACCAGGTTTTATAGTGGTTCGGCGTCGTATGCCTATGTCTACTTTGAGGATTCTCTTTATTGATTCACTGTTAATTTGATTACAGCTGCAAACAACAAGAAGGAAAAAACTTGATTACAATAAAGATCTATGTAGCCAGCAGCGTAAAGATCCTTAGAATGACCCTCTAGGCCAGTATTTATAGGTGAAGGCGACCACCAATCTCTCTGAAACTTTGGCTATAGGACCTTCTTATCCATATGGGCCCACTATATGGGTCGCTATGCCCGAATCCTAATGAAGAGGGATCGATACCGATCCCTCCATCTGTTTCTTCTTATGCAGCGATCCCTATGATGGCTTTTTCATGTTTAGACACGTTAGCTCTTCAAATATCATGTTGATTGAACAAGTGAAACTCGTCCTTTTGCTTGATCTTTGGTGCAAATCCACTAGGAGGTCATCTCTACCGACCCCTTCTCAATAGATCATGCCGATCCCTCATGGCTGACTCCATGCTTCCTATGTCGATCCCTATTACATGCTATAGTGATCCATCTACATATCCAAGCATGCCGGTCCATGCACACTCATTTATGCTTATCCCATGAATTCCATTATATAATGTCGATCCCTCATATTTCATAATGCTATGCCGATCCCTCCTATATGCCATGCCGAACCATCTTGCCTTGACCATGCCGATTCTTTGCCTATGCCAATCCATACACTACCATCTACGTTGATCCCTCCTTTGCTTCGACCATGCTTATACTTCGCATAACCAACCATACCAATCCATAAGGTTCTACCAAGCCATGCCAATCCCCTGTTTGTACAAGCTAACATCCGTATTTCAAGCATCCTACGTCGTTTATCTATAATTCTGTTTAATCATGGCTTCATATAACCATTTGATTTTTGCTTTCGGGTTCTACAACCATTGTTCTGTGGTCATCCTTCTTAATAACAGTCAGATCCATATTGAACAATCAGTCCAATATAGTCGGGTCAGGATACGGGTAACACTTGCCCCCCAAAGTACGTCTTCTGAGTAACATGATATGCTTTGAATCGAAACAAGTCTGAATTGCTGAAAAGAAGTCCATCTAGCTTCCTGACTGATTGCTATTCCTTTGTCGAATCGTTTTCCAAAGCATTGGTTTCTTCATTCATCGTTAAGATGCTTGGTCGACTTTCAATAATATAAGTCTGATGTCATATTCCATTAGTATATACAAATCCGGTCATGCGAGGACTTATAAATCTTTTATGATCCAGCCTCGAACTTGAAGGTTTCATGTTTGATTTCAATTTCGGTTGATTTTAAAAGGGTTGAAGCTTTAGATCACTCACACATATATTCATATACACGTTTCTGTCATAGGCACCCGGACATGTTTGAATGTTCACAAGTCATTTTCAATTTTTATAGCATTTTGTATGTTCGCATTTACAGTCAAACCTTTATGATCACTATCATCATTCACTTTTCACTCATCCATCATTTTTTCTTTTTCATTTCTCATTTCATTTCATTCATTTTTTAAATATATGTAGGGATCGGCATTCGACATGCCGATTCATTGCTAAGGCTATGCAAATAGGGATCGGTAGCCCCAGTGTCGATCCGTAGAAAAAATTCTCCTCACCTTTGACTCGTTCAACACTCTCCTATGGCCGAACCATCCCCCAAACACACATATGTATACGAACCTTCCTCTATTTCTTTCTTTTTTTATTCTATTGGCCTTCGTATGAATTTTCACCCACGAACCCAGGCTCTTCGAAGTTTCAACCTCAAATCCAACCTCAATTCCATCCATTCTAGTAGCACGTCTCTCCTTCGCCTTCGACTAATTACCCTTGAACATTTGTCGCTAACTTAATCTGTACCTCCACGCTTTAACATAGGTATGGATTTTTGAAATCTCTTTTAATTACACAATTAGGTTATGAGTCTTGAGCTACTGATGTGAGCATAAGGTAGCGATGGCGAGCGTTTCTCGAGTCTCTTTAGATAGATGACTTGATGGATTGTGTTTGGATATGAGAGAGAGAGAGAGAAAGAAGAAGGAGATGGGTTATGTTGAGGGTCTTGATGGAGGAGAAACCAACTATGGAGGAACATGGGGGTGGTATGTTACAACATGAATGTGGTAGGGATTGGCAGATGAGGGTTTGGTAGTTTAGCAATTTTTAGTTGAGGAGATGACGGGATGAGGGAAGGTTGTGGTCTGGGATCGGAAATGAGAGGTTTGAAGAGGGGTCGGTATAGGGTAGGGATAAGTGTACTTTAGTTCTTTAGGAAAGGGGTCGGTATTGAGTAGTGATGTAGGGATTGGTACCTCCTATTTGGGCATATGCTTTGGTACAGAGCCTTTGATTGAGGGATTGGTATGAAGGTCTTGGGGAAGGGATCAGCAATGAAGTCAAGGGATCACCTTTTACATTATAGACTAATCCAATCCAACTCATTTTAACACTCAATGCTAGTTTGCCTTGATAAGCTCGAACATAAATGACAATGAACGATATCACATGCATACTTGAACTGTTGAATTTAAAATTGATCAACCAAACTTTTGGAATTTTAAATATGGACTAAGCGATAAACTCGCCAAAGAACTTAAGTAACATACTTCATAATTTGATGTGCCGATAGTTGATCCCAAAGCCCTCGTCGTTGATCAATTTTGAAACACCCCACACCTCTTAGTATACCCAAAAGGACACACTAAAATATGTGATGCGTTGTAGGTATAGCTAAAAACTTGTAGAGACTAAGATTCATAAGATAAAATAGCTAAAAACAGTGGAAACTATTGACACCAAACTTCATAAATACTTTATAAACCAAATAAGTCACAAAATACCAAATACATATGATGTCTCAAAGCCAAAACATGTCTTATGAAATCAAAACCTCAGTCTCATAAAAATCAGAGTACAAACTATCCCTCAGAGAGTGCAGGTACAACAACAGAACTTAAAACTGAAAATGAAGAAAAGGAATACATAAGAATATCTCCGCCAAAGAAGTCTCCAAGAGTCCATAATCTACCGTCCTTGCCCTTGCTGACCTATGAGGGGAAAAGGGAAAATAGAGGAGTGGGTCAGACTAAAAGTCTGGTGAATGATAGTAATTACTAGTCTTTTGAGCAAAGTAAAGGTAATAGACTTTGCAACAGTTCTAGTTAAAAAAACAAACAAAGGAAATAGAAGGAAAGGTAAAACTAGAAATAAATACGATTTAACTACTAGATTAAGTCAATTGGATAACTTCGATTGTTTGCACTTGTCCTTGATAGCTGCTTGATTAGGCTGAATTCCCAATCCTACTTTAATTAGGCTGAAGTCCTAACTCTATCCTTTTGATCGGCCTTCTACTATGTGTACTGAAGTTTAGACACTAGTGCCTACGAAAGGCACCTACTAAGTGCATGGAACTCATAACGATTACTGAGCACCAACTGGAAGCTGCACGCGTGACCACCACTATGCTCATGTTACCTATTGCTCCACCTATTGGAACATTTATTTACCGCTACTCCAGCATAAGCGTGCCCTCATCTCACTTCAGGCTAATGTGAGACACCGTGTCCATAGAAATAATAGGGAATGCTGTTGGTACATGCCCGTCATCCAAACAATATCTAGTTGCGCCCCTTGTCCAAATCCCCATGATTTGAACTTCTATTATTTGACCATTTATTTACCACCTCTACAGTATAAGCATGCTCTCATCTCACTTCAGGCTAATGTGAGACAGCGTGTCCATAGAAATACTATAGAATGCTGTTGGTACAGGTCCTACTTTCATCTTTGCTTATTAACTTAGTATAAATTGTTTAAATAAGCCTCTACTGTCATTCTTGTTATCATTGCTTATTAATTTATTCTAAGTCTCAAAATAAGCCTCTTTCTGTTCTGTTTCTAATTATAATCTACGTTATAATTGTGCTTATTAACTTAACCCAAGGTCTAAGTAAAAAAAATAAGCTACTTCTTCTTTTACTCTTTTTAGTCCTAATTTTACATCATAATTAGGCCGGAAAATATTTCAATTTTAGTCCAATTATGTTTTATTACAGTCTTTATATTTTACATCTTAATTTCCATAATTTCAGTATTCTTATTTATTTAATCCATATTCGCATTTAATCTATTATATTCCATTCACATAAAAAGGAAAAATAGAAAGAAACTAAAGATTGCAGAAGAAAATCCCAAACGTAGAAAAAGATGCAAATAAAACATAAAGAACACTAAATAATTAAAAATACTGTAAATAACTGTAAATAAATGGAATAGCTATAATTAACAGTAATTAACTACAAATAACTGAAAAGAATATCTAAAAAGAAATAGACTGAAAAATAAATCTAAATTGAAAATAAACTGGTAAAAAAATGTTATTCCAAAATCGTAGAAAAACTACAACTATTGGAAACCCTATTATTTTAAATTACTTAAAAATCTAAAATAATTACAATCACTCACCTGCGGTTCCAAGCTCTTCCCTTGATCTTCCCGGATCCACTTGGAGTTATTAAATATCTTAATTTAAAACGATTTTCTCCTCGAAAAATTATTCCTTTTAGGGTCCTTCCTGAAAAGGTGAACCTAAATGGAGAAAATCCCGAATGAGAAAAATAGCTAGGCCTAGGGTCTTATTTATAAGGGTAGAAGTGGATCTCAGACTGTTGGATTTGGAGATTAAATATGGTGCAACCACATCATAGGCTGAATAGGAGCCATCGGATGGAAGCACGGATGAACCAGATGAGAGCAAAAATCAAAAATGATGTGTAGAAATCGTAGGCGAACGAAGAAATCAATTCTTCGCTCACCAACAGGGGCGGATCGACCTACCTTTCGACCGTCCCTCCTCCTAGGTCGACCGACCGACCGAACTAGGTGGTGGTTACGTCGACCTAATGGTCGACCTAGCCCTATTTATTATTATTATTATTATTATTATTTTCTCTTGTTTTCTTGTTTAATTCGTAACTCCTTCATACTAGCTTGGATTCTGACGTTCTATATATGGAAATTGACCAGAAAATTACCACGGAAATAATGGTGCAACTCCCGTGGCTCAATTCTGATAATTTCACAAAGTTATTTCATCATTTAATTAATTCATTAATTAATTATTATAGCTTAAATTTTGGGTGGTTACAATCTCCCCTCCTTAAGGGATTTCGTCCCCGAAACCTCTAAGGATGGAAGAATGAACTAAATGTTTTCATCCAAGTTCTACAACCAACTACTCAACCGTCATCCATTACATCCATTGTCCTTAAGTCTTTCTAATGTAATTTATGATACTTATGCAATTAGTGTAGTGTCAATGTCCCTGGGTAATGCAAAAGATTAGGCGGTCTACTGATTCAGTCGACCTCCTTTTTGCAATCATGTCTGTGCCATGTATCCAAATGAATGCAAATTCCCTAATAAGAACCGATAGTTCTATATGCGTGCGACAATCATCATCCAAATGCAACAATCATGTGATAATAATCCGTTTATAGCAACCATGAAAAATAAAATAAAAATGCAAATGCGCACACATCCATATGCATATGATCTAGTGTCCTAGTTAGGCCGATCCCAAAAGGATAATAGTGCCTAGTGTAAGTATATGCGTCCATTAGCATCCACTAGCAAACACTTGCAACCACTAACATCCATCATACATAACATGTTCTAATGACATGTTTACATTAAATCTTACCATCCATAGGTTAAATTCTAAGTTCTACCCTCCTAAAGGATAATAAAGGAAAGAAACTATTCAAAACTAAAGATGAAAATAGGAATTTCTAAAACTTACTATCGAAAAGATGAGGATAGGAAGTGCGAATCTTCTCTTCAGCCTCCCATGTAGCGTCTGCAACATCTCCCCACTGCACCTTTACTAATGGAACTTCTTTATTCCTAAGACTCTTGGTGTCTCGTCCAATGATCTTCGTAGGAATATGACAAACCGATGCTTCCTTTTCTACTTCCAGTTCCTCCAACTGACTAGGCTCCACAACCTCCGCCGAGTCATGTAAGCACTTTCACAAGTGCGAAACATGGAAAACGTCGTGCACTCTTACGAGTCTCTCTAGGAGCTTCACTCGATACGCCCTCTTCCTTACTCTCTCTACGACAGGGAATGGTCCTACAAATCTGGTGGCTAACTTCCCACTCGATCCAAATCTTACCACCTTCCTTAGCAGGGATACCTTAATAAAAACTAAGTCTCCAACCCCAAACTCAATGTCTCTCCTCCACTTGTCCGCATAAGATTTCTGCCTATCTTGGGCTGTCTTCATCCTCCTTCGAATCAAATCCACCTTCTCCGAGGTTTCCCTAACCATATTAGGACCAAGTAGCAACTTCTCCGTAGACTCTACCTAACATGAGGGTGATTTGCAAGGTCTCTCATATAGAGCTTCAAATGGTGTCATCCCAATGCTAGCTTGGAAACTGTTATTATATGCGAACTCCACCAAAGGAAGATGCTCCTCCCAAGTTCCTCCAAAGTCTAGAATGCACATCCGCAACAAATCCTCAAGCACTCTATTAACTCTCTCCGTTTGGCCATCCGTCTGAGGGTGATAGGCCATACTCAATCTAAGCTGCGTCCCTAAAGCCTCTTGCAAGCTTCTCAAAAACTCGCTAGTAAAAATAGGGTCTCTATCACTCACTATGCTAGAGGGAATTCCATGAAGTCGGACTATCTTACGAACATATAAGGATGCCAAATAAGATGTCGTCCTCTTACTCTTAACCGAAATGAAGTGGGCGCTCTTAGTCAAACGATCTACAATGACCCAAATTCTAGTATTCCCCTTTCTAGATTGGGGTAAACCATCTATGAAGTCCATCGAAATGTTGTCCCACTTCCATTAGGGTATATCCAATGACTGAAGTAGTCCACCAGGCTTCTACTGCTCCGCCTTAACCCTTTGGCACACAAACACTTAGCTACAAACTCTGCTACATCCTTCTTCATGCCACTCCAATAAAACATCCTCTTCATGTCTCTATACATCTTATCACTACCCGAATGAATAGTCATACGAGAATGGTGTGCTTCCTCTAGAACTGCTCTCAACAAATCACTAACGCGGGGAACACAAAGCCTTCCATCTCTCCTAAGCCACCCTTTGCCATCAATGGAATAACGTTGGAGATGTCTATAGACCTCTCCTCGGCTAATCTTAACCATGACATCCATAAGCTCTGAATCCTCTCGCTGCCTCAAGCCAATCTGATCTATATGGGTAGGCCTCACCTCAAGCGCTGCTAACAATCCAGGGGTAATGTCCGTAGAGGGCTTAAAATCAAAAGTGGAAATAAACTCTAGGCTCCTCCACTCTATGAACAAAGGACTAAGGGTTGCTTTCTTTCTGCTCAACGCATCCGCAACCACATTTCCCTTGCCTGGGTATAAGCTATCTCAAAGTCGTACGATGCCAAAAACTCCATCCATCTCTGCTGCCTAAAGTTCAAATCCTTCTGTGAGAATTGGTACTTCAATGACTTATGGTTGGTGAAAAGCTCGAACCTCTCTCCAAGCAAGTAATGCCTCCAAGACTTGAGTGCAAAAACTATAGCAACCAACTCCAAATCATGGGTATGGTAGTTCTTCTCATGCATCCTCAACTGCCTACTCCCATAACATACTACCCTCCCTTCTTGCATCAACACCGCTCCTAGACCCATCCCATATGCATCAGTGTATTCTGTAAAAGGCTTAGCTCCATCGAGTAAAACTAACACCGGTGCACTAGTAAGAGCTCTCTTCAGCTTCGTGAAGGAATCCTCACAATCCACGTCCCACACGAATGCTTTGTTCTTCTTAGTGAGGCGAGTAAGTGGTGCTGAGATCTTGGCAAAATCTCTAATGAACTTCCTATAATAGCCAGCCAATCCTAGGAAGCTTCTAACTTCGGTAACGTTCTTGGGGGCCTTCCAATCTTGCACTGGCATCACCTTAGCGGGGTCAATAGCCAAACCCTCTCTCAAGACTACATGCCCTAAGAAACATACCTCCTCTCGCCAAAAGTGACACTTCGAAAACTTTTCCCTCAACTGATGATTACGAAGTGTGCGAAGAACCTCCTTTAAATAAACAGCATGCTCCTCCATACTCTTGGAATACACTAAAATGTCATCCACGAATACCACTACGAACTTATTTAGGACATCTCTAAAAACACAACTCGTCAAATCTACAAAATTGGCTGGAGCGTTGGTTAGCCCGAAAGGCATGAATAACCACTCAAAGAATCCGTCGGGTGTCCTAAATGCAGTCTTATCAATGCTATCATCAGCGACCCTAAGCTGATGAAATCCAGTGGCTAAATCAAGTTGAGAGAATACCGAAAAGCCAACCAACTGGTCAAAAGGATCATCTATCCTAGGAAGTAGATAATGGTTCTTCTTCTTGAGCTTATTTAATTCTCTATAGTGTACGCAAAGTCGAAGGGAACCATCTTCCTTAGTAGTGAAGACGACTGGCGCTCCCCACTCCGAGATGCTCCTTCTTATGAAACCTTTCTCCAAAAGCTCACGAACTTGCTTGCTCAATTCCTTCTTCTCCCTAGGTGACATGTGCCTCATAGGTAATGCTACCGGCTTAGCATTATCAGTTAAATAAATCCTAAAGTCAATCTATCCCTCATGGGGTAGTCCCCTAACCTCCTCAAAGACGTTCGGAAAATCTCTGACGACAAGAACTGAATCTAACTCTGCTGATGATGAATCGAGGGAATAAAGGAAGCTCAACATAACTGACCCTTGCGGGTCGCAAGAAACCTCGAGAGTCCTACCACTGCATGTCTTTAGTCTAACGACTCTCCTCTCACGGTCTAATATAGCTCCATATGTGGATAGCCAATCCATCCCCAAAATCATCCCATACCCCGAGATTCCCAATACATAGGCGTCACAATCAAATTCTACACCTAGGATAAAAATTTTCAAACCCCTACAAACCATAGACAAGTGTGCCAATCCTCCTATGGTGTTTGAAACAATAATGGGGTCTACTACTAAAGAGATGTCCAAGTGCAAACAATTTACCAAAGAACTAAAGATGAAAGAGTGTGATGCTCCAGAATTCGAAAAGAGTCCGAATGGGAAAATCATAAATAGAAATCAAACCTTCCACGGTGACTTTCCTACCTCTCTCTGGAACGCTGCTGGACGGTGCTGCATCTAATGCCTGAATCTGCGCTGCCGATGCACTCACTCCTTGCCTCGTCTTCTGGGCACAATTCCTACTCATGTGACCGGGTTTCCCACAATTATAGAACTTTCCCTTCATCTTTTCTTCCTGCAGTCCTTGGAGATATGTCCAACAATCCCACAACTATGGCACTTCACTCCATTCTTGATTTTCTTCTGAGGGCCTTCTCCTTTCTTCTTCTCTTTATTGTTCTTCCACCATTTCTTCTTAGGAACTTCCAACTTAACAACTTCTTTAGACTCCCCCTCCATAGCTACATCAGACATAAGCGCCTTCTCCACCAGTGACTCGTAGGTAGCTCCCATCGATACGTGAGTCAACAACACTTGAAAGGGTTGATTTAATCCCTTCGTGAACTTCATAGCCTTTTTGTGCGGTGTATTCACCAACTCCATTCAAAACCGTGACAACTCACTAAATTGGTTGATATACTCCTTCACAGACAAACTTCCTTGCTTCAAGCTAATAAACCGCTCCAACTGGACACTTTCTTTTGCTTGAGATAAAAACTTCCTATCAAATCGATCCCGGAACCCATTCCAATTAACATCTCTTCCTTCCAACTCAATAACCTCGCACTAATAAGAAGCCTCCTCTTTCAGCTGCAAAGATGCTAGTTGAACCTGCTGCTAATCCTCCAATCCCATTAGCCCAAATATCCTCTCTGTGTTCCTTAACCAAGCCCGCGCCTACACAAAAGTCTCTGTACCAGAAAAAGTCTTTCCTCCAAAATTCGAAAAATCCTTACAAAGCTTAGAGAAATTGACTGCTGCAGGTGGGTTGATGGGATTCCCATCTGCTGGTGCTGGATTGGGCACTTGCCCGTGCACCTCTCGAGTCGTGGCTTGTAGATACCTACGAAACCAACCTGGGACTGGAATACCCTCGTGAAGATTAGGGGCATCCACCATTCTACGTAAAGAAAAGAGAATTTAAGAAAGTCGACGGGAGATTGAACTGAACTTTTGAGGGGATTTTTGTAAAAACTCTTTTATACTTCAAAACTATTTCTACGAGCTCCTTTCTGAAAAATACTTTTAAAACAAGTTATTTTGAAAAATACTTTACTTTTAAAACAAATTTATAGGCATCTTGTAACCTTAGGCTCTAATACCAAATGAAACACCCCACACCCCTTAGTATACCCAAAAGGACACACTAAAAGTTGTGGTGCGCTGTAGGTATAGCTAAAAACTTGCAGAGACTAAGATTCACAAGACAAAGTAGATAAAACAGCGGAAACTATTGAAACCAAACTTCATAAATACTTTATAAACCAAATAAGTCACAAAATACGAAATACATAGGATGTCTCAAAATTCCAAAACATGTCTTATGAAATCAAAACCTCGGTCTCATAAAAATCAGAGTACAAACTATCCCTCAAAGAGTGCCAGTAGAACAAAAGAACTTAAAATGAAAAATGAAGAAAAGGAATACATGAGAAAATCTCCGCCAAAGAAGTCTCCAAGAGTCCACAATCTACCGTCCTTGCCCTTGCTAGCCAATGGAGGGAAAAAGGGGGAAAATAGAGGAGTGGGTCAGACTAAAAGTCTGGTGAATGATAGTAATTACTAGTCTATTAAGTGAAGTAAAGATATTAGACTTTGCAACAGTTCTTGTTATAAAAAGAAACAAAGGAAATAGAAGGAAAGGTAAAACTAGAAATAAATACAATTTTACTACTAGATTAATTCAATTGGATAACTTCGATTGTTTGCACTTGTCCTTGATAGCTGCTTGATTAGGCCGAATTCTCAATTCTACTTTAATTAGGCTGAAGTCCTAATTCTATCCTTTTGATCGGCCTTCTACTATGTGTCTACTGAAGTTTAGACACCAGTGCCTATGAAAGGTACCTACTAAGCGCATGGAACTCATAACGATTACTGAGCACCAATTGGAAGCCGCACGCGTGACCACCACTATGCTCATGTTACCTATTGCTCCACCTATTGGACCATTTATTTACCACTACTCTAGCATAAGCGTGCCCTCATCTCACTTCAGGCTAATGTGAGACACCGTGTCCATAGAAATAATAGGGAATGCTGTTGGTATAGGCCCGTCATCCAAACAATATCTAGCTGCGCCCCTTTTCCAAATCCCCATGATTTGAAGTTCTATTATTTGACCATTTATTTACCACTTCTACAGCATAAGCGTGCCCTCATTCCACTTCAGGCTCATGTGAGACACCGTGTCCATAGAAATACTATAGAATGTTGTTGGTATAGGTCCTACTTTCATCTTTGCTTATTAACTTAGTATAAATTGTTTAAATAAGCCTCTACTGTCATTCTTGCTATCATTACTTATTAATTTATTCTAAGTCTCAAAATAAGCCTCCTTTTGTTCTGTTTCTAATTATAATCTATGTTATAATTATGCTTATTAACTTAGCCCGAGGTCTAAGTAAAATAATAAGCTACTTCTTCTTTTACTCTTTTTAGTCCTAATTTAAGATCATAATTAGGCGTTCAAATATTTCAATTTTAGTCTAATTCAATTTTATTACAGTCTTTATATTTTACATCTTAATTTTCGTAATTTCGGTATTCTTATTTATTTAATCCATATTCGCGTTTAATCTATTCTATCTCATTCGCATAAAAAGGAAAAATAAAAAGAAACTGAAGATTATAGAAGAAAATCCCAAACGTAGAGAAAGATGTAAATAAAATATAAAGAACAGAAAATAATTAAAAATACTGTAAATAACTGTAAATAAATGGAATAGCTATAATTAACAGTAATAGCTAAAAAGAAATAGACTGAAAAGAATAGCTAAAAAGAAATAGACTGAAAAATAAATCTAAACTGAAAATAAGCTGATAAAAAAAAAGTTAGTCCAAAATCGTAGAAAAACTACAACTATTGGAAACCCTATTATTTTAAATTACTCAAAAATCTAAAATAATTACAATCACTCACCTGCGGTCCCAAGTTCATCCCTTGGTCTTCCCGAATCCACTTGGAGTTATTAAATAATTTAACTTAAAACGATTTTCTCCTCGGAAAATTATTCATTTTAGAGTCCTTCCTAAAATGGTGAACCAAAATGGAGAAATCTAGAATGAGAAAAATAGCTAGGCCTCGAGTCTTATTTATAGGGGTAGAAGTGTATCTCAGACCATTGGATTTGGAGATTGAATATGGTACAACCACGTCATAGGCTGAATAGGAGTCATTGGATGGAAGCACGGATGGACCGGATGAGAGCAAAAATAAAAAATGACGTGTAATCGAACGAAGAAATCAATTCTTTGCTCACCAACAGGGGCGGGTCGACCAACTTGTCGACCGTCCCCCCTCCTAGGTTGACCGGCTGGTCGACCTAGTGGTCGACCTAGCCATATTTATTATTATTATTATTTTCTCTTGTTTTCTTGTTTAATTCGTAACTCCTTCATACTAGCTCGAATTCTGACGTTCTATATATGGAAATTGACCAGAAAATTACCACGGACATAATGGTGCAACTCCCATGGCTCAATTCCGATAATTTCACAAAGTTATTTCATTATTTAATTAATTAATTCATTAATTATTATAGCTTAAATTTTGGGATGTTACAAATTTTCTTGCCAATTAAGATGGTCAGTGATGACAGTCTCTCTGGGAAAAACTCCAAGTCTCATCGTTTTATTTTTGCCTTTTTGATTTCAAACTGTTTATGTTTGTTTCACACTGCACAACACTAGTTTGCACTTAACACGGGGAGAACAAGTTATTTTTTCTAATCCGGATTATCTACTGAGTATGGTTGATATAGATTCCAGATGCACGATGCGTTCAATTGACATGTCTTCCGATTCGATGAGGCGACATATCGGTCTTGAAGCGAAGTCAGGCTCTCAAACTATATTTGGAAGGCCTTCTCCAAGCCATCATGTAGAACGAACAGAAACTTCTAACCACAAGCCGATCTTTCCTCCGACATTCCAGTCCTTCCGACGGAAAATTTTAGCCCTGCTCCTGATGCTGTCGAGGGCGCCATTCTCCTTGATAATCCAGTGGATTCACAAGCTTCTCAAATTGGCAAAGCCGCTCTTCACCGGTTATGCTTCATCCATGGAATTCCGTTTGAGGTTTTTAAACTAGATTTAAAACTTCTTTCAAAAGTATCTAAATTGATTTATAAAATCTTTTTATATTTTTAAAACTATTTAAAAATCTTCCTTCATAATTCCTTTATAAAATCTCCTTTATAAAATATCATTTTCAAGCTATCATTTGTAAATCACTTTAGGTAAAACCTTTTATTTAATAAACCCCTTTTAAAAAAACAAGATATTGTTTAAAAATAACTTTATAATAATAAAATTTGAAAATCATTTATAGCCTTTAAACCCTAATTGATTAAAGAATTAAAGTTAATTTAAAAACATACTTAAGTAAATTCGAAAAGAGGCTTAGCAATCCCAATGGTACTATTTTAAGTTACCATTCAATTTCCATTTCAATTCACTTAACAGTTATTTACATAGATCAACATATATGTAAAAACACTCATATCCAAATCAGGGAATAACATGTCAATATGAACTAACTAGCGTGTACATATCCAAATAACATAATAGCAGGATGTTGATTTGTCCTGCTAAACAGATGTTTAAACCATTCAACCAATTCATAGTAGAATGAAGATTTATTCTGCTAGCACATGTCCACACAAACAAGCAAACAAACAATTTATAGCACAATGGGGATATATTCTGTTAATACATGTCCAGACAACCCAACAAACAAACAATCAATTTATACCAGAACAAGGATTTATTCTGCTATCACATGTCTAAACAATCCAAAATCTACATTATAACTCGTTCACAGTTATATGGTTCCTTAATGGTATCGACACATGAATCACTTGTAATCAAATCGATCTTTGAAAATAAGTACCTTTAAACAATTTTACTTTGGAAACCAAAGGATTTAAAACTTAAAAAAGACCATTTTAAACACAATTAATAATAAGTTAAATCCTTATTTAAATCATAATTAATTTTAATTGAATCTTAACTTAATTTAATTAAATAGTTAAACAATAATTAACTATTAATTAAACCAAAATTAATCCTTTTTTTATTAAATAATAATTTAAGCCTTTATTAATAATTAAATTAATTAATTTTAATTAACAAAAATAATAATCTCTAATTAAAAAATAAATAATAAATTAGACCTTAAATAAATAATTTATTATTTATTAAACCTTAAATAATTTATAATTTAAAATAATTAAACACTTGATTAATAATTAATTAAAATAAATCATATACTAAACTCACGATTTATTAACTTAATTAATAATTAATTTAAAACAAATCTTAACTTTAAATATAATTAAATAAGAACTAATATATATTTAATTAAAGTTAATAAACCTTGTTAACACTTAATTAGTTATTAATTACTAAAACCTAATTAATTAACAATTAATTATTAAATTCTTAATTAACTTTTAAAAACATTATTATTTGGTTTATAAAAATATTCACAAGTATAAAAACCAAACTTTTCAAAAACCGAAATTCTATGCGAACTGCATCCATAGCGACTATCGCTATGGATACCCATAATTTAACTTTACTAACTAGTTTACATGCTATCTTGCCTTAGCTTCAAGACATATCATCACGAAACATAACCAATAATCACAACCTTTTTATAACCAACATATCTAAACAATACCGCAATCCAAACCAAACATTTATATATATATATAACAACATAACCAACACACACACAAACACACACACACACACACACACATATATATATATATATATATATAACCACATAACCAACACACACACAAACATATATATATAACCACATAACCAACACACACACAAACACACACACACATATATATATATATATATAAGTAAATTCTTCCTAAAATTTTAAGAAGTTTGCTCACCAAAATTTTTGGAAACTTGAAATACTTCAGCGTTCGGAAAGCTTGGAAAACCATGAAATCCACTTAAAAATAGGCCATTTTCTTCTCGATTTTAGGACCATTTATTCTCGAAATTTGAAAAAGTAGTAAAAAGAAGAGTTTTAGATAATTCTTTCCTCTATCATATAAAAAAAGGATTACTCAATTGGGCAAATTTTGAAGGAAGTTATGATCAAAACGGCGAATGGAATTTTCGGACTCCATAATTTGGGTTAAAAAAACATTCTCGAAAAAATGGATTTTTGGAGTTTTGGCCTCGAAATCAGAAAAAGTAATAAACTACAAAGTTGTAGCTACTATAATTATACATGCTTAGTAAAAAAGAAAATAGTGATTTGGATAAGGTTAAAGTATGTTACGGCCGATGGAATTTCGGATAAAATGAAGAAATTTTGAAATTGAAAAGAGGAGTTTTAAACACTTTGAATTTTAGAATGTTTATCCCCTTTATCTCTTTTTTTCCTCTTCCTCTCTCTTTGAAATCTAAAGAGAATCCATTAAAGAATGCTCAAGCTTTAGTAAATGAAAAAAAAAATGAAAAAAAAAATGAAAAAAAAAATGTGAAAATTAGTTTTATATGAAGTAAATATGCTAAATTACCTAACTAACCCTCCAACACTACCCTCCATTCCCCTTATGCCATGTCACCACCCTCCACCTCACCATGTACCTCAAGCCACCATTATGTCCCCCTCCCCATCACATCAAAAGCAACATGTATTTATGACGTGTACTTTATGTTGCATAAGGTATCTTATTATAATATTATATACTTTTTAAAATAAAAACTTATCTTAGGAAATACATACATACTTAAATATACGTATATGTACATTTACATACAAACATGTCTAAATCAATTTATAAATATGGTTATGTATATACAAAAGTGTTACAATAATTTTGACAACTTTTAGCCAATAAAAAGTCAAAAATTCGAATTTTTCATCGAACGAAATATTTTCATAAACAAATTTTAAAAGCTATTTCATCATCAATATTTATAATTTAAAAAAAATATTTTAATTATAAGATATATTATTAATATTTAAAATTAATTAAATATTCACAAATAAAAGTAGTGAAATTCAAGGTCGTTACAATATTTATTCCCTTATTGTATGTGGGAATTAGATTGTAACACCAATTAATGGACAACTAATGGAAATGCATTAGGAGTTACAATTAATAGGGATAAGTGGATTAATGGAACTGATAAAAATGGAATAAATATAAAAATGTTACTAATTTGAAATTAGTAATCATACATAAATGTATCAGGAAATGGTCGTTATGATTTTATGGAAAAATTGGCATTTACGAGCATTAAAAGGGGATTTATGGGTAAATAAATATTTAAGGTAAATCTTATTATCTTAAATAAATGGGGAATTAGTAAGCTAAGTCCAATGTCTACCTAAGATAATATAAGTAAAGATTTAGGATGGTTAATTGGACTTAGTAGATTAGTGATGCGAGGTCAGCAGAGTCACTCGATGGAAGACTGCCCTTCGCATTGTAGCTATCAACATTCGGGTGCACTTACTACTGATGTGAGTTATTGCTAATCCTAAGATCCGTGATAACGTGAGAGAATGGACTTGCTTTCTTAATTGAAAAGTATTAAATGGTCCAAATTTGGAATTAGGAGCGGTAAGGGATATCTCCATAGGGGTTCGCTTCTGGTTTGAGGTATTAAGCGGATGTAGGGTCTGCCTCTTTTCTAAAAGGAAGTATTAAGTAACTTAGTGAGATTCCAAATAAATAAGGATATCCCCAAAAAGGTTCACTTCTGTTTTGAGGTATTAAGTGGCAATTGCAGGGCTCGCCTCCCTATCAAAAGAAGTAACCTAATGAGATTTCATATTTATAATTAAGAGTGATGATGGATATCTTAGGGAAGGTTTGCTTCGAGTTTGAGGTACCAAGTGACTGATCTAGTGTTCGCCTCCCTCGTATAAAAAAAGTACTAAGTAGCCTAAGTGACCGATCTAGGGCAATGTCAGCTAGATAGAACCAGTATGGAGTCCGCCTTGGGGTTAGGTTTTAAATGGCAAAGCCTGCCTATAAATACGTGTTAAATGGTCAGAGGCTAGCCTAGTCCTTATTAATAAGGTATTAAGTGGTTTGAGTACCGCCTCTTACATTGCTAAACTTTAATAATGATAGATGCGCTAAAGGTATGGCTATTATAAATTATAAGGCCATAGATAGTGGTCAAAGGTCTTTGTAGCTAGAGCCAATAGACCAATAATGACGATGCTAGAAGTCCACCTTGAGAATAGGTGTTAAGTGATTGAGTCTTTATCGGTCTTAAATGGCAAAGTCTGCCTATTTCTATTTTAAAAGTATTATGTGGAGATAATAGAAGCCTGCTTCATATTTAGTAGTATTAAGTGGAAAATGGGTATGGAAGTATTAAGTGGTTGATAAGGCTTCGTCGGTATTTTGTACCTTGGGAATGGGTAGGTAATTAATCGTGTGTGCAATGCAAGGTTAGGTTAGAATTGCTAACCTTAATAGACATAACAATTAAATGGAAACAAATCAGTATCAATTTATGTTATGGACAGCTTATAGATTTTCCAATCACTAGAACACTGTTCTGACTCCCTCCTCATTATAACCCATAAGATAGATTTAGAGGAATAGGTTACTGGAGCTGGATGTGTTTGGTTATTATAGAAGCCTTCTTTTCTTGCATGCTCGATGCTGATGTTATAATCTACTATCCAAGGAATAACATTTATCCAAGGTAGTAGTTATAATAAGTATTCTTATCCTATTATTTTTCCCCTGTAAATTTAGATTTGCATCAGTCTCTAATAATGCTTATGATTATTTACAAGTACCAAATCTAATGATTTATGCCATGATGGACTTGGGTTTCAATTTTATCGAAATTTAGCCCCAATAAGGTACGGGTTTTTACAATGATTTTGATTTGAATTTCATGTTATATCATATTATCACTATTGTTATTTAAGAATTTTATTTGTTCTAAATGTATAACAAAATAATTTACCATCAATTTAAACACAATTTATTCAATTCAAACTTATTAATAAATTAATTTTCATGTGTAGTGAAACATGCATAATTTTTATTTTGAATGGTGAATATATGAATAAAAATAAATATTAGAATAATTTTTGGGTACACTCAAGTAATATTTGTCAATCTTTCATAAAATAGTATTATTAATTTAAATGATTATAGTTTATCTTAATTTAAATATTAAATATTTGTACTGTTTTCAACTCATTTGGGCACCTTGCCTCGACTTGCATTCATGCCACTTCTCCAGATGCGACCTTATATGTTATTCCAATTCCACCTAAAGTTCCTTTTCAAAATCATGTTTGCAAATGGAGGGCTAAAGATCCCACTGCCCCACTTCAGGTGATATCTCCACTTTTAGATTTTGATCTTCCGTTGGAAGACCGACTAAACATGGGCTCCATTTTCGAGTCCTCGGCTGCCTCTATTCATGCTACCTCATCAATGGACCCTACAAAGTTGTCACAACCCCCCGACCTTATCCCTCTTCTTCATCCTCTGGTGCAACATATGTATGAAGACCTAAATGAAAATGAATTGGGTGATGGAATTGAGTACAATATGGATCAGACTGCAAATGCATATAGTATGTTGTGAAATTACCAGATAAATGATGGTGATTGTTGACGTTGAATGTTCACGGTGAAGCAAATGCGAACATGCTAATGCATAAATGAACAGTGAATGGATTTTAATTTTTTTTATAAAGTGTGATTAAAGCTTAAATATATATATATATATATATTTATTTATAATATAAATATAAATTAAAAACTAATTTTAAGATAGAGAGAGAATACCTACAAAATACCTACAATTGTAGGTATTTTGTAGGTATAGAGAGAATATCTACAAAATACCTACAATTGTAGGAATTTTGTAGATATTGAGAGAGAATATCTACAAAATACCTACAATTGTAGGTATTTTGTAGATATAGAGAATACCTACAAAATACCTACAATTGTAGGTATTTTGTAGGTATTCTTAATTGAGAAATATTTTAGAGTTCATTGATAATCCAACCAATTATTACACCTTGAACCATCAGTTACATCTTAGGGAGATCGTATCTCTAACTTAATGGTGAAACTACATAGTCCACCATTAAGATGTAATTATTTCTATAGAGAGAAAAATGAATTTCTATGTATTGAGAACAGAGGCATCTATGTATATTTATGAGAGCACTACTGGGCTATGTAGAATATCCTATCTAGATTTACCATTCAGAGTATGACCCATTATTAGTGAGATCTTATCTCATTTAATTAATTTATACCCACATATCTTCTGGTCTACTTCAAAACGATTTTAGAATTTTCGGCTACTAAAATGACACATACGCACACATGCGCGCGCGCAGACACACACATATATAGTCCTAAAAACTAGCTAAATAAATATATAATGATTATGTTTTTTTATTAATTAACTTTTGGTCCTCTAATAATAATTAAAATTACAATGAATTAATTAGTGCAACCATTACACTAACTACTCGATAATGAATTTGTTAAATTTTATAAATTATTTCAACAATTATATTTGGTCGAAAACTAAGAGCTGGGGATGTGTGAACTTAGACCTTAGTAATATTTGAAAAAATTAAATACTAAAGCCAAAATGAACTTTGATGAAATATAGTAGTGGACACTAGTTCAGTCGCTTACAGATTATCCAACTAAAATCCAATTTCCTATTATACCCTTTAGGAATGATATATTGTGCATGTTTTCACTTCGTTATCACTTAAATATCTACAATTCTACAATTTTCAAAACTAGATTAATATCCATTGTTAATTGAAAAATCTAACACTAAAGCCCATGGTTCAATCTGATAAAAATGATTAATCAACCAATTTTCTTTTGTCAAAGAATTTGATATTAAGTTGACTACCAAATACGATGATACTTATTGGGGATCTGGCCGATCAGCAGTAGATTGGAATAGGTGGATGTCAAAAAATTTCTTTATTTGGTTCATATAGGCCTATGAAGCTAATGATTTTCATTAGATCTAATTTAGTTAATTTAGATAAATTCCAATTTTATTTAACTTTCTGACTTAATTTATTAAACCTTTGTTTGTTGAGTATAAACTTTGGAAAGGTATGAATATATCAAATATATTCATATTTATAAAGGATTTACAAAAGGGGATGAAAATATTGTTATTAGATCTAAATGTAATCACATCAAGGACTAAAAGGGGAAAGATAAAAAGGTGGAATCAACAAAAGATTACACTTCCTCTTTTGTAAATATTTTAGCAAACTATACATAGACATTATTCAAAATGACATGTAATCATAAAATGTTTAACATGAGGAAAATAAAATAACAACAACAAGGTCAATATATACATGTGTAGATATTAGATATATATCTACCGTGTATATATTCACCATATACATACATACATACATATACATATACATACATACATACATATATATATATATATATATATCAATTGTCTCGATTTAATTTGATTTTGTAAAGTGTATGTTTGGTCACAAAACATTATAAGATCTTAAATATCAATACCAAATATTGATTAGACAAAATTTAACATAGATGACTAGAAATATCAAAATTTAAAATTAAAGTTTGAAATATGAATTTAGACTGGCAAGTTTTATTCATAATTAAGATTTAGATTACAATTGATTAATGAAATAACCTAAATATATTAATAACAAATATTAAATAATGTATCAATATTTATATAATTATAAAGTTTAAAATAATTTAAATTATTGAAGGTATATATGTATACGTGTGTGTATGCACTCAAACATATTTAAATTTAAATTGTATTATTATAAAAATATGATTCACATATTTATAAATACTTTTATATGTAAATCTATGATAATTATGTATGCATATGTGTGTATACATACACATATTTAAAATTTTAATTTTATCACTCAAATTAATGCAATTAAAAACAAAATAATCAAAAAGTAATTATAGAATAAAAAGATACATAAGTTTAAAACAAGATGTAAATGTATTTCATGTTTTAAAATGATTAAAATCAATATTGTTTGATAGATTAAAATTATAAATTACCTTTGAAAATTATTACATATATATATATATATTGAATCATAATTAAAGATGAAATTATAATTATACACACATAATCTGTTTTTGTTCTAAAAAATGAATTGTATCAAATCAGATCATTCAATTAATTGTTTAAAATATGATGTCAATTATAAATCATAGTGAGGCAATGGTACACAAACACACACACAAAGTAGTTATAAGAGATACAACAAAATATAAATATGAAATGAAATTTTACCTTTATGGATCTAGCTAATAAGTTGCACCTTTATTTGAAATTTTTCCTTGGATCTCTAAGTAGATCTACACCTTGCTTTGCAGAGTAGGACGAACTGCTTAGCTATTATTTATTTGATGTTTTCATTTGATTTGGATTTGAAATTTTTTGATTTTTCTCATGGTATAGCCGACCATGGACAACGAGGAGGAGAGAAAAGAAAAGTGAATGAAAATGAATGAATGAATGAATGAATGAATATAATGAACTAGTGGATTTGTTTTGATAGAAAGAATGAAACATTTCACACTCTTTTAATTTAAACTTCCCCAATTACTCCATCCTTAATTTTCAATCAATCCATGCAATAACATTTTATAAATATTAATTGCAATGTTATATGAATTAATCAAATCTTATGGATTTTCAAAGAATGCACAAATATGGTTGTGTGACTTAAAGGTGTGAATTCAGTCAGCAATTAATATTAAATAATTCAAATATTAACGTTCACACGTCACCTTAGCCGATAGTGTGACAGTTTGGCCGAATTCATCGCTTATGGGCCTTTTTTTTTAGCAAAATCAAGTTTTTGCTTTCTCCAAAGAGATACCTTATAGCAATGGTTATTTACACACACTCTTCATCGACACTGTATTACTTTAGATTTATGGAGTCCAGTTTTGGTCAAAATTCAGATATTATCCTAGTCAACTCAATTAGTCTATAAATTAAGTAATTGATTCAATAATAACATTTATAATTAACAATATTACCTTGGCCAAAGTTTTATGCCTTTGAGTTGACTATAGTTGACCATGATACTAACCTCATACGACTGAGAAAACAAATAGGGATATTAAACAATACTTCACTTCTAATATTTCACCTTAGACTCAATGAAAATTGCATGATGCATCGTTATACCACAATTTAACTATAATCAAAGTAGGGTATTCACATTAAAGTTCCAAAATGTTCTCAAGTCAAGGGAATACTGTAACATCATCACTTTTAGATTTCCTATTTGACCTAGTTATTATTAACCAACATGAAACTCTTGAACGAGTAATTCCTATTTGACCTATGTTGTTATTAACCAACATAATAACCATAAGTATGTAACCCCTTAGTGCCCCTAGTAGCCTTGAGTAATACATTACCTAATATTTTGAGAGTGTTATGTACTCTGGTCTCAATGGAAGTATTAATATCTTTAAACGGAAAATCTTGACCAGGAATATTTAAAATAAAACGTTAATTTATTTTATGATTAATTGCTCGCAATTACAACTATTTGCAACTATATTCATATAACATTTTATTTAAGGGGTTTTTATTGTATCTTTTAAATTAATAATTTAATTAATTGTATCACAATACAACAATGTATATAAAAGAAAAACGAACACTATTAGTACGAATAAGGTTGACTATAGAGTTATATATATATATATATCATATTACATAATTGTCCCTATGGCATACCATTAGTTCTTTCAGTTCCCCACTTGTTCTTGGGGCTAATTATGGAATCTTAATCCTAACCTTTCAATTGGTTTACTCAAAAATGATCGAGCCAATCCCTTCATGAATGAATATGCTACATTGTCTTTACTATATACTTTGTCAATCAACTCTCACCGATGATGATAAGCTGCCTTTATCTTGTGGAATTTTTTTGGAGTATGTTACTCTACTTTTAGTGAGATTGGGTTCTATTAAGATCCATATCGACATTATTTTCGCAAAACAAAGTCATAGGGTTCTCAATATTTGGAGTTAACCCTAGCTTAGTTACAAATTTGAGCATTATATACATATAGCTTTTTCTACGGTGTTATAATTAGCTTTCGAAACAATCAACATACCTTTTTTTAAAAAGAGAATTCAAACAAGTTTCTGCTTGCCTTTATTTTCAGAAAGGAGCTTTCAAAAGAGTTGCCACTTGTTTTTATTTTAAAAGAAGCTTCTGAATGGATAGCCGATCAGACCTTTTTGAAACCTAGCTTCCGGATTCATACCTTTCGAATAATTTAGAGGCTGCATCTATAGCCTCAAAGACATGTATTCAAAATGCATGCTTTTGTCTTTTAATTTTTTAAAGCCGCCTTCTCAATGCTTTTGAAAAGGGAGTTTAGTTGCTTTCAAATGGTTTCGGAGGAAAGGTGTTCGAAAGGGTGGGTTTCAAATATCATCTTTCTTTTACTTGGGATTAATGCTTTAAAAATTAATCGCCCCTGTTCTTTATGACCCTTTAGTAATATCAAATGTTAAACCCAATTGTTCTGATTTAAATGGTTTCGAAGCAATGTTTCCACAAACCTTACTTGCACCCAACGCCTTTTAAAGGTATATTATAAGTGTTTCAGAAGGAAGGTTTCCAATGCTTTTGAAAGATAAGTTTAAATGGTTTTGAAAGAGGATGTTTAAGGTTTTATTTAATGCTTTCAAAAGGATTGTTTTCAATGATTTCAAGAGGGATTGTTTAAGATTTTAAACAAGGGTTTTGAAGGCATAGCTTTGGCTTTATAGCCTAAAGTTTTCTAAGTTAAAAATGAGGGTTTTAACTTATTTTGAAGGGATAGATAATCCCATTGATTTAGATTTCATCAACACTGTTTTGTGTAAAGCATATATCATGGCGTAAGTAATTTGATTAAAGCAAAGAGCTTATTCTCCTTGTTTAAATATGATTTAAAAAGGGTTAAATCATTTTGAAAGAAATTTTTTCAAGAAAAATTTGATTGGGTAGTTAACCCTAAGTTTATGACACATATATTAGAGACTAGATGGGACTGGTGTAGGGTCGTGCTCTATACTTTAGCTATTAGCCCCTAACTAAATTAAGTCCAAATTTCCAGTGTGTAGGGCTTTGTCACGGGATAGAGTAAAATAATGTTACACACAGTAAGGAATATATAGAGATAAGAAAGGCTATTGGTGAGCCTGCAAAACCATAAGGATAAGTTGGCCCTAGAAGGAGGAAGTTAAGGACAGACAGTCCAGAGGTGCATCTAATGGATGTTAGGCTGTTTAATTTATCTGGCAGGCTCTAGTCGGCCAATGGTTAATAGTTAGCCAGATAAAACTACAGCATGGACAGATAGTTCATTGATTACTTGATTTATATGCATATATATAATTACTCTTGCTGTTATAATCAATTTGATTGCAGGATTTTCATTTGCCAAAGATATGCTCTCAAAAGGATATTAGTGAGGGGAAACCCGTTCCACTAAGCGTCGTGTGTTAGTCCTTGAGATGATGGTTTTGATGACAACAACCTTAGAATAAGATTATAAAATATAAATACTAACATTATAGTTTAGATATATATGTATATGCAGGATTTAACCATCCAGGTATCAAGAATGAAGAATGTATAG
Source organism: Allium fistulosum (assembly GCA_030737815.1). Lineage (NCBI taxonomy): Eukaryota > Viridiplantae > Streptophyta > Magnoliopsida > Asparagales > Amaryllidaceae > Allium > Allium fistulosum. The sequence goes on along the minus strand of CM060904.1, from coordinate 267,200,211 downwards.
TATAGAGATACAAGACCGATGAATTTAAAGATAAAAAATATCAAGATTGAAGACTCATGAGTATCAAGAAATCAAGTTATCAAGAGTTCAAGATTTTAATAATACAAGATAAGTATTGAGTCTAGAATTATGTTAAAACTTCATAATAGCACTGAAATCTTCACTCCATATTTCATTTGGGATGGAACTCATTTCTACCTTTTTAGTGGCTTACAAACCCACGACAAGTAGCTTACAAACCTACGACAAGTGGCTTACAAACCCACGAACATCCTGGTTTTGTACAAGTTCTCGAGTCCTGATGTGATGAGATATTCTGCAGGAAGAAGCTTGCAAAACTACTTCAAAATGATTTTCAAAACTGCTTTTGAAAATGTTTTATCCTTAAAAATTATCTATTCAAATGATTTTCAAAAAGATGTTTTAGCCTTAAAATATTCTTTGATTTTTTTAAAAATAAACTCTTGTTTTAAACTTCGTTTGTTTTAAACTGTCTTTTAATTTTAATATATTTATACATAGATTTAAATATAAAATTATAGTAAAATTTTATATATATTATTCTCTATATTTACTTATGTATTTTAACTATAGTTAAGTATATTTATAAAATTTAAAATAGTTCTAATATAAGATAGAAGTAATTTTCAAAGAAAAACAAATCACCAAAATTTCCTTTGGGATGTCGACATACCCAAGATACCCATGTCGACATAGTGGCAGTTGGTTTCAAAATTTTGAATTTCAAAAGAACTGTCTATTCGCCATAAACTTTCACGAATAGACATGGCTGTTGTCTTCTATAAATAGGGGATGTTTTCAATGAATTTTTAATAATATTTTTCTGGTTTTCACTCCTCTTCTTCTTCCACATTTCTTTATATATATTCTTACCATTACTCTGTCGAAATCACCATTGAATTTAACTAGATCATTTCGGGTTTGATTCTCTATCACTGTCTCAACAAGATCCCAGTGCTATTCAGAGTTATAGGCTTCTTTGTAATCAATCAAGTGAGAAAAGGTGTGATTGTAGCCTTGGAAATCAATCAAGTGAGAAATGGTGTGATTGTAGCCTTGGAAATCAATCAAGTGAGAAAATGTGTGATTGTTGCCTATGAAATCAATTGGGTGAACTTGTTGCCCGGGAAATCAAGTATCTCTACCCAGAGGATTGTGAATCTGGAGTGGTGTACCACGTGGCCTTGAAATCGAGGGTTGTAATTGTAAAGATTGTTTTTGAAAGGAAATCCGTACCTGTGTGTGGGACTGGATGTAGGGTAACTCCGAACCAGTATAAAATCCGGTGTGTTCTTTCCTTTACTACTTTTACTTTATATTTGCATCTGTGTTTGAATCTGTGATCATATCTGTGTTTGAATATTGTATGCATTTGTGTTCAAATTAATATAAACTCGAAAAGAATTAGTAAATCCTTAAAACACTATTCACCCCCCCTCTAGTGTTTATACTAGCCTTAAGATCCGTAATCCGCATTTCTCACACCGTGATCACACTTAATATCAGTAAACTAGGAAATAGTAGACTTATTCACACCAGGATTTATGTCTGACTCGAAGTTTAAGTTTTCCCATTAAACTCTCGGTTGCTCAAAATTTGATTTGATTTGATTGAGAGCTAAGGATTTTCAGGTTTAGTAGGTTGGACGAATAAGCTTCCGAAGACGTGTAGGAGGCAAAACTAGCTATGTAGGAGTTGTTTAGTATTATTTCTGAGGTGATGTAATTATGATTGATATGTCTATATATTTATTGCTCTGATCATCCAAGGAGGCATCTTCACATGTCCCCTTTGGCGTAATTTGTAATAATTATATTTGATCAAAACCTAGGAATCATTTTGGGATTATGTAATTGAAAATGAAATATCAATTGGAAATGTAATTAGAAAAACTGTATTGGAAATTTGTGATTTTATTTCATATTCACGTGCTTCTGATATTATGGATACCATTAACATCACCGTATTTTGTCACCGAAAGTTAAATACTATAGATGATTACATCATCTATAGCACTTAGCTTTGGGCCTCAAGATAGGGGGTGTTACAAACACATCGGTTTACATGCTTATTTTGAATGAATTAATTTCATCGAGGTTTCGTACATTATGAATTGTGACTATTCACCATATAACCTTTATATGTGATCGTATATGGACCAAATATCCATATCCATGTATTGCTTTTAGAATTCGAAACTCATAGTGACCGATTTATGAATGTATTTAGTAGTTGTAAAATTAGGCACATGCATGGGACAACATGCAAAAAATATTTATTGGCAAGTACATTTTATATTTCTATTTGTCAATGTTAATGCAGTTTATTTGTATATTTTAATTGATATACATTTTATCAATTAGATTAATTGCATAAATTTATCAATGTAGATTATTACAACTTTATATAGCAAATGTTCTAACTGAAAGTGCACAAGGATCTATAGTAATATGGCTAACTTATGTATATGAGTGAATGTTCAATATCAAGGTCTATAGTAATAAGGCTATAATAAAAGAAATAGTAAAGTAATATAAAAAAGATCACACGAGGATCTTTATATTGGTTTGGACATCATGTCCTATGTCCAGTCCTGAAGCCCCCCTTCGGATTTTCCACTAACCAAAACATCCTCACTTGTTCTATTAATACGGATTTTGACTTGTAGTACAAATCTTGCTACAATCTCCTTTGATGATAAAATATGCATGCACCATGATTAAGGAAGTGTATGGCATAATTCTTTGGATGGATTAATATATTGAGTTTAAGAGCAAATAGATTTAAGAAGGTGTAGAATTAAAGATAGCAAGTTGTAATCTGACTTCTAAACTAAGGTTCTATTTATAATAGTCAAAAAATTACTTTATGAAAGTTGTTTCTATTCTGAAAAGCCATTAGTCTTTGAGGAAGAAAAATTGAAAGATCGTAATTTTTCTAAGTGTTGTTTCATAAAATAGTCGTTATTGTTCATTCAATCAATTGAGAATAGGCACAAGTCAAATGAATACGAACATCAAAATTTGTAGAAAAGAAGACAACAATCAGAAGACTAAAGTGTATTTTTAGTAAGCCGGTTCAGTCGACTCTCTAAGTCGATCGAAAATGAATTTAGTTTACTAAACCTATATAAAATGATTTTTATATGTACAGTCTAGTAAAACCTTGTGTGTAAATTCTTTGGCTTTTGTATTTGGAATTATTGTACGGCAATTGTATGTGTGTATGCGTTTGAATCATCTAGGAATTTTACAATTTAAATCTAAGGACAAATACATACTTTGGAATTTAATTTGTAGATGATCATCACTTTGTTTTACCCTTTATTTCTTCGAATCATTGTCTTCAGATTCCTATATCAAATAGTATACGAGTATAGATATGGTTATCGTCACTAAAACAGTCATACAAACAGGGCTAACATTCTTCACTTTTTTTATGATGACAATTATATGTATGATATGAATTCTTCTATTATAATCTCCCCCTTAATTTGTGCTCCCCTTTTCATCATACTTTCTCCTCCTTTGTCATCAATAAAATGAAGTAAAGGTGTTATGGAAGTGAGTAAAATAGTGATATATAGAACCGAAGTAGCACTAAACACTGGATGAATTACAGCATGTAAACTGCAAACAATTGAATTTGAAAAACAATACAAATATTTGAAACTTAAACAATAACAACGTAGACAAACACACAATTCATGCATGAAACCAAATATGACAAAACATAAATGCAGACAAAAAACAAACACCATAGTTCATATCACCAATACAATGTCTAGGCCAACATGCCAACAAACACATAGAATTCAAACCAAAGAAAGAAAAAGTTGTTCAACTTTCATCGTGATCGGAGGAAGTATGAGAGTGGGATGTGAAGGAGAGCATGAATAAGATGACTAGATATTCCCAAGAAAGCTCATCATCTTTTTCACTAATTTCTTCTATCTTTTGACAAGCTTTTGTTGATTTTTGAAGAAAATCTATTGCTCTTGAAGAATTGCGGCTTCAGTATAAATATTTTTCGATGGTTGAACTAACGAAATGTTTTTGTCACTATTGATTGACCAAGAAAATTCTTCTTCAATTTCTTGATGAGGCGATGGTTGTGAAGAAGGTTGTAGCTGTGATGATGATTGCCTGGTATTTTCACGCACCAACCGTGCAACGTAAGCATTGTATAGAAGAGGCAGCTCTATTCTTGAGTGAAGTTTCATTAGTGATATCGACTTTTGATTCATAACTTTTGGAGTGAGAAAGTTGGATAATAAATCAACATTTATTCCATAGTATACAAAAACTTTTGTTAAAAAGGACCTATAAAACATCGTGTATCCTCATCGAGCAATAAAACTCTTAATCTCATCATGGATTTTTTTTCCCAATTTAATTTCTTGTTCGAGTAAATTACATACAACACTTTATAGTTATTATTGTAAAAAATTTCACAACTCTCCATTCAAGGTAGAATCGTATGTAGCACCATTTTACTGATAATTCATGCTTGAAGCTGAAGATTGATAGAGATATTGTCGGTTTGTTCTATGCGAAAAAAGTAACAAGTCAAATTATAAGAAAAATTACCATGGTCTATATCTTCTAACTCATATCCCAAAGAAAGAAAACCTAATATTATACCTAAATACTTCAAAAAAAAAGTTTAATATCAACACTCAAAACCCTACTCCAAAGTAAACCTTCGTTGTTTTTAGCTTTGTAGTAGCTTGCACAAAGGTTTGCATAGAACCTTCGAACAAGGAAAGAGTAAATTTTTACCTAATTTGGGTGCTATCAATTAAGGATAAGAACTCATCCTCTCTTGCAATCTCTTATATCCTAAAGTTTGAGAAGTCCGACATCTTGTAGAAGGTTTCTTAGAAGATCCGCTTGTCGTTTAATTCATTGATCGCTTTATTATTATTTTTCTATTTCATATACATTAACCAATTTGTTCATCGAATGCAAACTCAAGGTGTGATGGAGCTGAAGAAGAAGAAGCTTTCTCTCATTGAGCCGGAACTTTATTTCGTTTTGCTATAATATTTTACCTAAGCCATTGATAATTTTCTAAAGTTTCTAGATCTAAATTTTGAGTTTGAAAATGGAATAGGCAAATGAAATTGAAGATTATTCTTCTTTTGAATAAAAAGGCATGATTTTAAAAAAAAATCAGTAGTTGCAAATTCAGTTGACTGTGGTAAATATTTAGTCGACCAAATGCAAAAGAATTGCATTCCAAAGAGTAGTGTGCAATTTAGACGACAAAAATTAAAATATTAGTCAACTATTTTATATAAGTTCAGTTGACTGCGGGAAGGATTTAGTTAACTGGAGTGAACTAAAAGGTTATACCAAGAATAGACTCCTATTTAGTCGAGTATATTTAGTTAGTCAGCCGACTAAATCTATTTTCATAATTTTTTATAGAAAACAAAGGGGTTTAGTCATCTGCGGAATGGGTTCAGTCAACTGAATGTTTATAAATTGTAAAAAAATTATATTTTTTAGATAAAGTATATATGTTTGCATTCTAATTTCCTTCTGTAATTAGTGGTAGATATTCTTAAGCAATATGAAGGTAAATAACACTTTTTATTGTATTACATATATGGAACAAATTTAAAACTTATATAATCAACGAGAAATTGATATAAGTAATATAGCATCAAAAATGGTTTTTTTAATTTTTCGATGGCTCAGTCTCTTCTTCAGATTGTTCTTGTTTCTAAGAGTTAGCTTGTTTCGGCTTATATATTTTGATAGGTGTTGATGGTTGATTTGAAGGACTTCCGATGGAACGAATGCATTTTTTAGTTGGTGATTTCCCACAAAATACCATTAGAGTTCTTTCTATAAAATTCAAGTATTCACTTTGTATCATTGCTCCCAATATATTTCCTTTTGCAATCTCAAAACTTCTCCTTGATAACGAGCTACAAAATCTATACGATCATTTTGAGCTGTAGTTAAGTGACCTTCGAATTTAATTGATTATTTAATTTTCTTTATTTTAGGAGAAAGCTTGTGTTCTCTGAAGGAGAAGAGGTAATCTTAATTTAAGATGAGGAATTGTTTTTAAAAGTTGACATTGTTGAAATATTTGCGTTTGACTTACTAAACATGTGATGGTTAAATACAAATAGTCAATACAAAAAGTAGGATAATTATTTTAGATAGTAGAGTTTATTACCTTGGATTAATTTTATCAATAACTATTTTTAGGTGAAAAGTTTATTTAACTAGTGAAAAAAGTTTATATAATGCTATGGATAGATATTATTCAAGAATATCTTCTAACTTTAGAGATAACATTCATAGTTAAACCATATATATTTTTAAGTTATATACATATTATTGTTGCTCTTATAATGTAAAAACTACTTATTCAATTAATTCATTAAGGAACAAATTCCTAATTCTCTACATAATTTTAAGAAGGCCGTTATATACAATGGTTTAGTGAAAGTATCAGCTATTTGGTTTTTTGTAATAATAAATTCTAGGCAAATGAAAGTGCACAAGTATCTATAGTAATATGGCTAACTTATGTATATTAGTGTATATGCAATATTAAGCTTTATAATAAATGAAATAATAACGTAAAACAAAAACGATCATACAAGGATTTTTATACTATTTTGAACCTCTCATCTTATATCCAGTCTCAAAGTTCCCCTGCAGATTTTCCACTAATCAAAACACCCTCACTTAGACTGGAGGAATAAATGATACAATTGTTTACTGACTTTGGCAATCTTGTGATCAATCAACATGGATTTTGACTTGTAGAAAAAAGCTTCCTATAATCTCCTTTGATTATTCAAGGTGTGTTCACTGTGATTAAGAAAATGTATAGAGTAGTTCTTTGAGTGGATGAATAATATTCGGTTTAAGCACAAATAGATTCAAGAAGTTATAGAATTCAAGATAGCAAGTTGTAATCTAACTTGTAAATTCAGGTTCTATTAGTAGTCAAAGAATTTCTTTAGAAAAGTTGTTTCAATGTAGAAAAGCCGTTACTCTTTAAAGAAGAAGCATTAAACGATCTTATCTTTTTGAAATGTTTTTTCAGAAATAGCCATTATTGTTCATTCAGTTGACTGAGGATAGGCACAAGTCTACTAAATATGAAGAACAAAAATTGTAGAAAAGAAGACAATAATTAGAAGGCTAAAGTTTTTTTAGTAGACTGGTTTAATCGATTGAATTTAGTTTCAATTGACTACCCTCAGTCGGCTGAAAATAAATTTAGTCGACTGAACCTATATAAAATGATTTTTGTATGTCAGTCTAGTAAAACCTTGTTTGTCAATACTTTGGATTTTGTATTTAGAACTCTTATGCAACAATGGTATGTGTGTATGTATATGAATTATCTAGAAGATTTTACAATTTAAATCTAAGGACAAACACATACTCTTGCCTTCAATTTGTAGATGATCATCACTTTGCTTTTCTCCTTGTTTTCTTTGAATCATCATCTTCATATTCCTGTATAAAATGGTATACGAGATATATATATATATATATATGGTTGTCATCATTCAAACTCATACAAACATAGTTATAACACTAATAATATTAGAAGGGTTAAATGTTACCATTTCATTTTTCTAACAAGGCTCCCACAAGTCTTTTATGTTTCTCTAAAGCCTAAGATGAAATATAGAAGTCTTTCGACTTCACTAGTGGGTGTTAGGACTTATATGTCTTGGGATTCTAAACTTTGAGTTTGCTCAACAAGTCATGGCCCCAAAAATGATGGATAACTCCCTCTTGAATGCATCATATAAAACTCCCAACCCATTGTGTCATTTCCTAATCCCATTTCGACCTTGAGGGTGCTCAACAATCGGAAGAAATTATTCACTCATTCTTACCGTTTTTCGATGGCTTAAGTATAGTATATGTACCTTGAGTTTACTCAATAAATACATATGATTATCTTTACCTCGTTCATTCAATATATTAATAAAACTATACATAAAACCTCTAACTTGAGTTTGCTTAATAACCCAAGGGCATGGAAGTAATTTATTAGAATATAAATGGTAGAGGACAACATTTATGTAAAAGATTCGTAATCTTCAATATATTTAATCGAGTGATATCAACTTATGGAATAATGTATTTCTCATGAAATACCCCCGTGATTCAAGTGTCGGACACATCAGAAACCATGGTATGCGCACTTTTACATATATATTTATTCTTTATGTTTATTTAGGGTTTCTTTAATGTTTTACCTTTGGTTTGTACACTCATATTATATAAGCTTTATGATTATATAAGTTTTATACTTTACTTAACTTATATAATATTTTATGTATAACATTATATTAATTAAAACTTATTTAATTAATTTAACACTTTAAGTAATTATTATACTATTTAATTTAACATATTATGAATATATATAATAACCTTTATAGTAATGCACATATATCTTATATATGTATGTATGTATGTATTTTGATTTATTAATTAAATTTTAATTAGTTTATTTAATTAAAAATTTATTTAAATTTCGTTAATTTTGAAAATTCTTTTATACACACATGTATACCCATATTGTCTTAAACAATTCAAGACAATATAATATATATCATTATATATACATTATACATGTATATATATTTAATTAATTAACTTATTTATTTTATTTATTAATCTTATTAATAAATAATACTTTCAAAATTAATTTTATAACATTTTCAAACATTTTGAAAAATTATATCATAATTTATGTCTTTTGTTTTAAATTTACATTTTAAATTTAAAACTTTATTTTAATTTTCAAAATAATTTGAAAACCTATATTATAACATTTATAATATTTTTCCTATTTTTAATTTGACTTTTAAATTTAAATATTTTATTTTAATTTCAAAGTAATTTTGAAATTAGCATAGGGCCCAATTAGAATTAGCCTTTTCTATTAGGTATAACCTTTGGGCTTACCTTATCCTTTTAGGCTAAGTCAATAACTAGATAGAGTAGAGCACTTGATTATCAAAACCTAACCATAGACACTGCATTTCTAGACACCCTGTTACATTGGTAGGCTTTAATAAGTTTGCCTTAATATCGATAATTTTGACTGCAGAGGCTATTCGGCTTTGATACTATTATTGGAACTGAACTAGCACGCGGTGGGAAAAATGGAAAATTTCATTAAAAATTCCATTATTGGATCTTTAATGGGCCTATGTAGTCTAGATTTATTTAGAAATTTTCTAAAATATTCTTTTAAATAAATTCAATATTTTATTTTATTTGTAAATAACATTTTATTTTGTATAGTTTGTATTATAATGTGTATGTATATATGTATCATATACACATTGTGTGTACATACATGTGTAATATAATAGAGTGCTTATGGTTTGACACACCCTTAAATAGAGCTTGGGATTTATGCTGCAACAGACATTTAGCCCATCTTGTATACAAATATGTTGTCTAAATGTATATATGTATGTATACGCACATACATATATATATACAAATAACACACTTGTTTAAATATATGTATGTATGTATGTTTGTATGTAAAATATAATTAAGTTCTAAAATAGTTTGAATATTAATATACAAAATAGATTAGAATAAATGTATAAGACTATATATAAATATATATTTGTGAAATAATAAGATATTTTTAAATGTAATTTAACAATGTATATACATATTATGTATTTATGTATAAATAAAACCTTGTGAATATATTATCACATATATATATAATTAAAAATTATATAAATATCATAATTGCTTTCAGCCAAGTTTTCTGAAAAAATATATTTGAATTTTATATATTTAAATAGTAATTTGTTTTATATGGAAAATCCTTAAATAATTTTTAAAATGTGGAATGTACGTTTATAAAAAAATTATACTAATATTCTATATCATTTATAAATAAACATATTAATTTATTGATTGTAGAAACTAGGTTTAAATTAGATAACAACATATATTAATAAAATAGGGGAATTAATTTAAAAGGACAAAGATTTTTATATTTTTGGCCTCAAGGACACAACCTCAATATTTTTACCACAAGGACAAACATTCTTCTAAAAATTATTCATAAGGACAAACATATATCGCAAAGGAGAAAGAAGACGGGTGTACGTTATTGACTTATCAATACTACTCAAGAGTATAATCAGTTAGAAGCAATTTTACTGTTTATATTAGAAGTCCTTCTCGGTTGCTCGGCGGTTAAAGTCCTATCCAGTTGCTTGGGTGGTAGAAGTCCTATTCAATTGTTCAGGCGGTGTAATACCTGTTCCTCTGGGTTAAGAGAGGGTTGATAGTTAAATTCCATAAGGAGTCTAGGATTGGACGTAAAACTAAAGTTCGAACTAGTATAAAAATCCCCGGTGTCGTTTACTTTACTATTTACTTTTATACTTATATTCTACACTAGAAATAACTTGGATAGTATTCCATATTATATGATCCATAGTCACTTTCACAGTAGAGGTGTAATACTTCAACAAGAATGAATGAAGATACACACACATACAAACATACATATATACACACACATATGTGACCTTAAGTATGTGTTTATGATGGACGTGAATTATTAAAGTTAGTAAAGGACTTAAGTGGATGATAAAATATACTTAGAGTATGGTCATTAGAATGGGTTGGAATGTGATGTCAGTAGTGTTACACAATAGAAGTTTGCTCATCGTAAAGGGCTACCAGCAGTTATGTATACATTATACTAGTATGAACTATAGGACCCAAGGAGTTATGTATACTTACGTATAGGTGAAGGAATACCCCAACAGAGTCTTAATTATGGGAGTATTGCCTTAATTGTGTTAGGAAACCTAAAGGAGATGGTGAGCTAGGCTCGATGCCATGTTAGTGTGTTGGTACCAAATTAGGAAGTAGGAGCTGTACATAGATTGAGTACGTCATTAGCCCTAAGTGGTCAAGGGGAAAGAAAGGGGTTACACATAACGGGCCACACCTCCTGCTAGTGTAGGTCGCTTAGGTCATGCATAGCCACATTTTTTGCTAGTTTGTTTGTTAGGGGCAAGGCTAGATAACCCATTTAGAGAGGTCTTTCAAAAGCGAATAGGGTATTCCATAGAGCAAAGTCAACATATATATACAGTCTATAGAGCTAAGTCCACAAATTAAGGAGAAGATAAATAGAAAATCCCCAAGGCGAGATAGAATATGGTTAATTTATTATAAAGCCATTATTAGGCACTGTAGGAGTTCCTTAGTATGCACGATGATGAGGACATGATACTATGTCGACGATGGATCGGGATGGGGCATCAGGATATGGGTACTAGTGGGGTAAATATCTTGGTCCAAAGGGGGACTATGGTACTTATTTATTTATGTGACGACCCACCCTTCTCGACCCTCGAAAATTGACATAGATACGCTCATCGTATAACAAGCTGAACGATCGAGTGCTAGAAGGATAGATTGTTAAGGGAAAAGAAAGTAGATAGAAGAAGGAAGAACTATACAAAAACAGAATCTCACAACGGACTGAATAATATATAATATCAATAGCTCTTTACACAAATCAAAACTGTAATATACATACTCACATCGAGTACATAAATCAATAATTACCAGCCTAGAAAGTTATAACAACCCGCACTACAACAAAAAAACCCTTTAATAGCGTTGAAAAAATGCTATTATAGGCTACTATAGCGTGTTTTGGTATGCTGTATATTAACATGTTGTTATAGGTCAGTGACCTATAATAGCAATATAAAAAACGCTATAAGAGACGCTATGGACAAGGACTTTTCATAGCGGTTTAAAAGTGCTATAAACATGATTTGTAATAGCCTTGAAAAATCGCTATGAAGTAAAACTATAGCGTTTTTATGAATGCTATATAACAATAAGTTGCCATACATACGAAATATACAATAGCGTCAAAAAACGCTATAAAAAACAAAATTCAACAGCGTTTTGGGCTGCAATCGTAAATTGTATGAATAAATACAACTACTTTTTATAGCATTTAGCTGTCTTTTATAGCATTGTTTATTTGCTATGAAAACTGTTTATAGCACTATCATAATGCTGTAGTATATTAAAACTGGGAAAAACCATCTTTCCATAGCACAGTTAAAACGCTATAAGTTTTTATCATTGCTGCTACATACATTCCAGCTTGCAATTTACAATTCTACGAATATATTATAAAATTTCAAAAAAACATAATTATCACATTGTGATGTCCGTAATAAAAAAAACACAATTATCACATTCTCAAGATTCGTTGGAAGTCTTTTCACTTTGGTTGGACCCCTATATTTGCGCTTCGCAGTCGAAATTGCAGCAGCATCTCTAGTACTTCCCTCATTAACATCAACTTCAAAATTTTCTTGCATTATATCTTCGTCACCTGCTTCAGCGTTGTCTTCGATTTGAGCATCGTTATTCTCTTCCGTTTGTATGACTCGGTTTTCACTTTCTTGCGAGTTGTCTTCAGTCCGAATTTCACTTACTGCTTTTAGCCATCTTAGAGCAGCCCTCTTCCTTTTAGTCATTGGAAATTATCAAACTGCTCCTGAATTGATTAAGTAGAAGCAAACAGCTATTAATTGTGATCAAATGAAATCCAAATGCATATAGCAAAATAACAAGCAAAACAAGGAACATAAACTACAATGCCTGTAGCAACAAATGAAGTAAAGATGAACACTAATAGAGCTGAAATAAAAAAAACCGACATAGAGAAGAGAAGTGAATGCAAAATATTTATTTCATTTGTTTTTTAAGGAAAAACTGAAAACTGAACCAAAAATAGAATAATTTTCTGAAACCAGGCCACTGCTATATGAGTTTAAATAAGAGAACATGATTAATAAAACCAGGCCACTTCTATATGAGTTCAAATAAGAGAACATGATTAATAAAACCAGGCCACTGCTATATGAGTTCAAATAACTGAACCAAGAAACCTCTGGTCAGATGGCCCAGCATATATAACAGTGTCCAATAAAACCAGGGGAAAACTTTAGCTACATGATTAATCTTTCAGATGAAGAAGGAATAACATGGCGGCATGCACATACAGATTAGATTAGAGCAACAGTGCATGGAGCAATTATTGTTTATAAATATTAGATAATTTTTATAAAACTTAGTCAACTTTTATAACAATTTAACAAAGATTTCAAAATAGAGAACATGATTTTTATAAAACTAAATTGATTTTCATAAACTTTAGTTAATTTAATTAAAAAAAAATAAATTTTGTTGGTTTTTATAAAACTTAGTCAATTAACAATCTATTTTGGATGTATATTCCATTTAATAGAAAAATTCATTTTGAATTCGGTTATATCCGCTTCTTGGTTATTATAAATTCCTTTCACTATATTATTTTTATTTATATGTAATTTTTCAATAGGAGTTGTTTTTTCTTCAAAAGATTCTTCATCAGAAAATCCTTTTTCATATTCTTTTAATTGAGAGGTTGAAGCTCTAGAAGGAGATTCAACTATATAATCCAAAGGTAAAATATGGGAGTAAAACGATTTAGTTAGAAAAACCAAGTTTATTAGATTGATTTCTAATAGGATTATTATCCATTTGAATAGTACCTTCTGGTGTTTGTATAATATTAGTACTGTTTCCTTCATTTTTATCAAATTCATTTTGATGAGTAATGTGTTAAACCATGCTACCGAATATGCATGCACCATAATGATATTAAATTTATTAAGGTGTGATAGCAACCATTGCTTAACAAAAATATGTTCACTGTTCAGCTATCATAAGAAGTTATCCAATGTTGATACATAAAAGCACATGCAAAACCACATTCAGAAGAATTGATTAGAAATTAAAAAGAAAATATTGTAGAGGCCAGTAAATATAAAGAAGGTTAATTTTTAGTGAATATAAAGAAGGATAATTTTTAGCAGCTTTGCAATAAAGAAGCAATATTCCCCCAAATTTTGAGAGGAAAATAAAAAATTGAATAAGAGATTTAAGAGAGAAGAATACCCATTATTTGGTTGTACACGATACAAAAAAACTAATTTAGTGAAAAAAATGATGGTTTGTTGGAGAAGTATTACCGAATCGCAGATGGGTACAAAGCACAGCAGTCCGTTATCCATCCATCGTTGAGAGCAAGGAGTTTTCGATGCTCTGTGAAACCAGCCTCATGCATTGCCTCCTATACTATAGCCACTGTAGCCAGACAGCCTTGCCATAACAGCCACTCAGCAACTTAGATCGGGCGAACTAGCAAGTTGTACAATGTAACATTAGTTTATCGTCAATAAGTCCTAATTTTATAACTTTTTATGACTGCTTTAATTCCAGGAATTCACAATGTTGTTTTTGAAATAACAAGAACATCGAAAAAGCACCTGTTGTGATCTTTAGATTTTATTTTTAGTTGCCGCATCACTTGAAGCCCTGACCATTTCTTTTTTGTCTCCATGTTAGAGATGTCAACGTAGCTCCAACTTCTTTCTGCAAAAAGATGAACAAGGCTAAAACTCAGATAAGACATGTATATACAAATAAATAACATTTAGATGAAATAATCCATCGGTAGTGTACAAGCTGATATTTTCATACCTAACCACTTGACTTAATTCCAAAATATCTAATAAGATGGGAACAATGATTCTTTAAATGAATCGAAATTGAAAACAAATTAGTTCTACAATCAATATTTATGCTGTCAACATTTTAAAGCCATTAAAGAACCCTAGCCGAATATCATTTTAACTAATTTTTCATTTGCATAATACAATTTTACGAAGTCATTTCATAGTGTATAATATATATGCTATCAACATTTTAAATTAAAAATGACAACAATGTTCTACCTTTATGTGACGACCGCCCATGACCCCTGCACTAAACATAGAAATAGTGCGCTGAAAAGTGTGCCAGGCAGCCATGGATGACCGTCAGAGGTAAGTTAAAACAGCAGAATCTATCGTATTACTCACAGCGCATGGATAAAATAAGATAGAGAAAAATATACGTAGTGAAGCTACACAGAACAAAATTTCATCAAATAAGCCTCGTAGTAGTTTGATACAAAAATCTGAATAGTCAATACATCCAGCCTCACTACATATCACCCAAAGAATATACAAGCAGCGGAACATCCAGTACATATAATAGGAAAATAATATGCAAGCCTCTAGCTCGTCTTCCTCATCAGCATCGTTGGAAACTAAGTACAGCACCTGTCACCTGCTACCTAGTCTGCCCATCTCAAAATGGATGAACAGCCCAAGGTAATAAGAGTTGAACATAAAACCTTGAGTCAGAAAACAGTCTTAGTGAGCGGTAAATTAACTAACAACATACCAAAAGAGTATAAAGGTAAAAGGAATAAGAATCCAACCCTCCCACTCCACCTCTTTCTACAGTGATAGCCTCCCAGACACACTAAGCAAAAGTAAACATAGTAAGGCAAACATTTAAAGTAAAGCAATTATCACTCGAGTCAAGGTCGATGTTTTCCAAGCACAAACCCCCAAGGCCTAAACCAAGATCAGATAAGCACCCATAAAATATCGCTCTTGAGACCGAATGACGATACAACCAAACATCTATGACTCTGGCTATCACTGTTATCATTGCTTCGATACCACCGTTAATTGAATGACCGGCACATTCTTTCATCCGTCCGTCAAGGGCCAATGGTAACCCCGGTTCTAGACAGAACTCCACACGTCGTCGCAGCCCGTGCATAGGACTATCGAATCTGCCCAGAGTACTCGACCACCAACTGTAGTCTTTTAGGACTATCGAATCTGCCCAGCGTACTCTTGCTTTGAGCCTGCTAGAACCTTCAACAACGATGAAATCTCAGCCTTCTAGTCATCCTCCTCGACGACTATTCTCATACTAGCTCAAGCGTCTCTCGAGCCAACCATTATCCTCATACTCGAAGCATTTCACTGAATCATCAACATGCTTGGAATGATCTCGTCTGGATTTAACCAAGGTTATCTCACATCATGCCTCGCTTCATCTCATCATATCAAAGCCTCATCTCAACATCATCATCAAATCTATCCATATGAGCTTTATCATCCGCGTAATATGCCACGAGCAGCTTTTCTTATTCAAGAGCCTTTCCCTTAGCCTTTGAATCATCTTCGACCAACTTGTCCAAATCAAATCATTAATCAACTAATTTATAACAATCAATCAAGTCAATCATTAATCCAAGTAATCAAGCATTCAAACATGATCTAATAAACAATTATAACAATAATGGCAATCTTGTAAATAAAGAGTCCAAATCTAACAAGCATGAATCATGAGCAATATCTCTACAACTTGATGAATGAACTTGCATAGATTAACATGTAGTAAAATGGATGTCAAATCATCATGAATAATGGATCTATACTTAAGTTTAAGAAAATGCATGGAAATCACTATTTTAACACCAAATCAAGCCATCAATCTGATATACTCCTTTGGATCCGTGTGAGAGATAACCACCACTCACCGAATCACCTAAACACTTCAAAAGCAACACACTTCAGATCTGGACAGCGAAGAATTTAGCTTGATCCGCCAAAATTCCGCTTCAAACGATGAAATCTCTCTTCGATGGTTGAAGTCTTCAATCTAAGCTCTTGGATCTTCGATTTGATCTTCGATTTGGATGGAAGGAATCATAAGATTAGAGTGGAGAAAAGAAGTGAAGAAGTGTAGCACTCGAGCTCTCAAAATGGCAGCACTTCGTCGCTTCAAAATCCGGATCCCAAAAAGTGAAGTAAAAACCGCGTATTTATAGGCAGTCCCTTAAGTCGTCCGCCCCCTTAAGTCGTCCACGACTTAACAAACCCCACCACCTAACGACCTATCACTCACGAGCATATGCGCGACCTAAAGCATACACGGCCTAACACTACCTAACGACTTAAGTACCCACGCTACTCAACGACTTAGTACATATACGAACTAACACACATGTACGCGACTTAGCGACTTAACAGCAATGCTGACCTAACGACTTAACCCTTAAGCCCTTACGCGACCTAACTACGTACACGGTCTAAAACGTGCACGACCTTCAGAGACACGCGACCTAACGACTTAGCAGCTTACGCGACTTAACTAAACAAAGTGATCTACCTTAGGTCGCTTACGACCTAACTACAACCACTTAATTATCTCCCTTAAGTCGCTCGAACGACCTACCTCCCTTAGGTCGTTAACCCGCTTAATTCCTTAGGTCGTTAACTCGCTAACTCCTATTCTGCTAATCCTTAAGCCGCCAACTACTAGGTCGTTGCCGCTAATTCTTAAGTCGCTACCCTCCTTAAGTCGCTTACTAACTTAAGCCGTTAACTCCTAAGTCGTTCACTTCTAAGACCGCCAACCCCCCTTAGGTCGCCAACCTTGTTAAGTCGCTAACCCTTAGATCGTCCACTTCCTTAGGTCGCAAACTTCGTTAGGTCGCTCCACGACTTAATCTTCCACACGACTTAACTCTGGACGACCTAAACTCTGGACGACTTAACAACACTACGACCTAATGACAACTGTTTTACGATCTTTCGATCCGTAAAAATACGAGTCGTTACATTCTCTCCCCCTTAGGAATTTCGCCCCCGAAATTCCAAACAAACAAGAGCAATCAAAAACTATTCCGCATGCCTACCATCCATAGCAATCAACAAACCATGCGTCCAATTCTAGCCTAGCATGCAAAATTCAAAAACTAGAACAAGTTACAATGTCGTGAGATGACACGACACCTTATGGCCATACCTTGAAGAGTTCAGGATGAGCTGCCTTCATCCTCTCTTCCACCTCCCATGAACAGTCGTTAACATCATCACTCCATTGTACCTTGAGCAACCTAACTACCTTCCTCCTAAGCAGTTTCGTGTCAGTTTCCACAACACGAAGCGGCTTATGAGGTCTCTTAACAACTGGATCAACCTCAAAATCTTCACGGCTATCTGCAGAAACCACAGTATTCGAGTCGTGCACATACTTCCGTAGATACGATACATGAAAAACATTGTGCACACCCGATATCTTTTCTGGTAACTCCAATTTATAGGCGAGCTTTCCAATTCGCTCGATGATCGGGAATGGTCCAACAAATCTCGGAGTCAATTTTCCTTTCTTCCCGAATCGAATGACATTCTTCAGTGGAGAAATCTTCACAAAAACCATATCACCAACGTCGAATTCCAAATCCTTACGACGCTTATCGACATAACTTTTCTGACGGTCTTGGGCTGCCTTCATTCGTTGCCGAATGATCTCTATGCAATCCGAAGTCTGTCGAATCATTTCTAGCCCAAGTATCAGCTTTTCTCCTATTTCTAACCAACATGTCGGAGAGTTACACGGTCTTCCATACAATGCCTCATACGGTGCCATACCAATGCTTGACTGGTAACTGTTATTATACGAAAATTCCACCAAATGAAGGTGATCTTCCTATGATCTTCAAAAATCTAAAACACAAGCTCTAAGGAGATCTTCCAAAACTCGGTTGACTCTCTCGGTCTGACCATCTGTCTGGGGATGATAAGCTGTACTCAAACACAACTCGGTTCCCAGAACTTCCTGAAAGCTCTTCCAAAATCCACTAGTGAACAATGGGTCTCGATCGCTCACTATACTCTTCGGAATACCATGGAATCGAACTATCCACTTAACATACAGCTCAGCCAACTTTGATGAAGTCCTGGTTGATCGAACAGGAATGAATCTTGCACTCTTGGTCAAACGATCTACGATGACCCAAATCCCTTCATTTCCCATTCTTGTTCTAGGTAGCCCATCAATAAAATCCATCGATATTTGCTCCCACTTCCATGTAGGAACTCCTAATGGCTGAAGCAATCCACTGAGCTTCTTTTGCTCAGCTTTTACCAACTGGCAGTTCATGCACTTGGAAATAAAATTTCCAACATCCTTTTTCATACCTTCCCAGTAATAGGTTCTCTTCATATCCCGATACATCTTATTTCCACCTAGATGAATTGTCAGCTTCGAGTGATGACTTTCCTTCAGAACTTCATTTCTCAATTCATCTATATCGGGAATAACTAGTCGTCCTTGCTTCCAAAGCCAACCCTCTCGATCGACTCCGAATCCTTTATCCTTTTCTGGGTCCAACCCAGATTCCAAATCATGGATAATCTTGACAAGCTTATCGTCTCGCTTTTGGCTCTCGCCAATCCTTTCCATAAGAGTAGGTCTTATAGATAAGTTTGCCAACATCTCAGGTTCCAATTCACATCTGGGCTTGAAGTCAAATCCAGCCAAATACTCGAGACTCTTCCATTCTTAAAACATGGCTCCCAATCCTGCATATCTTCGACTTAACGCATCTGCCACTACGTTACCCTTTCCCGGAGTATAGGCTATACCAAAATCATATGATGCCAAAAACTCTAGCCATCGTTGCTGCCTAAGATTCAAATCCTTTTGGGAGAAAATATACTTCAACGACTTATGATCTGTAAACAACTCGAATCGAACTCCCAATAAGTAATGTCTCCACATCTTCAGAGCAAAAACAATTGCCGCTAACTCCAAATCATGAGTTGGATAATTCCTTTCACGCGGCTTCAGTTTTCGACTTGCATACGCAACAAATTTACCCTCCTGCATTAGCACTGCTCCAAGTCCAGTACCACATGCGTCTGTGTAAACCACCATCTCATCATTTCCACTTGGAATAGTCAAAATAGGAGCACTTGTTAGTAGCCCTTTCAGGATTCCGAAAGCTTGCTCACACTTAGCATCCCATCTGAATACTTGGTTCTTTTTCGTCAATCCTGTTAATGGTGCAGCTACCTTGGAAAAGTCTTTGATAAATCGGCGATAATATCCTGCTAATCCAAGAAAACTTCTCACATCAGATGTATTCTTAGGTCTAACCCAATCCTGGATTGCTGCCACCTTAGCGGGATCAACCGCTATTCCATTTCCAAAGATAATATGGCCTAAGAACCTCACTTCACTCTTCCAGAAGTGACACTTCGAAAACTTAGCCTTCAGCTGATGTTTCCATAAGATTTCCAAAACAATACGCAAGTGCGTCTTGTGCTCTTCTTCAGTTTTGAAATAAATCAAAATATCATCCACGAACACTAGTACGAACTTGTTCAACTAATCTCTGAACACTCTATTCATAAGATCCACAAAATATGCTGGTGCATTGGTCAATACAAACGGCATTACCAGCCACTCAAAGAAACCGGATGGTGTCCTGAAAGCAGTCTTCGGCACACTATCCTTAGCCACTCTTAACTGGTGAAATCCCATAGCTAAATCCATCTGAGAAAACACCTTAGCTTCGTGAAGTTGATCGAACAAGTCATCTATTCTCGGCAATGGATACTTGCTCTTCTTAGTCACTTTATTCAGCTCATGATAATCCACACACAACCTCAACGATCCATCCGCTTTGGTTACAAACACAACTGGTGCACCCCATTCGGACACACTACGCCGAATGAATCCTTTCTGCAAAAGATCATCAACTTGCACCCTCAACTCTTGCTGTTCCCTAGGCGCCATCCGCCTAAGAGGAATCACAACAGGTCTAGCTCCTTCAACTAAATCGATACAAAACTCGATCTCTCTATGCGGCGGTAACCCTTTGACCTCATCAAAGACATCCTCAAATCCATTAGCGATTGGCACCGATGACAGTCCATCCCGTGGAACAACTAGTGAATACATGAAGCTCATGAAGACGCCTTCCTCATGCTTACATCGTATCACAACCTTTCGCCCTTCCACATTCTCGACTGTCACCTCCAATCTTTCACAATCAACCTTTGCCGCATACTTCCTAAGCCAGTCCATACCCAAAATAATTCTGAACCCCGCAAAGTTCAGAACAAAACAATCACAAACAAAAGAGCAATCATGACTCGATACAATCAGACCACGGCATAGCATACACAGACAAGACGAACCCCCAACTGGATTAGTCACAACCAATGGCCTATCAACGATATCCGGTTCTAAACCCAACCGGCCTACAAGTTCATTACAAACAAAAGAATGCGATGCCCCAGTATCGAATAACACTCTAACTGGAACACCACAAATGGAAAGAATACCTTGAACCACCACACTCTTTCCTTTCTCTTCAACGGTAGGAGCTTTTGAAGATGATGGAACAGCCCCCAAAGCATAAGCTTGCACAATCTGCTTGTCCTTCCGCGGTTCTGGACAATTCTACTTAATATGCCCCGGCTTGTCACAGTTGTGGCACTTCACCGGCACCTTTGGATTCTTGCAATCTCTAGAGAAATGGCCCTTCTGCTGACAATTGTAGCAGGTCACTTCGCCCTTCGGCTTCTTCTGGCCATCCTTACCCTTTTGCTGCTGCTGCTTCCTCTTCTTGTTTCCACCCTGCTGTGGTTTAGACTCCTCCTTGGTCACAGCAACAACAGATCCTTCTTTAGGAAACAGATTTTCGTTCCTGAGAGCTTTCTCCACAAGCTTCTCAAATGGATCGTCCAAATGATCCACCAACTGCCTCCCAAGATAAATGTCCAAGCCTGTCACAAACTTCTCGTTCTTCTGATAAGGAGATTCAATATACGACCGGGCATACTTGGACAAAGCTTCAAACTCAGAAACATACTCAAGATCTGGTCTTCCACCTTGCTTGAACTCCACAAACTTCTTGAATAGAATAGATTTCTGGGCTGTAGAAATGAACTTAGCTTCAAATCTGGCTTGGAATTGCTCCTAAGTAATTTCTTCCTCCAGAGTATCAATGGTGATAGAGTTCCACCAGTCAGAAGCTCTCCCTTGAAGCTGTCTTGATGCGAGCTTCCTTTTAGTTGCATCCTCGATTCCCAAATCACCAAAGATTCTTTTACAAGCATCTATCCATCTCTAGACTTCAATAGTTGACTCTGTTCCCAAGAAAACCTTTCCTCCAAGAGCAGTATAGTCTTTACACAGCTTAGCAAAATCCATCGGTCTTCGAGCTTGAACTTGAATTCCAACATCAACTGCTGGCCCCGGAGCTGGCATCCTCCTCATGATCGAAGTCATCATAGCCTCGAACATAGCAGCATAATCAGCAGCACCCTCAGCAGCACGGCCTTCCCTAGCAGCTGGTCTCCCTCTTCGACTCATTCTTAATATCTATAAAAGAAATGATCAGCACACCTTGAGAACAACTCCATAAGGGGTTCAAATCCTTCTAAGCTACTATATTATATATAGTAATCATCCATCAAAATATAATTACGTCTCTCATACGTAGTTACGTCAGCGAGCGTTGGGTAAAATCGATTAACCAAGGCTCCGATACCAAATGTGACGACCGCCCATGACCCCTGCACTAAACATAGAAATAGTGCGCTGAAAAGTGTGCCTGGCAGCCATGGATGACCGTCAGAGGTAAGTTAAAACAGCAGAATCTATCGTATTACTCACAGCGCATGGATAAAATACAATAGAGAAAAATATACATAGTGAAGCTACATAGAACAGAATTTCATCAAATAAGCCTCGTAGTAGTTTGATACAAAAATCTGAATAGTCAATACATCCAGCCTCACTACATATCACTCAGAGAATATACAAGCAGCGGAACATCCAGTACATATAATAGGAAAATAATATGCAAGCCTCCAGCTCGTCTTCGTCATCAGCATCGTTGGAAACTAAGAACAGCACCTGTCACCTACTACCTAGTCTGCCCATCCCAAAATGGATGAACAGCCTAAGGTAATAAGAGTTGAACATAAAACCTTGAGTCAGACAACAGTCTTAGTGAGCGGTAAATTAACTAACAACATACCAAAAGAGTATAAAGGTAAAAGGAATAGGAATCCAACCCTCCCACTCCACCTCTTTCTACAGTGATAGCCTCCCAGACACACTAAGCAAAAGTAAACATAGTAAGGCAAACATTTAAAGTAAAGCAATTATCACTCGAGTCAAGGTCGATGTTTTCCAAGCACAAACCCCCAAGGCCTAAACCAAGATCAGATAAGCACCCATAAAATATCGCTCTTGAGACCGAATGACGATACAACCAAACATCTATGACTCTGGCTATCACTGTTATCATTGCTTCGATACCACCGTTAATTGAATGACCGGCACATTCTTTCATCCGTCCGTCAAGGGCCAATGGAAACCCCGGTTCTAGACAGAACTCCACACGTCGTCGCAGCCCGTGCATAGGACTATCGAATCTGCCCAGAGTACTCGACCACCAACTGTAGTCTTTTAGGACTATCGAATCTGCCCAGCGTACTCTTGCTTTGAGCCTGCTAGAACCTTCAACAACGATGAAATCTCAGCCTTCTAGTCATCCTCCTCGACGACTATTCTCATACTAGCTCAAGCGTCTCTCGAGCCAACCATTATCCTCATACTCGAAGCATTTCACTGAATCATCAACATGCTTGGAATGATCCCGTCTGGATTTAACCAAGGCTATCTCACATCATGCCTCGCTTCATCTCATCATAGCAAAGCCTCATCTCAACATCATCATCAAATCTATCCATATGAGCTTTATCATCCGCGTCATATGCCACGAGCAGCTTTTCTTATTCAAGAGCCTTTCCCTTAGCCTTTGAATCATCTTCGACCGACTTGTCCAAATCAAATCATCAATCAACTAATTTATAACAATCAATCAAGTCAATCATTAATCCAAGTAATCAAGCATTCAAACATGATCTAATAAACAATTATAACAATAATGGCAATCTTGTAAATAAAGAGTCCAAATCTAACAAGCATGAATCATGAGCAATATCTCTACAACTTGATGAATGAACTTGCATAGATTAACATGTAGTAAAATGGATGTCAAATCATCATGAACAATGGATGTATACTTAAGTTTAAGAAAATGCATGGAAATCACTATTTTAACACCAAATCAAGCCATCAATCCGATATACTCCTTTGGATCCGTGTGAGAGATAACCACCACTCACCGAATCACCTAAACACTTCAAAAGCAACACACTTCAGATCTGGACAGCGAAGAATTTAGCTTGATCCGCCAAAATTCCGCTTCAAACGATGAAATCTCTCTTCGATGGTTGAAGATCTTCAATCTAAGCTCTTGGATCTTCGATTTGATCTTCGATTTGGATGGAAGGAATCACAAGATTATAGTGGAGAAAAGAAGTGAAGAAGTGTAGCACTCGAGCTCTCAAAATGGAAGCACTTCGTCGCTTCAAAATCCGGATCCCAAAAAGTGAATAAAAAACCACGTATTTATAGGCAGTTCCTTAAGTCGTCCGCCCCCTTAAGTCATCCATGACTTAACAAACCCCACGACCTAACGACCTATCACTCTCGAGCCTATGCGCGACCTAAAGCATACACGGCCTAACACAGACACTACCTAACGACTTAAGTACCCACGCGACTCAACGACTTAGTACATATACGACCTAACACACATGTACGCAACTTAGCGACTTAACAGCATTGCTGACCTAACGACTTAACCCTTAAGCCCTTACGCGACCTAACTACGTACACGGTCTAAAACGTGCACGACCTTCAGAGACACGCGACCTAACGACTTAGCAGCTTACGCAACTTAACTAAACAAAGTGATCTACCTTAGGTCGCTTACGACCTAACTACAACCACTTAACTATCTCCCTTAAGTCGCTCGAATGACCTACCTCCCTTAGGTCGTTAACCCGCTTAATTCCTTAGGTCGTTAAATCACTAACTCCTATACTGCTAATCCTTAAGCCGCTAACTACTAGGTCGTTGCCGCTAATTCTTAAGTTGCTACCCTCCTTAAGTCGCTTACTAACTTAAGCCGTTAACTCCTAAGTCGTTCACTTCTAAGACCGCCAACCCCCCTTAGGTCGCCAACCTTGTTAAGCCGCTAACCCTTAGATCGTCCACTTTCTTAGGTTGCAAACTTCCTTAGGTCGCTCCACGACTTAATCTTCCACACGACTTAACTTTGGACGACCTAAACTCTGGATGACTTAACAACACTACGACCTAATAACAACTGTTTTATGATCTTTCGATCCGTAAAAATATAGGTCGTTACACTTTAAGTCGAGGAGAGCCATGAAAGCTATATCATTAACTTTGCCTTTTGCATCCTCATTACCCAATATATCAATGTTAATGTCCTAAAAAGTGAGAGCAAAGAACTACAATGTTAGTTCAAAGTAGTCAGAAGCCTGTAAAGTACAACAAAATTATATGCTTATTCACAACGAAAAAAATAAAGGCCATGGATTACGGACAAGAAACATTCGACAATGTAAAGTTTGCATAAATATCTCAATCTGGAAGCCTTACATCACTTTAAAATCATTAAAGATGACTAATAAGGCTCCCAAACTGTATTGCAATTGTCGTTAACACTTGCAGCAGGTGTGTCTAGATGATTGGGAAACAGAAAATAAAAAAATTACTAATTGACGATTGCAATACAAGATTAAGTCGCAAAAGAAAACCTCACTAACCACTTGCGACCCCATTAAAGCTTGATTGCATCCATACATGAATAATATAGTGTTATCTAGGGAAAAAAGTGTTATAAGTCATGGCAGTTTCTTATGGTATGGATTTACACCAAATGTCAAAAACAAGTAACATGGGTATAACTCTCTTCTTTCTTAGGCATTCAATGGACAGCTTTAAAAAATAGAGTTCCATGCTAAAATTCTAAAAGGCGTAACTTGTAAGCCAATTTAGTTGATACGTACCAAAATTAATGAGCTTGCAAATTTGTTTTGACCCTAATTAGCCTAACTAAGCACCTTGTAAGTGCATAAAACTAAACCTTGAGGATTAGCAAAACGTATCAAAATGCTAGGTCTGAAATTCTCTAGACGTACAATTTAAGGGATATGATTCAAGTACACTTCGATTTACTGTGGATTACCCTAACAAGTCACTAATAATGTGTTTTGTTTGTCGAATGTTCCATCCAAACATTTATGCTGATGGAAGTATATGCTTGGATATCATGCAAAACTAGTAAGCCCAATATATGATGTTGCTGCTATACTCACATTAATCGAGTCATTGCTTTGTGCTCCGAATCCAAATATGCCAGCAAACTCTAAAGCAGCACAGATTTTCAGTGAGAACAAAAGGGAATGCAATAGAAAAGTGAAGGAGAGTGGAGCAGAGATGGACAGTAGACTAATATGCTAAAACATATGTATATGCGCTCAATTCCCCTGGACTAATATGCACAAGCTTCAACGATTGATATCTTTACCTAACCAAAATTTGATCACATGATTGTTGCACTTTGTAAACATATGTTTGTATTCCATATAATGATATTGCACTTCTATTTTCTACATATGCATGTCCTGAGATGCTTATGACATTTGAACTTATATGCTGTTAATTAAAAAATATACAGAAGAGTGACACATGATTTTTGCTATTTCTTTCAAATGTTCCAGTACATATGATGGACTAGTCATGCCTATACGAAGCATCGTGCTTATCAGGAGGAAGTTTTGCAACTAATGCTTCTCGCAGGAGAATTATAATACTACCAATATAATGATAACTCTTTTGTACTGCCACTATTATCCAAGCCAGACCTTACTATTTTATGAACATTATATGAATAAGAAAATAGAGAAAATGTGAATATACTTTGATATTAGCTTATTACGCCATCAAGAAATTTCAGTCGCTCGTCATTTGAAATTTATAACCGTGTTCCAAAGTAAGGAAATAATTACATGACTGGGATTCGTATTGTTATAATAATTCATTGATTTAAATGTAGCACTTTATTTTAAGTTTCCTAGCCAGTGTTTGGAAATAAATTGAAATCATTCATTTTTTTCTAACATGTACTTCATACCATCAAGATATGTAAATTTACCATGTAGGTGTATATCTATGTATGCATATAAATTAATTCCATCGTTGTAATTTAAAACTAAATAAAAGAAAGAAGTTTAGGAACCAACTTGAAACCAACAGATTCTTCTTTCAACCTAAGAAGACATGGTAAAGAATAAGAAATTAGTATGCATCACTACAGTTGTAAACTCCTAACTGATAGCACAAAATAATAGATAATTCACCCCCAAACATATGAACCATCACAACCAAGTCTTGCCGAACACAGTACATATCTATATGTGGTTTAAACAAAACCAAAATGGAAAAGGCATTACTATGACAAAGGTAGCAAAGAAGATAATAACATCAAATAAAGATTCCAAAGAATCACTAACTGTTATATTGATTAACATGAAAACCCCACAGTTTACATCTTTATAAATTATAAAGTACTGATGCATATTAATAAACTATTTACAACTAACTATTTTCTAAAAGTGGATTTCTGTTTTGGAGTAAATGGGCAGATGGATTTGATTACCATTCAACAAATCATCATTTATCATGCGTTAATCAAAAAAATAACTATGAACATATCTATTTCTGGAAAGACAAGAAAGTATTTCTATAATTTAATAACCCAATTTATATGCTTTTATTTGTTTTCACAAACCAAATTAACTTTTTTTTGAAAAATAAATGGAAATATTATTAAAAGAAAACTAAATAAATTAAGCTTTGAACAAAAAGATAAACCTCACACAGATAAAAAGATAAATAAGTTTATTTTTCCATCAAAACTTTGTATTAACATTAATCTTTTTTATCCTTTTTCAAAATATGAGCATTTGGTTCCTTTGACTTAATTTTAAAGTTTAATCGCAAGTTGAACCACTCAATGTTCCATTAGAAAAATAGGAATCGAAAAACATACCTACAAAAGCCCACAAAGCTGAGGGATCATGCTTCAATAATCAAGCTTTGGTTGAAGAATCATGCTTAAGCTGCTTTGAAGAATCGCGCTTCAACTCAAAATCGCGGTTAAGCGAAGTGGAGGAATCGACTTCATTGAGGAAACGTGCATAATCTACTTTGAGGAATCAAACGGGTTGCGGGATCGAGTTTTCAGGGATTCATGATTAAAGAGGGATCCATGAGTGAATATAAGATTCGTGAGTGAATAGGCCTTCTAATTTTTTATTTTGGGAAAGTGAAAATGAAAAGAGGGATGGTTGGCGGTAGGAGAATACGAAGGAGGGAATGTGAAATATTGGATCGCCAATTCTTTCGTTTGGACATTTAACAACAGCGTTAAAACAAGCAATCTTTTAACCTAAATAATCACTATCTACCTAACCATAGCAAGTCAAGGTTTCGTGCAATCCCCGCTTGCTATTAATAGAATATTTTCTTGTAGTGCCGCCCTCACAATTTCTGGTAATTTCAACAAACACTACAGCGGAATAAAATCAAATACGAATAATACATCTTCACTATCCAGCTCGTCTCCTGAGCTCCATAACATCCCATCCTGAACTTGCAATACTCGGTCTGACCCGAGCATTATAATAAAATAACACCCGAGTCAGTCTGGAAAACCAACGTGAGAAAACACACTGAATTTGAATTATTAAAGTTTTCAAAATCCTTTGAAAATCAAGGGTATCTCATAAGACCACACCAAAAATAAACACGATGGGTTTTTACCTTACGATAACCAAAACATTTCATATCAAAATCATCTCATATTATAATAGTGTCTAAGTACAAATACTTATTCAAATAGCTGAAATGCTTGCATCTCACGTTTAAGCATAGTTGGGCACAATCAAAACCGTACGTCGCTTATTGGTGAATGGATTCCATCCGAATGACTAGGTACTGGGGTATCACCTGTCACAGTACATGTCTAGAAACACTGTATCGAGGACTACGCCGGGATCCCCTGCTACACAAGACCAGGCTATCCTTAACCTGGATAGACCGAATATGCTATCACCCTGGGTGTTCCCACCCTTAATTGAGCTCTTCCATAAATTGTAGTAATAATAATATCCGAGGGTATCTATAAAGGTGATAAACATACCCTAACTGGGTGCTACCCACTTAGCCTTGCTGCATCTCCCCTGCTTTTCAGTCATTCCCGATTGATGAGGCTAGAGGCTACGATTACCTTTTTAGAAATATTCAATTAGAATGCTCATTTTCCTCCAATGACAATGTTCTGATAGCATTCAGCCTTACAAGTCTGTCTTGGGTCCGAACGGAACCGAAGGCACTATTCCTACTACATCCATTTTAGAATCACCCTCAGGATTAGTAGCGATTAGCCCTTGCACTTCATAGCTCCAACTTCGACTCCATGCTCTTGTTTTCCTTTCGAAAACGTACTCGTTGGATCGAAGTGGTTTTCAGATAATAAATTCGATCCCAGTCTCTACGAAACAACGTTCGTTATTTCCGGTAAACTCAACCCCGATTCTTTAGGAAATAAACAGATGAAAATAAGATCAGAGATCACCTCCTAACCGTTAGTGGATGGATTTCTTTATCATCGTCCTAGAAGAACGAAATGAGTTTATATGTACAGTATAGCACCTCGAACGGTAACTGTACCATATAATCCCCGTGCTTCCCCTAGATATTCCCAAAGTTATATTTAGGTCCAGATTTGATAGACGGTTATTTAACTATCAAATAAACAATCAATTCAACCAAATACTTCATTTTCACTGAAAACACCAAGTCTTATTTAATTTAAGTTTTAAATAAATTAAATCTCTTATCAAAGGTCATGTACTTATCTTATCGAATTCAGTATATTCACAAATTATCCTTTTCAAAAATATTTGAAAACCCTTTTAAAATAATGTGGAAAGTACCACTGCGGTATCAAACCATGGATCATAGCTCAATGGTTACATCTCTATCACAGGGAAATCCAAGACTTAACTGCAGACACTCACTGCCTCCGATTAACGCCACGCGAGTATACCATTACTTCCCGAAAACTTTATTTAAAAATTATCTCAAATAATGCTTGTAAATTCTAAAGTAAATTTCAAGTTTACTCTAGGAAAATATACTTAAATATAAGCTATTATACAAAGCCATATTAAAATTTAACAATTATATTTAAAAACAAAAATGCCGATTAGCTCTTAAATAATAATAAATCTTTAACAATCATTATAAGGTAACTAACTAATAATTAAATATGCTTTTACAATTTAAAATAATTAAATAACTAATTTCTAGAATATTTTTTATACTTTTAAAACTACCGAGTTAATAATTAAAAATCCTCCTTTTAAAACCAGCCTAAATTCCTCGATTTTAATTTCACTTCGTAAATTTGGAAAACCTTACTTGAGTTCCGTTATAACCAATTTTATACCTATTTCCAAATTCACTTCTACCCTTCCGATCTATTAAAAATCTCGATTTTAAAACCTCCTTTATTTAAACAAGTGCCACTTAGCATTTACTATAAAAATTCTTTTATAAACTTTATTCCAAAATTCCTGTTCACAATAACCCAAAATTGTTACACTACAATTTCAAAACCATTTACTTTATCCAATAGAATTATCCCAAAACTCTATATAAACATTTTACTTCAAAATTCCTATTTACCATTCTTTACCAATTTAAAACATATTTTTATTGGTATTTAAAAACACCAAAAATCCAGGTTAACTACCATAACATCCAATCAATCCAAATCGCACAATAACCTGTCACAGATTATTCAAACAACATTTATCACTATGTATGAAATTAAATTTTACATTTTTTAGGAATCCAGTTGGATCCCTCCAACCTGTTTCCCTGCATCCACAGATGTTAGCACAACAATAAAAATACCAATTCCGCTTCGAGGCAGAATATGGTGGTTTAAGGGTCATCCGCTATTATGCGGGGCGCATAGGGTCTCGTCTGCTATATAAATGTAGGAATATCAATCACTCCAATATATATATATATACTACTACTATATATAATATTACATTCAACTAGTAAAAATGCATCAATTCAACCAATCAAACATTAATTAATTTTAACTATTCAAAATTAAAGCCAGCAGTCCAAAATTGAGTGAGATTAACTCACCTTGAGTTTTAATTCGCCAAACGCTCCAATTTTAAATTAAATCGAACATGTTCGATTTAACCTAAAATTTTCACTCGCTCCAAACATCTCCAGATCTACTGCAGCGCGTAGTATTCATCACTGCGATTTCGGCGCCGCTTGTTTCGTCCGATTCTGACCTCGTATGACCAAGATATGAATTTTATAAGTTTGAATATATATTATAATAATAATTTCTTTTTTTTCTTTTTTTTATTCTATACCATCAGGAAATCATGGCCGTTGATTTTGAAACAAGGAATCGTGGCCGCTTTCTTTTCCTTCTCCCTCTCGTACATTCCTAGGAACAAGTAACCCATCGGCCGCCTCATATATACCATCGTCGCACCTACCACAAGCAGCCGGAGGTCGATCCAGTAGCGCCACCGAACGCGCCACCCCAGGCTCTACCCTCGCCCAAAGTATTGTCGAACTCGGTGCTCCCTCCATCTCAAAAAAAGTGCTCAAACTTGCGACCTCCCCCTTCGATTTGCCGTCGATCCTCCCTGCCATACATGATCTTAACCGTTGGATTTATAGAGCTTGGCGAGCTCTACATTTCCTTAGTTGATGGTTTCTACTGATAATTGGTGGATGGAGAGAAAATTGGTAGAGAGGATGGAAACTTTTTGGTCATTAAAGTTAGAACGGCGGTCGCGTTGTTTTTAAGGGATTAGGGTTTACTGTAGGGGCATATATATGTGTGTATATAATATTTTATTAATATTTCCAATTTTTACATGCTTTTCTGAACGAACTCCAATTGAGACGTGTCGCCTGGCGTTTATAATGTTTTACCCCTATTCCAAACACAATGGAATGTGTTTCGGGGCTTAATTCGATCGTTTGTGGAAGATAGCTTTTTGAATCGAATTAAAATATTAAATTTTCGATTTTTATTTCAACGCGTTTCTACTCCGTACGACCAAACGGTAACTCCAAACGCTACGAAATTTGAAATCCGATAATAACAAACTATCACGGATCCAATGGAACTGGTTTCGTCGAATTTTGAGACTATGCCCCGGAAGGCTATTTTAATGCGTTGATTAAATCGTCGAAATCGTTTAAAATTTTAATTTTTAAAACTTACTAACTTCATTATAATTCAAATAGAATTTATATTCGTATTAGAAATCATTCCGGTTTATATTAAATCAAAATTCAATTATTTACATTATTTCCATATATTAATTTTCACTATTAAATTAATATATAAATTTCCAATTTCTAACTTATCGACTTTTGATTTCATTCAAAAGTCCATATTATAATTCTAATCCAAATAGAATTTAAATAAATTTTAGAAATCGTTTCCATGTCCATTTATTCCCATATTCGAATATTATCCCAATTTTCAATTATTAATTTACTATTCACCCAATCCATTAAATTGCTATATTTGAAATCTTAACTATTTATTGATTCTTCCATTTTCAAAATCAATTTATAACTCAAATTCAACATTTAAAATTAAATTAAATGTTCAAAACTAACGACCAAAATTCTGGGTCGTTACAATTTATACATACAGGTATATAGTTATGGTCTACTTTGGGTAGATGGGGTGTATCGTATGCATACGTAGGGTCAAGACGATTAAGTAAAATGAAAAGAAATAAAATGTAGTGGAAGACAATTAACATAAAATAGTGTTATGTGTAAAATGTATAATTTACCAAGTCACTAAAATGTTGTTCTGTCCCCCTCCTTATTACAACCCACACGAGAGCTTTAGAGGGACGAGCATTGGTGCAAGGCGAAAACAGTGGAAGGACATGTTTCCTTATGCATGCTCGGCACTGACAAGGACACTAGACATTAGAGTGTCATCTTGATCAATAATTATATGATTTATTATACTTTACTATTTGTTGTGAGTTTATACTGATAGTGCTATGATATGCATTTGTTTATTTTCAGGATATCAAACAAATGATCCTTACTTTGGTGGGATTGGGTTTTCGATTTAGCTAAAATTCAGACCCATTTAGGTGGGATTGGGTTTTCGATCTTAAAAAATAAGGAAACATTGAGTGAACGTATTTGTATTTTGTCTATAAAAATTAATGTTTTATATGCCAGTCGATTCATTTCACCTGAAAATCCCCCCTCCACTCAAGCGACTAACGACTCTTACCCACCCAGCCCGCCGACCGTCTTTAGCCATCACCTAGCCACCTAGTAACAAATGTCGACCACCATAGCAGCCCTAAGGCAGCATGCGGTCCTTCCTTCACCTAGAAATCGACATTTCCTAAAGCCTTAGATCTACTCGAAATAAAAAATTATAGCCCCTCCTAGCGACACCCTCGCCTCAGAAACCCAGGGCCGACCCTATAGGAGATAGTGTGGTGTCAGAATCATGAGAATATTATTAAGAGTTATGAAGAATGTATCCGCTTTAGACTTCTATAGGGTGACCAGTGAACTTCCAAGGTTTTGCCGCTTTTGGATTGAAGAATTTACTCACAACCATCGATTGTTATAGATTCTAAGCCACGATATGTTTGAGGGAGAATGTCATCTGAGGTGTGTGCGTTTATTTGATGCTAATTTGATGTCTACTTTTGATGAACACGAAGCTAGCTTTGCATCCGAAGTGAAGGGGACAGACATTCGGATAATAAATGCATAGTTTGGTGGGATCCTATATATATTAGAGCAGTAGGGGAAGATCTAGAGGATATTATGACTACTGATCCAACCATGCTAGGTCAGGTCTTTCAATAAGGGACTGGCATCTAGTAGATAGAGAACTTGTGGGTCTAAGCTCGTCTGGTCATTTGCATCATCCAACATAACACATCCCTACGACGAGGAGTTATGACCAGATTTATACCTTTGTCCAGAAGGCCACCTATGCCATATAGGTGGTATCCAGGTGAACTAGGCTAGGGAGATCATGGCCCATTTTGCAGGCGCAGGAGTATGGACCCAGAGGAGCTACATCCCCTACTATCATCTTTTCACTGCCATCTTCGAAAATTTAGGTGAACGTCCAAGGTGAGCCAATACAAGTTGACATACTCACACTATTGGACAAGGCCTCCCTTAATAGGATGAGAATTTGGGAGCCACCCATTGTATTTGGAGAGAAGCAGCAGGAGGTGGGGTCGACACATATGGATTTGGACCCTTGGCCCGATTAGAAGTCTGTATGGTATCAACTCCAAGCCCTCGACTATGGCATGATTCAAGAGTACTAGCGTTGGACCGAGGAGCGGTGGTAGGCGATGGATTAGCGTTAGTGAGACATGCAGGAGAGAAACAATGCCAGGGGAATGATCTAGGGTGCATAGCCACCATAATCCAATCACTTTGGTGCAGCTATGGCTCTCGCCGTTGCGGAGGACCCTCATAGTCCGTACGCAGCAGATTAACAGCCATTAGTAGTTGTTTATTTCCTTCCAGTTGTTGTTTTTCTTTTAGTTTGGGTTGTAAGAATTAGTTGTCTCTATTGTCTAGAAACGCATACGATATTAGTAGAAATTTACCTTTTTTATGGGTTTTCTATATGGACCGCAGTATTATTTGGAAAACAATAGAAATAAGTAAATTTCAGGAAAGACACTTAACTAATGCAAAAGAAAAGAAATTAGCAATGACTGGAAGTTATGGGACAAATTAAGAAAATTTATTGAAATAGCTACTAAAGTAAAGGAAATAAGATTTAAGTCCCAAAAGGTAGAAAAATTTTAAGGGGTAAATTTTGGCAAGCGAAAGACAAGGAAAAGTTGTTATGAAGCCGTGGGTCAATGTCTCTGTACCTTAAAAGCAGAAATTTTAAACAAACTTGTGTGTTGGTTGTTATTTTAAGATAAAAGAAAAGGTTTATGGAAATTCAAAATTTACCATGGTAGGATAGAGTCCACTATGGATGTTAAGCTATTGACTAAATTCCAACTGCTTAGGATGTAGCATAATGGTTTTGAAAAAATGTATATACTTTTGAAAAAATTTATTCAAATTCTTGGTTTTGGAAAATAAAGCGCTCTTATAAAAATATTTGGAAAGTTTTGTAATGAAATATTGAATTTTAAAATATTTCCTAAATATTTTAAAAGTTTTATATAATAAGATTATTGAGTGGAAAAATCTACCTTTTGAAATGCCACATCTTTAGCATATGAAAAACTCAGCGGGTTAGTGGATAGAAATTCTACCGTGTAGCAAAAGTGGTAGTAAAATAAAATATAGTTGGTGACAAGAGAAAAAGTATCTCAAATATGAAATCTATTTCCCCATAACTTGTCGATAAATGAGCAAAAAATGGTTTTAAATTAATTCTGTCTTAAAAATTTAAAGATGTAAAATAAAATTTACTTATGAGAACTGTACTTGGAAAATTGGAAAATTGAATTGGGGGTAAAAGAGAATGTTCCAATATACAGTGTAAAAGGGTACGTAAGAAAAGGATGGAAATATGGAATTTTCCATCTAATCTCTTTTCTGGCATAAAGAAAATAGGTTTAGAAAACTGGATTTTTTTAAATTTGGATGTTAGCAATAATGTGCTAGGATTTTGAATTGTGGGAATTGGATCAAAAATTGGTGGAACTATAGGTTTATTCGTAGAAGTATGGAAAAATTTGTTTGCAAAAAAAGTTTTTGATTTTAAAATTTTGCTTACATGTAGAACTTCCAGTATATATAGTTTGTTTGCACTATATTTTCAAAATTGATATAAAAGAATGCATTCATATATGAGGCGCCGATTAGAATTATTCAGCATACACGGCAGATGTATTGTAATACACCATGCACTTGTACATGATTGGTTGCACACTACTTGTTTGGTTAGTTTAGAATGGTTGTACATTATGTTACACTATTGAGCCCTTGAGGAATTCCAGTGACAAAATTATTTAAAGGAGGAGAATGCAACGCCCCTTAATTTTATGACAAAATTATTTAGCTACAAACTTGCACTGTTGGGTCTTTGGCAATTTTCTAATTAGTTTTTATATATAAAGTATTTCAATTGGAGTTCAAATGAAAAAGTTATTAAAGTTTGAAGTTCTTAAATCAAAAATAATTATATTTGTAATTAAGATAATAAAATAATAATTAACTAACGTTAATTACCATAAGTTAAAATTAATAGGTAATTAGCGGTGCTTAAACGTAATGAAAAATGTTAATGGAAAGAAATTATATTAATTGACTCAAAAAAGGAAAAAAAGACTAATTAAATGACATTGATTTCCTATAGCAACAGTATGCGATCGGTCGACTCTAGATGCTTGCTGGTAGATTGGTAGTGATCGACTGGTGCTATTGTAAAATTGACAGTAACACATGGCCAAACGACCTAGATTTAATATAATTTAATTCGACTGTTGACATTGGTTTGAACCCCTATAAATACAAACCTTACCCCTCACTTCTAAACTCATATTTTCTATGTGACCCAGAAGCCATGTCATTTTCTCTTCTCCACAAAATTCTAAGTTCTTAAAATGTAGTTATAGATTATATGTATATACAAGGGGAGAATGGTAGAGGATGATTAAGAGGAAGAATAGGGTCAAACATAATTTCAAAGCCAAGGTAAATTGTAAATCCGAAATTTAAAATATAAATTAGATCCAAATATCTTTTCTAATCTAGATTTCTGATAAATATGTATATGCTTGCGGTGTATATATCAAAATAAGGAGAAAGGGGAGTCAAATTGGAATAACAGAGATTAGATCTGGAGATTTTGAAAGCTAAAAGGTAAGTGGGAAAATTTAATATTTTTTATATAATATTGAATTTATAACGTTGTAAATTTATTCCTGTATGTGTTTGAAAAAAAGATGGGCAAACACCTCCATCCAATTAATTGTAGAACCGTGAATACATGATGTATAACTAAGCTATTATATTAGTATTATGATTGATTTTCGAAGAGCGTATCTCATTTAGGCTGTGCAAAAAGTAAACTGCAGTAAAGTAAAGAATAAAAAGATTTATAGTCGTTTGGCCAGAATGTGCCTACATCCACCATCCATTTTCATTATTCTTCCTATAGATCTTTGGTATAATGTCTAAGATACAAGATACAATGATATAAAGCTCAATAGAAAGTCAGACATAGCTCAAGGAAGTTTGTTCGGCTATTCCTGTTTGGCTATTCTACGCTGGCTATTTCTGTTTGGTTGTCTTTGTTAGGCAGTTCCGGTGAGGCAGTTCCTGCTAGGTTATTCCGGCTAGCTATTCCTACTAGGTTGTTCCTGCTAGCTGTCATTGCTAGGCTGTTCATGCTAGTTGTCCTTGCTAGCTATTACTGGTAGGCTGCTCCTGCTAGCTGATCCTTCTAGTCTATTCCTGCTAGCTGTTACTATTAGGATGCTCTAGCTAGCTAATCCTACTAGGCTATTCTTACTAGCTACTAGCTGATCCAGCTAGGCTGTTCCTACTAGGCAGATCTTGTTTGGAAGATCCCGTTACTATTCCTGCTAGCCCTTGACTTGTCTGCCATTGCTACTGTAAGCTTGTCTCTTTATAATTGTCCTCCATTGTTGTTGGATGCTTTGGTATTTAAAAGAGTGAAGAGGTGATGTCATTAATTAGGATGTTTCCTTGTATATCTCGCCCAAAGGGAATATTCCCGAAAATCTGGAACATGCTTGATTATTTCCCAATATGCGTAGATTTCCTCCCATATATACAGTGCTCGATT
The DNA here is from genome assembly GCA_030737815.1 of Allium fistulosum. Classification (NCBI taxonomy): domain Eukaryota; kingdom Viridiplantae; phylum Streptophyta; class Magnoliopsida; order Asparagales; family Amaryllidaceae; genus Allium; species Allium fistulosum. The sequence goes on along the minus strand of CM060904.1, from coordinate 267,162,549 downwards.
CGGCTAAAAATTCAGTTCGAAGGGTGTTGGTTCGGCTAGGATAGATTGGACAAGTTGTTGCCCACATTCGTATGCCTCTCTATTTGGCTCGGCATGCTTGGTTCGATGAGTACCTTCCTCCTTGGCCTATTATGTGGCTTCTTCCTTGGTCTGACATATGGCTTCTTCCTTGGTCCAACATGTGGCTTAGACGTTTGGTTCGAGGGTGCCCAACCTTCAAACAGATGATCTGGTTCAGTGGCTTGAAGGTACCAAACATAAAATTCTGTTTAGTACTTCTACGACCGAATAAAGATCTTGTTATGTGGCTTGGGGTATCGAACAGAAAGTTCAGTTTGACACATCAACCACCAAACAAAGGGGGTCTGCTTTCCCCTTATTCCTCCAAGCTCTCTATCATGCCTTGCCTTCTACATTGCCTATCTTCCTTCCTTAGGTTGGAAACGTTTAGGCCTTAAGCAATTAGATTTCCTACCAGAACATTCTTTATATTCCAATAAAAATAATATGCTTGCAGGACTCGAACCATGGTAGGTTGGCCGAAAGGCACAAGTCATTACCATTGTGTTACACATGCTTTTATGTCACAACTTCTTCATTTTAAGTCGGAATTGAATGAAACTTTGACCGGTAATTTCGTATCATTGAGTAAAGTATTCTAATGCCTATGAATGTCCCATTTTCCTGAATTGGACAGTAGCACTCCAAGGTGGGCCCCGAGTCAGTTAGGTAGTGGACACATTTTAATATGATCATATCTTACAATCCTTAGCTCGGATTGAAATGCGGTTTTGACCTAAGTGCATGTCCTAACCTTAGAAACATTTTACAAGTGCTTTGACTATATTTACTAACTATTCTAAATATGCCCCTAGCGCTTCGTCTTCCCTTGTGATTACATGATGGTGTCTTTATCATACACCTTCTAGCCATTTCTACGCTTCTTAACATCTTTTTATAATCACCATGATGTGGACGAAAATGCCCATAATAGTTTGCTTGAAATATAAATTGCAATTATAGGCTAAAATTGTATACGTTAAATAAAATTATAAACCCTATCTACATATTTTGTGATTGATAACTTGAATTGTATATTACATGTATGTAAATTTAGAAATTGTTGGGTATTAACAGTCCTTGAATTTAGTATTGGGTGGCAGTAGACCGTGAAACTTATAAAATATGTAATAGTTAAAGATTTGTAAATTTAAGATGACTTGTGCAAGTAAAAATGTAAATTGAGTTATAACGGTAAATTATAGGGATCTGAGTAGTATTTTAATTTATTGGAATATAGTGTGTTACAATGTGAATTTTTATAGATTTCAAGTTTCAGATTTATAAATAAGAGTGTAGCATTTTAAATAACACGGAACACAACTAAAAAGAAAGAGAAGTATAAAATAGGAATATTTACCGTATTTTGACTGTCTATTTCAATAACTATGGAAAAGATAATTCCTTATGATTCCAAACGTAACACAAATTCCCTTTTTTGATAAGATATAGATACTTACAGTGTTAACCATTTCATTTGGGAGAGATGTAATTCTAACACAATAAAGTGCAGAAATCCCTAAGGGTTGATTTAAAAGGTTTAAATGGGATCATAATAACAATCTAAGAGAAGAATTAATATATATATATATGCAGTATAAGCAAGACAGGATTAGATAAAAGCGATAAAAGACGTAGATAAATAATAATTTAAAATAAAGGGATATTGAAGTTCACCATTCGTTCACGTGTAAGTTTAGTTTGCTGCCACCATGCCAAAGCTCTACCCCTCAACCTTGTAGCAACCAACTTCACTCTACGATGTTCTGGAACTTCTTTGAAATCAAAAATTTCTTCAACATTAGCCACCCAATCCAAAAACTACTCAGCCTGCATACCACCTTTGAATTCTGGAATTTCAGTTTTCATCCCAGATTCCCACTTGTGATCGTACTCCGACTGATTCCTTCCTCGTCCACGTCCTCGTCCATGAACACTACCACCATCATACTCTTCTTCACCATCCGATGTATATCGATGTCGATCCTGACCACCAACATCTCTACCACCACCATTTCTTCCACCAACATTCCTACGATCTACATTCCTTCGATCACGATCATTCATATTTCTATCACGATTTCGATCTTCAATATTTCTATCACAATCTCGATCCACGCTTCTATGATCACTATCAACACTTCTCTCCCGATTGGAATGTGGTGAAACTCTACTTCTCCCATGGCTCGATCCAGGTGAAACCCTTCTTTGATTTTGACTCATTTCAAGCATCATTCTCTCTAATCGACCAATCCCTTCAGTAAGCTTCTCATTGAAATTCTCGTTGATTCGTTGCTCCATTTCAATGGCCTCTTCTCTTCCGTACAAAGCATTAATATTGCGATGACGTTGAACTCGTCTTGGCGGCATGATTAAATACTTCTCAAACACTTCAACAAATTCACACTTCAAGTTTCAGACACCTTTCGAACTTTGATCCAAAATGAAATGGATCGAAAACTCCAACTTGGTTGCCAAATATGATGAACACGATGAACACAACTTCAACACTTCAAATTCTCGGCTCCAAGACTCGATTTAGCTATGATTGGCTAAAACAAGCTCTGATACCAAACTGACGCAGCGAATTAATCAAAACGATGTAGATCGTTGAAAGTAGCAGTCGATGGATTAATGTATACTGAAATGCCCGAACTCGTTGATCCGAAGATACCGAATTCTAGCTATCTTGAACTCGTTGATCGCGCACGATACCAGGTTCAAAGATCTGCGATTCTTCACGCGTTGATCAAGCGCACTTGATTCCGCGAATCGGCTTCAACAATCGAAGATTCGAGCGCACTCGAATGTCGAAGGTGGAGATAGGAGATACACTCGACTACCAATTGTAATTGAAAGCACAAAGCTAACAAAAGAGAATTTTATTCAACAATCAACAACCTTTTACAAATGACACAACTTTAAGTCCCAACTCTTCAAATTATCGTGTACAAGACATCGCAATAAGTTTCCCAATGATCTATTCACCACTTCAGTTTGCCCATCTGTTTGCGGATGATAAGCGCTACTGAATTTCAACTTCGTTCCAACCATTTTCCACAGACTCAACCAAAAGTGACTCAGAAATCGAGTATCTCGGTCAGAAACAATAGATTCAGGTAACCCATGTAAACGATATATTTCCTTAAAGAATAACTGAGCAACATGGACTACATCAGCTGTCTTCTTACATGCTATGAAATGTGCCATTTTTGAAAACCTGTCCACCACAACATATATTGAATCATTCCCCCTCTGAGTTCTTGGCAAACCCAACACAAAATCCATACTAATATCAACCCATGGTTTAATAGGTACGGGTAATGGCATGTATAATCCTGCATTCGTCGCTGTCCCTTTGGAAACTTGACAAATATGACATCTTTCCACAAATCTTTCAACTTCTTTTCTCATAGTAGGCCAAAAATATGACTGCGAAATCAACTGTAATGTACGATCTCTGCCCACATGTCCTTCCTCATGCAGCTCCTTCACTATCTTCATTCGCAAGCTACAATCTGGTATGCACAATTGATTCCCTTTGAACAAGAACCCATCTACCATCACAAACTCGTCAGTACTCCCGTCTTTGACTGTCTCAACAAGCTTTGCAAAATAAGGATCTTCTTCAAACAATTCTGGCAATAGTTCAAAACCTGTCACTTCAACTTTCATTGTCGTCAACAAATGACTCCACCTGCTCAAAGCATCAGCCACACGATTTGTTATCCCTGACTTATGCTTTACGACAAAAGTAAACTGCTGCAAATAAGCAATCCATGATGCATGTCTCGCTGAAATTTTGTCTTGCCCTTGTAAATGCTTCAACGCCTCGTGATCAGTGTATAAAACAAACTCTTTCTGATAATGTCTCCAGTGTTTAACAGCTTGTACAACAGCATAAAATTCCACATCATATGTACTATATCTTATCTTTGCTCCTGATAACTTCTCGCTAAAGTATGCAATTGGACGCCCCTTCTGACTCAACACTCCTCTAATCCCAACCTTGGATGCATCAGTGTGTAGCTCAAACAACAACTGAAAATCAGGTAATAATAGAATTGGTGCAGATGTCAGCAACTTCTTGATCTTCCCAAAAGCATCCCCTGCTTCCTCTGTCCATGCAAACTGCTTACCCTTCATGCAATCCGTAACAGGTGCCATCACACTGCTAAAATGTGGAATAAATCTTCTGTAAAACGAAGCCAACCCGTGGAAACTACGAACATCCGTTATCGTCTTGGGCTGTGGCCAATCCCTTTGCTTCGATTTTACTCTGGTCAACATGTATTCCTTCTTTCGACACAACATACCCCAGAAAAAAAACACTCGTTGCCATAAAAACACACTTTTTCGTAGCAGCGTAGAATTGTTCTTCCCGAAGGATAATTAGCACTTTCTTCAAATGCTGAACATGTTCTTCTGTACTAGCACTGTAGATCAGAAAATTATCAAAGTAAACCACCACAAATTTCCCAATGTACGGCCTGAAAATTTGGTTCATCACCCTCATGAATGTACTTGGTGCATTCGATAGACCAAACGGCATTACCAGCCATTCATACAATCCTTCCCTCGTCTTGAATGATGTCTTCCATTCGTCCCCTGGTCTAATGCGAATCTGATGATAACCGCTCTTCAAGGCAATCTTGGAAAAGATTACAGATCCACTGATTTGATCCAGTAAATCATCAAGCCTCGGCATCGGAAATCTATATCTGACTGTGATCTTATTCAATGCTCTACTATCTGTGCACATTCTCCATGAACCATCCTTCTTCGGTACGAGTAATGCTGGTACAGCACACGGACTCAAACTTTCCTGAACTCGCCCTTGTTCCAGTAATTCCTCCACCTGTCTCCTTAACTCTTCATGTTCCCTTGGACTCATCCGATAGTGTGGTCTATGAGGCAATGCAACACCTGGCACCAAGTCAATCTGATGCTGTATTTCTCTAAGCGGTGGTAACTCTTTAGGCAACTCTTCTGGAAATACATCCTCAAATTCATTCAATACTGACTTCGCTTCTTCTGGAATTTCAACCTCCTCATAGCTCTCACGCCCAATCAACAGGTATACTTCAGGCTCCTCTTCAACCTCCTTAACAAATTCCTTCAGAGATAATAAAGTTTTCAACTCTTCAATCTCCTCCAACTTACTCTCCTTCTGTTGTTGCTTCTTCGGAACTAGAGTAATCTTCGTCCCTTCAAACATGAAACTGTAACTGTTGGTACGCCCATCGTGTTGCACCGCCCTATCATATTGCCACGGTCTCCCCAACAACAAATGGCATACGTCCATGTCCACAACATCACACCAAATTTCGTCCTTGTATTTCTTCTCAATTGAAAAATTAACACAAGTCCTTCGACTAACTTTCACCTCCCCACCTTTCCTCAACCAAGCTAACTTATACGGTTTCGGGTGCTTCTCTGTCTTCAATGATAACTTCTTTACAGCTTCTGTAGAGATAATGTTATCACAGCTTCCAGCATCAATAACAAATTTGCAAACCCTTCCCAAGATAGTGCACGTCGATTGAAAGATGTTACTCCTCAACCAGCTAGTCTCTTCCTCCTGCTACGGTGTTAAGCAATTCCTCCTCATCATTAATGTATAACCATCATCTCCAGACAACAATTCTTCCTCCTCAACTAGTAATTGATTAGAATCTTCAGCTTCCTCATCCTCATCCTCAACCTCAGCAATCATTGCTCTCTTCTTTGGCTTTGGACACTCATTACTTTTATGACCCAACTCCTGACAATTGTAACATTTGAAACCGTTGTTAACCTTTGCCTTCTCAGCCTCCTTCACCACTGGTTTACTGATAGGTTTAGAAACATTAGAACTTCCACTAACACCCTTCACTTGATTGTTGGAATTAGTAAACACACCACCTCCTCGTCGTCCCTGCTTCTCCCAAGCCAACGCTTTCTGATGTGCTTCCGCCATAGATCTTGGATCGAACATATTCACCATATCCTGGATTTGCATTCTCAATCCCCCAATGAATCTAGATGTCAGTTGTTCTTCCGTTTCCATAATATCATTCCTTGCAATAAGCTGATAAAACTCATCTGCGTAGTCATTAACAGTCTTTGTGCCCTGCCTCAAGTTCTGCAAACGTTGATACATCAGTGACTGATAATTGTAAGGTAAGAACGTTGCTTTCATCAATTTTTTCATCTTCTCCCAAGATTCAACTTTTGACTTCCCCATTCGTTCACGTGTAAGTTTGGTTTGCTGCCACCATGCCAAAGCTCTACCCCTCAACCTTGTAGCAACCAACTTCACTCTACGATGTTCTGGAACTTCTTTGAAATCAAAAATTTCTTCAACATTAGCCACCCAATCCAAAAACTCCTCAGCCTGCATACCACCTTTGAATTCTGGAATTTCAGTTTTCATCCCAGATTCCCACTTGTGATCGTACTCCGACTGATTCCTTCCTCGTCCACGTCCTCGTCCATGAACACTACCACCATCATACTCTTCTTCACCATCCGATGTATATCGATGTCATTCCTGACCACCAACATCTCTACCACCACCATTTCTTCCACCAACATTCCTACGATCTACATTCCTTCGATCATGATCATTCATATTTCTATCACGATTTCGATCTTCAATATTTCTATCACAATCTCGATCCACGCTTCTATGATCACTATCAACACTTCTCTCCCGATTGGAATGTGGTGAAACTCTACTTCTCCCATGGCTCGATTCAGGTGAAACCATTCTTTGATTTTTACTCATTTCAAGCATCATTCTCTCTAATCGACCAATCCCTTCAGTAAGCTTCTCATTGAAATTCTCGTTGATTCGTTGCTCCATTTCATCGGCCTCTTCTCTTCCGTACAAAGCATTAATATTGCGATGACGTTGAACTCGTCTTGGCGGCATGATTGAATACTTCTCAAACACTTCAACAAATTCACACTTCAAGTTTCAGACACCTTTTGAACTTTGATCCAAAATGAAATGGATCGAAAACTCCAACTTTGTTGGCAAATATGATGAACACGATGAACACAACTTCAACACTTCAAATTATCGGCTCCAAGACTCGATTTAGCTATGATTGGCTAAAACAAGCTCTGATACCAAACTGACGCAGCGAATTAATCAAAACGATGTAGATCGTTGAAAGTAGCAGTCGATGGATTAATGTATACTGAAATGCCCGAACTCGTTGATCCGAAGATACCGAATTCTAGCTATCTTGAACTCGTTGATCGCGCACGATACCAGGTTCAAAGATCTGCGATTCTTCATGCATTGATCAAGCGCACTTGATTCCGCGAATCGGCTTCAACAATCGAAGATTCGAGCGCACTCGAATGTCGAAGGTGGAGATAGGAGATACACTCGACTACCAATTGTAATTGAAAGCACAAAGCTAACAAAAGAGAATTTTATTCAACAATCAACAACCTTTTACAAATGACACAACTTTAAGTCCCAACTCTTCAAATTATCGTGTACAAGACATCGCAATAAGTTTCCCAACGATCTATTCACCACTTCAGTTTGCCCATCTGTTTGCGGGTGATAAGCGCTACTGAATTTCAACTTCGTTCCAACCATTTTCCACAGACTCAACCAAAAGTGACTCGGAAATCGAGTATCTCGGTCAGAAACAATAGATTCAGGTAACCCATGTAAACGATATATTTCCTTAAAGAATAACTGAGCAACACGGACTGCATCAGCTGTCTTCTTACATGCTATGAAATGTGCCATTTTTGAAAACCTGTCCACCACAACATATATTGAATCATTCCCCCTCTGAGTTCTTGGCAAACCCAACACAAAATCCATACTAATATCAACCCATGGTTTAATAGGTACGGGTAATGGCATGTATAATCCTGCATTCGTCGTTGTCCCTTTGGAAACTTGACAAATATGACATCTTTCTACAAATCTTTCAACTTCTTTTCTCATAGTAGACCAAAAATATGACTGCGAAATCAACTGTAATGTACGATCTCTGCCCACATGTCCTTCCTCATGCAGCTCCTTCACTATCTTCATTCGCAAGCTACAATCTGGTATGCACAATTGATTCCCTTTGAACAAGAACCCATCTACCATCACAAACTCGTCAGTACTCCCGTCTTTGACTGTCTCAACAAGCTTTGCAAAATAAGGATCTTCTTCAAACAATTCTGGCAATAGTTCAAAACTTGTCACTTCAACTTTCATTGTCGTCAACAAATGACTCCTCCTGCTCAAAGCATCAGCCACACGATTTGTTATCCCTGACTTATGCTTAACGACAAAAGTAAACTGCTGCAAATAAGCAATCCATGATGCATGTCTCGCTGAAATTTTGTCTTGCCCTTGTAAATGCTTCAACGCCTCGTGATCAGTGTATAAAACAAACTCTTTCTGATAATGTCTCCAGTGTTTAACAGCTTGTACAACAGCATAAAATTCCACATCATATGTACTATATCTTATCTTTGCTCCTGATAACTTCTCGCTAAAGTATGCAATTGGACGCCCCTTCTGACTCAACACTCCTCTAATCCCAACCTTGGATGCATCAGTGTGTAGCTCAAACAACAACTGAAAATCAGGTAATAATAGAATTGGTGCAGATGTCAGCAACTTCTTGATCTTCCCAAAAGCATCCCCTGCTTCCTCTGTCCATGCAAACTGCTTACCCTTCATGCAATCCGTAACAGGTGCCATCACACTGCTAAAATGTGGAATAAATCTTCTGTAAAACGAAGCCAACTCGTGGAAACTACGAACATCCATTATCATCTTGGGCTGTGGCCAATCCCTAATTGCTTCGATTTTACTCTGGTCAACATGTATTCCTTCTTTCGACACAACATACCCCAGAAATAAAACACTCGTTGCCATAAAAACACACTTTTTCGTAGCAGCGTAGAATTGTTCTTCCCGAAGGATAATTAGCACTTTCTTCAAATGCTGAACATGTTCTTCTGTACTAGCACTGTAGATCAGAATATCATCAAAGTAAACCACCACAAATTTCCCAATGTACGGCCTGAAAATTTGGTTCATCACCCTCATGAATGTACTTGGTGCATTCGATAGACCAAACGGCATTACCAGCCATTCATACAATCCTTCCCTCGTCTTGAATGCTGTCTTCCATTCGTCCCCTGGTCTAATGCGAATCTGATGATAACCGCTCTTCAAGTCAATCTTGGAAAAGATTACAGATCCACTGATTTGATCCAGTAAATCATCAAGCTTCGGCATTGGAAATCTGTATTTGACTGTGATCTTATTCAATGCTCTACTATCTGTGCACATTCTCCATGAACCATCCTTCTTCGGTACGAGTAATGCTGGTACAGCACACGGACTCAAACTTTCCTGAACTCGCCCTTGTTCCAGTAGTTCCTCCACCTGTCTCCTTAACTCTTCATGTTCCCTTGGACTCATCCGATAGTGTGGTCTATGAGGCAATGCAGCACCTGGCACCAAGTCAATCTGATGCTGTATGTCTCTAAGCGGTGGTAACTCTTTAGGCAACTCTTCTGGAAATACATCCTCAAATTCTTTCAATACTGACTTCGCTTCTTCTGGAATTTCAACCTCCTCACAGCTCTCACGCCCAATCAACAGGTATACTTCAGGCTCCTCTTCAACCTCCTTAACAAATTCCTTCAGAGATAATAAACTTTTCAACTCTTCAATCTCCTACAACTTACTCTCCTTCTGTTGTTGCTTCTTCGGAACTAGAGTAATCTTCGTCCCTTCAAACATGAAACTGTAACTGTTGGTACACCCATCGTGTTGCACCACCCTATCATATTGCCACGGTCTCCCCAACAACAAATGGCATACGTCCATGTCCACAACATCATACCAAATTTCGTCCTTGTATTTCTTCCCAATTGAAAAATTAACACAAGTCCTTCGACTAACTTTCACCTCTCCACCTTTCCTCAACCAAGCTAACTTATACGGTTTCGGGTGCTTCTCTGTCTTCAATGATAACTTCTTTACAGCTTCTGTAGAGATAATGTTATCACAGCTTCCAGCATCAATAAAAAATTTGCAAACCCTTCCCAAGATAGTGCACGTCGATTGAAAGATGTTACTCCTCAACCAGCTAGTCTCTTCCTCCTGCTTCGGTGTTAAGAAATTCCTCCTCATCATTAATGTATAACCATCATCTCCAGACAACAATTCTTCCTCCTCAACTAGTAATTTATTAGAATCTTCAGCTTCCTCATCCTCATCCTCAACCTCAGCAATCATTGCTCTCTTCTTTGGCTTTGGACACTCATTACTTTTATGACCCAACTCCTGACAATTGTAACATTTGAAACCATTGTTAACCTTTGCCTTCTCAGCCTCCTTCACCACTGGTTTACTGATAGGTTTAGAAACATTAGAACTTCCACTAACACCCTTCACTTGATTGTTGGAATTAGTAAACACACCACCTCCTCGTCGTCCCTGCTTCTCCCAAGCCAACGCTTTCTGATGTGCTTCCGCCACAGATCTTGGATCGAACATATTCACCATATCGTGGATTTGCATTCTCAATCCCCCAATGAATCTAGATGTCAGTTGTTCTTCCGTTTCCATAATATCATTCCTTGCAATAAGCTGATAAAACTCATCTGCGTAGTCATTAACAGTCTTTGTGCCCTGCCTCAAGTTCTGCAAACGTTGATACATCAGTGACTGATAATTGTAAGGTAAGAACGTTGCTTTCATCAATTTCTTCATCTTCTCCCAAGATTCAACTTTTGACTTCCCCATTCGTTCACGTGTAAGTTTGGTTTGCTGCCACCATGCCAAAGCTCTACCCCTCAACCTTGTAGCAACCAACTTCACTCTACGATGTTCTGGAACTTCTTTGAAATCAAAAATTTCTTCAACATTAGCCACCCAATCCAAAAACTCCTCAGCCTGCATACCACCTTTGAATTCTGGAATTTCAGTTTTCATCCCAGATTCCCACTTGTGATCGTACTCCGACTGATTCCTTCCTCGTCCACGTCCTCGTCCATGAACACTACCACCATCATACTCTTCTTCACCATCCGATGTATATCGATGTCGATCCTGACCACCAACATCTCTACCACCACCATTTCTTCCACCAACATTCCTACGATCTACATTCCTTCGATCACGATCATTCATATTTCTATCACGATTTCGATCTTCAATATTTCTATCACAATCTCGATCCACGCTTCTATGATCACTATCAACACTTCTCTCCCGATTGGAATGTGGTGAAACTCTACTTCTCCCATGGCTCGATTCAGGTGAAACCCTTCTTTGATTTTTACTCATTTCAAGCATCATTCTCTCTAATTGACCAATCCCTTCAGTAAGCTTCTCATTGAAATTCTCGTTGATTCGTTGCTCCATTTCATCGGCCTCTTCTCTTCCGTACAAAGCATTAATATTGCGATGACGTTGAACTCGTCTTGGCGGCATGATTGAATACTTCTCAAACACTTCAACAAATTCACACTTCAAGTTTTAGACATCTTTCGAACTTTGATCCAAAATGAAATGGATCGAAAACTCCAACTTTGTTGCCAAATATGATGAACACGATGAACACAACTTCAACACTTCAAATTCTCGGCTCCAAGACTCGATTTAGCTATGATTGGCTAAAACAAGCTCTGATACCAAACTGACGCAGCGAATTAATCAAAACGATGTAGATCGTTGAAAGTAGCAGTCGATGGATTAATGTATACTGAAATGCCCGAACTCGTTGATCCGAAGATACCGAATTCTAGCTATCTCGAACTCATTGATCGCGCACGATACCAGGTTCAAAGATCTGCGATTCTTCACGCATTGATCAAGCGCACTTGATTCCTCGAATCGGCTTCAACAATCGAAGATTCGAGCGCACTCGAATGTCAAAGGTGGAGATAGGAGATACACTCGACTACCAATTATAATTGAAAGCACAAAGCTAATAAAAGAGAATTTTATTCAACAATCAACAACCTTTTACAAATGACACAACTTGCCTATTTATAGGCTTACAACTCAACACACGACTTCACATTTACAACACAACTCATAGGTCTTGAACGACCTATCACTTAGAATATTTACAACACATAACAGATACAACATAGCATAGGTTGTACACGACCTAAAATTATCTCGACCTAACATTACATATTTCCGTACGACTTAACAACACATTCACTTCGAAGAAACAGCTTCCCAGATCAAATGCCGCGACTTATAATTTTCACGCGACCTAAAATTAAGGTCGTTAGCGACTTAGACATCATCAGCGAGCTAACTATTTTTGCCGTGACTTAAAATTAGGTCGTACGCGACCTAACAAGCGGCGATTTAGAAGGATGCATGCAAGGGATTTGCGACTTAGGGAGGCGGTACGTAGCTCGCTACTTAGTGATGTTCGCGATTCTTTAATAGGTCGGCTGCGACTTAAAGGAATGAGAGCCTCATCAGTAGATCGGCCGCGACTTAAGGTTGGAAGATCGCGTGGCTTGTTCGAAGGTCGATCGCGACTTAGGGGAGAGGGTTTAGGTCGCTCGCGACTTAGGGGAGAGGGTTTAGGTCGCTCGCGACTAAGGGAAGAGGTGTTAGGTCAGAAAGCGGCAGTTAGGTCGCTAGAGTTAGATCGGGCCGAGATAGGTCGCTCGCGATTTACGATCTTGGTGAGTGCTTCTTCCTTATGCGCTGCATCAGTAGGACTTTTAAAAAAAAGCAATAAATGAGCTTAAATTAAATAAGATGTAAACATATAAAGAAGTAAAGAAATATTGTTAACATCGAACAGTAGAGGCGTAATAATTAAACAAGAACGAATGAAGGCACATACACATATACATACATACATATTTATGTATGTATATATGTACGGTTGCATATAGGTGAAGGAATACACCAGTAGAGTCTTCTTCAATCAATTAAGGGTATTGCCTTGATTACGTTAGGCAATCTAAAGGGGACGGTGAACAAGGCTCGACGCTATGTCAGTGTATTGGTACCAAATTAGGGAGTAGGAGTTGTACATAGGTTGAGTACATCATTGGTCCTAAGCGGTCAATAGTAAAGACAAGGGTTACACCTAACAGACTGCAACTCCTACTAGTGTAGGTTACGCTTAGGTCATGTGCTGCCACATTTGTTTGCAATTTGTTTGTTTGGGGCAAGGCTAGTTAACCCTCTTAGAGAGGTCTTCCAAAAACGAGGGGTAGTTCCTGTTGCTAAGTCCATACATATATACAGTCTGTGGAGATAAGTCCAAAAATTAGGAAGCAGAACAAGTAGAAAATCTCAAGACTGCCAAATTATTATGAAGTCGTTATTAGGCTCTGTAGGAGCTCTTTAGTATGCACAACAATGAGGACATCATACTACATTGGCAATGGATCCTAACGATTTTCTGGGTTATGGATACTAGCGGGGATAGTATCTGGGCCCGAAGTGGGACTGTAGTAGTTAATGTATACGTATATAGTTATGGTCTTTGGGTACACAAGGTATATTGTATGCATACGTGGAGTCGAGACAACTAAGTAAATGAAAAGACAACTTGTAGTTGAAGACAATCGATATAAACTAGTGTTATGTGTATAATGTATAATTTATCAGTCATCGGAATGTTGTTTTGACCCTTTCCTCATTACAAACCACGGGATAGCTTTAGAGGGATAGGTACTGGTGCAAGGCGGAAACAGTGGAATGATAGGTTTCCTTATGCATGCTCGACATTGACAATGGCACTAGACATTAGAGTGTTATTCTTGGTCAGTAATCATATGATTTATTAACTTTACTATTACGCTGTCTGTTTATATCGATAATGCTCAAAGATGCAACTATTTATTTGTAGGATACCAAACCGTCGATCCGTATTTTGGTGGATTTGGGTTTTCGATTTAGAGAAAATTCTGGCTCATTAAGGTGTAGGTTGTTATACATTACTTACTCTAGTCTCAACGGATGTAATGATATCTAGTCTCGATATATTTTGACGAGGATTACTTAAAACAGTATGTTTATTTTATAGTAGTAAATCACCAATGATTACAACACGTTGTAACTACTATCACAAAACATATCATTTATGGGTTTTCTATTAAATATACTTGAAATTAAATTAATTAATTAATTTAACATATTATATCAAGTATATAACAGAAAGGAAACATCTTTTATTTTGAACAAGCATGGTTATCGAGTTGGATACATGTACCAATTATATAATTACCCCTATGCATAACCCTAACTCTATCATGGATCATCTGGACCCTATCATAAAATAAACTTTAGATCTTTCAACAAAAATCTTCATCCATATCTAAAAGAATTTCAATTAATTGGTTAACAGGATCCAATCAACTGAAATTCTAATATCACTTATCTCTCTTTTTACCACCGAAATTTCTGAGTCAACTCTGCTGCGAGTATACCTTCTAACAGTTTAATGCCAAGTATATATCTTTTCGGTCCAACTTCCTTCATATGTATCTTAATCCATATATTAAATGTCCCTTCTCTATGATGTTTCAACAAAAATAATTCAACTATCTTAACTTAACCTAAAATTTAATCTTTCTCCTTTACCAACTCGGAAACTTCCTATTAAAGTCTAAGTCATCGTTCTATACCTATATGACAAAAAAACATGTCAACGGGCCTACTAAGTCTAACTTATTTTGGGAGGGAAGTTAAAATCTCCAGTGAAAGTGTATGGGACTACTTCATAAAAGATAGATGTCAACTCGTCATCTTGTGAGTATCAAGATCACGATTTACAGCCAAAATCGTGTACAGTTCTTCACTCCTCATTCAAATTTTACCACTATTATCCAAAATCACCGTATAACGAGTTATCCAATCCTATTCAAAAATTTAATCCCATACCCCCATAATTCTACACCACATATACTTATTTCAAACCATAACACAACATTAGTAAATGACTTACACACTGTGTGAGATTTAAAGCATAACTATCAACAATAACACTTCATAATTCAAAATTAATAACTTTTCTTCAATATTGATATGCTTCCCATTATCCTGAGTTAATGGTACTACACTAGCCCTTGGGATCGCTTCCTGTGCATATGCCAAAACTATCTTATTCTCTCTAGGTAAGCTTGGGCTTTCCCTTTTTACAACCGGTTATAGTTATAGCATTTAATCTGAACAGGGTCAACTCTACAATCCTTTTCTACATGCCCTTTCTAACTACACAATTTTAAGAAATTCACACTAAGTGGTGTCTGACCTGAACCATCCCTTGGGTTGCAGCAGCAGGTTCTATTGGGTTTTCACTGGTTTGGCTCGTCGCTTGTATATGTTGACGGAACCAAGTAGGAATGTTCATATTGGGAATATCCACAATATTCACTCTAATACTATTCATTCGGATTTCAACTCCACTAACCATGTTTCCTATTCCAGTTTCCATTGAAATACTCATATTCTACTTTTTCAAAATGGAATTCATTTTTCGGTCCATATTATGTAGTAAATGAGACTGGAACAGTAAATATGGTATATACTTTTACTAGACTACATATTATATTATTATATATAATCAAATTTATAACAATACAAATATGCTCTCTCTATACATTTCTAGTCCTTAAATTAAAGAAAGTTATGATTTGATACCAAATGTAAAAATCAACCTTTTTCGACCATCAAATTCAAATGCCCGAATTGACATTAACATCTCGAAGACTGAAAATGACAAGCCATTATCATATGATAACAAGTAAACAAAGCAGAATCTAACTTTTTACTTCCTAAACTCACAGCGAAAGGAAACAACATATAATATAAAACATTTTTTTTATTCAAATCAAATATCCTAATATATAGTTAGATCTGTACAATAAATCTCAAACCAAACCACAACACACAGAGATATACTATTATAGGTTATATTTTTAATTTATATAATACTTACTACACGAAATCTTTGTCCCCATGTCCACCACTCCACCAGGGTCCATTAACCTAGTGATATAGAAAAAAAGGAAAATAGTAGTGGGTTAGACATACGTTTGAGTGAGTGAAACAAGTCTATCTCATATATAGTACAAAACGGTAGGTAAAACATCGTTAGTGTCTCCTAACCTGTACACATACCTTAACTTATCTTCTTGCGCCTGAGGAGTAACATCAATGCTAACCTAGATTGACCACTCGATTAAGGTCGTATCTTGTTCGTCTTACATTACATAAATACACACACACTCTCGACCGATGGAGCCTACCAATTCTATATAACTAAGGAACTATAATTTCCCTAAAACAACAATATATGTTATTACCGATAGAATGACTATTTCCCAACGACTAATGCAATATACCAAGGGAACAACCATTTTCCCAGAACATCTATTTCTAGAGTAAATAACACCAATACTGAGGGAATAACCATTTCTATGATGACTGCCCAACAACTCTGACAACCAATATACCTATATAGTGCGCAGCAAAGGTACTCAGCTGATGCAAGATGATGGCCAAGGGTGTAAAATGATGAAAATCCAAGCACAAAACTTGTAGAACATCTTAGTGTACAACAAAATATAATATAATAACATAGATGTAAAACAGATGAGACAGTGATATAATCAGATGAACCATAAATAAAACATCAAAGTGCAACAGTTTCATATATTATGCAAAAACCATAAATGAACCATAAAGTTGAAAGTGACTATGCTATAGGATCGTGTAGTATGGATAAACTACTTGTGCGAAATAATAATTAAGTAAGTAAATAATTAAAGCAGTAAAGTAAATGACACCAGAGATTTTTATACTGGTTCGAACTCCCGTTCTACGTCCAGTCCCAGACTCCTTCTGGAATTAAACTAGCAACCCTCACTTAACTCGGAGGAATAGGTTTACAACGCCTGAGCAACCGAACAGGACTTCTATCGCCTAAGCAACCGAATAGGACTTCTACCGCATAAGCAACCGAACAGGACTTCTTTACAAATAACAAAAGTATCTGACTATAGTATGCTCTTTAAATAGCACTGATAAATCAATTAAGTACAATCTTCCTATAATCTTATCATTTATGATATCTAGTGTAATGTGCTTGAGAATTGTGGAAGATAGAATGATCAACGATCAGAGAATGTATGCAGTTTGAGTGCAGTTTGAAAATAGAGTATAAGAGATAAGAATTCAAGAGTACTAAAATCAGTTATATTATTTGTTTGCTGAATTCTGAAATCTATTTACAGAGATTAAAAAGTTGCAATCATTCATGAAAGATAAAATTGAAAAGAAATAGGTGCAACTGTTGATTTGAAGATGTTTCTCATCGATGAATAGAAGTTTCTTTTCATAAAAAATAGCCGTTATAAATATTCAGCCGGCTGAAAATATAATTCAGCCGGCTGAAAATATAATTCAGCCTTCTAAATTTGTTAATTTCAAAAACAGCAAAGAAATAGGCATTTTCAGGCCTAATTCAGCCTTCTGAATGAAACCATTCAGCCGGCTGAAACTGCATAATAATTTATGCTTTGTTTCAGCATTCAGCTGTCTAAATGGTATTATTCAGCTGACAGAATTCTGTTGATAAGCAAAAGTTACCATAGCTCATTTGGTTAGAGCACTTGCCTTCTAAACTAGTGACCTGGATTTGAGCCCTGCTCCATGCAATTTTTGAAAACTTGATTTTTCGTTTGAAATACGAATGTATATGTGTGTATACCATTTTGAGAAGATATTAACATTTGTAAACTCTAGACACGACACTCTATGACTAATAATACTTTGTTTGTCACCTTCGTCTTGTCTCTATCGTCTATATCTCTTCTTGTATACCCATATACATACTTTCATCCTCTTTTGTATTGTGTATCTTCATGTTGAACGTATTTGTTTGTCTCTTTTTGATGCCCATGTACCTGCAGATTAGCTTAGAGATTCTTTGGCATTATTGTATAGTTATTATCATTAAAATCCAACAATAGAGGTTCTGACAAAAGTAACTGGAAGGGAGGATGCTCTAAATTTAACATTGTTTAGAAATGCACATTTTAAGCCAAACATATTTCTCATCAAATTGTGAAAGAAACTGGTCTACTCTTTCGACGATCCATGCAAAATTACGAAAAGGAATAAAAATGAAAAATATAGAAAAAATTGGTATATGTGCATTACAGTATAAGATTAAGAACAAAAATTAAAGACGCAGTGATATTAAAAATCAGTTAATCGATTTCAACTATATATTTCATGAAGAGAATTCATTAACAGAGTGGAGTATTGAAGTTGAAACACCCTTGATGGACAACGATCCTTGGATAACCAATACATTGAATGATCCATTGCTGATGTTGATGGCATAGGGCACGAGTAACAAGGAATCAAAGCAATGATAATAGTAGCAGCTCATCAAAATGATGATCATGATAATGCTGGTGGAAGTGGTGTGGGTTTAAAAAGTAATTATGGTATTTGTTCTAGTGATGATGGTGAATTATATAGATCAACTCAAACATATCCAATAAGAAAAGGTGCGAGCGGCAATCCTAACAGAGATAGTAATTTAAATGTTGAATACAGACATCAACATGATTACAAGCACCACAATCCATATACTTCAAATGATCCACCAAACCATAGGCATTCTACTTCGGACCATACTGGTGGTAACTCATATTATAAAATAAACGAAACATATAGCGGTATCTCGAGTGATCAAAATAATCAAGCTACGTGTACACCACAAAATGATGAACCTTCGCCATTTGATAATATGATAGCGACGTTTATGGGTCTATGACAAATGCAGTATGGTTATTCGTCATATTATACAGCATAAGATGATGAAGACAATAATGAAAACAACCTATATATAGCTTCAAAAAATAGTTTCTACATGTAATGGTGTTTTATGTAGCATTATTATCCTTTTGTAGACAAATGGATTTGCATTGTTTATCATTACTTTTTCATTAAAAGTACAAAAATCCGATAACACAACCGAAACAAAAAAACCAAAACTTTCAAAATTTTCAAGATTGACTAAAACAAACAAAATTTTAAATGACTGAAACCAAGTTCCCGAAGCTTGCCAAATATAGTAATGCATATGAATATCATATACATACATAAACATGTGCATATTTGTATTGATTATAATAGAATAATGCAAGAGACAAATGGCGACCGAGGTTCAACAACATAAATGTAGGATATTGGCCAAAGGATTTATTAGTAAACGCAACAACAACTAATTTAGTTTACTGGAATGTGCATATATGCATGTTTGAGACTTGACAAAATCATACATCACAACTAGAAGCGGGCATTTCAATCAAGAAGGATCGAGAAAAGTAGCCTTCTACAAAAATATGCTAGTTGTAAACACTGCATGAGAAGAAATATTAACTTTTTTAAATCAAAATATATAATTTCCAAATTACGTTTTAGCATCATATGTTTATCTATTTAGATGCATCCAATCTTTATACATCATCTATGGTATGTAAGCAAAAAAGTTTCTGAAAATCAAAGTAACAATTAATTATTGGTTAAAAGCAAAGAAACTAGATATCTAACGGTTCTAAAATTTTATATTATAAAAATAATTTTGTGGAACATTTTTAAGAAACAACCTTTTATTATTTATTTTTTAGTGAATAAGATTCAACTCCTATATTCACTGAGTCCAAAAAATTTCATTTATAACAGACTTAAAGTTGAAATTTATTTATGCAAATGGCAAAGTTAGCAGTGCTACTTACATAAGCCTGTATGCTCAATTTTACTATTTATTAACTATATATAAAAAAACATATCTCTCTTTTTAAACCTACTCTTATTTGTGTGTTAGAGTGCTACACAATCTCCATTACATTATCATGAATACATTCATGTATAACGATTTAAAGTCATTTGATGTTGACCATTGTTCATGTTGATAAATAGAACACATCCCTGAACAAATATATGATGTTAAATGTTCATGAATGTGTTATGTTTCTCAATATGAAATATGAATGTGATCTGTTATATGGTCAATGCCGCTTGAAGATAAAGGTCTTCTTAAAGAATTCATCAAAGTCATCCATAATATAATGACATATGTCCAATGTTCATCCAACCACACGGTTTTTTTGTTTCTTAACACAATACATAGATATTTGTAAATAATAATATATAAGAGGTCAATAGGATGAATCAATTCTCAACAACGAAATTATCAAATTAGAGCAAGATAAAAGGACTAACAAATTAAAACTAAAATATATAAGTTCGACCAAGAAATGACTAGCACATGAAAATTTTAATCTCAAATTTAATACCGATTAAATCCTAGCATTTAAACTCCAATCAAATCCCAAAATTTAAACGCAAAATTAATTATTTACCTTGATGGAATTACCCTATATTATAGTGCAGAATCCTTATAAATATAGGGAGAGCGAGAGTAGTCAAACAAAACACGTATTGATACTTCTTTCTGTTTGATCTAATTTACCTTTGAAACTTATTACTTAATTAAAACTCTCTTTTTTACTACCTTCGTACTTCAAACCAAAACCCACAATTGAAAAAAAATCAATGGCTACTCTAATAGAAGAAGAAATGGATAATATGGTTATGACCGTAGATATCAAAGCCATTCTCATAGCAGCACAAACAAACCCAGTCATTATAGTATTGCTACCAAAACTCAGTAGTGCAATAAACATCATAGCTGATTTAGGAGCACACGTCACTGAGGAACTTTCGTTTCAACTGCCACGAAATGAAGATGATCGCTTCAACACCAAGCTTCTACACACGATTCAGTGTAATGTACCCATAGATGCTTCTAATTTGCACATTCATAGACCAGGAAATATCCGAACATTGAATCATATCATTGGTGATTTATGTAATTGAACCTTAGCTAATTTTGGAGGAGGCGGAATCCAGTATTAAGTTCATGTTTGCTTCTATGATGATTTAGTTGACACGTATGATGAAAGGAACGATCAAGCACATTTCATCGTTCCTTTCATCATCTGTGTCAACTAAATTATCATAGAAAGAGATATGCACTTCATACTGAACTCCGCCTCCTCCAAAATTAGCTAGAGTTCGATTACATAAATCAAAAATGATATAATGCGATCCTCGGATATTTCATGCTCTATGAATGTGCAAATGAGAAGCTTTTACGGATATATTATGCTGAATCTTATGTTGAAGCTTGATGTTGAAGCGATCATCTACATTTCGTGGTAGTTGAAATGAAAATTCCTCAGTGATGTGTGCTGCTAAATCAGCTATGATGTTTATTGCACTACTGAGTGTTGATAGCAATACTCTAACGAGTGGATTTGTTTGTGCTAATATGGAAATGTCTTTGAGATATATGTGTTAGAAATCTGCTATTAGAAACTGCAATCATTTCATTTACTTTTAACGTTATGTAGTTTCTAATCTTAATGTGACCCTATTAATTAGGTCATAAATAGAACGTTTCATTTACCTTTAACGTTATGCAGTTTCTAATCTTAATGTGACCCTATTAATTAGGTCATAAATAGAACGTTTCATTTACTTTAACGTTATGCAGTTTCTAATCTTAATGTGACCCTATTAATTAGGTCATAAATAGAACGTTTCATTTACCTTTAACGTTATGCAGTTTCTAATCTTAATGTGACCCGATTAATTAAGTCATAAAAAGACTGT
Organism: Allium fistulosum; assembly: GCA_030737815.1. Classification (NCBI taxonomy): domain Eukaryota; kingdom Viridiplantae; phylum Streptophyta; class Magnoliopsida; order Asparagales; family Amaryllidaceae; genus Allium; species Allium fistulosum. Next base: position 267,140,777 of record CM060904.1, on the reverse strand, counting down.
TCTATAATTAGAACATTAGGTTTGTGATTAATATTAAGCGTTGAATTGGTATATGATGGACGTACCAGATTTAGAGTTAAATGTTATATAAATGATTTGGTCCTCTCCCTCCCAGCCAACAGATGTATTCTTCTCCATCAAGAAACACATAAAGAAATAGGGTTAAAGAGAGAAACCGAATTCTGAGAAGAAGAGTAATTATTAGAAGTCAGAAGAAGAAGATGACATCCATTACATCTTCCGCTGTTAATCAAGGTACGTCATCTTAAACAAAAAATCATATTAAGTTTTGTTTGTGAAATATTCGGTATTGGTGATCCTTGGGCTATTACTTGAATTGTTCATCATTAATCATGAAAGATCGAACAATAAAGAATTTCTGACATTTGGTATCAGAGCCACCAATCGATAATTGAATATTTCCTATGATTGCAATTGATATGTTCTATGCTTTACTCATGATGTTTAATCAAGTATGTGTTATAAGTCATTTATGCACATGAGATTTATGATTTTGTTAATCACCAAAGTGGTCAAAATCAGAATAATCATTTAGTGCATAAGTGACATAATGATTATTGATAGAAATTGCCAGTTATAATAATACCAATTAAAAACTGGCGTCACTAATGATAGAACCTGAGAACTTACCCTGTAACGACCCGCCATTTTTGAACCATTCGCATCCATTATAAGTGTATAGGAAGACACTCATGCCGGAGTTGAATTGCTCAAAATACCGCGTTGTTAATTTAAATTTGGCAAAACTGAACAGATACGGTAAATAAATAATCACAGATCACAGACACAGAGTAATAAGTGCAGCGGAAATAAAAGAGATAGTAGTTCATGAAGCTACTATATAAATGTATAAGTTACATCAGAGTTTACAACAGAAGAGTAATACGATACATCAAATACAAAGCAGAATACATCACTGGAATCATCGATTACTGAAAGCAGAATAGATGGCTGGATCTTCAAGCAAAGCTCCAACTCCAAAGGTAAGTCTCGAATACTGGTACACTCGGTCTGACCCGAGCGTAAAGCAAAAACACAAGACACTCGAGTCAGGATTAACATTCTTATATCAATAAATCCAACTCAAGTGAAATAGCAATTGAAATACAAGTAACTCAAAGGATGTTTGGAATAACCATCCTTTAAGGATCCGTTAAACTATCTACTATGTAGTAGTGTACGATAAGTAGATAATGTCTATCAGTAATATAAAAAGATATCAAAATAGCGTTAAGTCATGGCCCATTCCACCCTTAACACATTTTTATTCCCAAAAGCATATACAAGACCGTAGTTTCCCCAAAACCGGAAGTCACCAGAGGGCAATCCATATACTAAAGGTACAAATCAAAATCGTAGTGGTCGCGCATAAATGGAATACAAGTATGACAAGGCACATGAGGCAATACCCAAGGTAGTGATACTACCGTTCGCCTGATCCGGACTGGTGAGAACGCAACGCCGCAGCGCCCGCAACACCGTGAAACAACACTCCCAAAATCAAGGGTGCACCAATCGACAACAAGTATAAGTAGTTCGAAGAAGTGTGTCCACTTGAGGTAGCTAATCCTCCATTGGCCCGGCACAGCTCCTGTTTTAGTCATTTCCAATTTGACACAAGTGTCAAGGCTATCCATCATCGTTCTCTTTCTTCAGTCATCACGTACATCATTCCAACCACTTCATTCTGGATCATCACTCCGCGTATAGTTATTAAAGTGGTTTTCGGTTTAGATAGAGAGTATATCCATAACCGAATTCTGGTCTCTTTAATAACTTCCGTAATTACTTCACCGATTGGTCGTTTATTTATTTCAAAAACCAAATCAATTCAATTTCAAATAGAATTCGTAAACCAACAATTCATTTGTCTTTACAAATCAATTTCCATAATTTACGTTTCAAAACTTCCAAATTACCATTTCAAAATCTTATAATTCAATTTCAATTTCTATTTAAAACAATTCAAATATTGATTCAAGTTCGTATATAGGTTTCATTCCGAAATCATTTAAATAAATTTAATTTAACATTCAAATCAATTTAAACTCATTATCGATTCCATTCAATTTTCGTTAAGTTACTTTATCATTCAAACAATTTCTATTGAATTTCCAATTCATTAAATCCATTATTTAAATTCAACTTATAAATTGAATTAAATTAAATTCATCAAATCTGATTCTTTAAATTTCAAGTCTTACATTAATTTCAATAAATCACATTTTATTTCTTGTTAAAGAAATTCAATTTCAGTTATTTACTTTCATAAATAATTTTCCAAAAACTTACTTAAATAAGAAATTCAATTTCAATTATTTACGAAGTAAAATTCACTTATTCAAAAGTTCAATTTCTCTTATCAAAGAATTCAGTTCATTTTAATCATTAAATGATTCAACCTTATTTAATTATTAAATAATTCAAAACTTAATTATTAAATCATTTCAAAGTTTAATAATTTCAACTTAATTATAATTTCAAACTTAATTATTAAATCATTTCAAAGTTTAATAATTTCAAACTTAATTCAATAATTTCTCAAATTAAACAACATTCTTTCATCAATTACATTGTTGATATTTTGTTTCAGATTTTTATATATTAACATTTTCCTTTCATAAAAATTCCAATTTCAACTTCATTTCAAAACAATATTATTTATTCAAATAAAATCTTCGTTTTAATTTTCAAATCAAATTATTGACCAATCGGGTTTTATTTAATTTTCTATCCTAGGTCAAAGTTCAATTTGGGTATTTATCATTTCAACCCGATTCCAATTCAATTCAAAATCAAAACATAGCAAAGGGAACTTGCAGTGTGATAACTGGGATGGTGTCAAAGTAAATAAACAAGCAATAACAACAAACAATAACAATTCAATAATCAATTCAAATAATCCCAAAATAACCGTATTAACTCGTATTGTTATTTGTACGAATTAATATAATTATTTCTAGAATCTACACTATCATTTCATGTAGATTAAAGATTATTACATTACGGTTTTCACTTGTCATCCAATTTACAATTTCATACATCATCAATTTAACAAAATACATTCAGTGGTTCAAAGTGTAATTAAACAAATCCTACGTGTCAATAAATTCAACAGTTAAAGGGGTCATATTATACAAATGTCAGTTAATCAAATTTAACATTTAATTATCCTATATCAAGTTCAATTTCACACTATTTATCATTTAACATTAACAATTTTACGTCCAATATAAACATCAACAATCAATCAATTATCAGCCCAACTGTATTATCATCGCATAAATAATTAACAGATAATGGTGTCAGGTGTCACAGGTGAACTAATACAGGTAATAGCATATATAACAGTGTAATTAACTAACAGCAGCATATTTCAATTGTCGTTTCAATTGAAATCAAATTTAATAAATAAAAGAACGTTAATCGTGAGTGAGTGCTCACCTTTCGAGGCTAGAGATATTTGACACTGAAATGAGTTACGAATCCAAGCACGAATTCCAAAGTAACGCTAGATTGGCACGAATTTGACGAACAAAGCTGATGACAAAGAATTTACGACATCAATCAGAATTGGGTCGATGGGGACAATCGGAAATGAACTTATACATATATAACTATATATATAACTATATATATATATAAACAAGAAAAACAAAGAAAACTCAAATTAAATATATATGTATTTTCAAACTCATTGTTTAAATAAAACACATAAAACAAAAGGACATATCTACAAAAAAAAAAATTTCCGAATCATACTATTATATGTGTACTTTCTTAGAATATATCCAAAAGTTGAATATCAAACTTTTAAAATTCGAATATCAATTCTTCTCAAAATCAATATTTAAATCAAATACGTATACCAAAATATCTGTATCTTAGATATATATTAAAACTAGCATCCTATGTTCACATGCACCTGTAACAGACGCGAATAACGATGATATTGCCCATCAAAACAAACCAAAAAGTTGCAGACTGTATTCAAGAGCCACTATGTGAATTTAAATTAATATATAAACAGATAACCCATACCTTGAAATACTATAAATACGGTAACATGTTTCATTTATATATATTAAACACAAAACTTGAGAAAAAACCTTGCTGTAAGTAACTTTAAACATCAAATATAAATAAGTAATAAGTTTATATAAAATAATATATATAGTTGCAATATATAGCACACGTAACTTATATTGTATAGTGTAGACATAACTACATATGCCACTCCTGACTATTTCATGTATGAATAGAGCGTACTAAAACTTATTGAACTAATGCACTAACAGATTACAACTTGTATTGACATATACACATATAATATGTAATATAATAAACTATACTAACAGGTTTTTTTTTAGTAACCAATATAATATAACATTACAATATATATACTTAATAAGTTAATACATAACTGATATTTTATAAACTTATGCAAACTACACTTATTAAAACCCAGGTATATATATAATACAAACATAACAACTATCGTATCACATAACCTAGTAAACTAATATAATATTTCGACCACAGAATGTCAATGTACTGTTGTATAAGCAAAAACTGTTATATATATAATATCTATATGTATTGAAACCAACTCATATGCAAATGTATATACAACTATATATATGATCCTGTATATACTAATACATTATATAATATATATATATATATATTACCTTATATAGAGAAGCACGGTAGGTGGTGACGTGGATGCACGGAGATGTGTGACAGGCCGAGGAAGAGGCTGCGAGGTGACGTGGCGTAGGGTTGTGGTGGTTGGTCGAGTGGGAAGGTCGGACCCGACATGAATATGGTGGAACGACGAGGCAAGAAAGAAATAGTAGAGGGAGGGAGATGAACGACTTTTAGGGGAACAGCAGGCTTGGGATCTGGGAGTAGCGAATGGAACATGAGAGAGATGTACAGGCACAAAATAAAATGAATTGAAGAATGGAATGGCAAACGAACCAAATATATATATATATATTTGGAACCAGATGAATGTTAAAGGTCATGGCTTAAACTTCCAAAGTAATAGTAGTGAATGCATTTTTCAAACGGCAGATGGATAAAATAACAGTTGGAAACCAAAAGGGTTTAAAAAAAAATACCGGTATATTTACCGTTTTCACGGGTTCCGCTGTGTACCGGACTTCAAAACACAAGATTGAATATACCGTAAAGATCAGTACAACGAGACGATCAAAATGGTATACAGATATCAGTGGTATGATTGAATTATAAAAATTCGAATTTTTCTACCGGTGGAAAATGCAAGAAAAACGCTGAAAAATAAGATCGACGGAGCCAAAGATGTCCGAATTTGGAAAAACGACGAACTGACATTTTGCTCAGAAGATGTTTTAGAATTTTTCTATATAAAAATATTTTGGTTTTGAAAACGTTTTATTTTCAACGCTTTTTAACTGATTAAATTGAAGTGAATTTACGCGCGAAATAAACTTTCGTATTTTCGGACGAAAATTTACCAGTTGCTATGTTTAACTAGTCGTATTGCAAATATTAAATTTTATTTCAAAATTTTATCGTTTAAAATTTCACAAAATTTCAACTAATTACGTTATTAAAACAGTTGAAATTTACGGGTCATTGAAGAATGAAAGGAAAGTCTTGTTCTATAACTCGTTGACATGATGATGTTTAATAGATATCTTGATTAAATAAATATTGATCATCCAAAGATGTCAGTTCTATTTAATTGAATATATTATTACTTACTTATGTTTTGGTATTTAATTATGTTAAGTATAAGATAGTATCTACCCAAAGGAGTGCTATATTATACTATTATGTACGTATCTGAATCGCGTTAGCTATGAGCTTATAGTTATTTAAATTATTTTTATTTAATTTGCAGTAGTTCCCATGAATACACATGCTTCATCCGTTACATTGTTCACTGGTGTTAATTTTTTTGAATGGAGAGAACAAGTCAATTTCCATTTAGGTGTTCAGGATCTTGACTTGGCACTCCTTGAGGATAAACCTGTTGCTCTTACAACAGCTAGTACTGAGACAGAAAAATCACACCATAAAGCATGGGAACGCAGTAACAGATTGAGCCTTATGTTTATTAAGATGACTGTTGCTAACAACATCAAGTCAACAATTCCGCAAACAGAAAGTGCTAAGGAATATATGCAGTTTGTGGAAGAGCGTTTTCGTTCAACTGATAAGTCACTTGCTGGTACTCTTATGGCAGAACTCACGACCATGAAGTTTGATGGGTCGCGAACTATGCAAGAGCACATTATAGAGATGACTAATCTTGCAGCAAGGTTAAACTCCCTTGGACTTACAGTAGAGGATTCTTTTCTTGTCCAGTTTATCCTGAACTCGCTACCTTCTGAATATGGACCTTTTCAAATTAACTATAACACTATAAAGGATAAGTGGAATGTTAATGAATTGGCCAGTAGACTTGTTCAGGAAGAAGGACGTTTGAAAAATCAAGTGAATCACTCAGTAAGTTTTGTGAGTAATAAAGCTGGTAAAGAAAAGAATGGAAAATCAAATCATTTCGAGAAGAAAAAGGCACCTGTTAAGAATGGGCAGGATAAGGAAAAGAAGGAACTGAAGAATGTTCGATGTCATTTCTGTAAAAGGAAAGGACGCTATCAAAATGACTGTCCGAAAAGGATAGCTTGGTTCGAAAAGAAAGGTAATCATCTATCTTTCCTATGTTTTGAATCAAATTTAGTTGACGTTCCTATTAATACATGGGGGCTTGATACTGGTGCTACAACTCATGTCTCCAATAATATGCAGGGATTTCATATGATCCGAACCATAAATCCAAATGAAGATCGTTTTCTCTTTATGGGAAACAGAATGAAATCCACAATAGAAGGCATTGGGACTTATCGTCTAATTCTAGAAAGTGGATATCTATTAGACTTATATAGTACCCTTTATGTACCTTCATTATCTAGAAACCTTATTTCCGTAAGTAAGTTGGATATTTCTGGTTTTAGATGTACGTTTGGATCTAGTTATTTTGATTTATATAAGAATACTGATAATGTTGGTTCTGGTATTCTAATTGATGGTTTATATAAATTGAAACTGAATGACACTTATGTGAATTCCTTGCTGAATGTAATAAATAATGTTAGATGCAAACGTAGCATGTTGAATGAAAATTCTGCTTTCTTATGGCATAAAAGACTAGGTCACATATCCAAAGAAAGAATGATGAGATTAGTAAGTAATGAAATTTTGTCAAATTTGAACTTTAGTGATCCAGAATTATGTGTGGATTGTATTAAAGGTAAACAAACCAAAAATAATAAGAAAGGAGCCACTAGAAGCAGCCAGCTTCTTGAAATAATACACATTGATATTTGCGGACCTATGGACACTCCAGCCTTTAATGGAGAAAGGTATTTCATCACTTTTATTGACGATTTTTTCCGCTATGGTTATGTCTATTTGCTTCATGAAAAATCTCAATCTGTGAATGTCCTTGAGACGTTTGTAAAGGAAGTTGAGAGGCAATTAGATAAAAAGGTGAAAATCATAAGGTCTGATAGAGGTGGTGAATATTATGGAAAATAAAATGAGTCAGGCCAGTGTCCAGGTCCACTTGCAAAATTCCTCGAAAGTCATGGCATATGTGCGCAATACAAAATGCCAAGTATACCACAACAAAATGGTGTAGCAGAAAGGCGTAATAGGACGTTAATAGATATGATTAGGAGTATGATGTCAGATTCTACACTACCTAAGAATTTGTGGTCGTATGCTCTCAAAACCGCTAATTATTTGTTGAATAGTGTTCCTAGTAAAGCTGTTCAAAAGACTCCTTTTGAATTATGGACTAATAGGAAACCTAGCTTAAGACACCTGCATGTTTGGGGTTGTCCAGCGGAAGCGCGAATTTATAATCCATATGAAAAGAAATTAGATTCTCGAACGATTAGTGGGTATTTTTTAGGTTACCCTGAAAAATCTAAAGGATATGTGTTTTACTGTCCTAATCATAGTTCAAGAATTGTAGAAAATGTAATGCAAGATTCATTGAGATTGGTGAAGTCAGTGGGAGTACTAGAAGAGAAATAGTGGAAATAAAGGAAACAAGGGTAAATGTTACATTGCCTAGAATAGTTCCTCCATCTACTATTACTCCAAATGTTGTTTCAGCTGTTGGAGAACAACATGATGATGAACAACATATAAATGAAGAATTACTTCCTGAAGGAAATGACTTACATAATGATGATATGCATGAACCACAACAAGTAGCATTAAGAAGATCTCAAAGAGATCGTAGGTCAGCTATTTCTAATGATTATATGGTTTATATGCAAGAATCGGATTATGATATAGGAATCAATAAGGACCCAGTTTCATTTTCACATGCTGTAGAAAGTAAAGAGTCAAAGGAATGGATTAATGCCATGAAAGAAGAACTAAAATCCATGCAACAGAATGAAGTTTGGGATCTCGTTGAGTTACCACATGGCTGTAAAAGAGTCGGATGCAAATGGGTTTTTAAAACCAAACACAACTCTAGTGGTAATATCGAATGGTATAAAGCTAGACTTGTAGCTAGGGGTTACACTCAGAAAGATGGTGCTGATTACAAGGAGACATTTTCTCTTGTTTCGAAAAAGGACCCACTAAGAATAATAATGGCATTAGTAGCACATTATGATTTGGAATTGCATCAAATGGATGTGAAAACAGCCTTTCTGAATGGAGATCTTGATGAGGATGTTTATATGGACCAACCTGAGGGTTTTTCTGTAAAAGGTAAAGAACAATTGGTGTGTAAACTTAAGAAGTCAATGTATGGGCTTAAACAAGCATCCCAGCAATGGTATATTAAGTTCAATACCATTATTACATCTTTTGGTTTTAAGGAAAATACAGTTGATCACTGTTTATACCAAAAGATCAGTGGGAACAAGTTTATTTATCTAGTCCTTTATGTTGATGACATCTTGCTTGCTGCAAATAATTTAAGCATATTGCATGAGACTGAGGAATTTCTCTCAACGAACTTTGAAATGAAAGATATGGGAGAGGCATCCTATGTGATTGGAATAGAAATATTTCGTGCTCGATCACAAGGAATATTGGGATTGTCTCAGAAAGGATATATCGAAAGGATTCTAGAGAGATTTGGAATGAGTAAGTGTTCACCTGGGAAAGTTCCTGTACATAAAGGTGATAAATTCAATCTCATGCAATGTCCTAAGAATGATGTTGAACGAAAGGAAATGGAATCAATTCCATATGCATCTATAGTTGGTAGCCTAATGTATGCTCAAACCTGTACTAGATCGGATATCAGTTTTGCGGTCAGTATGTTAGAGAGGTATCAAAGTAATCCAGGAACGGAACATTGGCAACCTGCAAAGAAAGTGTTGAGGTACTTACAAGGCACGAAAGATTACATGCTCATGTATAGTAGATCCAATGAATTGGAGGTGATTGGATATAGCGATTCAGATTTTGCTGGATGCATCGATACTAGAAAATCGACTTTTGGTTACCTGTTTATGTTTGCTCAAGGAGCCATATCATGGAAAAGTGCGAAACAAACTACAGTTGCTTCATCTACTATGGAGGCAGAATTTGTGGCATGTTATGAAGCCACGGTTCATGCATTATGGTTGCGGAACTTTATTTCAGGACTTGCGATTGTCGACACCATTAGCAAGCCGCTGAAAATTTATTGTGATAACTCTGCAGTAGTGTTTTTCTCAAAAAACGACAAGTACTCTAAAGGTGCCAAACATATGGAACTGAAGTATCTTGTTGTGAAAGATGAGGTTCAGAAACAAAGAGTGTCAATCATGCACATCAGGACAGAACTTATGATTGCAGACCCTTTGACGAAAGAGTTACAGCCAAGACAATTTAAGGAACATGTTCAAAGAATGGGTCTTGGTTGTATTAATAATAATTGATGTGTGATATTCTGAGCACCTTTGTGTGTTTCTGATATACAATTATGTGTCTCTTGTTTTAATGTGGTAGTACGTACTTTATGTAATTTTAAACAAGAAAGAGTCTTATAAAGATATTATGTTTAATCATTTTGATATAAGACATTATGTGGACCATTATGCTGTTTTATATAAATTATGAGTATAAAATGATGGATTGCTGTATTGTAGTATATGGAAGGGAATGCATTGAATTAATAATGCACAATCGCCATAACTCTTAGCAATTTATCATAGTATGATGTTCAACACTTGATATTATGAATAATCGGGTCAAGTGGGAGAATGTTAGAAATTTGCTATTAGAAACTGCAATCGTTTCATTTACTTTTAACTTATGCAGTTTCTAATCTTAATGTGACCCTATTAATTAGGTCATAAATAGAACGTTTCATTTACCTTTAACGTTATGCAGTTTCTAATCTTAATGTGACCCGATTAATTAAGTCATAAAAAGACCGTTCTATAATTAGAACATTAGGTCTGTGATTAATCTTAAGCGTTGAATTGGTATATGATGGACGTATCAGATTTAGAGTTAAATGTTATATAAAGGATTGGGTTCTCTCTCTCCCAGCCAACAGATGTATTCTTCTCCATCAAGAAACACACAAAGAAATAGGGTTAGAGAAAGAAACCGAATTCTGAGAAGAAGAGTAATTATTAGAAGTCAAAAGAAGAAGATGACAGCCATTACATCTTCCGTTGTTAATCAAGGTACGCTATCTTAAATAAAAAATCATATTAAGTTTTGTTTGTGAAATATTCGGTATTGGTGATCCTTGGGCTATTACTTGAATTGTTCATCATTAATCATGAAAGATCGAACAGTAAAGAATTTCTGACAATATGGTCATATCCATATAATCCATTTCTTCTTCTATTAGATTAGCCACTGGGTTTTTTTTAACTGTAGATTTTGGGTTGAAGTACGTAGGTGGTAAAAAAAGATTTTTAATTAAGTGATAAGTTTTGAAGATAAATTAGATCAAACAAAAAGAATTACCAATACGTGTTTTGTTTAACTGCTCTCGCTCCTGCTCTCCGTGTATTTATAAGTATTTTACGCTGTAAAATAGGATAATTCATCAAGGAAAATAATTAATTTCGCGTTTAAATTTTGATTGGAGTTTAAATGCTAGGATTGAGTTGGTATTAAATATATCAATTCTCAATCCTTGACAAAGTCAAAAAATCTAAGGGACCCAAAAGACTCAAGGCGCTCCCTTACTTTTGATTCGGTAAAATAGTGTGGAAATCCTTCTACAATAGCATGATCAGGGCCCTATAGACCTCCTGATATACGTCTAGTATACCAAAACAGAGAATAATCAATTATAAACTCGTCTCACAAGTTTATTAATCAGATTTCCACTACTCTGGAAGTCTGTATTAGCTAATTTAAGCAATAGTTATGTTGTAATAAAAATACAACAACAAATTAACAACTATAGCGATAGATCAAACGTAATACTATTTATAGAAATAGTACAACGTAGAAAACGAAAATGATAGATCAAACAGTCACGTCCGCTTGACGGGTCACACCCGCTGTCTTTTGAATGCTGCTGCTCGTTAACGGATCGCACATGTCTGCTCCTAGTATCTGTTCGGCCGCGCATCCTCAGACGGGCTCAAGGCCCCAACCCCTTCATTATGAAGCTATTAATATACTTGGCTTTGTTTGTATATTTGGCGCTGTGGGACAAGTGTATTTCATTTACACTTTGTACTTAGGAATTCCAACACCTCCTGCTGAACTAGGTGTCAATCAAACTGGCGCAAGGTTGAGATTCAGATTTGGTTTACTTGGACCAAGTGATGCAGCAAATGAAGGATATAGTCACTTAGTTCTATTACTTTTACTTGAGCACCCTGAAACATGCATGCAGATCAAAGGTTAGAATTGTAGCATGATTAATATTGAAAAAAAACTCTCATTGCGTACTATAATTTTTTAACTATAAATCAAATTTCAATGGAAAAACTTGTCTTGATTGCATACTTTTGAGTGGGTATGGTAAGAAAAGTTTAACCGAAACAATACATTATATGCACATTCAAAAACTGGGATACTGACGCAGCATCGGATAACAAAAATGAATGATGCGGTGTAAGTAGGAATCGGTGGATTGAAGAATACCAAAGGCCCAAATCCGTTGATCCAAAGATGCCGGATTCTAGCTATCTCAAACACGTTGATCGCGCACGATACCGTGTTTAAAGATCTACGATTCTTCGTACGTTGATCTAGCGCACTAGATTCCGTGAATCGGCTTCAGCAGTCGTTGATCCGAGCGCACTCGAATGCCGAAAGTGGAGATAGGAGATCACACTCAACTACCAATTTAAGAAGAGGCACAAAGCTCTCAAACAAAGTTTTTATTCAAAATCAACTAACTATTACAAATGACACCACCATCCCTATTTATAGGGTTACAACTCACACGACTCAAATCTGGACAACACATAGGTCGTGAACGACCTAACACACTTCCACGACTTACGACTTACGACTTACGACCTAGTATAGGTTGTTAACGACCTAACAGATATGTTACAACACACGCGACCTAAAAACATTACAACACAACAACATACATCACAAAGCCTTCACGACCTAGAAACAAGTAGCGACTTACGACTTATAGTATTTACAATACAATAGCTACTCAACAATTACACATAACGACCTAACACACATGGCAGCAGCGACCTAACCTCCTCCAGCGACTTAAGGTCTTGCGACCTATTCTTGAGCGACCTAAGAACATGTCTTCAGGAAATCTTGTGGCATACACATCAGCGACCTAACATAGGTTGTAACTCGCTTGGTTGTGTCGTTGAGCGACCTATCTTAGGTCGTAGCTCGAAAAGGTCGGAGCGATCCAAAGTAATGAGTTCTGGAATGCTTAACTTGCTAGGTCGTTCCAGCGACCTATCCCTCTGATTTAGCTCGCTAGGTCATTCCAGCGACCTATCCCACAGTTTTAGCTCGTTATTCTTCACCCCGTTAGGTCGCACGCGACTTAACAGTTCGTTAGGTCGCTCGCGACCTAAGACCTCTTCAGATTGAGCTGCATGATCCTCCCCCGGTTGACAAGAATTCGACCTCGAATTTGCACCTTCCTTTTCCACAACAAGTTCATCCCCATGATACGGAATCAAGTATTTGACGTTAAAAACGTCTGCAGTGTGAATATCATCCGACAATTTCAACTGATATGCATTATCATTGATCATCTTCAAAATTTCTATTGGACCAATTTTTCGAGCTTTCAACTTGTTGTAAGTTCCCACTGGAAAACGATCTTTTGTCAACACGGCGTAAACCAACTCACCTTCTCTGAAATTCACACTCCTTCGCCTTTTATTTGCCAGTTGTTTATACTTCTCATTTGATGCAAGCAACCGTTCATGAACAGTTCTGTGGCACTCCTGCAGCTCAGTCACAAAATCACAAGCTCGCTTAACAACTCCCTTCTGATATGGCACTGTCGTCAAATCCAACGGTCCCTTTGGAATTGCTGAATATACAATTTGAAATGGACTGAATCCAGTACTTCGATTAACAGCATGATTATGTGCAAATTCCACCTGACACAACTTCATATCCCAACTCTTCAAATTATCCTGCACAAGACATCGCAACAATTTTCCCAATGATCTGTTCACCACTTCTGTTTGCCCATCTGTCTGTGGATGATAGGCGCTACTAAAATTCAGCTTCGTTCCAACCATCTTCCACAAACCTAACCAAAAATGGCTTAGAAATCTAGTATCCCGATCAGAAACAATAGATTCAGGTAGCCCATGTAATCGATACACCTCTTTAAAGAATAACTGAGCGACACGAACGACATCAGCTGTCTTCTTACAAGCTATGAAATGTGCCATTTTTGAAAATCTATCCACCACAACAAATATAGAATCATTTCCCCTTTGAGTTCTAGGAAAACCCAAAACAAAATCCATACTCACATCAACCCACGGTCTAGTAGGCACAGGTAATGGCATATATAATCCTGCATTCGTAGCGGTTCCCTTCGAAACTTGACAGATATGGCATATCTCCACAAATCTCTCAACTTCTTTTCTCATTGACGGCCAAAAATAAGATTTTGTAATCAACTGCAATGTACGATCATGGCCCACGTGTCCTTCCTCATGCAATTCTTTGATAATCTTCATTCGCAAACTACCCTCTGGTATACACAATTGATTTCCTTTGAAGAGAAAACCCTCCACCAATACAAACTCATCCATCTTTCCCTCCTTGACTTCATCTACAAACTTCGCAAAGTAAGGATCATCAACAAATAATTCTGGCAATACATCAAACCCTGTCACCTCAATTTTCATTGTAGTCAACAAATGATTTCTTCGACTCAGTGCATCTGCCACACGGTTTGTAATTCCCGACTTATGCTTCACCACAAATGTAAATTGTTGCAAATATGCAATCCACGAAGCATGTCTAGCTGCAATCTTATCCTGTCCCTGCAAATGTTTCAGTGCTTCATGATCAGTATATAGAACAAATTCTTTATGGAACAAATAGTGTCTCCAATGTTTTATAGCTTGAACAATAGCATAGAATTCCACATCATAAGTATTATATCCCATCTTTGCTCCCGAAAGCTTCTCACTGAAATATGCAATTGGTCTTCCTTTCTGACTCAACACCCCTCCAATCCCAACTTTAGATGCATAAGTATGTAACTCAAACAACAACTGAAAATCTGGTAATACTAGAATTGGTGCTGTCGTCAAAAGTTCTTTGATTCGCTCAAAAGAAACCCCTGCTTCCTCCGACTATAAAAATTGCTTCCCCTTCATACAATCAGTAACTGGTGCTATCACGCTACTGAAGTGTGGAATAAATCTTCGGTAGAATGATGCTAAACCATGAAAACTTCTAACTTCGATTATCGTCCTGGGTTGTGGCCAATTTCTGATCACTTCAACTTTATTCTGATCCACCTGTATACCTCCTTCATAATTAACATATCCCAAAAATAAAACACTATGCGTCATGAACACGTATTTCTTCGTTGCAACATAAAATTGTTCCTGTCGCAATATCATCAACACTTCTCTCAGATGATGCAAGTGTTCTTCTGTGCTTCTACTATATATCAGTATATCATCAAAATACACCACCACGAACTTCCCAATAAAAGGTCTAAAGATCTGATTCATCACCCGCATAAATGTACTTGGTGCATTCGAAAGACCAAACGGCATAACCAGCCATTCGTACAATCCTTCTCTCGTCTTGAATGTTGTCTTCCATTCGTCCCCTGGTCTAATTCGAATTTGATGATAACCACTCTTCAAATCGATCTTCGAAAAGGTAGTAGCCCCGCTCAACTGATCTAACAAATCATCAAGCCTCGACATCGGAAATCTGTATCTTACTGTAATTTTGTTTAGTGCTCGACTATCAGTACACATCCTCCACGTTCCATCCTTCTTCGGCACTAACAAGGTGGGTACTGCACAAGGACTTAAACTTTCCTGTACACGCCCCTGTTCAAGCAACTCTTCCACTTGCCTTCTCAACTCCTCGTGTTCCTTTGGACTCATTCTATAATGTGATCTATGTGGTAACACAGCTCCTGGAACAAGATCTATTTGGTGTTGTATGTCCCTCAATGGCGGTAATTATGTTGGCAGCTCTTCAGGAAATACATCTTCAAATTCTTCCAGCACTGGTTTTACTTCTTCAGGAATTTCAACCACTTCATTACTCTCACGTCCAATCAACAAATATACTTCAGGCTTCTCTTCGACTTCCTTAACAAACTCCTTCAAAGATAGCAAAGTTTTAAGTTCTTTAATCTCCTCTAACTTGCTTTCTTCTTGTTGTCGCTTCTTAGGAATTAAAGTAATTTTAGTACCTTCAAACATGAAACTATAACTGTTAGTACGACCATCATGTTGCACCGCTCTATCATACTGCCATGGTCTCCCCAACAACAGATGGCATGCGTCCATATCCATAACATCACACCAAATTTCATCTTTGTATTTCTTCCCAATTGAAAAATTAACACAAGCTCTCCGACTAACTTTCACCTCCCCACGTTTCCTCAACCAAGCTAACTTGTAAGGTTTCAGATGCTTCTCAGTCTTTAATGCCAACTTCTTCACAGCTTCTGTAGAGATAATATTGTCACAACTTCCTGCATCAATAACAAACTTGCAAACCCTTCCCAGAATAGTGCATGTTGACTGAAAAATGTTGCTCCTCAACCAGCTAGTCTCTTCCTCCTGCTTTGGTGTTAAACAAGACCTCTTCATCATTAATGAATACCCTTCATTTCCTGTCAACTCTTCTTCCTCCTCAACATGTGGTGAATTAGAACATTCAGCTTCTACTTCCTCATCCTCTGCCTCAGCAACCATCACTCGCTTCTTTGGCTTTGGACATTCATTGCTTTTGTGACCAATCTCCTGACAATTGAAACATTTGATACCACTATTGACCTTGGTCTTAGAAACTTCACTAACAACCGGTTTTGCAACAGCCTTAGAAACATTCGCATTGCTACTAGCCCCTTTCATTGGATTGTTGGAATTTGTAAACACACCACCACCTCTCCTACCTTGCTTCTCCCAAGCTAGAGCTTTTTGATGTGCTTCAGCAACAGATCTGGGATCAAACATATTCACCATATCTTGAATCTGCATTCTCAACCCTCCAACAAATCTAGCTGTCAACTGTTCCTCTGTCTCCATGATATCATTCCTCGCAATCAATTGATAAAATTCATCCGCATAATCATTTACTGACTTTGTTCCCTGTCTCAAATTCTGCAATCGTTGATACATAAGAGATTGATAATTGTAAGGTAAGAAAGTAGCTTTCATCAACTTCTTCATCTTCTCCCATGACTCAATCTTTGACTTCCCCATTCTCTCCCGTGTAAGTTTAATTTGCTGCCACCATGCCATAGCTCTCCCTTTCAATCGAGTAGCAACCAACTTCACTCTACGATGTTCGGGTACTTCTTTGAAGTCAAAAATCTCTTCAACATTAGACAACCAATCAAGGAATTCTTCAGCTTGCATACTACCCTTGAATTCTGGAATTTCAGTTTTCATCCCCGACTCCCATCTATGATCATCTTCAACATCCCGATATGCATTTCGTACTTGGTCTCGATCTCGATAATGAATATTACTTCTATCACTCTCTTCATCATAATCACGTGTACTACGGTATCGATCTCGACCATCAACATCTCTTCGATCATGCATGTCTCTTCTACTATGCCTTTCATTATCGCGATATGGCTCATACTCAAACTCACGTTGAGTTCTTCTTTCTTCATCTCGATACTCATGGTGATCTCTTCTCGTTGAAACTGATGATTCTCTTCTATCTCGGAATGATTGTGGCGACACCCTCCTCGCTTCCGTAACCGATGGCGAAACTCTGTTTCCTCCATGGTTCGAGACTGGCGACCTTCTCCTTTGACTTTGATTCATATCTATCATCAATTTCTCTAACTTCCCAATGCCTTCATCAAACTTTTCATTGATGCGTTGTTCCATTTGCTTGGCTTCTTCTCTTCTATACAACGCTTCAACATTCTGATGGCGATTAGCTCTTCTCGGCGGCATTATCAAAACTTCAACTCTCGGCCTTGACTTAGAAATAAACAAACTATGCACGGCTCAAACACTTCACGCCCTTCAACTAGCTCGGCCTAAACTCTTCAATAAGAATTGGCTTCAAGACTCGGCTTAGCTATGATTGGCTAAGTCTAGCTCTGATACCAAATGACGCAGCAGCGGATAACAAAAATGAATGATGCGGTGTAAGTAGGAATCGGTGGATTGAAGAATACCAAAGGCCCAAATCCGTTGATCCAAAGATGCCGGATTCTAGCTATCTCAAACAAGTTAATCGCACACGATACCGTGTTTAAAGATCTACGATTCTTCGTACGTTGATCTAGCGCACTAGATTCCGTGAATCGGCTTCAACAGTCGTTGATTCGAGCGCACTCGAATGCCGAAAGTGGAGATAGGAGATCACACTCAACTACCAATTTAAGAAGAGGCACAAAGCTCTCAAACAAAGTTTTTATTCAAAATCAACTAACTATTACAAATGACACCACCATCCCTATTTATAGGGTTACAACTCACACAACTCAAATCTGGACAACACATAGGTCGTGAACGACCTAACACACTTCCACGACTTACGACTTACGACCTAGTATAGGTCGTTAACGACCTAACAGATATGTTACAACACACGCGACCTAAAAACATTACAACACAACAACATACATCACAAAGCCTTCACGACCTAAAAACAAGTAGCGACTTACGACTTATAGTATTTACAACACAATAACGACTCAACAATTACACATAACGACCTAACAGACACGGCAGCAGCGACCTAACCTGCTCCAGCGACTTAAGGTCTTGCGACCTATTCTTGAGCGACCTAAGAACATGTCTTCAGGAAATCTTGTGGCATACACATCAGCGACCTAACATAGGTCGTAACTCGCTTGGTTGAGTCGTTGAGCGACCTATCTTAGGTCGTAGCTCGAAAAGGTCGGAGCGATCCAAAGTAATGAGTTCTGGAATGCTTAACTCGCTAGGTCGTTCCAGCGACCTATCCCTCTGATTTAGCTCGCTAGGTCGTTCCAGCGACCTATCCCATAGTTTTAGCTCATTATTCTTCACCCCGTTAGGTCGCACGCGACTTAATAGTTCGTTAGGTCGCTCGCGACCTAAGACCTCTTCCGATTGCGCTGCATCAGATACAAAGCGATCATATGATTGAAATATAGCAAAATTTTGCAACTAAAAAGGATAGTGCTAAGTGTACTAGCAATCTGACACCACCTTAAAGTCTATGTGCCCAACTTCACAGTGAATTCAAAGGCAATGCAAATGTATATCTTGTTTTTTCTAATACAATCTATGAACCCAACGTCACTGTGAATTCAAAGGCAATGACAATGTATATTCTGCTTTCTTTACATATTACAATACAAAGCACTAAAATGACTTGCGCAGTATCACAAAACAGAAAAGAATTTTTTTAAGATCAGCTTAATGAAGAAAAAATGTAAGTTGCACTAGCAGTATTCCCCCCAATAGCAGCCATAACCTGGCTAGAAAATGTTGCAACCAACTACAACAAAAATATTGAGAACTTATATAAACTTTACAATTAAAATTGTTTACAAAGAAATACGAGAGAATGAAATTTTGGCATCTAAATTAATCACGGCTATGGTCATATGGTGAATGATGTCACATAAGAGAATCAAATGGGCCAATAAATGCCTAACATAGAGTGCAATTATTATATCAATGAAAATCACGAAACATCATAAAATCATCTTCTATTTCAAGCAAAATAAAAAAATAAAAAAAAACACGTAATTATTTACCTGGCAGCCTTCAAAGTGGAAAGAGAAGACAGATCTAGCATTTGAAGTTGTACAGAAGCTCTTCCCCATTGGTTTTTTACTAGCTATAAATTCTTCCATATTGTGTTTTTTTTTGCACTATTCTAGAACATAATGGGTCTCTGTTGGATTTTATTTTTACAGGAAAATGACGTGCTGTTATCATGCTACTTTTGTGTTCAATTTTATACGTACAGCTCACCGGTCTTATGTGACAAAATTTAATATACAATTCACATGCCACCTAAACAGCCAATCAATCAATTTAACTTGCAATGCGTTCTAGTTAAATTTTTGTCCAAAGGTATTTTTAGTTCTCTCTTGCTTATATAACCATGCTTAATGTGTACTTTATTAATTTATTATGTTTATTCACTTTAGTTAGTTGTTGTAAATGATTTTTTAAGTATGGATGGTTGTAGAACATATACTTACTTGTCAGTTACACTCAAGCTGCTAATGGCCACGACAGCTGGTGTGGTTACTTCCTAAATTAGCAGCTAATTTTCTTTATATTCTTGTCACCAGCCAAGCATATTTTTGTTTACTGATATTGTCAACCATACTTAATAGGGACTTTACAACCAAAAAGCTAACAATCGAGTTTATACATATGCTAATTTTAATCCATAAATTCATGATGTATGTTAGGAAATTAAGAAATACTTTCTGTCTATGTGTATGCAGGGGTTGCCATTTTCCATAATTTTTGTTATTGCCTTACTGGGGCTCTGCCTGATGAGCCCGAGATGCTCAGTAGGTGATTGTTTCTATTTTCCAATTTACGCTTGATTCTACTTACTTTAGAAGTAGGTGATTGCCTTTTTGCCAACTTCTATGTTGCATCCATATTTTATCACTATCAATATAACTCTGCCAGTCTCAAAATTTGATTCTATCTGATTTTCGCTTGTTACTTGGGATGATTTAAAGTAGAAAAAAATATCAGCACCTTTAAAAATGTCAACATCCAAGCATCTAACACCATGCCTATTGATTAACCTTCGTGCTTGCAATAATGAACTGAACCATAATTTTGTTGACTTGTCATCCTCAGTTCCCTTATTTATGCACAACAATGCTTTTAATCTCATAAAAAGAATATGCTCTAACTTCTAACTTCCTGAATTCTCATATCTCATAAATGTATCCTATAATGATTTACCTTTGACATGCTCAGTTGCTACCTAGCCTATAAGATTCTTCATTCATCAATTTCCTTGTTAATTTGATTTCCAAGGAATCTTGTGATAATAAGGAAATTTATCTAACCTAAGTTTTGTTTTGCACATAATGTCCCAATGAGGTTAATTTATTTTCAGTTTTCATTAAAAGTTTGAACAGTCATGTGTGATTTTGTTTTGTGATGACCAAATATATATATGTATGCAATTGTAATGATTCATATATATATTTCTATATCTCATTCAATCTCAATGAGAATGCTCCTCTCGCCAATTTGAGCAAAAGTAGTATTTGGGTCGAATTTGCCAATCAGTCTAGTTCTTCGGAACATTCCTTCAGGCGTAACCATACGCTATCATTAATCAATAGGGAAATTTTGTCGTTGCTCCATTCTGGTATTTGACATGCATGCATGCGGATTAAGGACAACTTTAATTTAATGTTTCACTAATAAATTACTTTTTATTCTCAAATCCAAAATGATTAAGTGAAAACTTGTACGTAAAAATTGCAAAAGCCGAGTCTACTAGGCTAGTATAAGTGCGAATTGTATTAGCTAACAGAGAGGGACAAACAAAACTTGATATGCAAAGAAAAGAATGTAAAATAAAAATAATAAATATATAGTGATAAATAAGAAATAGAGGAA
Source organism: Allium fistulosum (assembly GCA_030737815.1). Lineage (NCBI taxonomy): Eukaryota > Viridiplantae > Streptophyta > Magnoliopsida > Asparagales > Amaryllidaceae > Allium > Allium fistulosum. Next base: position 267,119,478 of record CM060904.1, on the reverse strand, counting down.
CGGGCAAAGCATCACGGGATGAATGGGTAAATGGGCGTGATATGCATGATCCGTCACGATGTTTCATTTTACATGCCATGTGATGTGATGTGATGTGGGTCCGCAATCGATTTCATTTACCATTAAAATGATATCGATATGAAGATTGAAGAGGTAGGCACTAGGTACTTGTCATTTCATTATATCTTTTAAACTCCACCATCCGTTTTCTTCCGCATAAATTTACTAACTTCTTTAATTCCGTCAATCTTGTCGATGCAGTATATCATCGCCGACCTATCATCGCCGACCTATCTTCGCCGACCCATCACCGCGACTCACGACTCCACTTCGCTGCTGCCCAAAACCCTAGTCGATTGCCTAAGTCGGAGCCGAGATACCCCCATAAGTCGGCGACGAGATACCCAAAGTCGATTGCCGAGTTAAACTGATATTCCCTAAGTCGGCGACGAGATATCCCTTAAATCGTGCCGAGTTCCCTTAAGTCGCGAAAAGAAGCTGCCGAGTTATCTGTAGATCGCGAAATGTGTTGCCGAGATAAGCTTCCAGTAAGTCGTTGCCGAGTTAAATACTTGTATTTTCTGTTGTACTGTCTAAGTAGTGTCGCTGTGTTGCTGTTATGTCATAGGTCGTCTGGGTTCATAGGTCGACTATTGTTAAGTCGGAACCGACCTAAATACTTGTAATTTTTTAAGCTTTTTCTGAACTGTGTTGTAAATAGTATGCGACTTATGTTAGGTCGGAGATGTGATAAGTCGGTTGCCGACTTATGACTTGTACTTTTTCTGTGTTGGTATGTTGTAGCCTATAAATAGGCAAGTGAAGTCATTTGTAAAGGTTGTTGAATATTGAATAAAATTCTCTTTTGATTGCTTTGTGCTTTCATTCAAATTGGTAGTTGAGTGTAATCTCCTATCTCCTCTTTCGGATAATCGAGTGCGCTCGATTCAACGATTGTAGAAGCCGATTCGCGGAATCAAGTGCGCTTGATCAACGCTTGAAGAATTGAAGATCTTTGAACCCGGTATCGTGCGCGATCAACGAGTTCGAGATAGCTAGAGTTCGGTATCTTCGGATCAACGAATTCGGGCAATTCAGCATTCATCAATCCATCGACTGCTACATTCACCGATCTACATTGTTTTGAATTATCCGCTGCGTCAAAATTCTCCCTTTGTGAATAGTAGCTTTGCAACGGAAATTGTTTTGCTTTATTTTGCACGTTCCTCATGTTGAGTTAGACATTCGTTACTCTATATGAACACATTAATTTAGACATTTATTTTGTGTTCCTTGTTTATTTAATGCGACCTAGCCTTCCTGTTGCTTTGTAATGGAAACGCACCCATGTTGTTGCCTAAATTTCTTGCCTTGTTTTTAATGTTTATTTGTTTTGTAATTTCTTTTCTGCTTTAGTTTTGACTCTGATTTTTCTCCTTTGCCACGCTTGATTTGGGGATTTATTTTGTTCTAAGTTTTTAGGAAATTTATGAGCATTTATGTAATGTGTGTGTGTTGTGTGTAATATTTATAGGGGAAGACATGCATGGATCGAGATGAAATTTTGATAGAAGATTCGAAAGACCAAGACGAGACCGTCCAAAAATTTTCAAAACCATTGAGGCCCATAGTAAGGATCAGTACCAATCCCTATTTTGATGTCTAAATGGGGTGCGATCCCTCTGGGTGGTCCCCATGATGTTAGCTACTTGCTTTCTAAATTTCGTGCCATTTCGACTTACGGTTTGTGAGATATCGCGCTTTTCGTGAGGTGGTGCTGCTTGAATTCTGTTTTCTGCCGATCCCTCTGGAAGGATAGGTACCGATCCCTCCAATCTTCTCCAAATTAAATGCGATCCCTAAGAAGCTTCTCCATGTTATATTATATATAGCCTTCAAGTTTCATGTAAATTGGATTAGTAGAACTCAAGTTATTGACGATCTTTGTTGCAATATGGTGTTAAGGCTGATTATAGCCGATCCCTATGGAGAGATAGTTACCAATCTTTCCAACTTGCTTCAAATGCTACGCAATCCCTGTGGGGTGTTCCAAAAGTTCTACTTAGCTTGTCCTTCAAGTTTCATGCCAATTGGATGTGTAGATGTTGATATATTGATCAATCTTTACTACACCATAACAGCCATTTGGCAACACTTTAATTTTCTATTTGCCAACGCTTACTTGCATTGCAGTTCAGCCTCACTGGAGCAGCGTTGCAATCCAACAAATGCGTCAGTAAAATTAAGTATTCTGATTTTTAAATGCCCTAACGCTTTTTTCCATTGGAAGTCCAGGTCAAATTGTATTTAATTGGAATGTACTAGGGCAAAATTGTAAATAACACGTAAAGCCCTAACCAACGTTTTCCCAATTCCGCCGAACTATCATCCATATTTTCCATCTTTCCTCCATAATTTCGATCTCCCCCTCCAAAATTTTGATCTCCCCTCCAAAATTAAAATCTCCCGCTATAAAATTTCGATCTCTCCTCCGAACTCCGAATTATTGATCGATATATGCGGCAGTTTCTGTTCAAGCTAATTTTGCTTATAGGTTTATCTCTTTGTATTCATTTAATTTTAACTTTTAAATGGTTCAGCGTCATGTGTTTATCACTTTTTACACACTTTTGATTACTTGTTGAAATGGATTAATAGGTGGATATGTTTGACGGTTTATGTTCATCTTGAGAATTACATGTTTAAAATGCATGTTTGCAGTTTATGCTAGATTATAATTTTGGCTTTATTAAAAATATTTGTGTTTAAAATTTGATATCGAGTACATTGACTGAGTTATAGATGCTGATGCGATCAGCTTGTAAGGATATAGTTTGATGCGATTTAATTTGATTTTTTTTCTCAAACTATGGGTGAGGGTTCGAAGTGGTTCAATTTCGAAGATAGAAAATATATTTCATTAATATTGGCCAAGAGTTTGGTTTTATCCACATACTGGCCAAGAGTTTGCTTTATACTATTTGTAATTAGGCCAGTAATTTTATTCCTTGCTTATTATATGGCAGAAAGTAGACACCTTCCACTGTCAAGACTGTTGATACCCACAAGGTTGAATTTTTCTTTAGTTTTATCATCCTTAGTAATTTTATACATTAACTAAACTGGGTAGTCATTTATCCTTTCCTTCTCTACTATTTGTTAAGCCAACATTTTTGTACTTTTGATATCTGGTAACATTGTTTTAATTTTCATAGTCTTATAATTAATCGTTTTAGCTTTGTAATTATTGAAAGCTTGAAATTTGGTATAGTTTTGAATTGTGTTATGGTAGTTTGGCACTATTTAGTTTTCAATGGTACAAGTAAAGAGGAGAATTGCACAGTCATCGTGTCTTTTCAGTTTACATCAAAATTTTGAATTAGGTCAAATGTATAGTATTCATTCACTGTTTGCCAAACCAAAACACATGTTTCGGCTATATAGATAGCGATGTGGATTATTTTTACCTGCATATGTAAATAGAAAAGTTACTAAAACTACAGTTATGATATACAGGCACGATGTGGACAGCATCAACTCACATAACAACTGCAGTTGTGAGGCAAGTTTGGAGAACCATAAGATCCATATCAGACATGTGCTTAAGTAAAAGTTCTAACAATGCATTGACTCTAACAGGTTAGAACGTCAGTTTTCTTTTGTTGTACTAGATTTTCATTCAAATTAGTTCTATTTGTACTTCTGTAACATTAAGTCATAATATTAAAGACTTTGGATGAAATATTATTGTAACCCATTTGTCGGGTTCATTCATTCATTCATTGAACACTCCTCTTCTTCTTTCTTTCTCTCCCAATCTCTCTTTCTTATATGTACGGGCACCCATTGTCTTCTTTATTCTTTATTTATTCTGTTCATGTCCTCCTCTCTTTATTTCCATTATATACAACTATTACCATAACCTGTTGGAAGGTTCAATTTAAATGAAAGACTTGGTACCTTATTTTGATTATGCGAATCAAATCAGAAAACATTTTAATCTCATTTTGATGATGTAATTCAAGTAAAAGAAAATTTGTTTATTTTTGTCTTCACAAGTTTATATTGCATAGAGAAAGAAGAGTTTTTGCTATACATCTTTTGACTAGCAGAGTAGAAATTGAACTTTTTTAACTCTTGATAGTCATATTCTAACTGCTACCCTTCACCAAAACGTAAGTTATTTAATTTTGATAGCAACGCTATAGTGTTTTCATGCTTCGATTTTAACATAACTAATTGAATATGTCAAGCTAAAATGATTTAGCCAATGATATCAAATTACTTGCATATTCATAATTAAAAAAATATTTTGAATATCTACAGTAAAGTCAACTATTTTAGTGAATAAGCTCTAGTAAAATTAATTTTAGTACTTGTAAATGATTTTTATATACTAGTAATCGACTATTATTTCGAAATCTATATTTTGTTTTCAGAACTGTATTTTATACATCAAGTAAGCAAACAACTAAAATTAAAGGTTCACAATAATATAATGTTCAAATTGTAGATTTTGTCACAGATTTAAGACAGTGATTGGAAAAGCTTACATCAATATTTTTATTACCTCAATGAGATTTCATGTACCAGAATTGTATCAGTGCGTTACCTACCTCAGATGTAGTTGTTTAACTCGCTTATTTATCCTGCATTACATTTCAGTAAAAAAAATTGTTTAAGCTGATAGAATTCAATTTCTATTTGAAATAAAATTTGCATAAAATATTTATATGACTCAACATAAGCTTAAAACTGTTTGACTATTCTAAAACGAGAATATATAACCTTTTATATTGTAAAAAATAATTTCATTCATGTTTGTTGTGTTCTCGTAATCTACACAAGTCTGATATGTTGGAGAACAAGCACAATTACAACCAATAAATTCAATACTTATAGTGCAACATATCCTGAGATAAAAATTAGGTAAAATAAGGATTAAATGCAAAATTTAGCACAAATCCAGTACGCTATAACGTTTTAACTCATATTAGCAGAGTGGTATATAAAGCCTAAAGGCATATGATTGAATGCATATTTGATCATCTTTACTGAATTTACTGGAGTTCAATATGAGTTGCCACTAAATTTACTTGAGTTCAATATGAGTTGCACAATTAATTAATGATAAATTTTTTCATGCATTCAAATATAAGGATCAAATTGACAATGTATTTCTTTGCACACAACACGTGCTAATTTATATTTGAATCCTTCGACCTTGGTGAATTTCAACCATCAAGAACCTTCCTCCACATACACAGTTAGCAAGTATGAGACCTTGCCTCGCTTGAGATGGTATCAGCGCCTTGTCAAATAAACAAATAAACTTTTTGTATGAATATTACAAGTATATTTTCACATGTGTAAATTGGAGGAATTTTCATGATGAGTTAATTTTTTTGATTAGTATATTGTTATGCTTACATGACTTATAGAATTCTTTACTGTCAAAAACAAACTTTCTGATTTGTGCCGACATATGATTTCCAGCAGAGTATTTCACTGACATATGAACCAATAATTGATACTTTGTGGAGTTATTTTCAAAGAAAAATTATGAAACTTTGAATTGGCTGTTATAAAACAAAGGACAAAACAACAGCCGCTATTTAAGGAAAATCCAATGGATAGCCAGTTTAATAAACATTCAATTGAAAATGTGTTTAGTAAATCTTATTTGGTTTCTTTCACAAATAAACTCATCACAAAGATAACAAGTATAGGTATATGATTATTCAATTGCAAGATAATCCGGCTGTGATTATATTATATTAATTACTGCTGGTATATTTGTCTTTGTAATAGTATGCTGAGTTGTGTTTCTGCTATTGCGTCCTTTTAATTGCTAGATAATTGTGTGTTAGCTATTTATTTTATTCAACTATTTAAGCAAGCCTTCCATGGTTATAGACTTGTTAAGATAATTGAGAAATTGCTGTAAACGTTTGATGTTTTTTCCTGTAGTTGGTTGGTTAATTGCTGGGAAAATGCATCACACGTGAGAGTTGATTATGGAAGTCTAAGACAAAGAAGCATGCTCAAAAAGATGCTGCATTTGCTGCATGGTGTGCATTAAAACAATGTGAGTAATCCCGTCCTTTTTGGTTTACCCATATTTATCACAAAGTGTAGTTGAATGAAGATACTTGTCATTTTAGGAAGGTGATACCGAATGTAGAGAAAGTAATTTGGGTGGTTGATGTTCTTGAACCGGATGCACCAATTTATGATGGTCCTCAAAATGGAATGTACAAGTTATGTGATTTTTCAAATGGAGGTTTCGTTATATGGCCGGAGTTTCCTATTCAGTATTTGTAGAATTTCACTATGAAATTTACGTTGTCTTTTGTATTCCAATTTGACATTGTTATGAAGTAGTTGATTATGTATTGAATTAACCAACTTAATTATGTATTGTACTTGTTATGAAGTAGTTGACATTGTTATGAAATAGTTGACTATGAAATTTATGTTGTTATATGATCATGAATATTGTAAATTTTGGGTTCCTATTGAATGTAGTATAATAATGCATATCATGTTAGTTATTAATTGTTTATTAATGTTAAAATAATTGACTATATTGAGAATGAAAATATTTCAGCGTTATAAGCGTTGGAAATTAAAATTTACCAACGCTTATAAGCGTCAGCATAGAAAATTAAACAATGTTGGATGGTTAATTTGCCAACGTTTATAAGCGTTGCTAAATAATATACACCAACGTTTATAAGCGTTGGCGAATACAACTTTCTAACGCTTATAAGCGTTGGCAAACTAAACTCCTCAACGCTTATAAGTGTTGGCAATAAATTGCGACGCCCCTACAGCGACGCTAATAAGCATTGCTGAAACTGTTTGCGACAGTTATACTCGTTGGGAATCACCTGTTTTGGTGTAGTGCTTTGTTATGAAGTTGGGCTTAGCCGATCCCTCGGAGAGATAGGTATCGATCTCTATTGAGGAACATAAGCCGATCCCTCCATCTTCTCCAAATGCCATGCGATCCCTAGGTTGGACTCCCTAGGAACCCCTCTTTTTGTTTCCAAAGTTTCACTTCAATCCACCTTATGTTTGTTGAGTTATGGAGCGATCATCATTGAGTTGTGCTTTTGAGCCGAATCTGATCCAATCCCTCTTCTTTTGCCCATAACTCTAGCATACGAACTCTGATCGGCTTGAAATTTGAAATGTAGCCTCATGAGGCCTACCTGATCACTTCATACCAATTGCACCTTGATAAGGACTAAAATTAGGGATCCGATCCAAATCTGCTTGACCATCATCCATAGTCCCGTTTATAACCAATCTCCAAGCTTGGTAACGTTTCTCCAGGCCTCCCGCCTTGATGATCATGATATCTGTTGGGTTAAATCCACCTATGTTCTGCTTTTCCAAAAGGCGGGTTAACACTTTGCCCTCCAAAACATGCCTTGCGATGGGAAGGCTTGTTTTGGATTGCCGTATATCCAAAATCCGAAGTCCATAACCCATCGATAGCTATATTATCCAATCCGCTACCAATCCAAATCCATGATCTCTCCGGATCGTTAGTGAAATCCGTGACCATTATGAGTCAATATCCAATTCCGAATCCATGATCTCTCAGGTACGTTTTATCCAAACCCTCGAACATAGCGTGTCGTTAGCCAAATCACAAACTGCTCCGGGCCCATATCCAAATCTATAGTTGTTCGAAGTTGATATACAAATCCATAACCTCTCTGGATTGTTGTCCTAATCCAAATTCTCGATCTCACCGGATCCTTACTGAGCACATTCCATTCTCGATGACCTGAGTAGGTCGATCCATTGCGTTCGAGCGAAGCCACCTACCCCTTGCCAGGCATAGTCCATACCTGACGACCTTGATCTCTCCAGATCCTTACCGATCATAATCAATACTCGACAACCTGAGTAGGTTAGTCCAATGCATTCAAGTGAAGCGACCTACCCCTTGCCAGGCATAGTCCATACATGACGACCTATGTTATCCATTACATTTATCTAAATTCATGCATTCCTAAGTCCATAAAATAGGGGTCCATACAACCAATAAACCAGAGTGCAAATGAAATCATAAAAACAAGAGTTCTAAGCAAATAAGAAGAAAGGGAAAAAAAAACAAATTTCACTAACCCTAGCCTTAAGATTTATCATCATCTCAGAGCATGCCTAGGGACCATCCTCAATCCCGTACATGTGTCTGTGACTAAGCTATCTTACCATTGAGTTTGCTACTTATTCTATGCCATCCCGATTAATTGATGGCAATTTGATGATGATGCCTTGATCCAGTGCCATTTTCATTCGAGGTGGACAGTGCCTGCTCCCATTCTACTGTCACATGCCAAGTCCTTTCGTATTATTGTAACTGACCATTCCTTACATGTTCCTCAATGATATCCTTCAAATGCCTACAGTCATTTGTATTTTGCCCATCCAGCTCATGGAATAGGCAGCGCTTTCCTGATGTTCGTTCACGTTTGAAGAGTTCTCTAATTGCCGGCCTCCAATATGGAAGGCGCTCTCGAGTACCCAGATATATCCATTCTAGTGTTTCATTCAATTCTGAGTAAGAAGAGAATTTGGGTTCCCCCCTCTGTCGCTTCGATCCATTGAAGCTATTATCCATGTTTCCTTTACCTTTGTCCTTTTGGAGCTTTCACCGGGCATTTCTCCACCCCGTACCGTATTAATTTCTGCTACCTTTTGATCATCTTTCGCATCTTCTTATCATAGAAACCTTTCTACTTCATGGTTGAATTCCTTGAGATCCATAGGTGGATCTTGTTTCAGCGATATCTTAAAATCTAAATTGTCTACAACTCCTGACACTGCCCCCATTAAAATCATCGATGGATTTGGTCGATCCACCGAAACAACTGCGGCATTGAACTGGTTAAGAAATTCTTGAGTGACTCTCCTTCCCATTACTTTACTGATGTCAATGTCATCACATTCTTGGTCTCGTGACTTGAACTCGAAATTTCTTCAAAAATCTTTGGACTAATTCCATCCATGTGCTAAAAGAACCGCTCTCCAACTGTCTGAACTGTAGCGCAGCTACATCCGTTAAGTACAAGGGAAAGCATCATACCAAGACTTCTTTCGAAGCACCAAGTACTTCCATGTGCCGTGTCTACCTCATCATATGCATAGTTGGATATGACTTTCCATCATAAGCCTCCAATGTTGGTAGTTTGAATTCTGGTGGATTCCTAGCATTCTTGATATTAGGAGCGAATGAACTTCTATTTACATTCTTGAGATCCCTGTTCATCAATCCTCCACGCATAGCTCACCTTATCATCTTTTTAAACCTGACATTGTCTTCCAGTGGTAGTCTCCTGTCATCATGTCCAAGCTGCCCCCTTGAGTCTACGAGGGAGTTCCAAAACGTATTCCTTCGAACGAGCATCCAAATTCTGATTCGCACTAAGCTCCATGGGATTAACGCAGGTCCTTGTAATACCCCAAAATTTTGTGAAAAATCATTTTTGTAAAATGATTTAATTTTTGAAATATTTAGATTTAAATATGGTGAAATTTCTGGAATAAATAGTGTGCAAGTATATGTGTGCACGTGCACACTGAAATGGCACAAGAAAGAACTCCAGATTTCTTGGATTTGAAACAAGAATTTAAAAAAGCAATACAAACATGATTTTGCAACATGGTTATTTGATTTCTGGAATTATATGGATCATCTTAGAAAATAAGAAAAGTAAGTTTTACTTTAAATCAGTAAACAAATTTTATTTAAAACCCAGAAAAGAAAAATTACATATATATGTTATAGGGATTTGTAAACTTGTATACATATAGGTGCATATGTTTCTGAATTTAAAAGAGGAATTAAAATAAGCCTAGATAAGATATGTATACAAATATACATTTTTAAATACTGAAAAGTACATATATATAAGCAAGTGAAACCATAACATTAAAATGACATGAAATGTGATACAAGTTAATATGCTTGTGTAGGCAAAAATAGCAAAGGGGATTCTCAGAAATAATTAAAATATGAAATAGGATAGTCACACTTTTAACATGACTAGGTGAGTGGCCATTTTCTGAAAAGTAAAAAGAAAGAAGATGCAGCCTTTAAATTGGTTAATATGGCCAGGGTATTATGAATGAAAAATGCATGATGCTAGCCAGGACAGAAATGGAATTCTGTTTCAACAAAACCCTAGAGGAAAAATGCATATAAATAGGCAGTAGAATTGTCTTTACCCCGGGCTGCACAAAAATAAGAAAAGAAGAAAAAAAAAATATTGGAAGGAAGGAGAAAACACTCAAACAAGAACTTTCTGGATTAATAAGAAGAAACATTTAGGTGAGTAATCTCACTGAGTTCATGGCATTAAGACCTGAGATGAGGCATCCACTTTTTATATTGCCATTTATGTATTTCTGGTTTTGATGTATATGATTTCATCAATGCTTTTTGGATGTCTTATTTTAAATCTGATATGATTTAATATGGATGATTTTGATGATCTTTGATTGGTTGAGACATTTGTCTTTGGATGTGTATCATACTGTTTTATTTATACTCATAAATGTTGAAGTCTAGGATCTTAAAAATTATATAGAGAATACTCTCAACTGTTATAGATCTATGGCATGGAAAATTTATAAAAATGATTGGAGCTGCATTATACTTGGTATAAGTGCTGAGACTTGAAAAGAAAAATGTTAAGGGTGCAATAGAAATTTTCTAAGTGCTGAGCCCTTAATCAAATCAAAAAAAAAGAAACCCACAAGCTAAAATTATGATTGAACCAGATCTTGAATCTGAATCAATCATAAAGGCTTGCAGATCAATATAACATGCCATGCCTCTTTTACAGTTGAAAATGTTCTTATATTTACTAAGATCAAGACATATTGACCCCATTTAGGAAATAACTGTCTGCTTATTTCTGAGGAGAATTATGCTAGGAAAGATTATGGATGTTTCCATGTTTGCAGTGACATGTTCACTTAGCATATTTGATGTAGGATTTAAGACAATACACTAGTAAATAAACTAGGGAAGGGAAGGCCAAGAAGACTGCTGGAATGCTTGTCATATTTGAAGTATGCAAGTTGGCACATGGTTTGTTTAAGCCCTGAGATCTTTGTGCAATGATGTGAATTAGTTCATTGCAATGTGTCCCAGTGATTCCTTAATAGCAGATGAGGCAGGGATTTAAATTGAATTATACAACCTGTAAATGAAGAAATAGGAATATGGATATTTCTTAGGTTGAATGATATGGAACCAAGATGGTTCCAGTGAATGAAATTGTTGCAAATAGATAATTATGTTTGCATGATTATGTATGTAAATGTAAGAATGATAAATGAATATATCATACCTGAACCAACTTAATTATACTATGTTAAAGTAATTGATTGCAGGAATTGGCTTAAATAACTAATTGGTGCTCTTATATTCTCTACTACTTAATATCATGAATGTATTGATGTTACTCATACCAGATCATAGATCTGACCCTTGTTTGCTCATGGCATATGGGGTGTCTCATTTTAAAATGAGGCAGCCACTTATGTTCTTTCAGGTAACCCAGGCACTAAGTAAAAATGAAGTAATGGCTATTATGGAGGAGTGAATGAACATGCTAGCTAGTTTCAATAAGAGCTTAAATTGATTATATCTGCATGTATTCAGGAAAAATGTTATGTTTCTAAGATTTCTAGTCATGTAATGAATTCTATTATGGTTAGATGTACTAGTTGAATCATGTTAAATATATTGTTATGTACTAGGGTTTAAAATCTAAAAGAAATATCTGAGTGGAAAACAAGGAAATGATCTTAAAGTATTGATATGATGATTGGAAAAGAAATATGCATATGTAGGTGAGCTACTGTTTTGCATAATTTATATTATGTATTAGTTAATCTTGAGACATAACAGAGCACTGAGTTTTAGAACAAAATCTGGATTTAGCAAGAAGTAAACTTAAAGGATTTTATTTTCTTTTACTGAAATGCTTTGTAAATAAGTTTGAATTCATTTCTGAATTGTATTGAGAAAAGTAAAATGTTTTTAAAGGCTTCAGACAGAATGCACTGAATGGTATCTCCATTGTTTTGAACTAGTGTGTAGCAGATACAGGACTCATGGGTTAACCAGCTTCAAATAAATGAAGTATGGGTCGATCATGATAGATTGTATCTTGAAAATAAAGATGCATTTCAAAAGCTTAGTACATTTAGCAATTGTTTCACTCAGTTTTCTGGAAACTGAGCAAAGATATTGACATGTACATGTATATCTGTGTACATGTTGATATCTGGGCAAAAATATAAATATAAATTCCTAAAACAGTTGTAGTAATGGGTTTTAAAAATAATAAAGCAAGAAACTTTGTTTTGTATGTTAGATTATAGGATGAAATTAAATATATATGTACAAAGATAGGTAGGTATCAGATTTCAAACCATACAGGAAAAAAAAAAGAAGAAAAACAAAAATTGTGTTTGAACCGACCTACATAGTACTCGAACTCGTGACCTCTTGTGTATAAGTTAGGCGCGTTTCCATTACGCCTAGATGTTGCTTGTGTTCACTTAGGATCCACTTTCTTTTATACTGAACTTGATACTATCCAGGCTTTAACACAATCATCTATATTAAAAGCTTGTTTACCACTGATTATTACTTGATCATTTCTTAATTCTAATGACAGACTAAAGTACATGTTTCCAGTGGATTTTATGGCCAAAAATCAGAATACAATAATTAATCTGAATTGCTAAAAATCTAAATCAAACAGAATGTTCTTGTACAAAAAAAATAAAGTATATACTCTGAATTTAAACAAGAAGAACACATACATCTTCATATGTATGTGTATGTTATTAGATATACACTGATATATTTATATTGGTAAGTTATTTTGATCCTGGATATATTTTGTTTGTTGGAAAAAGAAAATGACCTTGGAAAACATATTTGTAATGAATGATATATCTATATATCATCTCTTAGCAAAAAAAAAAAATCCTTATGAAAGTAGGGTGGAAATAGGAGGGTCATTTCAGTTGGTATCAGAGCACTTGGTTGCATTGATTGTTAAGTATTATAGAAATGTATAATGTCTGTTTGTTTTGGATGAAATAATTTAGATAAGAAATTAGAAATGATAGAAGTACTCATAATATACTAATACCATTTACCCAGAATTTAGTTAGCAGACCATGGTAGGAAGAGGATCTCATCACAATGCAGGACCCAGTGCACCTCAAATGCTTGATATGCAAGAATTTGTGAGGGTTTTAAGAGATGGAATTGGGCATAGGCCTGAGAACCCACATGAAGAGCTTTCAAAACTACTGAAGACTTATTCCAATTTGGGAGGCAAGAGTTTTGAAGGAACTGAGAGTGTGATGGAAATTCAAGCATGGTTGAGAACACTTGATAGGATTTTCAATGACATGCAGTTGGATGACCAAAGGAAGAGGCAAGTAGCTTCAAGACAACTGAAAGGGGTAGCTTTAAGCTGGTGGGAGGTGATCATAGCTGGAAGAAATGAAAATGAAATCACTTGGAATCAGTTCAAGGAGATGTTGGAGGCAAGATTTGTACCAGCATCAGCCAAGACCATTTTGCTTGAAGAATTTATCAAACTTAGGCAGGGAACTTTGAATGTCACTGAATACACTCAAAAGTTTGAGGGGCTATCTAATTATGGAGCAATGCTAGTGGCAGATGAAGCATCCAAAAATGATAGGTATATAAAAGGACTGAACCCAGGACTTAGCAGAGCTATGCTACCATATGCAGATAGAACATTTGATCAAGTAATTGATCTGGCCTTGAAACTGGAACAACATGACAAAGAAAGAGAGAAATATAGGAATTTTAAGAGCAACAACAAGAAGGATAAGGGAAGATATCACCCTTATGATAAAAAGAAGGAGGAGGCAGACAACAGGAAGGGTAAAGATACAAAAGCCAATGATACTAAGAAGAAATTGGTTTGCCATCATTGTGGAAAAGAAGGACACATCAAACCAAGGTGCCCAGAGTTAAAAGGAGGAGCCTTCAAATGCTACCTATGTGGGAAAGAGGGGCATATGAAGAGGAACTGTCCTGAGAATAGACAACAAGGGAAATTGGCAACTTTGGAAGGTAAAGGCAAATCTGCAGTGAAAATTGATGCTGAAAATCATGGCCAAGTGGAAGGTACATTACTCATTTGTGCCATACCCATACCAGTAGTATATGATACTGGAGCAACACACTCTTTGATTTCCTATGAATTAGTTAAAGTATTAAAATTAAACTGCATATTGGTTGAAACCCCATTGCTTGTACAAAGTCCCCTAGGGAGTTCTAGTGTTTTGAACATGAATTGTGTGGATGTGGAGTTAAACATAGGAGGAAATATTTTTATTTCCAATTTATATGTTTTAAATTACCCAAATATAGGAGTTATATTGGGGGTAGATTGGTTAAGGCAATTTAAAGCCATAATTAATTTAGGCTCATCCACCATATCATTGCAAAATTCTAGAGGCCAGAGGATCACAGTTCTATGTGAAGTAGCTAAGGAAGGGAAATTGTACCATTTAGTTGACTTAGAAAAAGATCTGAGTAAACTAACAATTGAAGAAATTCCCATAGTTAATGAATACTTGGATGTGTTTGGGGAAGTTAAGGGTGTTCCACACCACAGACCAGTTGAGTTCCAAATTAATCTCATTCCAGGAGCAAGTCCAATAATCAAGAAACCTTATAGAATGGGGCCAAGTGAACTGAAAGAATTGAAAAATCAGTTGGAAGAATTAGAAGGCAAGGGATTTATAAGGCCAAGCAATTCCTGCTGGGGTTCTCCAGTAGTGTTTGTAAGAAAACATGATGGTACCTTGAGAATGTGCATAGATTACAGGGAACTAAATAAAGTAACCATCAAGAATAAATACCCATTGCCTAGAATAGATGATCTCTTTGACCAACTCAGTGAAGCTAAAATATTTTCTAGGCTAGACTTAGCATCAGGATTCCATCAAATGAAGGTTGAAGACTCAAGTGTTAAGTATACTGCATTTAACACAAGATATGGCTTATATGAATTTTTGGTTATGCCATTTGGTTTGACAAATGCTCCTTCATATTTTGTTGATTTAATGAATAGAATATTTAGAGATTATTTAGACAAGTTTGTACTGATTTTTATTGATGACATTTTGGTTTATTCTAAGACAGTGGAAGAGCATAAAAATCATTTGCATTTAGTTTTGTCAAGACTAAGGGAAAATGATTTAAAGGCAAAATTTTCAAAATGTGCATTTTGGAAAGAAGAAGTGCATTTCCTTGGGCATGTTATCTCTGCCAAAGGAATATCAGTAAACCCTAACAAGGTAGTGGCAATCCAAGCATGGAAAAGACCTAGCACCATCAGTGAGATTAGATCATTTATGGGGATGGCAGGATATTATAGGAGATTTATAAAAGATTGCTCAAAAATATCATCACCACTTACCAATTTAACTAGAAAGAACCAAGCCTTTGTATGGACAGAAAAATGTGAGCAAGCTTTTATCAAAATAAAGGAAGCTCTGATTGATGCACCAGTATTAAGAGTGCCAGAAGGAAATGAAAATTTGGTTGTGTACACTGATGCAAGTGGCTCTGGGTTAGGGGCTGTGTTGATGCAGCAAGACCAGGTGGTAGCCTATGCATCTAGGAAATTAAAGCCACATGAAACTAGGTATGCAACCCATGATCTTGATCTAGCAGCAGTTGTGTATGCTTTGAAACTTTGGAGACATTATTTGTTAGGTGCCAAATTCATTTTATACACTGATCATAAGGCACTAAAATATTTATTCTCACAAAAGATTTGAACATGAGGCAACATAGATGGGTAGAGTTCCTAGCTGCCTATGATCTAGATATACTGTATACACCAGGCAAGGCAAATAAAGTTGCAGATGCCTTGAGTAGACAACATGCCAAAGTAGCCATGTTGATGATGGAAGAGTTTAAGGATTTGTCTATACTTACTGATTTGGAAATTGAGGAAAACAGTAAGGTACAAATGATGTCCATTGAAGAAGGTGAAGGTAAAGGGAAATTAAGTATGATATCTCTGCAATCAGATTTACTTCTTAAGATTGAGAAAATGCAGGAACAAGACCTAAACATGGTGGAAAAGAAAATGCTCATATCAAGAGGGGAGGAAGTAATAAATTATCAAGTTGACAAAAATGGTTATTTAAGGAATAAAAATAGGATATGTGTTCCAGAAAATATAGAATTGAAGGAGGAAATATTAAATGAGTACCATAGGAGTAAGTACTCCATACACCCAGGTAGCACCAAGATGTATCAAAATTTGAAAAGAAATCTTTGGTGGAAGGGGATGAAGTCAGATGTGGCCAGATATGTTGCAAGGTGCATGACTTGCCAACAAGTCAAGGCAGAGACACAAAGGCCATTAGGACTATTGCAACCCCTTAGTATACCACAGTGGAAGTGGGAGGACATATCTATGGATTTCATAGATGGTCTTCCTAGATCTAAGAAGGGAAACACAAGTATATGGGTAATAGTGGATAGGCTAACTAAGGTAGCACATTTTATCCCAGTTAAAACAGAAAGAAATGCTCCAAAATTGGCTCAAATATTCATGAAAGAGGTAGTAAGGTTGCATGGCATACCCAAAACCATTGTGAGTGATAGGGATACCATCTTCACCTCAAGATTTTGGAAAAGTTTTCAAGAGGCCATGGGGAGTGAATTGTGCTTAAGCACTGCCTACCATCCACAATCAGATGGTCAAACTGAGGTGGTGAACAAAGTCTTAGAGGATTTGTTGAGAGCATGTACACTGGACTTTGGAGGCAACTGGGAAGACCACCTCCATCTAGCTGAATTTACATACAATAACAGTTACCAAAGCACCATAGGGATGGCACCATTTGAAGCCTTATATGCCAAGCCATGTTTATCACCTATATGCTGGGTAGAGACTGGAGAAAGGGCTGTTCTTGGACCTGAATATGTTAAAGAAACTACAGAGAAAATTGGGTTAATAAGAAAAAGAATAGCAGCAGCTCAAGATAGGCAAAAGAAATTTGCAGATAGGAAGAGAAAGCAAGTGGAATATGAAGTGGGAGACTTTGTTTTCATCAAGATTTCACCTATGAAGAAAGTCTTGAGATTTGGCAAGCAAGGTAAGCTCACACCAAGGTATGTTGGACCCTATAAAATTCTGGAAAGAATTGGTTCATTGGCTTACAAATTAGAACTACCAGAGGAAATGAAAGCAATGCATAATGTTTTTCATGTGTCCCAACTTAGAAGATGGGTACATGATAAAGAAGACATTTTGGAAGAGCCTACCAAAATTCAAATAAATCATGACTTGGTTTATGAAAAAGAACCAGTGGGGATTATAGCCAAGGAAGAAAAGAAATTAAGGAGCAAAACCTTGAAACTAGTTAAGATCCAGTGGAGTAGTGATCCTAATGACTGCACATGGGAGTTAGAGGATAAGATTAGAATGGATTATCCTAAGCTTTTTGCAAATTAAAAGGTAATTTTTTTTTTCTGGAAAAATTATTTGTTATGCATGGTTGATATGGTTGAATTTGTTTGCTTATGCATATGTTTGATAAGTTTTCAGAAAAGAAAATGATGCTTGCTATAAATGTTAGAAAAATTGTGAGGACACAATTCCTAAAAGGAGGGGTGAATGTAATACCCCAAAATTTTGTGAAAAATCATTTTTGTAAAATGATTTAATTTTTGAAATATTTAGATTTAAATATGGTGAAATTTCTGGAATAAATAGTGTGCAAGTATATGTGTGCACGTGCACACTGAAATGGCACAAGAAAGAACTCTAGATTTCTTGGATTTGAAACAAGAATTTAAAAAAGCAATACAAACATGATTTTGCAACATGGTTATTTGATTTCTGGAATTATATGGATCATCTTAGAAAATAAGAAAAGTAAGTTTTACTTTAAATCAGTAAACAAATTTTATTTAAAACCCAGAAAAGAAAAATTACATATATATGTTATAGGGATTTGTAAACTTGTATACATATAGGTGCATATGTTTCTGAATTTAAAAGAGGAATTAAAATAAGCCTAGATAAGATATGTATACAAATATACATTTTTAAATACTGAAAAGTACATATATATAAGCAAGTGAAACCATAACATTAAAATGACATGAAATGTGATACAAGTTAATATGCTTGTGTAGGCAAAAATAGCAAAGGGGATTCTCAGAAATAATTAAAATATGAAATAGGATAGTCACACTTTTAACATGACTAGGTGAGTGGCCATTTTCTGAAAAGTAAAAAGAAAGAAGATGCAGCCTTTAAATTGGTTAATATGGCCAGGGTATTATGAATGAAAAATGCATGATGCTAGCCAGGACAGAAATGGAATTCTGTTTCAACAAAACCCTAGAGGAAAAATGCATATAAATAGGCAGTAGAATTGTCTTTACCCCGGGCTGCACAAAAATAAGAAAAGAAGAAAAAAAAAATATTGGAAGGAAGGAGAAAACACTCAAACAAGAACTTTCTGGATTAATAAGAAGAAACATTTAGGTGAGTAATCTCACTGAGTTCATGGCATTAAGACCTGAGATGAGGCAGCCACTTTTTATATTGCCATTTATGTATTTCTGGTTTTGATGTATATGATTTCATCAATGCTTTTTGGATGTCTTATTTTAAATCTGATATGATTTAATATGGATGATTTTGATGATCTTTGATTGGTTGAGACATTTGTCTTTGGATGTGTATCATACTGTTTTATTTATACTCATAAATGTTGAAGTCTAGGATCTTAAAAATTATATAGAGAATACTCTCAACTGTTATAGATCTATGGCATGGAAACTTTATAAAAATGATTGGAGCTGCATTATACTTGGTATAAGTGCTGTGGCTTGAAAAGAAAAATGTTAAGGGTGCAATAGAAATTTTCTAAGTGCTGAGCCCTTAATCAAATCAAAAAAAAAAGAAACCCACAAGCTAAAATTATGATTGAACCAGATCTTGAATCTGAATCAATCATAAAGGCTTGCAGATCAATATAACATGCCATGCCTCTTTTACAGTTGAAAATGTTCTTATATTTACTAAGATCAAGACATATTGACCCCATTTAGGAAATAACTGTCTGCTTATTTCTGAGGAGAATTATGCTAGGAAAGATTATGGATGTTTCCATGTTTGCAGTGACATGTTCACTTAGCATATTTGATGTAGGATTTAAGACAATACACTAGTAAATAAACTAGGGAAGGGAAGGCCAAGAAGACTGCTGGAATGCTTGTCATATTTGAAGTATGCAAGTTGGCACATGGTTTGTTTAAGCCCTGAGATCTTTGTGCAATGATGTGAATTAGTTCATTGCAATGTGTCCCAGTGATTCCTTAATAGCAGATGAGGCAGGGATTTAAATTGAATTATACAACCTGTAAATGAAGAAATAGGAATATGGATATTTCTTAGGTTGAATGATATGGAACCAAGATGGTTCCAGTGAATGAAATTGTTGCAAATAGATAATTATGTTTGCATGATTATGTATGTAAATGTAAGAATGATAAATGAATATATCATACCTGAACCAACTTAATTATACTATGTTAAAGTAATTGATTGCAGGAATTGGCTTAAATAACTAATTGGTGCTCTTATATTCTCTACTACTTAATATCATGAATGTATTGATGTTACTCATACCAGATCATAGATCTGACCCTTGTTTGCTCATGGCATATGGGGTGTCTCATTTTAAAATGAGGCAGCCACTTATGTTCTTTCAGGTAACCCAGGCACTAAGTAAAAATGAAGTAATGGCTATTATGGAGGAGTGAATGAACATGCTAGCTAGTTTCAATAAGAGCTTAAATTGATTATATCTGCATGTATTCAGGAAAAATGTTATGTTTCTAAGATTTCTAGTCATGTAATGAATTCTATTATGGTTAGATGTACTAGTTGAATCATGTTAAATATATTGTTATGTACTAGGGTTTAAAATCTAAAAGAAATATCTGAGTGGAAAACAAGGAAATGATCTTAAAGTATTGATATGATGATTGGAAAAGAAATATGCATATGTAGGTGAGCTACTGTTTTGCATAATTTATATTATGTATTAGTTAATCTTGAGACATAACAGAGCACTGAGTTTTAGAACAAAATCTGGATTTAGCAAGAAGTAAACTTAAAGGATTTTATTTTCTTTTACTGAAATGCTTTGTAAATAAGTTTGAATTCATTTCTGAATTGTATTGAGAAAAGTAAAATGTTTTTAAAGGCTTCAGACAGAATGCACTGAATGGTATCTCCATTGTTTTGAACTAGTGTGTAGCAGATACAGGACTCATGGGTTAACCAGCTTCAAATAAATGAAGTATGGGTCGATCATGATAGATTGTATCTTGAAAATAAAGATGCATTTCAAAAGCTTAGTACATTTAGCAATTGTTTCACTCAGTTTTCTGGAAACTGAGCAAAGATATTGACATGTACATGTATATCTGTGTACATGTTGATATCTGGGCAAAAATATAAATATAAATTCCTAAAACAGTTGTAGTAATGGGTTTTAAAAATAATAAAGCAAGAAACTTTGTTTTGTATGTTAGATTATAGGATGAAATTAAATATATATGTACAAAGATAGGTAGGTATCAGATTTCAAACCATACAGGAAAAAAAAAGAAGAAAAACAAAAATTGTGTTTGAACCGACCTGCATAGTACTCGAACTCGTGACCTCTTGTGTATAAGTTAGGCGCGTTTCCATTACGCCTAGATGTTGCTTGTGTTCACTTAGGATCCACTTTCTTTTATACTGAACTTGATACTATCCAGGCTTTAACACAATCATCTATATTAAAAGCTTGTTTACCACTGATTATTACTTGATCATTTCTTAATTCTAATGACAGACTAAAGTACATGTTTCCAGTGGATTTTATGGCCAAAAATCAGAATACAATAATTAATCTGAATTGCTAAAAATCTAAATCAAACAGAATGTTCTTGTACAAAAAAAATAAAGTATATACTCTGAATTTAAACAAGAAGAACACATACATCTTCATATGTATGTGTATGTTATTAGATATACACTGATATATTTATATTGGTAAGTTATTTTGATCCTGGATATATTTTGTTTGTTGGAAAAAGAAAATGACCTTGGAAAACATATTTGTAATGAATGATATATCTATATATCATCTCTTAGCAAAAAAAAAATCCTTATGAAAGTAGGGTGGAAATAGGAGGGTCATTTCAGTCCTCCAACATCACGATCAACCAGACCATAGGGCATGCCCCTAGCCTTTGAGGATCAATACCATTCCCTCTAGAGGGGTTGGTGCCAATCCCTCTAGGGTGGCAGGAGACTGCTCCCCCCGGCTACTCTATTCCTTTGTCTACTTGCTTAATCTCCATGTTCTCGATTCTGATTTCTAGTGATTCATGCTACTTCATCTCCTTGATTCTATGCTCCAGCTCGTCCAATCTATTGGAGCAAATTCCACATCATCTCCTCCTAACTTTTCAGCATCCTCTCCTACATAGCATCCATCATCATTTCCATTTTATCGATGTAGATATATGCTTGATTAGCTCCAGCTCTAGGGGAAGCCTCCTGACTCCCTCCATGGTGGCTCCTTTCCGGTAGCACTCTCCTAGTTGATTGCCTAGCCATTACTTTCCAGATCTAAGTATCAAAGTTTCCAAATAAGATCCTAGCTTCCAAATCCGCATGTGCAAAAATTTGTTAGTGGAAGGACTAAAATGTTGGCGTCAAAATTGGCCACCAACACCAAATTAAGCAAAAGATCCAATAAATAGTCACAGAAATATGAAGAGAAATAAATAAAGAACAAAATTAAAATAATCAGAAAGCAAGGAAAAGGAGACAAGATTTATAGTGGTTTGGCTAAATTTGTCCTACATCCACTCTTGAATAATCGTTTTTGTTATACTAAAGTTTGTTTGCAGTTATAATCTGAAATTGTAACACCCCCCTACTTGGAGGCCCAAAACTAATGGATGTTGTAGTCATCCATAGTTATTTATCTTCGATGATCAAATATGGCGATGCTAGATAAATTGATGCACAGATCACAATAATATGGGAAATTTTTTTAAACAATTCAAAATCATATTTCCACATTCAAATCAAAACATTTTTTGTTCATTACATAATCCCGAATACGTTAACCATGTTTAGCAAAATATAATTATTACAAATATGCCAAAAGTAACATATGCAGATGTCCTCGTGGTAGAATAGAGTATATAATAAGGCTAATAAATCTGCCTTTACATCCAAATACACAACGAAAAAGAAAACTCTAATATCACTCTTTATTTTCCAAGGTCAATGTTATTTGGCCAAAAATCCACCTCCATTGATATTGTCCAAGCAGTGACCGAGCTCCGAATATGATATGTTTGTACTATTGATCAACTGCTTTACTATAGAGTGGCCATAGTCTCTGAACCCCATGATTCTGTCGACTCCCAAGTTGAAGAAATCATTACCCATTTCTGTCTAAATGGGTAGTTTTGTTCGATTACGCATCCAAATCGAAGGTTTGCAGAGACCACCTGCCCTAATGAAGGGTTTTCGACCAAGAATTTGTCCTCTAGTAAGAATCCTTCCATTCCTCTTCCATTTGCATACCCTGTAATGAATCTGCATTTTCCATGAATTTTTTCTTTGCAATGGTCTTCAATGAAGTTGTATATTCTGACCATGGAGGAGAGCGATGGGTCATATGGAGATATGTGCACTCCATTGAGAATGGTTATGCAGTTTACACAGCCTGCGCAATTGATCCATATTTCTGCACTTCCTGTGTCGAGGAGCACTTTATGTGTTTGCGGTGATGTTCCTACCCCCACTTTCATGATGTAAATCCTACAATATATATGTTATTTCTTTTGGTTAAACTTCAAAATTATTAATAATAGAAAATTTAGCCTAAGGTTCAAGGTTACGATTTCTTTTTTGTTTTGTAATTGCAAATTTTCTTAATTTCAGTCCCGTCATGGAAATTTCGAATGTTACATCAAAATTCCGATTTGCAAATTTCAATTCTTTTTCCAACATAAGTTCATTACTATGATATTCAACAAAAAATACCATTCCATAATCTTCATATAACTACTATAAAGCTATTAATAATAATAAGCACCATTGTACTTATTTTTTGTACTGTTGATAAAATTGTAAAAATATATATTAAATGATACTCATGGAACTCTTGTGACTGTGACTGGGATATCGATGGGAGCAGAGCTCCAGCAAAACAAACCCGAGAAACTACACTTCCTTCCCGAACCAGCTTCGAGTTACTCGCCTACTCACTTGCTTCGAGACAATCATCCACTTGCACGAGCCTAACCCGAGACGCCTTCTTCTTTTCCAACGCTACTCACCACAAACCAGAACAACGTGCACACGTGCACGTGGTGCACTTGCACACTCGTCGCCGACCACCAACGTTCATCGCGACGATCGCCAACAACCACACGATTACACGCGAACTCGAAAACGTCCCCAGATCGAACAAAACATCATCGAATCGAATTCGAACTAATATCGCCAAAAACTGGAACCCATCATTGCCAGAAAACTTCACCGTTACGACGCCTTCCACCTCGAGATCACCTGCCCACCTCACCGAAGCTTCGTCACGACTCCAGCCAGCTTTTACACCTATCGCGATCGATTCCGGATCCTCTTATCCCTTGCCATTGACTCGATAGTCCAGAAGAACAATACACGAGCTTAAACCCTAGTTTGTTCAAATTCGAACAATACAGCTATTGGAAAAATTCCATTGCATTTTTCCCATCATCTTCCACATATAAGCAAGCTCCGACCAAAGTTACGACCATTCACTTGCCTCCGATCATCCGTGATCGACTAAAAACCCAATATTGCTCATCACAGCATAACCCAAGAATCCCTCCACTAAAAATCCTAATTTTACTTCCTAAAATCATCATCTTCCATTACTAATCTATTCCTAAATTCAGATTACTAAATTGTGATGATTTATTTTTGACATATATATTTATATTTACTGTAAAAATCCAAATTTGAAATAATGTCTTAATGTAGTCTTTTGAAATTATTTTTAAGAATAAGGTTATAATCTTTCAAGTAATAAATGGATAATTATTGAATGTAATTAAGAGAAGAGAAAATTACTTATGGAAGTAATTAAATGGAATTGATTAAGAGTTAATCACTTGATGTTATTAATTAAAGGATTAATTAATATAATTAATTTAAAGTAAATTAATTAAAGAGTAATTAATTAATTAAAAGGTTAAGGTTAATTAAAAATATGATTAATTACTAGTTAAGGTAATTAATTAAAAGAGAGTAATTAATTAAGGAAGTAATTAATTAAGGGTTAATTAATCAATAATAAGTGATTAAAGAATAATTAATTAATATAATTAATTAAAAAGTAATTAATTAAGATAAGTAATTACAAATTGTTAATGACTGTTTATGGTTAATTAAGGTTAATTAATGAATGTAGTTAATTAAAGATTAATTATTTAATTAACTAGAAGGTAATAAATTAATGAAATAATTAGAGGATTAATTATTAATGAATTAATCAAGGTTGATTAATAAAAGTAATTAATTTAAGTATGATTAATTAATTGTAATTAATTGAGGATTAATATAATTAATTATAATTAATTAATAAATGAAGGTTCATTAATTATTGTAATTAATGATAGTAATGAAAGGTTAATTTCTGTATATGGTTAAGGATAATTACTTGAATGTAATTAAAGTATAATTAATCAAGGAAGATTAATTAAGGAAGATCATTTAGATGTTAAATTAATTAATTGGTAATTAATTAATGTTAGTAAGCAGGATTAAGATAATCCAAGTAATTAAGTGATAGTAATTAATTTAATTAAAGGTTAATTAAATTGATTAGAGTTAATCAATTCTGTTTAGATAATTGATTAATACTGGATGTTTGATATTGGGTGATTGGTTGATATTGGATGATTTGTATGTCTCTGATATATATATGATATATGCTGCTTTGTGAGATGAATGTTGATATGAATTATCTATTGTGATAATGTTATTTATCTATCTGTTTATATCATTCAGAATATAAGTTTAAATGTTTAAACCTTTAAACAACTTGGCCTTAAAAGATACGTTTTAGATTTCGATGAGACCGGGATCGGATTTGCTACAGTACAGCATGATAGGGGGTTCTCGCTTCGCGGTTTGGTGGCGAACGGGAGACTCTTACCCCTACATGTCCCTGAGAGGTAAAGGCCTTGTGAGGGTTGGTTGCGAGTCGAGAGGCTGGCCGTAAAAGCAAATTCGAGGTATCACTGTGTGCCACGGTGGGTCTGGGATGGTTGCAAAGCCTACCGGTCGCCGCTACCGACGGTTGAAAAGCCTAGGTCGTCACAGTTGGTATCAGAGCAGTAGGTTGAGTGAATACCTAGGCTCTGAAGTGGTGTCTATCTTGAGTTGTATGAATTAGACAGATGTTTATAACTGTCTAATATGTGTTGTATAAGTTGTGTAACTCCGATGTATATGATACTATGTAATATTCTATATGATATATTATATTTCATTCGTTTCCGCTGTGAGATTCTTTTGTGTTGTTGTTTCTTCTTTTCTATCCTTTCTTCTTCTATCCCTTTCTTTCTTCATGATGATACGACTTTCTGTGGAGAAAAAGTCGGGTCGTTACAAGAACATAGAAGCATTCGATCATGGTTGTATAGACAGTGTGGTCCTTGTATATGGTATGGTTTTTGTGAAAACTTTGTTTGAACTTTGAAGTAAGCACTCAGGGAATTAATGTACCAAACGGAGACTGACAAAATGAAAAATGTTAATGGTATATTATTCTAGATGAACCCATGTCTTTGTTTTTATGTTTTGGAAGAAATAATTTGAGTTATGTGAATTTATATGAGAGCCATTGCTTATTTTAGGTGCGTGATTGTGATTTTTCTCCTATTTGAGTAAAGGAATATTATTGACTTCTGTAACATGCAATAGATATTGTTGATTTTTTTATAAAATATCTGAACAAATATCTGTTTCTTTACATTAATATTGATACCATTTAATGTGAACATAGAAAACTAGAGATATTGAAATGAATTCATTGTATAAATATTATGTATCCAAAGTCAAAAAAACTAAACTGATATCAATTTTTTTACATTAATATTGATGTCATTTAATATAAAGCTAGAGATATTGAATGAACGCATTGGATGGATATTATATATTCAAAGTCAAAAAAGCTAAATTGGTATCTATTTCTTTACATTAATATTGATAACATTCAATATGAACTTGAAAAACTAGAAGTATTGCAACATATATTTGCTTTAACTTTTTCATATTTTTATGCTAACTCTATGCATAAAATATTATTTTTAAGCTAAAAATGTGACATAATTAAAATGAAAAAAATGTATAAATATGTGTGCGCACACAAATCGACAATAACTTAGAGTGAGAATTGTTTTTATCACAAAAAATAATTAAATCGGATGGTTTCCATAACCTTATGCTTGCAATATTCATGAAGGAATACAATAATGTTATGCTTGCAAAATTCATGAAGGAGTACCATATACTAATGAGTGCTGATATTATATTTCAATCCTCCAAGCATCAATTGAAGTGATGTCTTTGAACAAACTAAGCAAAACACCACTACTTGCAGACTGACATTTATCGGCCCAGGTACAGAGTTAAATGGCCTATAGGATTAGTTTCAATCTTTCTGCAGTAACTGGTATGAGGCTCGTGATTCACACATGGTAAGATGAAAGTGCATGTTGTACAGACCAATGTGTGATAAACATATTTAAGAGTTTGAAAAAGGTAAACCTAGATATGTTGGTGGAAAGCAAAAAGAATCAAAAATAAAAAATCATTGTAGTTTTGTAGAGCTTAAACAACAGGCATTTGAAGTGACAAAAGTCAGTCCTCTTGGGTATGATTTAAAATTAGTGGTGAAATGGGTTAGAGATGACGGTTCATCCGCTTTTGATTTGGAAGATGGCGATGATTTGAACTCTACGTTTTCGGTTGGAATGAGAGCGATAGAAATATTTGTTGTGAAAGCAAAACATGTTAATGTGGTAGAAACACATCAGTCCGTGATTTCAGTGGATGAGCATGTACCCACCACATAGTTTCAAGAAACACAATGGTCGGCATATCCCTCTTCTTTGACAAGTCACCAAGGGGGAGAATTTACAAATTTATTGCATAGCTATAGTGGAATGGTTGGAGGAGTATCTTCAAGTTAAACACAAAATATGGTGCGTAACTCTATGCATCTAAATCAATCACAAGCATTGGGAAAGTGAGTAATATTATAATCTAGCACTTTCATTTTGACTTACATTCACAAAATTTACTCTTACCATTATTTTTTGTATTAATAGTGTCGAAATAAATGCAGTGGGAGAAGCATTCATTGGTTGTGCTGACGACGACAGTGACGATCATGTTGGTATTGCAAACGATAGCAAAGTGTAATTAGGTAGCATGGAAGTAGCTTGTGCAAATGATGTAGATAAAACTTGGGTCGATTAAATGGATGTTAATAATGGTGCAATCGAATATGAAGATAGTCAGCAGGCTGATGATGAAAATGTCGAAGATGTGAAAATCACATATGAATATTCCCTAGCCGATGATATATGCACTGCAATAATGATTGTGAAATTGATCATGGATAATTTTCAATTAGAAATGGAAGTGTTTGGGGGAGAATGTGCTAAAAAAGGACCATGAGTCGGGTTAATTTTGAAAGTAAACAGAAGCTCGTTGAACAATAATGTGAATGAGTGATTAAATTTTATGTTTCTTTTCATGTTCTGAAATCGTATGTAAATCAATACATGGTCCATTGTGATGTGGATGAAACATGTCCTTCGAGAGTGCATGCTAGTCTGTCGACGAAAAAATCTCAAAATTGGTGAAAATAACGACATATGGCGGGAATCACACTTATTTAAATGCAACCGTCAACTCAAACCATCGATAGGCAACATCAAAGTTTATATGTAGCAAAATACTTCCCTTGATTAAAGTTGAAACAAATATGACTGCAAGAACAATTCAAGAGACAATGTCAAATATGTTTCATATTAAATTGAGTTATTCTTGAGCATGGCATGGACTACAGAAAGCGATTGCAATAATATATGGAGATTGTTATCCCGCCTTTTGGCAAGGCCGAGATACCAAGGGACTGACTAAAAACTAGGAATCACTCATCATGAATATCGATGAATTTTGTCTGAGTCCGGATCGAGCCACGATTAGCAAGACATAACAAGCAAGGCCAGGGAAGCCAACGTTCCAAGTTTCAAGTCAATCCGAGTTCGTATACTCAAGATATGATCGATGCAAAATGAAGGAGATAACCCCTATTCGAATCCATCAGCGTTCCCTTGTTCGTATCCATCCATCTCGGAGTTCTCTCAAATCCATCGAACCATCCCTCTTCGAACCCATCCAGCGACCTCCTGTTTGTATCGACCGGCTGAAGGCCATCAAGATCGATACGAATGAAGTTGTGCACCGAATGCATAAACAACAGTATGCTGGAATCCATCCTGCTACAACAGCTTCGTATCGATCAACCATAGCATGTCGCGATCGATACGACGAAACTCCTGTTCGAATCCATCTGGGAATGAAGCCTTCGAATCCATCGAGTCAAAGCGGCGAAGTCTCCGGGATGACTCGATCAAATAGGCGAATAAAGCGGATAAAAGCTAAAGTTTCGCTCCATGTCATCACGAAGTCATATGCCATGATCGATTCGATCGTATCGATTCGAACGAACCAGCCTGCCGAGAAACACCAATTCGAATCGATCATATCTTGAGATCCATAAGTCCAAATGCTATGAAATTTTCACAGAAGCTTGCACACATGTTGAAGAATGTCCACACCAAATTTCAACTCGATTGGACAATTTCTTGATCGATTCGAATGGGTTTCGAATCGATCCTAGAGTGGGTCCAGATTTCCTGAAAGCGGGCATATGGGCCCCCTCACGTGCCAGAAGTGGTCTCCTAAATTTTAGGCGAAATATCAGCCTTCCACACCTATAAATAGAGCCCCTGGTAATTCAGAAAAGAGGGTCGGACAATTTTAAGAGCTAAAGAGCACCCGGATTCTGCCAGATTTACTCCAAATCACCATTGCTGCCTTAGATTCAGTCTATAATCATAAAATCTGTTGTACTACGCTATAAGAAATTGTAATCTTCAAGTATCGAGCAATAAAATCATCAAACTTCATAATGGACGTAGGCGAAACGCCGAACCACTCTAAATTGTTGTCTTCTTTGCAATTTACTTTCTGCTATTTGGAGTTTTTGTTAGATAATCCTCAGTTTTAATTTTCATTCTTCACTTTTATCTCTTCAAAAACTTCCGAAGAGTGTTGTGCCCATTTTTGGTACAAACACTTTGGTGCTTTCACTGAGAGCTGAACTCAAGAGTTCTATCATTTAGAAGTTGAATTTGAAGACTTAAGAGCTCATATCTGAGAAGATATGACAAGGCAAACTAGTAAAAGACAAAGGCCAGAGCAAAGTCAGCACGAAGGAAGTCAAGAGGCTTCCTCAGGAGCAAACCAAGCTTCAGCCTTCATCACCAGGGATGAGATGGAGGCAATGATGAGAAGACAAGAAGAAATGATCCAGAGTTTGCTTCAACAGATTGGACAACTTGGAGCGCAAAATCAAGGAACAACCAGGGTTCAGAATGGAACAGGACCATCTGGCGCAGCGCCAGAACTGGGGGGGGGGGGGCACAAACTTAGGACATGTTGATCCGAACCCGGGAAGAGAGACAAGGACATCCGAGCAACCTGGCGGCGATAGAGGGATGAACGCTCAGCCAGGGGGGCAGACACCTGAAAGCTCACATGGACTCGGGGGCAGATCGAAGGTAGTGAATGAGGACTACCGCTTGGAGACAATGATATATTGGCAGAGATGGTCAGGCGAGCCATGAGAGGCGGATTAGTAAACAGAGATCTTGAAGACGTGAACAGGAGTCCCTTTTCTCTTGCGATTAGGATGGCTAGGAACCCACCAGAATTCAAGTTACCGTCAATGGAGATGTACGATGGGAGGACGGACCATGCGGTCCATCTGATGAAGTATATGAGGCATATGGAGGTACTGGGGGCATCATAGGAAGTCATGGCCCGGTGCTTTCCATTGTATTTAAAAGATATCACAGCATTATGGTTTAGGCAATTGGAGAATGGCTCCATAAGAACATAGGCAGATTTAACTGAAAGATTCATGGAGCAATTTAGTGTCCACATTGCAAGACCCAAGAATGTGATGAGTTTGGCAATGCTAAAGCAGAAAGTTGGGGAATCTTTGAGGAGTTTTTTGACGCGATTCAATGCAGCAACAGCATCGGTGGATCGACCAGATCCATCTATGGTCATGATGGCAGCTGTATCTGGAATATCTGATGGCACAGAGTTCAAGAATTCACTAACTAAGGATCCACCTACGGACCTGGGAGAGTTTTATCATGAAGCCAAAAAGTTTTTGCGATTAGAGGATGCTCGTACGGAGAGAGAAGAAGAAATCGATGTTTACGCAGTTAGAGGCGGTAATTCACCTGGAAAAGGTGCAGAGACTGGTAAAGGGAAGCGAAAGGCTGAAGAAAATAATGACAGGTCAAAGCGGCAACGGAGGGAGCCGCGATTTACCACCTATTCAGAACTGAACGAGGGTTTGGAGCGGATCTACCAAGACACCCGAGAGCAAGTTGCCTATCGTAGACCAATGCGACGGGATCCGACTACCGACGAAAGAAAATCAGACAAATATTGCTTATTCCACGAGCTGAATGGACATAGCACAAATGACTGTAGACACCTGAAGGATGAGGTAGAAGGGCATATCAGGAAAGGTAGGCTACTTCAGTATGTGAAAAGGCGAGCTTCAATTGTGGAACCAGAGCGACCACCGTCTACATCACCTAGGGGTGACCCCGAGCCGAGGCACCATATGGTTATCAATTGATTAAAATAACGATGAACAAGTCGTAAACTTCTCACTAACACGGTTAAATCATTTACACATGTGGGAGATCGCGAACGATCCACAGACATGCTCTGAATGACCATTGACCATATCGTAATGAGAATTTACACTTTGAGATCCTTGCTTTGCTATTGTTTTGTTTTGATTCGAACGTTTGGACTTAGTTTGATTGGACATTTCTGTTATGGAATTCTAGTGAACGTTAATTTGATATTTGCAATTCTGTAGAAGAAGTTACTTATGTATGCTTTGGATCGCGAATGGTCCACAAGCACACCTTGTATGGCGACGAACCACCACGATCGCTGATTCAGAAATTCACCCGAATGTGAACCTGACATCGATAATACTAAGTCCCCCCGGGCACACTCATTCGCCTTGAACGGCATTCGACCTCGAACGGTCACCATTAGCCTCGAACGGCACCCGACCTCGAACGATCACAATCTGCCTCGTACGGCACCCGACCGTGAACGGTCACACTTCATCTAGTGTAACATTCGATCGCGAATGATCACACTCTGCCTCGTGCGGCACCCGACCACGAACGGTCACAATTCACCCAGTATGACATTCGATCGCGAACGATCACATCCTGCCTCGTGCGGCATCCAATCGCGAACAATCACATTTTATCTCGTGCACCATACGATCACGAACGGTCCCAATCCATCATAATTCGTCTAGAACGACACCCGATCATGAATGGTCACAACTCGTCTAGAACGACATCCGACCGCGAACGGTCCCATTTCGTTATTTGCCGCGAAGGGCATCCGACCGCGAACGGTCCTATTTCTTTATTTACCGCGAATGGTCCCCTTCCTTTGTTCGCCATGAACGGCATCCGACCATGAACGGTCCCATTTCGCTATTTGCCGCGAACGGCATCCGACCTCGAAAGGTCCCATATCGCCTCGAATGACATACGATCCCGAACGATCGTCATTCGTGGTTTGATAAAACTAGCAATTTCTTTGCAGGTCATCAATAGGATATGAACATCCGGCTTATGGCATTACAAAACAAACCTTACA
This sequence comes from Allium fistulosum, assembly GCA_030737815.1. Lineage (NCBI taxonomy): Eukaryota > Viridiplantae > Streptophyta > Magnoliopsida > Asparagales > Amaryllidaceae > Allium > Allium fistulosum. The sequence goes on along the minus strand of CM060904.1, from coordinate 267,087,262 downwards.
ATCGCAAGGCATGTTTTGGGGGGCAAATGTTATCCCACCTTTTGGCAAGGCCGAGATACCAAGGGACTGACTAAAAACCAGGAATCACTCGTCATGAATATCGATGAATTTTGTCCGAGTCCGGATCGAGCCACGATTAGCAAGACATAACAAGCAAGGCCAGGGAAGCCAACGTTCCAAGTTTCAAGTCAATCCGAGTTCGTATACTCAAGATATGATCGATGCAAAATGAAGGAGATAACCCCTATTCGAATCCATCAGCGTTCCCTTGTTCGTATCCATCCAGCTCGGAGTTCTCTCGAATCCATCGAACCATCCCTCTTCGAACCCATCCAACGACCTCCTGTTTGTATCGATCGGCTGAAGGCCATCAAGATCGATACAAATGAAGCTGTGCACCGAATCCATAAACAACAGTATGCTGGAATCCATCCTGCTACAACAGCTTCGTACCGATCAACTATAGCATGTCGCGATCGATACGACGAAACTCCTATTCGAATCCATCTAGGAATGAAGCCTTCGAATCCATCGAGTCAAAGCGGCGAAGTCTCCGGGACGACTCGATCAAATAGGCGAATAAAGAGGATCAAAGCTAAAGTTTCGCTCCACGTCATCACGAAGTCATATGCCATGATCGATTCGAAGTGATCGATTCGATCGTATCGATTCGAACGAACCAGCCTACCGAGAAACACCAATTCGAATCGATCATATCTTGAGATCCATAAGTCCAAATGCTATGAAATTTTCACAGAAGCTTGCACACATGTTGAAGAATGTCCACACCAAATTTCAGTTCGATTGGACAATTTCTTGATCGATTCGAATGGGTTTCGAATCGATCCCATAGTGGGCCCAGATTTCCTGAAAGCGGGCGTGTGGGCCCCCTCTCATGCCAGAAGTGGTCTCCCGAATTTTAGGCAAAATATCAGCCTCCCACACCTATAAAAAGAGCCCATGGTCATTCAGAAAAGAGGGTCGGACAATTTTAAGAGTTAAAGAGCGCCCGGATTCTGCCAGATTTACTCCAGATCACCATTGCTGCCTTAGATTCAGTCTATAATCATAAAATCTGTGGTACTACGCTATAAGAAATTGTAATCTTCTAGTATCGAGCAATAAAATCATCAAACTTCATAGTGGACGTAGGTGAAACGCCGAACCACTCTAAATTGTTGTCTTCTTTGCAATTTACTTTCTGCTATTTGGAGTTTTTGTTAGATAATCCTCAGTTTTAATTTTCATTCTTCACTTTTATCTCTTCAAAAACTTCCGAAGAGTGTTGTGCCCATTTTTGGTACAAACAGAGATTGGGAATCGTCATATGCAGAATTGCAAAAATGTCTTCTGTGTCGCGTGATTTACCAACCCTAGAACCGTATATGAAATTATTCATAATTGTGGTGTTTTTGATGGTGCCTTTTGGACTTTCGGACCTTCTATCGATGGTTTCATCCACCGTCGACCTATAGTTTCTATTGATGGACTCATTTTACAGGAAGTATCTGGGTATGTTACCAATAGCTACTGGTGTAGACGTAAACCAAGGTCTTTTTCTGTTAGTCTTCGCTATTGTACAAACAGAGCCTTGGTAAATGTGGAGTAGGTTTATTCGTTGCATATGGAATTATATTCCATCTTCGCATACCCGATGTATTACATTTATCTCAGATCGTATGAAGGGAATTCCACGTGCCCTGAGACAAGCTTGGCTAATCGAACCTCATTATCACTATTATATTCCTCATATTAAAGCAAATTTCAAGCAAGCAAGGTTTGGTACGAATGAGCTACAATATTTGATACATGCATGTGCCACGGCATCGGAGGTTGTAAAATATAACGAACTAAGAAAACAGTTGAATGCTTTAAATAGGGAAGCCGATGCATGGATTGAAAGGAGTTTGAAAAATCAGGAATCGAGCTGGACTCTTTATCACGATGGTGGCGTAAGATTCAATATGATGACAACTAACATTTTTGAAAGCCTTAACGGTGTGCTGAAATGAACTAGGAATCTACCCGTTAAATCATTAGTTGCACATACATTTCATTGTTTAAAACATTATTTTTCCGAACGTCGAACTCAAGAAGAAGAGTGGACATCACAGTTAACACCGAAGTAGGAAGCATTAATAAAGAGAAGAATGGAAGAAGCAAGGCTCCTATATATAGAGATATATAACTTAAATGAATGGCAGGTGAAAGATGTTCATATGTTTGATTATATAGTGAATATCGATAATAACGTCACAAAGTGTTCATGCAACATGGCAATTTTTGATCATTTTCCATGCTCCCATGTATTAACAGTATGTTCACGTGGGTCAGATGGTGCGAATAGAGTGTATTTTTACTTAATCTCAATGTGGTACATAACTGCTAAGTATACCTCTGGTTAAGCTCTTTTATTCCATCCTGTATACAAAGGTCCTACTATACACCACCATCGGTGTGCAAAAATTCAGGACGTCCACGGTCTGCTTGAATAAAAGGTTTCATGGATCTGCCAGCTTCATCTGGCCATAATAGATGCAGCAAATTTGGTGCTTTTGGCCATAAAAAGAAATCACGTCCTCATTGAATTGTTTCCTATGTATGAGTTGTATTTAATTCTTATTGCATATGTAAAAATGTTGGATTCTAGTCTTGTTTGTTTTAAGAATCGTTGAACTTCAATGTTCTTTTCAATGTAAGAATTGTTGAAATCTATTCTCTTTTTCTTTGTTATAGCAATATGGAGTTTAATTCATGATATAAGATGTTAACTTGGTTATATGGTGTTGTATTGGTGCAATAGCGGCGAGTTTTGAGGTTGTAAATACGTGGGAATGGAGCAGCAGGTCACTGTCTATTGGAAGACCAGATATGACTTGCGCATTTTTGAAATGCGCAAGCTTTATTTTCAAATATAGCTTGTGCATTTCAAGAGTGCGCAAGTTATATTCCGCTGTTCTAAAAAATAGCGACCTACTGCTCCTTCCTCCACTACACAACACCCTCATACCATCAACATTTCATCAACGTAAAATCATTTATACGCCAATACGAACAGCAAACTATCATCAATACAACTGAATATCATCAACACAAACCATCAACATTACATATCAAGACCATGTTCCAACAAAACTACACATATACTAACCCTAACATGATGTTGAACAAAATATACAATCCATACACTACATAAACTTCAACAACTACATGAACAACTAAATAAACATCAACATGATATATCATCCAAACAAAAAAACTACTCAATCGTAAAGCCTTCTAACCTCAAGATGTGTATCTCCTTTCTTTTTCTTTTTCTTCCTTTTATAGGTAATTGGAGCTGAACTTTAGGATTCGTCAAAGGTTAAAACATGTATTTCTTGTTCTTGAGTAGGACCGAAAATTATTTCCTCTTGTTCTCTCTCCCAACACAACCACTCTTCATTTCTCTCTAGAGTTGTTGACCAACATACCCAAATCGTTGTTCGCCTTCATTCCAAATAGGTCATTGAGGATGAATTTCATCCCTGACATTATGTGTTCACTCCACTTCCGTATGTGGTTCCTCCCTTGCCATTTGTCCTTCCTCCGTAGTTGATGGGTTTCCTCACAAGTATGTGGTTTTTCTTCTACAATACACAAAGGTTTTGCTGGTCTTCTTAACTTGTTTCTACCTAAAACAATATCAAGTATACGGTCGTAAGTCAATACATTTAGTTTTCACCTTCTCGTCTCCATACGATTCTATTCAATTTCATCAACCACATGCAAAGCGCTATATATCTCGTTTACCTACGCGAAACGCAAAACAATATAACAACAAATATGATCTAAAGGTATGGATAATCAAAATTTATAAATTAAAATATTAACCACATCACGCTCTAGTGGAGCTCAAGGAATGTAAGCGACCAATTTTCTAGCCGACTTTTTCAAAATAAAATGGCGAATTATTTGCCAATACTAATACTCATACTGACTTAACAGTGTCGAAGGATTACGTGCTCATTCAGTGTGATCAATTACTGAATTCCATGAAGTGATACTTTTCTGAAGAAAGTCCATCCAACTACCGGGTTCTGGGTCTAATGGCACTGCGGGATTGGGAATGTGTTGGTGGTCAAAGCCAAACTGTCTCATCACTCTGTCCAAAGAATATAATTCAAAGTCCAAAAAAAGAATTAGTCTACTCTTAACGGTCCAACCCGCATACATATACTCAACATCAGGATGCCCAAATTTAATAAAAAAAGAATATGGTTCCCAGGTCACGGTGTCATCCTCTAACAATTCCAATTCATTTCGGTAAAATTGTACATTTTTGGGAGTTTAATGCCAACTCCTAGCACAATTCCACCTACACTCGAATGGAAGATAAAGATCTAAATCCGTAGGAATTCTTACAGAAGGTCATCCAATAGAAATATGAGACCAAGACCATATTTGCAATAATGTTGCAGAACCGCCTAATTTATTTTTTCTAAAGCAACATTAGTCAACTCACTATAAAAATAACAAAGTACAGCACTACCCATGAATGGTAACCACAATTTGCAAAATCTTTCAGAAATGACAAAAATTTCAAATTCAATCTACCTTTGAATGATCTATAAAAAGATGATAACTTAAAAAGTACAAAATAATAGCATGACTACGACGAAGTATATCTAAATCTGTCGCCCCTTCACCAGTAGTTCAGAAAATTCACTTTTACATCAAGTCATTGCTAGCTCACTTTTAGATTTTAATGCCTCTTTTGGTGGAAATATACAAAGCAAATCATGACACAACTCCATTTAATCAATATCAAAATTTCGTAAATACACAGGAAAACTGTCCATGTCTAGACCAAAAAAAGTAAACATTAGCTAGAGTTACAGTCATTTCTCCTACTCTAAAATGAAAAGTATTTGTCTTAGGTCTCCATCTATCACCAAATGTCGTAATAAGATAATGATCTAGCCCAATGTAATCAACTTGCATTGCTTTCAAAAACCCGGCCATTCTTAGGTTTTGTTCCAACCTAGGATCTCTAAAATCTATTTTTTTTAAGCCTGCTTGAATGATCAAAATTTTTAACTGTTTCTACATCCTGATTTATACCAAAGAATTGCAATTAGTATTTCATATTTGCATTTTGGATGAATAATAATTCAGTATGTATAAAATAAATGCCTCCATAAGCGAATCATTTCGACATCTATGATGATATTGAAGATAAAGAACACTTCTATCTTGGGGCCCGGGAGGCAATTCTAAAATATATTTATCACCCAATTATTTATTCAAAAATTGATTTTGCAACTAGGGTTTTTGGAATGATTTATCAATAATTAACATTTCAACTATGAAAACAATAATATGCGGTAATTGTCATCGACAACACCAACAATACTTAGTACCATTATAGACAACAATCACTTGTTAATTTAACATCAGTTTCAATCAAAATTATTTTTACCTTTAATTTCTATGGATGAAGAAGTTCTTTCCATTTAGAGCTAAAACAATTAATTATTTCAAAGCATACTTGAGATGAATTTAAATTGGAGGTTTGATTTAGGAAAATAGTTGGGTTGGAATAGGGATTGTGGTGGATTTTGAGAAGAAGGAGAGGGGTTTGAGAAGTTGGGATAGATTATGTGGTTGCTAGAATTTTTAAGCCTGATTTATAATTTGTGCAATCCATGTTTGCGCAACCTATAAATATACAGCTTGTGCAAATATGGATTTCTCAAGCAACAAATTTTTTAAATTTTTTTATAGCTTTTGCAATTCATATTTGTGCAAAATTTCGATTGTATGCAGTGGAGAAACTGGGCTTCTATAGGAAATCGAACACGTTGTATAATCCCTGCAATCACTTCAATTTGGATCTCCAAATGATCTGGAAATCAAGGCATGTATTAGTGGCGGTATGCTAATTTGAAGAATATTATTAGTCTAATACACGAATTGAGTAAGATTTTTGAACAATTCAAAGGATTAGCAAATTCAATCAGGATCTTTCATATCCTTACGTTTATAAGTTTAAGGCGTTTCCATGATTTCACTTCAAATCTTATGCCATCAAGTTTTCAAAACAAGTTGTTCATATATGCAAGGCGATTATGTTCTTTCATTGATTAATCTTGTGCATGACGAGATTCATTCTAAAGGTTTCAAATACAGTTCATGGGATATATAATTGTGTTTTAGCATTTTGAATTATTATTTGACTTCTGATATATTTAAGATAGCAAATGAACGATGCTATTCAAAGTTGGAAGGGTTATTGAGAAATGCTTTTCTCCACTGCATATACACAATGACGTGCATCCAGTGTATTAAAAAACGCATCGAGGTGCAATTCGAAAGGCATTTTACCATAGAGGTATATGCCTCGGACGCTTGAGGTGCAAAAAACACATGCCTCAGAGCCTCAGTCTAGAGAGGCTAGAGCCTTTTAGGTCAATTTCTTTTATTGTTGAGCTATTTATTTCATGGAATCGAGTCGATTCTTATTACTGGAGTAGAGTCGATTCTGGTATTTGAATTGATTAGCCATTTTTTAAATTTATAGTCAAATAAGTTGAATGGATTATAGTGAATATATTACTTTATGAATTAATTATGATAATTGTTAACAAGAAATCTTGTCAACATCCCTAATGCTTTTTATGAGATAATTTTATTTGAACATGACCATGTCGTTAAGGGGATTCTCGCCTTCGAAAGCATATCTTCCGAATAGAATGACTTAGTCGAAAGGATTTGAGATGATAGCCTTAGATTTCGACCAAATCGACCCGATTGAAAGGAATAGCAGATTGCCAAACCTTTCGACCTTGTCGAAAGGAATAACGAGGCCGCCCCAACATTTCGACCGGGTTGGTATAATAGTAAATTATCCAACTTTCGACCTTGTCGAAAGCTATGACGAGGCCACCCCAACCTTTCAACCAGGTTGGAACAGTCAAACTGCTAAACCTTTCGACCTTATCGAAAGGGGTGATAAGGCCACTTCAAACTTTCGACCAGGTTGAAATAGTCAAATTGTCTCTAGGAGTTATTCACAACATATAGCTCTCGAAACTGTCACTTTATCGAGTCCCATCTCCCTTGGAGTTGAAAGCAGCTAATCATTGATGTCTTCCACCTCCTTTTTGATCACGTCGGAAGATGACATTCAAGACCTTTCAAATTTATCGAAAGGGGATGCTCACTCTAACTATTAGTCTTAATTTCTTTCAACCCGTTGGTGTCAATAATTCCTTCCATGGAATCCATTCGATGGGGATACTGATGCTTAAAAGAGTAGATTCCCTTCCAGTGAATTCCACCATGAATGGTTATTAGACATATAAACTAGGATTCCTATCGGAAGCAAACCTTTCGAAAAGATCGAAAAGAGTTCCTTCTTTCGAAGCAGTCCTGGTTTAATATTCTTCAATCCATTTTATTTTCCTTATATAAGATCAGTTTAAATATTCCCATAACTCATGCATTCTGCATGGTCAACACATCATCATAACTTTCATTTTTCGTATTAAGTTTAGGTTCTGATGATGATGTGTTTCGATTGGAAATGTCTAAGTCGATCTTACATATAGCATAGACCAAAAAGATCAAGTGAAAAGTTTAAAATCATGTGCAATTGATCATTAGTCTAGCTAATGATCTTCCTCGTCGCCAATATCCATCATGAATAAGCCATCTCCACTTTTAATTATTTTCCAAAATAAGTTACTAGAAATTGTGCTTTCTCCCCAATTTGATTTACGGTTTCTTCTATGTACAATTATCACTAAGAGAGTAAAGAAAAGAAAATGAATTCAATCTTCCAGAATTCGGTCCCTAAAGCTAGACCCCTTGGGTCTTATTTATAGATGCAGGTTAGCCTCCTTCTATGCCTTTGCTTTCGACTAGGTCGACGAGACCCTTTTTTCATATGTCGCCTCAAACCTTTCAACACAATCGAAAGGTCATGAACCTTTCGATGTCGTCGAAAGGTATTCTCTTGTGCTTCTTGATTTATCCCTTCACTTCTTTTCCTTCGACTAGGTCGAAAGGTCTTCTCCTTATATGCTGTTTTGAGCCTTTTGTCCTAGTCGAAAGATGTGCCTCCTTTCGATGTTTTCGAAAGCTACGTTTCTTTTCGATGTTGTTGAAGGCTATGTTTCCCTTCAATGTTGTCGGAGGCTATACTTCCTTTCGATGTTGTCGGAGGCTATGTTTCCTTTTGACATCGTCGAAAGGTGTCCGTGTTCTTCTTGTCATACTCTAGCAGCTTCTTTATTTTCTCTTAATTCTTCGACCTGATCAACAACCATGCTTCCTTTCAACGTCATCGAAAGGGTCTTTACCATTCCTTTGCCCTTGCCAATTTCTGAGTATTGCTTTCTTCATAGAACCTTTCGACACTGTCGAAAGGTGTCCCTGATGGATCTTGACCAGTTCGAAAGGCTTGATATGCTTTGGAAAAGGTTACTATGGGGGCGAATGTTTGACTTTGAAAGGTTTGATGTGTAGTTGGGAGAAAACTATCGATTGCCTTCAAAAAGGGGTCCGAAGTCATCATTACTTGTTCATCTGTGTCGAAAGGTTGGTAGTGGCGAAAGAGCCTATCTGTTTTCATCTGGGTCGAAGGCCTTTGCACCATATGAGTAGTTGGTGCCTTCGACTCCTTCGACACCTGCTAATGCCTTCGAAACATCCTTTTTATGCCCTTCATGATGATTTGGTATGTTTCTTCATCGAAACCCCAATCTTATAAACTTTCTTTCATACTTCTGTTGTCAAATAGATTTTATGGCTAACATTATGCCCCCCTGTATGAAAGAAGCTTTTGTTCTTTAGGATAAAGACTTCATAGCTTTCTTACTCTTCATAATTTTACCTTTGCTGCAAAACTCAAAGTTAAAAGCACCATTTTTACTATCATGCTTACATGTACGTTTAGTATTAGATTAGCATATTAGTGCCCTTATTCGCTTGGTAAGCATCATTTGGAATTAATAAACACCAACTTTTAATTTTAGCATTAAGAAGACCAGTTGAAATTTTCGGTGGCCTCCAATAGACTCAATTACATTATATCAACCATGAAACCTAACCTAGATTAGGGTATTAGCTTTTGACATTTGGAAATTGATAATCGTGACATCCAAAATCCAGAAAACAATATCCCAAATATAGCTCTATATATGGCATCTCTAAACCCAGATTCAGGTTTATATGGTCAACTAAAAGTGAATTAGTAGTATTATTCTCATTCTAAGCTTTGAGCCCGAATCAAGGCATTTGTTAGTCAATCCTCTTTGCAAAAAAATCTTCAGCCTAGATTAGGGTACATATTGTGTAAGCAAATAATTGTTAAAACAAAAATCCTTTAACTGCATTAGGACATATGTTGAATAACCAGAAATCCATGAAGATTATCTTTATAATAGATGCCATAAACCCAGATTAGGGCATTAAGACAAAATAAGATAATAATCCCCAAACCCATGTTCGAGTATGAAGAATTGTAGTGATTGATAATGTTCCCATACCCAAACTCAGGCTTAATAAAGATGGCGGTTGATAAAGTCCTGAAACCCAGATTTGGGTATTAATAGATAATGTTAAGAAAGTCCCGAAACACAGATTCGGGTAATAATCAATGGAGTCATGTTTCACTCCTTTGCTTTCATCCTTTTCGACATATATGAACCCTTCAGGTCTTGCATAGAAATAATTTGATTAGCTTCCTATTGAGCTTGGATGTCTTAGACCATGATTAGATATGCCGCTTTTTAGGCTTGGATATTTCAGTCTTTCACTTGATGAGCCACCTCTGGGCCTTGGACATCTCAATCCATAATTTGATGAGCCTTTGTCTGGAATTGGACATCTTAGTCCAATGTTGATTGCGCCTCATCTTGGGCTTGGAAATCTTAGTTCATTATTGATTGAGCCTCTCCTCAGGCTTGGAAATCTTAGTCCATTGTTGGTTGAGCCTCTTTTTGGGCTTGGACATCTTAGTCCATTATTGATTGAGCCTCTTCTCGGGCTTGGACATCTTAGCCCATTGTTGGTTGAGATTCTCGGCTTCGACATCTTAGTCCATTGCCATCCGGTGCTCTTGGTTAGCTCATCTTAGAGGCTGGAAGCAAGGACTTACCCAACTTCCCTCCAAGATGCACCCTGCAATGGCCTTTTTGCGGCACAGACGGGGGCTTGTTCGGTGCTTTAACCTGGCCATCTTATGGCCTGGATAAAGGATTACTCCGTCCTCCCTCCAGGAGGTGCCTTACCCTGGCTACAGCGTGGTGCGGATAAGGCCTTGTTCGATTCTTTAACCTGGCAATCTTAGGGTACAGATAAAGGCTTACTCCATCATTCCTCTAGGAGGTGTCTTACCCTAGCCATAGCATGGTGTGGATAAGAACTTGTTCGGCGCTTTAACCTGGCCATCTTATGGCGCGGCTAAAGGCTTACCTGCCCTCCCTCTAGGAGGTGCTCTACCCTGGCCTTCTTGGCATGGATAGAGGCTTTTCTACCATCTTAGGCATGCTACCATCTTAGGTAGTATCCAAATATAAGGAGTATTTTCCTCCAACCATGTAGACTTTCTCTTTACAAAAAGAAGCTCTTTATTAATCCATCTTTGGAAAATATGGCCTTAAATGCTCAGCATTCCATGTTCTAGCACCATATTGTCATCTGGGCAGCATAATTTGTAGGCTTCTTGTGGGATTACTTTGCATATAATCAATGGCCCCTCCCAGTTTGGTCCTAAGGGTCCGTCTGCAGGATTCTTAGTATTGGCCATTACCCTGCAGAGTACCAAATCCCCTTCTTGAAGTGATTAAGCTCTTACTCTTGAGTTGTAATACTTCAAGATCCTTCTCTGATATTTGGTGGTTCTTACCACTGCTTCATCTCGTAGCTCATGTATCAAGTCCAGTGATTCTTTCTTCAACTCTTGATTCTTATCAAATGCATAGGCGATCCTTCAGTGCAAGGGTATTTCAATCTCGGTTGGTAGCATTGCCTTACACCCATATGTTAAAGAATACAGATTATGCCCTATTACCGTCTTAGCAGATGTTCGGTAGGCCCATAGCACTAGTGGCAGCTCTTTTACCCAATTTTCGTTTGCTTTATTTAGTCGCTTTTTCAGAATTATTTTTATGGTTTTGTTTGCAGCCTCAACTGCTCCATTAGCCTTTAGATGTGCGACAGATGAAAAACTTTTAATAATCCTATTTTTGTGGCAAAATCAGGAGAATTCTCCGCTCTCAAGTTGCATTCCATTGTTAGAAATTATTTTCTGGGGAATTTCCAACCAGATTATAATGTTTTTAGTAACAAATCTCAATACTTTCCTAGATGTTATTTTTGAAAGTCGTTCGGCTTCAACCCACTTGGTAAAATAGTTAATAGCTACTACAACATATTTTGCTCCTCCCTTTGAAATTGGCAATGAGCCGATCAAATCTATTCCCCATTCATCAAAAGGCCATGACTCGTTATTGGAGTTAATTGACTTGGAGGCAACCTGGGTATCTTTGAATATTTCTGGTATTTCTCGCATCTTTTCACATAGTCTATGGCTTGGCTTACCATATGGGGCCAGTAAAACCCCTGCCTCGTTATTTTCTTTGCAAGATTTATTCCATTTGAATGGTCGCTACAAAACCCTTCTTGTGCTCCAGCCATTAGTTTTATCCCATAATTCATGCTTACATACCTAAGATAGGGTAGAGCATATCCCTTTTTATAGAGAATTTTGTCTATCATAACAAAGGTCGGGGACTGTCTCTTGATTTTTCTTGCTTCCCCTTTGTCGGATGGTAGTATCCCATTAACTAAATACCCAACAATGGGTGACATCCATGTATCATCATATGTGCTATTTGGCCTAGATTGGTCCATCCTTTCGTTTTTAACTCTTTACCACTTTTTATTTCCTCTCCCCTCTTAGACTAGCCTGAGATCTCGTCATAATCAACAACTCTTTCCCTTGCTAGGATGCCCCCTTCTCAATACTTGGCTTTTCCTGATATCCGATGGGGACAATTCATGTTTCTAGGGTTCCCCTAGAGCTGGCCAATTTTGCTAAAGAGTCTACCTGTGCATTCTCTGCCCTTGGACCCTGATTTATCAATAAATCCTCAAACAAAGAAAGCATTTGTAAAGTCTTCTTCACATATAAAGATAGATTGGGGTCCTTTGCTTGGTATATATGCTTCAATTGATTTACCATTAGCTATGAGTCACTAAAAATCTGTATTCGTGGGATTTTCAATTCTAGTGCCAAAGTTAACCCTACTACCATCGATTCATATTCTGCTACATTATTTTTGCAGGAAATCCCAATTTCATGGCATAGTGCTAACAATGTCCATCCGGGGTAATGATTAAATATCCTACGCCAGCACCTTGTTCATTTGATGCCCCATTCATAAATAGTTGCCACATGGACTTTTGTTCCTTCTCGTTTTTCGATTGTTCCTTTATAAAGCTGGTGCATTCATTAACAAAGTCTGCCAGTGCCTACCCATTGATTGCAGCTCGTGGTTGAAATTCTATATCATATTGACTGAGCTCAATCCCCCATTTCACCAACCTTCCCAAAATCTCAGGTTTACTAAAAACTTACTTAAGAGGAAAATTGGCCAATCCTTGACCGAATGTGCCTGGAAGTATGTTTTGAGATTTCATGCTGTAAGAATCAGCAACAAGCTAATTTCTCTATAACTGGGTATCGAACCTCTGCATCCTTTAACCGCCCACTTACATAGTATACTGGGAGTTATACCCCACTATCTTCTCAAATGAGCACTGAACTGACTGCATGTTCCGATACCGCCATGTATAGATATAATATTTCTCCGCTCTCGGATCTCAAGAGTATCAGTGGTTTCTCCAAATGGCTTTTTAATTCCAAGAAAGATTTTCTACGATCCTCTCCCCATTCGAAGTTCATCTTTTTCTTGATTACATCGAAGAAAGTTATGCATTTATCAGTAGCTTTTGAGATAAACCTGCTTATGGTAGCTACTCTTCCATTTAGGCTCATCACTTCCTTGCTGGTTTTTGGTCCGGCCATATCCCTTATGGCTTGAATTTGGTCGGGACTTTCCTCTATTCCTTGAGCACTTACTAAGTAGCCTAAGAACTTTCTAGAGTGGACCACAAAAGAGAACTTTGTGGGTTCAACTTTATTTGATACTTCTGCAATATCCTGAACATTTCTTTCAAATCCTTTGGATGGTTCTCAGGTTCGCTAGATTTTACCAGCATATCATCAACGTAAACCTCCATGTTTCTACCAATCTGTTCCTTGAACATTCGATTAACCAATCTCTAATAAATGGCCACTACATTCTTTAAACTAAATGGTATGGCCCTATAATAATAAATTCCCCATTCTGTTTTGAAGCTGGTATGACCTTCATCTGGCTTGAACATCGGTATCTGATTGTACCCTAAATAAGCATCCATAAGAGATAACAACTTGTGTCCACTCGTTGCATCCACCAACTGATCTATTCATGGTAGTGGGAAATAGTCCTTAAGGCATGCTTTGTTTAGCTCTTTGTAATCGATACATGTTCTTCATTTCCCACTTGAATTTTTTGACCAGTACTGGGTTGGCTATCCATTCGGGGTAATATATCTCCCAGATTAATCCATTTTCAAGGAGCCAATCAACTTCTTCCTTTAGCGCATATGTTCAAACTTTATCCAATCGTATCTTTTTCTACTTTATGGGGGTTTCTCCTGGGTTGATGTTAAGGGCATGGCACATGATGATCGAGTCAAATCCCACTATATCGGAATGCGACCAAGTAAGATTTGAGGAACTAAATCAGATCTTTCTTTACCTCTCCATCAATATCTTTTCCCACATTGACCACTTTGGAAGCATCTTCTGAATCTATATGGGTTTCCTCAAGGTCCTCTATGGGTCTTATTCTCTCTATCTCGCATCGGTAGTAAAACTCTGTGACAATCAGACCCTCTTCTGTCGAGTTAGTGTCAACCCTCTTTCTCTTGCTTCTTGCAGGAATGTACCTTTGATACATATGCTTGTTAAACCCCTTAATATTAATCTTTGCTTCGAATGTTGGATGTGAAAGTCCATCATCCAAAGGCTGTAAAACAGTAGAAGAATCGAAGTAAGCAGAATACTCCCTTTTGTATTGATCAAGCATGGCAAAGTACATTTCATGGGAGCAAAATTGTTCTCCCCGCACAGTTCCCTAGCCTCGCTTTGTCAAGAATTTTATCATGAGGTACTTCGGCAAGACAAAAGCATCAATCTCATCCAGGTCTGGTCTACCGAAGAAGGCGTTGTAGTAGGAGGGTTGATCAATTATCACAAAGATGGTTTCAAATGTTCGGCAAGTTGGAGGCATTTCCATTTGTACAAGTAGCTTTATCTGCCCCACGGGAGTTGATCCCTTATTGTTGAACCCAAATATCGGCTCGAAGCTTGGTTCTAATTTGTGCTCTGGGACATTCATTTGATCAAAACTATGCTTGAAGATGACATTAATTGTGCTTCCTGTATTGATCAGAATCTTGGAGACAATTCACAACCCAATTTGTGCAGTGATCATAAGGGGGTAGTTACAAGGATGATGAACTCCTTTGCATAGCTCTTGTGGGGTGACTACCAGATTAGGCATTTGGATATTAAGGCGCCGGCTCTTCGTTGGGGGTTCCTCTTGAACATAATAAATTCCCTCCTTGGCTTCCTTGATATATCTGCTTCGAGCCCCTTTACTATTCCTACCGAATGTGGCCCACCATGGATCACTTCTATCTTGTTAATTGGCGGGCTTAAGCTTAGGGGGTTTTCATCCTCTAGCACATTTACAGCATTGCTCGGACGTTTCTGGGGAACACTTTCAGTTCGTTAGGCTTTGTGCTGATCTTAGATAAATTCTTTGAGATGGCATTCTCGGATCAGTTTTTGAATTATTCTGACCAAAATCGTGCATTCGTTTGTTTTATGGCCGTTAGCTTTATGATAGGCGCAGTAGTCTCCTCCCTTCTTCTGCCCTGGAATATTCTTAGCTTTGTAGGAGGTCGGAAAGTTGACTCTTTCCTTAGTTGTAGCATATATTTAAGATAGTGGCTTGTTCAAAGCGACTGTATTAGCAATTGGCTCTTCCCATATGACCCTTTTATGGCTACGGTCCAAGCCAAATCTTCCTCCCTCCTTTCTGGGAATTGTCTATCTCTTGACATAGTAAAGCTCATCCATCCAGATGAAATTATCTGCCTGAAAGTGGAAGTCTTGTAGATCTTTACAACTATTGACAAAGAGCTGTTTCCAAAAAGGGGTATTCTTGATTAAACCAGAGTGGACAGCTATGAGCTTGTCTCGATCATTCATGTCCCTAGCCTTCAAAGATTCTGTGTTGAATCTTCTCAAATAGTCCCCCAAAGATTCATCCTGCCTTTGCTTTATGTTTGCAAGATCATATAATTAATAGTTGGATGCTTGCAAGTGCAGAATTGTGTTGATAATTCATAAGAAAACTGCTTCCAGGAGTAGATGGTTAGCTGTCCAAAGCCATAAGGTCATCATCAAGATCCCTATTCCCATGATATTTCATAAATAGAATTTTGACATATGGAGGTATTACTATTGCCATGATCTCACAGCAAAAGGTTGCACCCTCTCATTATCATTGACATTCTCGTCCAAGGTTCTCTTTCCTTTAGAGTTCATAGCATCTTTGATAGCCTTCTTGGCAACATCTTTAAGAAAAGCTTCAACATTGCCGTAATTTTTCTTACTCGAGCAATACTCTTCAGATGTTGAGCTACCAGACTACTCTAATGAATTGTTGAGAACTCTCCCTTGATGATTAGCTCTTGCTTGAGGAAGTTCTTTCTTCTTTAAGGAGGTCAATTCCACCCTTTCTTTGCATTCCTTGGAGTTGGTCTTTAGATTTCTCCTAGGAGAGACAACTTCTTCTCCATGAGTCTGCCTCGGAGTTTTTGATGATTTCTGAGACAAAGCCATCTTCAACAGCTCCTGCATTTCTTGCAATTGTAGTTCCAAGTGCTTGATTTTTGCCATATTTTCATCCTGATGGGCTGGTGACGAAGTTTACCCTAGAATGGCCCCATCTAGTTTGAAAGTTGGAGCTATATTTTCCTCCAAGGCAATAGTGTGTATTGCTCCCTCTTCAATTCCACTCAAACGCTTTGACCTCATTTTTCCTATGCAAGAGAAATGAACCATAGTTAGTCTATATATAACCATAAGGCCGGAGATTTGAGCTCTCTTTCTAGTGCCAAAAAATGTTAACAAAAAATCTTGTCAACATCTCCAATGCTTTTTATGAGATAATTTTATTTGAACATGACCATGATATTAAGGAGATTCTCGCCTTTGAAAGCATATCTCCCAAACAAAATGACTTAGTCGAAAGGATTTGATGTGATAGCTTTAGCTTTCGACCAAATCGACTTGATTGAAAGGAATAACAGATTTCCAAACCTTTCGAACTTGTCGAAAGGAATAACGAGGCTGCCTCAACCTTTTGACCAGGCTGGTATAATAGTAAATTGTCCAACTTTTCGACCTTGTCGAAAGGTACAACGAGGCCACCCTAACCTTTCAACCAGGTTGGAACAGTCAAACTCCTAAAATTTTCGACCTTGTCGAAATGGATGATAAGGCCATTTCAACCTTTCGACCAGGTTGAAATAGTCAAATTGTCTCTAGGAGTTATTCACAACATATAGCTCTCGAAACTGTCACTTTTTCGAGTCCCATCTCCCTTGGAGTTAAAAGTAGTTAATCATTGATGTCTTCCACTTCCTTTTTGATCACGTTGACATTCAAGACCTTTTGACTTTATCGAAAGGGGATGCTTACTCTATCTATTAATATTAATTGCTTTCAACCTCTTTGTGTTAATAATTTTTTTTTGAAAAGCAAGAGTATAAACTCATTTTATTGACTAATATATCATAACAAGTAGTTACAACTCACACAAAACTATAATCATGACAAAGTATAATGACAGGTACAACCAAAACACAATTTATTTACATCTGAACCAACCCTGAAATAAGAAAACACTAAATGACTATATAAAAAGTTCCATGCAACAGATGCACATCATATGAACCCTTACTTCATTCCAGGAAACACATTATGCAAGCTGAAGACAAAAAGCACTCAGACCATACAACAAA
This sequence comes from Allium fistulosum, assembly GCA_030737815.1. Taxonomy (NCBI): domain Eukaryota; kingdom Viridiplantae; phylum Streptophyta; class Magnoliopsida; order Asparagales; family Amaryllidaceae; genus Allium; species Allium fistulosum. Next base: position 267,070,066 of record CM060904.1, on the reverse strand, counting down.
TAAACCAATGCCAGCAGTTCCTTGTAATCATCAAGCTTCAAATATTATGAATCTTTAAATCTCTCAAAATATTACCATGAATCTGGGTATACTGATGCCTAAAAGAGTAGATTCCCTTCGAATGAATTCCACCATGAATGGTTATTAGACGTATAAACCAAGATTCCTGTCGGAAGCACACCTTTCAAATAGATCAAAAGGAGTTGCTCCTTCCGAAGCAGTTCTAGTTTAATAGTCTACCATCCATTTTATTTTCCTTATAAAGATCAATTTCGATATTCCTATAACTCATGCATTCAACATGGTCAACACATCATCATCACTTTCATTTTTCATATTTAGTTTAGGTTCCGATGATGAGTTTCAATTGGAAATGTTTAAGTCGATCTTACATATAGTATAAAGAAAAAAAGATTGTGAGAAAAGGTTAAAATCATGTGCAATTGATCATTAGTCTAGCTAATGATCTTAATGGTCTTCCTCGTCACCAATATGCATCATGAATAAGTCATCTCCAATTTTAATTATTGTCCGAAATGAGTTACAAGAAATTGAGTTTTCTCCCCAATTTGATTTACGGTTTCTTATAAGTACAATTATAACTAAGAGAGTATATAAAAGAAAATGAATTCAATCTTCTAGAATTCGGTCCCCAAAATTGGACCCCTTGGGTCTTATTTGTAGATGCAGATTAGCCCCATTCCACGCCTTTGCTTTCGACTGGGTCGACAAGACACCTTTTTCATATGCCACCTCAAACCTTTCGACTTGATTGAAAGGTCATGAACCCTTCGACTTGATTGAAAGGTCATGAACCTTTCGACGTCATTGAAATTTATTCTCTTGTGCTTCTTCATTTATGCCTTCGCTTCTATGCCTTTGATCGGGTCGAAAGGCCTTCTCCTTATATGCTGTTTTGAGCCTTTTGTCCTAGTCAAAAGTTGTGCCTCCTTTCGATGTTGTCGAAAGCTATGTTTCTTTTCAATTTTGTCATAGACTATGTTTCCCTTCAATGTTGTCGGAGGCTATACTTCCTTTCGATATTATCGGAGGCAATGTTTCCTTTCGACCTCGTCGAAAGGTGTACTTGTTCTTCTTTTCATACTCTAGCAGATTCTTCATTTTCTCTTGTTTTTTTGACCTGATCAACAACCCTGCTTCCTTTCGACGTCGTCGAAGGGTCTTTACCATTCCTTTTCCCTTGCAACCTTTTGAGTATTGCTTTCTTCATAGCACCTTTCGACATTGTCGAAAGGTATCTTGGATGGATCTTGACCGATTCGAAAGGCTTGCTATACTTTAGAAAAGGTTACTATGGGGGAGAAACCTTTGACTTCGGAAGGTTTGATGTGTAGTTGGGAGAGCACTATCAACTGCCTTCGAAAAGGAGTCCAAAGTCATCATTTCTTGTTCGTTTGTGTCGAAACGTTGGTAGTGGCTGAAGAGCCTATATGTCTCCATCTAAGTCGAAGGCGTTTGCGCTGTATGAGCAGTTGGTGCATTTGACTTCTTCGATACCCGCTCAATGCCTTCGAAACATCCTTTTTATGCCCTTCATGATGATTTGGCCTGTTTCTTCATCGAAACCTCAACCTTATTAACTTTTTTTCATACTTCTGCTATCATATAGATTTTATGGCTAACAATAATAGATATCAAAATTCGCTACTTGGTTGCAGTATTACCTTGTAATATATTACTAGACATTGACTATGCAAGAAAAAAATGATTAAAAATAAATAGTTGCTAGACATTGAATGTTTTTACAAACTTGCATTGCTTGATTTTCATTTTGTAGTTGAAGTATCATACAAAACATTAGTACAAAAGAACAATAAATAGTAAAAGAATGTAAAATAAAATTAATTAGAGAGTTAAAATAGACCATACTCAACCCAAATTTATTTAGTGACAAGAGGCTATTTTATCATCTCATTCTTTCTTTGTTTCACACGAAGTACGATAGCTTACCTTTCAAACCTTCTCATCAAACTATACTTATGTATAGAAATTCCAAAACCTGAATGGGGACGTCCGACCGGGTAAGTCTTTGCGTACACCTCATCTCGATCATGACGTTTAAGGTCATAACTTTATTCGAAGGAATGCAGTTCAAGTTAATCCTTTAATATAATTAGTTTTCTAAATGAAAGTTATTTATCATAACGTCATAAATAAAATTTTAATGTATCATCTTTGTTGAGTGTCATAGATTCACGCACATTATGCTATTACAAAGCTATTGCCTTTTGGTATTACTTAAATGATTGTTTCACGAAGTTTTCTGGCTTGTAGATTGTTAGTTATTTAGCTCACTTCTACTATGTAGTTTAAGCATTTTTAAACAACCATCTTAGGAATTATAAATATAGTTTTTGGTTACGTGCTATGGTTGGATAGAAGGACAAATTGATTGAATAATATGAACACAATGAATTCTGGATGACTTTGTTTGAAACTAGGTTATGCAAGCTTTATCACACAGAATACTCAAGTGCATGATTTTATTCGATGTCATTTAGGATTTGAGTTGTGATTTACGTATCATAGATGATTTTTTTCATTGATTAAAAGTCATCGCTTTTACCCTAGTAATTTAGTATGAAACTCACAATCTATTATTCTTACATATGCTAACTAACTATGCACGACCTTAACCGTTGTTGAATACTTATATTTTTTCACTATGTCGCTTCGTATTTAATCCTTGACATAAATATTTTACCGGTATACAAAATTCTACTTATAACCAATATCTTTACTTAATTCTACATTTTGACAACTCATCTCTGTCCATGGTGCATAGGCACAAGGTCCGGCCCACTACTTTCGGTTACCTTGGCCAAATCTCAATTAAATATTTCTACACTAACAATATTATGCATGTTATATATAAGAAACCGTCGAAGAAGCCTCTATTATAGTACAACATATATATAATAACTATTTCATGGTTCTAAAATTAATTATTCTATAAAGGCCTAGTTATTACAGGATGTTGCTATATGAATATTCATAGCATATCAAAATAAAAATACTTATGAAGCAACATAACTAAAATATAGATTTTCACACTGGTTGCCCCTATTGGAAGTGTTGCCCTAGGCATTGGTGGACTTGCCTTGGGGCCGGCTTTGCATAGGCATCTACGTATTTGGGTTAATTTTCACGGAATTTGGTTACCAACCATCTACATTAATGAAAAAAAGTCAAAGATCATTAGAGCACGTGCATGATTGCCAACTCTTGCTTACATTGTCTACTTGTCTTTTATGAATTATGTTTAGCGCATTAGGTAGTGGCTGCTTATAGTTTAGAAGAAAATACAGTTCAAGTAGTATAATTACACTGCATAGGATGTTCATTCTGCATTTAACTGGGAAACTTTTTTCTTCGTTAACGGTGTTCACTGTAAAAGTAATTGTTTGCAAACCCCATAGACCAAAGGTTATAATACCATATTTATTGGTACTGTTATGACATTGATTTCACACCTTTTCAAAAATATTACTATAACCAATGCACACTGCTTATTTCAGATTAAGGGAGTCTGGAGTGTTAAATTTGGATGATTCAAATATTTGTTAAAGAGCAAAGAAATTGATTAATTGATTCACTCAAATCAATTAGTTTGGCTGGTATATGGAAGGATATTTTGAAGGAAACTAATTAATTAGTCAACAAATTAATTAGTCAAAGAATTTATTATATGAAGAAAGAAAAGATTGCTGATGGAGATTGATTCAAATAAGGAAAATTATGGAAACCAAGATTACCATTATCCATTTACATAGAAATCAAATCATGGATATTCGGAAAGGTTTCAAACATAATCTGTAAATTAATTTTCTTAATCTCTAAGTAACTCCTTCATTAAGTCTATTTAAATGAAGGAAGTTCATCTTCATATGTGCAAGTGCAAGTGAGTGTATGAGAGCATCCACCGTTATTCTTCTCTCTCTTTTGTAATCTTTTCTTTAGTGAAATAAAAGAGTTGTTGGGTCTCCGTGGACGTAGGATATTCATATCCAAACCACGTTAAATCTTCTGTTTCTCTTATTTCTACTATTGTTTCTGTGAGACTGCATAATTGAATGTTCTTTTAAGTTCCATTGATATCTAAATAGACAATACTAGATCTTGATCAAATAATTCGCTTTCGCTCAAATTAAAACAAATTTCACTACAGTTTGGTATCGGAGCTAGTGTTATTGTTCCTGTTTGGATATTAATGGCTACTTCTAGTAAGTCTGTTGGTAGATCTGGTGTCAATTATGGAGTAACACGTTTTGACGGAAATGGAGATTTTGGTACTTGGAAGACAAAGATGGAGGCTGTATTAAAGAAGGAGAAGACTTATAAGGTTGTTTCTGCACCTGAGAAATTGAAAGGTATTGTTGCAGCTTATTTGGAGGAGATGGAAGATGAAGCTCTCACAACAATTCAGTTGAGTCTTTCAGATGAAGTTCTTAGAGAATTCTCTCAGAAGAAGATGGCGAAGGAGCTATGGGATGCATTATCGGATGCATATCAAGACAAGTCTCTCACTAATCGGATTATTCTTCAGCAACAACTCTATTCGTTCAAGATGAAGCCTGGAGATGATCTCATGGAGCATGTAGATGCTTTGACGACTTTGATTATGAACCTGAAGGCAACGGGAGTTGATATTACCGATAAGGCTCAAGCTATGATCCTCTTATGTTCCTTGCCTAAGGAGTATACTGCTTTTGTTAATTCGATGATTTATGGTTGTAGTAAAATTAGCCTGTCTGATGTAAAGGCTGGTCTTCATAATGAAGTATTAAGAGGTAGATTGGCGAGCACTAGCTTGGATAGTGATATCGAAGGCTTATCTGTTCAGAGAGGTAGAGGCCAAAGCAGGTCGAAGAAAGGTGGAGGACGGAATTCATCACGGTCTCAGTCTAAGGGGGCCTAAGAATTTGACTTGTCATTATTGTAAGAAACCAGGGCACTTCATAGCACAATGTCCCAAGCTTGAAGGTAGAAGAAAAGATCCAAAGCAAGCTTCAGCTTCTATAGCCGAGAAATCAGATACAGAAAGTGACACCGATGTATTTACATCTTCTGGCTCTTCTGGGAAGAGCAACTTATGGTTGATTGATTCTGGCGCATCCTATCATATGACACCTGATAGAAACTGCTTTCCACTTACCATGAAATTGATGGAGGAGAAGTTCTGATGGGTAATGATGCTTCTTGCCGTATGGTTGGTGTTGGTAGCGTGATGATTAGGATGTTTGATGGTGTTATACGTACGATTACCGATGTTAGACATGTACCTGATTTGAGGAGGAGCTTGATTTCTGTTGGGGCATTGAGTAGACTTGGCTTGAAGATTGTAGTGAAAGGAGAGAAAATGAAGATATCGAAGGGTTCCATGATTGTTATGAGAGGTGTGAGGGCAGGAAATCTTTATCTATTAAAGGGCACTACTGTAATTGGTGAATCATCTTCTGTTACATCTGTTGATTCGGGTTCTTCCAGATTATGGAACTTACGGATGGGTCACATCGGTGAGCGCAGCACGGATGAGTTGAGAAAACGAGGATTGATGGAGTTCATCATTCAAAACTTGGTTTTTGTGAAGAGTGTGTTCTTGGAAAGAAGACGAACATTTCTTTTGGTATAGGAGAGCATAAAGCAAAAGCTGTCTTGGAGTATGTTCATACAGATGTCTGCGGTCCCTCCCCTTGTCAGTCTTTAGGTGGAGCCAGGTATTTTGTTTCATTTATAGATGATTTCTCTCGTAAAGTATGGATATACTTTCTTTAGTCAAAGAGTGAAACCTTTGCCAAGTTTCGAAAGTGGAAATCTATGGTTGAGAAGCAGTCAGGGAAGAAATGGAAAGTTCTCCGTTCAGAGAATGGCAGTGAATTTGTATCACAGGAATTCATCGATTATTGTGAGTCTGAAGGCATTAAGAGGCATTACACTACACCAGGAGACCCCCAGTCTAATGGAGTTGCAAAAAGGATGAATCAGACATTATTGGAGAGAACAAGATGCCTCAGACTGACTGCTAAATTGAAGAAGGGATTTTGGGCTGAAGCTTTATCTATGGCGGCTTTCCTCATCAACCGCACACCTTCAATTGCCATAGATATGAAAATCCCTGAAGAAGTATGGAAAGGAGAGCCTGTTAGCTATTCATTTATCAGAGTGTTTGGTTGCCTAGCTTATTTGCATGAGAGTAAAGGGAAGCTGGAACCTAGAGCTCGCAATTGTATCTTTCTAGGTTATAGGAGAGGAGTGAAGGGATATAGGTTGTGGTGTCCTATTAGTGAGAAGATCGTTATGAGCAGGCATGTGACTTTTGATGAGAAGGCTATGTTGAAGGTGGAGCCTTCCTCATCGGATGACAATGAGAGGACATGTGAAGAATACCAAACACAAAGCAAGTCATCTGTTGATTCTTTCCATAGACGTTTAGATGGTGTTTCCGATGACACCGTGGTTGATGAGGATAATATCAATGTTGGTGTAGAGAATCAAACTCAAGGTGGAGCTCATTTAGAACCTAGGTCTGTCAGACAAAGAAGAAAGCCTAAGTAGCTTAATGAGTTTGTTGGATTGAGCATCAAAGACATTAACTTCGATGATATGGCAACATATGCTTTGAATGTTGTCCATGATGAGCCCTGTGATTATAGAGAAGCTATCGCATCAGTTAACAGCTCCAGTTGGTCAGTTGATATGGAGGAGGAGATTGAATCATTGCAGAGAAATCATACTTGGGATTTGGTGCCTCTTCCCACCGACAAGAGAGCTATTGGATGGAAGTGGATCTATAGAGTGAAAGACGGTGAAAATGGTAATCTCAGATACAAGGCAAGGTTAGTCGCAAAGGGGTATGTTCAGAAGAAAGGGGTAGAGTATCATGATATCTTTGCTCTAGTGGTTAGGCATACTTCTATTCGTATTCTTTTGGCAGTAGTTGCTCATTATGATAAGGAATTAGAGCAACTAGATGTCAAAACTGCATTCTTGCATGGTGATCTGGATGAGGAGATTTATTTAAAGCAGCCGGAAGGGTTCATTGATAGTAGCAGACCAGACTATGTTTGCAAACTCAACGAATCTCTATATGGACTAAAGTAGTCTCCTAGACTATGGTATAAGAGGTTTGATAAGTTTATGCTTTCACAGGGATACTCCAGAAGTTTCAAAGACCAGTGTGTTTATTTTAGAAGATGTGATGGTGATATGATTTATTTGTTGTTATATGTTGATGATATGCTGATTGCATCTCAGAGTATGGTCAGAATTAAGGAGTTGAAAGCGGAGCTCAGTAGAGAGTTTGACATGAAGGATTTGGGAAAGGCACAAAGAATATTGGGTATGGAGATAATCAAGGATAGGAAGCAGAGAGAGTTAAGGCTCACTCAAGCGCAGTACATCGAGAAGGTCCTCGCTTGATTTGGAATGGAGAAAGCCAAACCGGTTGGCACTCCATTAGGCTCTCATTTTAAGTTGTCAAAAGGCTTATCTCCCTCATTGGAAGAAGACAAGAGGTATATGGCTAATATACCTTATTCTAGTGCTGTTGGTAGTCTTATGTATGCGATGGTGTGCACAGGACTAGATTTGGCCCATGCAGTGGGTGTTGTGAGTCGATATATGTCTAACCCAGGCAAAGAGCATTGACAAGCTGTGAAGTGGATTCTTAGATATCTTCGAGGCACTTCTTCGGTGGGCTTGTTATATGGTGCGGATGGTGACATCTTTCTTAGAGGATACTATGATTCTGATTATGCTGGAGATAGAGATGCTAGGAAGTCAGTGTCGGGCTATGTTTTTACACTTGGCATAGGCTCGATTTCATGGAGATCAAAGCTGCAATCTATCGTAGCTTTATCGACTACCGAAGCAGAGTTGATATCGATTGTGGGAGAAACAAAGGAAGGATTATACTTACTTCAGTTGTTGGATGATTTTTCAATGGTGTAGTGGACAGTAGAGATATTTTCAGATAGTCAAAGTGCGATTCATCTTGTAGAGAATCAAGCTTATAGTTCACGAACGAAGCACATTGATGTTTGAGGTTTCTTTCTTATGCTTGAGGAAGAACGAAGCAAGATCAAATTGTTGAAGGTGAGTACTTTGGATAATCCTTCAGATATGATGACAAAGTCACTTCCAAAGGACAAGTTTGAGCATTGCTCAAACTTGATCAGTTTGATTCCTGTTACTTGAGCGCCATGGGGCGCTAGACCCAATAACTTCTATGTTGATTGCTTAACGATAAGGTGATGAAGAGAGATTGTTATATTTGAATCAAGGTGGAGTGTTAAATTTGGATGATTCAAATATTTGTTAAAGAGGAAAGAAATTGATTAATTGATTCACTCAAATCAATTAATTTGGCAGGTATATGGAAGGATATTTTAAAGGAAACTAATTAATTAGTCAACCAATTAATTAGTCAAAGAATTTGTTATATGAAGAAAGAAAAGATTGCTGATGGATATTGATTCAAACAAGGAAAATTATGGAAACCAAGATTACCATTATCCATTTACATAGAAATCAAATCATGGATATTCAGAAAGGTTTCAAACATAATCTATAAATTAATTTTCTTAATCTCTAAGTAACTCCTTCATTAAGTCTATTTAAATGAAGGAAGTTCATCTTCATATGTGCAAGTGCAAGTGAGTGTATGAGAGCATCCACAGTTATTCTTCCCTCTCTTTTGTAATCTTTTCTTTAGTGAAATAAAAGAAGTTGTTGGGTCTCCGTGGACGTAGGATATTCATATCCGAACCACGTTAAATCTTCTGTGTCTCTTATTTCTGCTATTGTTTTTGTAAGACTGCATAATTGATTTTTTTTTATGTTACATTGATATCTAAACAGACAATACTAGATCCTGATCAAATAATTTGCTTCCTCTCAAATTAAAACAAATTTCACTACATGGAGGATTGCAGTGTACGTTGAACTAGTTTAGCACACGCCTTTTGGGTGCGGCAGATGGTGCTCGTTTATTTACAGATATTCCATTTTTCTGCTTGCCTATTTATTGTTTTGCACACTAGATTCTATAAATTATACTTTAAAACTCACCACGATGTATATGTATGTGATTTTCTTAGTAATGAACTTATTTATTGGTTTTCAAACGGGATGCTGAGAAGAAGAGAGTTTTAACTACAGATTTATTTTGAATTTTTATGATATATCTTTTTTATCTAAAATCGTTGAGAGTTAACGTGAATGGGTTGCGTGAAAATCGTACTTTCATCTACCTTATGTTTATGTTTTTCGGCTGATGTTGTGTGATTCGTCTTTATTAATCACACATGCATGCTAAAAAATTTCTTCTTTCAACTACTACTATGATTTTGTAGTCTATGGTCTAAAACTTTGAAGCAAATAATCATGTGCTGAATCTAAATGTGAAGTTTTATTTCTTGGAACTTAAATTACAAAGTCAAGTATTGGTTGACGATTAACTGTGATTTCTGTTTGTGATGTATTTAATTTTGTCACATTTCATATGTCAATTTTGAAATGCTATTATTGTGTACTCAGGGCAGTTTATTTAAATTTCCTTAGTGATGTTGAAAATCTCCATGTCGCATTATTTTTTCCGTTCTGCTATAATGATTTCCAAGTTTGTGTTTGTCAGACTTTTTTATTTGTTGATACTTTATGAGACTATTGGTATGGAGTTCTGGAGGATCTGATATAATTTTCTTCAATCTTTGGTGTTTATATTTTGTGTTGTTTCCAATGGTGGACGACAATTATTAACAAGAAAACTTGTCGACACTCCAAAGTTGATTTTTAGGAAAACATTAGTCCTCTTAGATCTTTTTTGGTTATGTAGAGGAAGATAAGATGTGGGTATTCTCTTTGATCCACTAATTCAAATAGGTTTCTATTGTGAAAACTTTCCCTTATTGACCTTTTGACCCAGTCGAAACACTTAGGTAGTGTTTGGTTTAAAAACGAATATTTTGTTTTTGGTTTTCCATATGTATGTCAAATATGAAAAGAATTGAGGAACGATGGAGGGGATGAAGGAAAGATGGATGGGAGGACGATGGGGATAGAGGGACGGCGAAAGAATGGATTATTTCACGTGCTTGCATTATTTTCCGAAACAGAGAAAATAAAAAAAAATTTGTTTTCTATTTTGTATGTTAACTTCATTTTCTAAATTGGTCGTTTTCGATAATATACATGCGTCATGTGCATTTTTGTATGGACGAAAATCCAAAACTAGAAACAACAAACCAAACACTACTTTAGATTTCCTTCTTTCTGCTCTTTCGAGTTTTCTTTATTTTGTTTGACTATCCCATCAAAACATTCCTTTAAAAACAGTTGCGGAATGTTAAAGGATGTCTCTAAGGATTCAATGGTAAGGTACGTCTAAGTGGATTTTGACCTTTTCGAAAGCCAGATTTTAAGGTGACTTGGGTTTGATTCTGGATTCTGAGGTAAATCCAACTGGCTTTGAGGTTTCAAAGCTCTAAAAGGTATGTGTTAGGTGTACGGTGGTTTGGAGTTGAGGGTTTGGATTATTTGGAAAAGTAGTGGTTACGATTCACCCGGAAGATACCTTTCGATGAGGTCAATACTTGTAAATCACTATTTAGAACTAATAAAAGCCTTCAAATAGCAATGTAATAAAAAAATATCAAAATCTTCCCTTTATTAATCCAATGATAACTTTGCTGAACAATTTTCCCCAATTTGATTTAAAAATTAGGGTTACAACTTTGTAAAATTAAGAAAATACAAGTCTGGAATGAATCAATTCAGATCTCCAACACTAGACCCTTTGGCTCTTATTTATAGATGCGGGTTGATACCTTTCGACCCAGTGCTTTCGACCTTGTCGAAAGGTGGCTTCAGATACCTTCCTACTCCATTAATACTTGCGCACCCCTTTGCAATGCTTTTGAATTGGTTCAAATGCCTCCGTCTTCGTCGAAACGGGAGTTTGCACCTTTCCTCGTTATGTTGCTATGTTGTCATAAGGAATAAAGGTAGGAGGTTTCGACTCTGTTGATAGGAAGTTTCCAGGGGTTTCGAAGGTGTTGAAATGCTGATGATTTCAATGTTGTTATTGGCTTCCAAATTTATGCCTACAACTTAATGTGGAACCTTCCCTAGATATTAAAGACTTCGACTGATTCAAAAGGCTTGATTTTGCTTTCGAAAGGGTTGTTTTGACTAAGGCATGATTCTGAGTGGTTTGAATGAAGGCGAAACATTTGGTTTCGAAAGGTTTGGCATGCATATGAAGGGTTTTCATTCCTTGCCTTTGAAAGGTATTACTTTAACTCGTTCGAAAGGCCTTCATGCCTGCGGAAGCACCTGCTTTGAAAGGGAACCTCATAAGCAGAATGGCGCTTTCAACCATCTCGACCCGTTCGAAAGGTTGTGATACTTCTAGTCTTTGGCTGCTGCATCCCTTTGACTCCTTCGAAAGATCTTGATGGAGCCTTTTTTCCTCTTATTCTTCTTTGTCTTCTACTTAATCGGGTTTGGACAAGGTCGAAAGGATATTTGATATTAACATTTGCTCCGCCCTATGAAGGATGCCCTTGACTTTCTAAGTCAATCATTTCGAAACCCTAAATGTTTCCTGCCTTCTCATATTCTAGCGTAAATCTGGGCCGGTCATTTAAGTCTGATCGGGCGTTAGCTATTTTTGCTGACTTTTCTTATAAATCACGTTCTCATCTTCTCATCTTCTCATCTCTCATTCATCTACATTCAAAATTAACTTCAAGCAAAATCAAAGTTCTTGAACTCTCTCTCAAATAATTTTTATCATCAACAAATAAGAGGATTTAAAGCAAGTCTATTTTATCTCTTTTTTTCTTTTCAAATTTTTTCATTTTACAGTGAGAGTTGATCTCTAAAATTTTGACAATTTGGATCTGAACTGTTGCTTTGATTCAGTAAAAATCATTTAAACATTCATCTGCCTGAAAAACATTCCACAATTAGTTTCATGGCTTGGTTTGAGCTATTTTCCTGTTAATTTTTATTTTGAACCTACCCGATTTAGGATTTTTTGTTATTGTTGTTTCTTTAGTATCTGAATTTTAATCTCAAAAAATTTAAAATTTTATATAGTTGATTCGCGTTTGAATCCACTTGCTTATTAACTTTTTAATTCCTGGGTTGAAATCAGATTTGGGGAAGAAGGAATTTCGGTTTGCTTCGCCTTGAAGCTTTGAGTTGTATGAATCAAAAATTGGTGCTACAATTTTACCTTTCTGCCCCTCCAAAAGGGATTAAGACGACATTTTTTGTTTCTCTTTTTCAGCCCTTTTCAATGGGCTCGAAAGATAACCTAGTGCCTTATTTAATTAACTTTGTCGAAAGGTTGTTCAGTTAATACGAAGCCTGCCGCTTCGAAAGCAGCTTTGTGCTTTTGATCCGGATACCTTTTGAAGAGATTTTCTATTGCATCTTATTAAATAATTATGTAATTCATATTTTCGAAAGCGTAAAATTTTCCTCATAGGTTTCGCAACCTTTAGTATAAACTTACATCTAATTTGTTTAAGTTAGAGATAGACATATTGTATAAATTGGATTGAAAAAAGCATACTTTGTATAAGTTGTAAATCAAGTAAAATGTTTGGACTTAGTCGAAACCTATTGTTTTGATTGAAATTCAATTGTTGGTATGCTTTCGAAACCATGCATTCCTTTTAACTCTATCGAAATGTCCTGTAACTAATGAGTCAAAACCTTATGTAACTAACTAAGATTTGATCATTATCCTTTCTCAATATTGTCAAAACGTTCGTAGTCCTTTTATTTTTATCAGTATGGTTCAAACTTAGCTCCTTTTGACTTAATTGGTATATAAGGTTTCGACAACATTCATATTCCCTTAGGAAAACTAAGATTATGAGTTTCGACGGTGTCAAATGGTCCTTTTTCCTTGTTTATTGAATATTGGTAGCGTATACTTTGTTTCAATTTGCTATGTAGGTTTTAACTATTCCCTTTTAATAATAAAGCTTCCACCGAGCTATTGACATTGTTGAAGAGTGTCGGTTGGACATATACTTCCATCATCCCTTTCCACCCTATCGAAAGCTCAGTAGATTTTATACTTGGTCTTTTGACATTGTTGAAGATTATTTGTTAAGTGTTAACTTTTATTTCCTTTTTGGCACTGTCGAAAGCTCAATAAATTTCATTTTTTAACCTTAACATTCTTTCAGGAATATGAAGTTTCATGTTTTGTTTGATGTTCAATGTTTGTAATAGGTTTTTAATAATCCTTAAAAGAATGTTAATTTCATAACAAAATGCAATTTCTAACTGAAACATTTTCACCTGGCAGAATCATGAGTATACCCAAGAAGGTTGAAGCCACCTTCAAGCATTCCTTGATATCCACTCAGGACGAGGTGGATGCAATTCTCGATGACTTTGGAATTACAAGGATGGAAGCCATTCCCTCTATTGAAAAATATACCATCCACAACCCTCTTGAAGAGTACTTCGCCTACTCTGCAATCCATATTTGGCATGGAGGATTCCTTCCCTTCCCGAACTTCTTATCTAAGTTCTTATCCTATCTAAGGATTGCTCTGATACAACTGTCACCGAACATGTATACCTATTTCTTATCTCTAGAGCTAATGGCATTGATCTGGCATTTCCTCTCTAAATGCTGAAGTACTGAATCATCTTGTTTGGGTAGTTAAGCTTAGCTTCTTATACAACCAAATATTCAGAGAAAATCCCCCCAAAGAGCTGATATCTGAGGGGGTGAATAAATTCAGAGATTGGGAAACACAATTCTTCTATGTTAAATGTTTTCCTAACATTAGTGAGGTCTTCCCTTCTCTACGTAAGTTGATCTTAGACTTTTGTTTTCCCATTTAATTACTTTCCTTTGTTGATCTATACTTTTTGTTAGGCGCTTCTGCTAAAGAGCTAAAGGCAAAAGACAAGAAAACAGTGGAGTCACTAATTGCAGCTTCAAGCAAGATTGGAAACAGATTGACCCTGCCGAATCATAAAAATTTACAAAAGTAATCTCTCCTACCGCCGGTCAAAGGATACTAGGCCAACCTCCTTTGACCCAGCATACATCCCGAAGCAAATGCTTCATCTCTTTGGGAGATTCGACAAACTACTCCCCAATGTCACCTATTTTCCATGTTCACTCCGGTAAGTTTAGATGTTGTATTTGTTATCTATTGATGTGTTGCTTTTCAAATTACTTTGCCGACTTATAATCTGTTTGAATTTTCTACAGGTACTCCTCAAGTTGAATAACCCACCAGTGGTCTGGCTCTTCCCTCTTCGACTTCTCGTGTGCCATCTTTTTCCCAAGCCATTTCTAGATCAAAGATGGCCGTAAATAGGAAATTAGTAAAAATAATTATGGTGGAACCACCCCCAAAGGAGGAAAAAATAGTAGAAGTTTCTGATTTTCCACCACAAGAGAATGGGGAGTCTTTAGATATTGGTGGAATGTTGGAGAGTCTGTCTATTGAAGTTCTTGATCAACCCAAAATGACTCCTATAGTGGTTGATCCACATTCCCGCATCGTTGTCTCAAGCTCTCCTAGTGTGATTGAGTAGAAGCTGAAGGATTTGTGGATTTCGACTACCTCTCAAAAGCTCATTCCCTCTAGATCATCATCTCCTACGTCTTCAGGTAATTTTGAAAAGATAGTACAATCTATCTTGGATTCTTTATCTTTTGCCTCCATTCACCCACCTTCTTCTATTTTTGACTTGGTGGGTCACTATTGGTCTCTTAGAGAACAACAACTCTTGGTAAGTTTCACTTAATTTGACTTTACTGTTCAATTTTTCCTTAAGTTTTTGACTTATGTTGTAATTTTCCTTGTAGATTTCCAAGAGTTGGCTCTCGTTGCATGAAAATGCGTCAAAATCCTCCGCCAAGTCATCTAAGCTTCAAGAGGAAATTTCCATCTTAAATAATCAAATTTGCTCCTTATCTGCGGAGAAAGATGAGGCTATGATTGAATTGGAGCGATTGAGGGATTCTCTCGCCTAGTCATAGTCTATTATTTCAGAGGAGAGAAAAGCTCGCCAACTTCTCGCTGATGAAAATTTAGCGCTAGAAACGACTTTAAAAGAGTCCGATGAAATAAAGAATTGAATGGCAGCCAAATAATCTTCACTAAAGAAAAAGTTAAGGAATAATAATGCTACTTTTAAGGCTGGCCATCGACAACCACTTTTGATGCAAAGCGGTGAGTGTCACAATTTCCTAATTCTTCTCTTGAAGACATTATTATGAATTCTTTTGAAGATGCTTTGATGCTCGCCTACGCTGATAACAGTGAGAAATGCGAGTTACGGATCTTAAGGCTAGAATTAACACTAGGAGGGGGGTGAATAGTGTTTTAAGGAATTACTAATTCTTTTTGAGTTTATATTAATTAGAACACAAATGTATGCAATATTCAGACACTGATATGATCACAGAATCAAACACAGATGTGGATATAAAGTAAAAGCAATAAAGGAAAGAACACACCAGATTTTATACTAGTTCGGAGTTACCCTACATCCAATCATGCAACACAAGTATGGATTTCCTTTCAAAATCAATTCTTACAATTACACCCTCGATTTCTAGGCCACGAGTTACACCGCTCCAGATTCACAATCCTCTGGGTAGAGATACTTGATTTTACGGGCAACAAGTTCACCCGATTGATTTTCCAGGCTACAATCACACCTTTTCTCGCTCGATTGAATACAAAGAAGTCTATAACTCTGAATAGCACTGAGATCTTGTTGAGATAGTGATAGAGAATCAAACCAGAGATGATATAGTTAGATTCAATGGTGATTTCGGCAGAGTAATGGTAAAAATGTATATAAAGAAATATGGAATAAGAAGAGGAGTGAAATCAGAGAAAATATGAATGTAAATTGGTTTAAAACAGACCCTATTTATAGTAAAACAGCAGCCACGTCCATTCGAGAAAGGATATGACGAATAGACACTTCCTTTGAAATTCAAACTTTTGAAATAAACTGTCACCTTGTCGACAAGGGGTCCTTGGGGTTGTCGACAAGCCTAAGTTATTTTTGGTAATTTGTTTTTCTTTGAAAATAACTTCTATCTTGTATTAAAACTATTTTAAACTATATAAATATACTTAACTATAGTTAAAATACATAAATAAGTATAGAGAATAATATTTTGGTATATATAAAATTTTACTATAATTTCATATTTAAATCTAAGTATAAATATTAAAAGTTAAATATATTATAATTAAAAGATAGTTTAAAACCATGGATAATTTGATATTGAAAATAAAGATTATTTTGAGGCTAAAAGTATTTTAAAACCATGATAGATGTTTTTGATTTAAAAAGGAAGATTTTGAAATCATTTTGAAAACAAGATATAATTTTGTAAAACATTTGAATAAAAGTTAGTGGATACAAAATAATGTTCCACTAGATTTTTCGTAGGTTCCATCCTACTTAGGGTTCCATCCCTTTAACGGGCTCGAAGTGGATTCCATTCCACGAATAAAATGGATTTTAAGATGTCAGTGCTTTTCTAGGAGTTTTAACAAAATTCCTAACTAAATTACTTATCTTGAAATCTTGATAATCTTGATACTCATGAGTCTTGAATCTTGATATCTTTGATCTTGAGTTCATCAGTTCTTGAATCTCTATACTGTACAGTCTTCATTCTTTGGTAACTGTATATATATCCTGCATATATATATATATATATATATATATATCTAAACAATAATGTTAGTATTTATATTTTATAATCTTATTCTAAGGTTGTTGTCATCAAAACCTACTTCTCAGGGACTAACAATCTCCCCCTTTTTGATGATGATAACCTTTGTTTGTAAAATATTACTTCTATCCTAATAACTCCCCCTTAATCTATGCTTAACTATCCTATTTTATACTTCTCCCCCTTTGTCATCAACAAAAACAAAGTTTAAATCTATACAACTCTTCCTTAATCTAATACTATATTACATGTGATTATAATGATAGTGTTACCAAATAATCAACACTTAATTCTGGAACTAAAACTTAGCCCTTAATAACTAACTCTCCTAACTAAGAATCCATATATGATAATATTTATAATAATGGTAATGTGAGAATTCAAATATGAGAACATAAATCATTTATTAATTATATAATGTTATATTTACATTTGCGTAGAAAACGTAAGTAAGATCATATAAAAATAACGATAAGAAAGAGAGAAAAGAAACTAATGTGTATCCTTGACAATGGGAGATCTATGAACCGAGCAATTTGGGTAGTGGAAACAGAAATTTCCACGTTGTTCGACTAGATTTCCATCCTTGTCAAAGCACACTTCGCCAACGCAAACAGCTTTGTTGTCATCTTCAGCATGCTTTTCTTCCATGGGGGCTTCTTCTTCTTCTTTCTCGCTGTCTTCTTGAACTTGAACACTTGAGGATTCTTCATCGATCAAGATGGGATTGGCGTGATTATCCATTAGAAACTTTTGCAAGTTTCTAAGGATTTTGCCTTGCCGTTCTTGTTCTTTGGCCATTCTGATTTGCACCACTTGAATTTTAGTCATAAGTTGCAGTGCATCCTTTAAGGAAACCTCCATTTTCATCACTCGTGCAAGCGTAGTTCGTTGAAATGGTCCGGTAGAAGGAGAAGGGAACGAAAAGGTTGAATTTTTGTTTGATTTGGAGGAGGAGGCCATTGTTTTATTGTTTTCAGAAGTTAGAACAGAGAAAGAACAGAAAGAATGAACAAAATTTCGAAATAAGAAGAATATATAACCACCCATTTGAATTTTGGTAGGAAAATTTCAAAAGAAAATTTTTCGTTATATGTGGACAGGGGTAAAGGAGGGTTGTCGACAAGGTACTTATATTTTTGCTATTTGGTTTATTTTAATTTAATTTTAATTATACTTGTTATATATTTATATTCTATATTTCAGTTATTGAACAAATACCTAATTCTCTTCTTAATTTAGTAAATATAGATTCATTTAAGGGTTTTGTTAAGATATCAGCAATTTAATTCTCGAAATTGATATAATCGAGAGTAATTACTTCCTTACTTATATTATCTCTGAGAAAATGATGTATGATATCAATATGTTTAGTTCGAGCATGATGAGTAGGATTTTTGGATAAATTTATTGCACTAGTATTATCACAATAAATTGGTGATTTTGAGATATTTAAACCAAAATTTTTTAAAGTTTGTTGCATATATATTACTTGAGAACAAGCCAAAGCAGCAGAAATATACTCTGCTTCGGTTGTTGATAAAGAAACTGTGTTTTGCTTTTTACTAAACCAGGAAACCAGAGAATGCCCCAAAAAGTGATAAGTTCCACTTGTACTTTTTCGGTCTGATTTACAACTAGCATAATCAGCATCACAGTAAGATATTAATTCAAAAGAATCATTTTTAGGATAAAATAATCCATAATCAAAGGTGTGTTTAACATATCTTATGATACGTTTTACAGCTTTTAAGTGGGTCTCTTTAGGTTGGGATTGATATCTTGCACAGAGACAAACACTATGCATGATATCAGGTCTACTAGCAGTGATATAGAGTAGTGATCCAATCATTCCTCTATATAATTTTTGATCTACATCTTTCGAGAGATCTTTTTTACTTAGGTACTCATTGGTTGCCATGGGAGTGGGTTTTCCACTTGCAGTAGTCAAACCAAATTTACTAACTAGGTCTTTAGCATATTTTTCTTGACTGATAAAGATACCATTATCTAATAGTTTTATTTGCAATCCTAGAAAAAAATTTAATTCACCCATATGACTCATCTCAAACTCTTTTTTCATTATTTTAGAAAATTCTTTATTCATTTCAAAATTAGTTGATCCGAAAATGATATCATCTACGTAAACTTGTACTAGTTGAATATCATTTTTATTTCTTTTAGTAAAAAGAGTATTATCTACTTTACCAATTTCAAAGTTTGATTGTAATAAGTAAGATCTTAGTCTATCATACCAGGCTCTAGGAGCTTGTTTTAGACCATATAGAGCTTTCTTAAGTTTGTAAACATGATTTGGTAATTTTTCATCTTCAAAAAGTGGTGCTTGTTCAACATATACTTCCTCTTTTACAAATCCAATTAAAAAGGCACTTTTAACATCCATTTGAAATAATTTGAAATTATTATGATTTGCGAAAGCAAGTAGAATCCTAATGGCTTCTAATCTTGCTATGGGAGCAAAGTTTTCATCACAATCTATTCCTTCTTCTTGACAATAACCTTGAGCGACTAACCAGGATTTATTTCTAACGACCTCACCTTGTTCATTCAATTTATTTTTATAAACCCATTTAGTTCCAATTATAGTTTTATTTTCAGGTCTAGGAACAAGTTCCCAAACATCATTTCTAGTGAATTGATTTAGTTCTTCTTGCATAGCCAAAATCCATGAATCATCAGTTGATGCTTCTTTTGGATTTTTGGGTTCAATAGTTGATATAAAGGCTACATTGCTCATTTTACTTAGTTAATTTCTAGCTATAACAACATATTTCATATCTCTTAGTTTATTTTCTATAGGATGATCTTTTAAAAGTTTAATCTTTTTATTAGGATGATTAATTTCATTATTAGTTTCAGTTGACTTCTGATTTTGAGTAATTAAATCCTCTTCATCATTTGTATCTTCAAAACTTTTGAGATTTTCATCGAATGAAACATGCATTGTTTCTTCGATGGTCTTAGTTCTTAAATTAAACACTCTATATGCTTTACTTCTATTAGAATATCCGATAAAGATACCTTTGTCGGATTTAGGATCAAATTTATCTAAGTTATCTTATGTATTTAAAATAAAACATTTACTTCCAAAAATTCTAAAATAAGATACCTTAGGTTTCTTTCCATAAAGAAGTTCATAAGATGTCTTATCAGTTAAAGGTCTAATTAAAATTCTATTTAAAATATAACAGGCGGTAGCAACTGCTTCTGCCCAAAAATGATTTGGTAATTTACTATCTGAAAGCATAGTTCTCGCACACTCTTGAATCGTTATATTTTACGTTCTACTACTCCGTTTTGTTGTGGAGTTCTTGGAAATGAAAAATTATGAGTTGTTCCCTATTTATTACAGAATTCCTCAAACTTTTTATTTTCAAATTCACCACCGTGATCACTACGGATGGTTATAATTTTTATAAAAAGTTGATTTTGAATCCTTTTTGTAAAGTTCTTAAAACTTTCAAAAGTATCACTTTTATGTTTCAAAAATATTGTCCATGTAAATCTAGAATAATCATCTACAATTACAAAAACATATTTACTATGATTTATTGACTGAATTTGAGATGGACCAAATAAATCAAGATGAAGTAATTTAAGAGGTTTTCAAGTTGAAATCATAACTTTTAATTTAAAGGAACTTTTTCTAAGTTTTTCTAATTGACATGCATCACATAAACTATCTACTTTAAAATTCATTTTAGGGGGACCTCTTACTAGATCATGTTTTGATAGTCTAGATAAGAGTTTGAAGTTCAAATGCCCAAATCTCTTATGCCAAATCCAAGGTCACTTGTATTTGCCAAAAGACACAGGTTATCATTTGAAACTTTCATACTAAGAATATAAATATTCTATTTCCTAATTCCCTCAAATATTATGGTTGAATTATTATCTTCAATGTGACACTTATCTTTTTCAAATTTAATTTTATATCCTTTATCGCAAAGTTGACTAATACTTAGCAGATTATGTTTCAAATTCTTAACTAGCAAAACATTAGTAATAATAGGAGTTTCAGAGTTACCGACATTGCCGATGCCAATCACATATCCTTTTGAGTTGTCTCCAAAGTTAACCAGTCATCCGTCTTTGTATATTATATCATTTAGCATATCCGGATTACCAGTCATGTGTCTAGAGCATCCACTATCGGGTATCCATTTATTCTTTTTGATCTGCACAATTTGTCCATTGTGGATTGATTCCTCAACACCCATAAAACATGTTTCCTGCACATCATACAATTTTGGTAGACAACTTGAATTTGAATATCAATTATATGCAGACTCATGAGACAGTGATGATCTGAATATTTCTAAACTAGTATTAACAAGTTTTTCAAACATAGCCATTTTAAAAGTTTTTTCAAAATTCATATTATGAAACTTTGAAAACCTCGCTTTGATACCAAATGTGAGAAATGCGGATTAGGGATCTTAATGCTAGAATTAACACTAGAGGGGGGGAGGGGTGAATAGTGTTTTAAGGAATTACTAATTCTTTTTGAGTTTATATTAATTTGAACACAAATGTATGCAATATTCAGACACGGATATGATCACAGAATCAAACACAGATGCAGATATAAAGTAAAAGCAATAAAGGAAAGAACACACTGGATTTTATACTGGTTCGGAGTTACCCTTCATCCAGTCCCGCAACAAAAGTATAGATTTCCTCAATTCTTCCAATTACACCCTCGATTTCAAGGCCACGAGGTACACCACTCCAGATTCACAATCCTTTGGGTAGAGATACTTGATTTTACGGGCAACAAGTTTACCCGATTGATTTTCCAGGCTACAATCACACCTTTTCTCGCTCCATTGAATACAAAGAAGTCTATAACTCTGAATAGCACTGGGATCTTATTGAGATAGTGATAGAGAATCAAACCAGAGATGATCTAGTTAGATTCAATGGTGATTTCGGAAGAGTAATGGTAAAAATGTGGAAGAAGAAGAGGAGTGAAATCAGAGAAAATATGAATGTAAATTCATTTAAAACTACCCCTATTTATAGTAGAACAACAACCATGTCAATTCGTGAAAGGGTATGACGAATATACACTTCCTTTGAAATTCAAAATTTTGAAATAAACTGTCACCTTGTCGACAAGGGGTCCTTGGGGTTGTCGACAAGCCTAAGTTATTTTTTGTAATTTGTTTTTCTTTGAAAATAACGTCTATCTTGTATTAAAACTATTTTAAATTTTATAAGTATACTTAACTATAGTTAAAATACATAAATAAGTATAGAGAATAATATTTTGGTATATATAAAATTTTACTATAATTTTATATTTAAATCTAAGTATAAATATTAAAAGTTAAATATATTATAATTAAAAGATAGTTTAGAACCAAGGATAATTTGATATTGAAAATAAAGATTATTTTGAGGCTAAAAGTATTTTAAAACCATGATAGATATTTTTTATTTAAAAAGGAAGATTTTGAAATCATTTTGAAAACAAAATATAATTTTGTAAAACATTTGAATATAAAGTTATTGGATACAAAACAATGTTCCACTAGATTTTTCGTAGGTTCCATCCTACTTAGGGTTCCATCCCTTTAACGGGCTCGAAGTGGATTCCATTCCACAAATAAAATGGATTTTAAGATGTCAGTGCTTTTCTAGGAGTTTTAACAAAATTCCTAACTAAATTACTTATCTTGAAATCTTGAACTCTTGATAATCTTGATACTCATGAGTCTTGAATCTTGATATCTTCGATCTTGAGTTCATCAGTTCTTGAATCTCTATACTGTACAGTCTTCATTCTTTGGTAACTGTATATATATCCTGCATATATATATATATATATATATATATATCTAAACAATAATGTTAGTATTTATATTTTATAATCTTATTCTAAGGTTGTTGTCATAAAAACCAACTTCTCAGGGACTAACAATAACGTCAATAAATGCCCAGATCTGAGTTTCCCCTCGCTAAACCCTGCTCTTGTCAATATGGCCATGGATAAAATAATAAAGATGTAGCAGGGGATTGAAGTCCTCGAAAGAGAAGAGGTTGACGCTTCCAAAATTATATCTTTTGAAGTTCCTTCTGTCGAAGTTGAATCCAACTCTAAAGATGAAGGCAATAAAGATGAAGTCGCTGAGGAAGAGGGCGGCAATGATGATGATGATAATGATGATGATGGTGATGATGATAAGGACGACGATAACGTCGACGGGGGCTAAGGTTCAGGCGGTGACAGAGGTGGCTAAACTTAAGCTTGAGAAAAAGATAGGGATGATATTACAAGGATCTCTGTAAAGGATCCGCCTCTTCATGAAGCAAGTTTGTCTGAATCTCCCGCACCTTCTAGCCCTCAAGAGGAGCCTACATTTATTAATGTTGAAGTGGCAAAAGAGAAAGAGCAGTTTCCCCAAGCATTAATTTCCGTATCTCAGGTATGGGATTGTCACAACCCGCCATTCATTCCACAGAATGACGCATCATGAAGAAGAAAGAAAGGGATAGAAAAGAGAAAAGACAGAGAAGAAAGAACTAAACATTATCAGAATCTCACAGCGGAACGAATAAATTATATTAATCACATAAGATATTACATAGTATACAACAACTATCACAGTTACACAACTTATTCAAACACAAACTAGACAGTTATAAACACCTGTCTAGTTATTACAATTCAGTACAACACAGAGATACAGATAAACACCAACACAACGGAACCAATATACATATCTATACGCTGAAGCCTCCTGCTCCATTGCTCCTCTAGAATTCGTCAAAGCTAACCTGAATCCCTTGGCTACTCGTAAAAATTTGAGTACCCAAGAGTTTAAGAAAACAGAAGATAAACTCCGGGTCAGACATGGGTCTGGTGTGAGTAACAGGTTAAAGTTGCTTAACTTTAAAAACCTTTTGAAAAGAAAAGGTATCACGTAAGACTCCCCACACATAAACATAGGTAAGTTTTTACCTTACGCTAACCAAATCATTTGATAGGAAATCCAGTGATATAATAATAGTGTCTAGGGTTTTCAAATAAATAAGAAATATCTGAAATTGTTACATGATTAAATTCCAGCATACTAGCCACAAAGTGGGCAATACAATCAAATCCGAGGGCACTTATTGGAGTTTGGGTTTCCATCAATGGTAGGGCTATTGGGGTACCGCCCGTCACAGTACGTGGCCTAGATCAACGTACCAAGGATCCACCCTAAATTCCCTACAACACAAGGCCAGAACCATCCCTTACTGGACAGTCCCGAACAAGACAACCCCGCAGTTGTTTGCAACCAACTACCCACACAGCCGAATATAAAGGGACCTCTAGACAAGGGTAAATCTCATCCTACTTGGGTGCTACCCACTTAGCCTTGCTGCACCTCCCTTGTTTTAGCCATTCTCGGTTGATGAGGCTTGAGGCTACGATTACCTTTATAGAACACATCTATCTTAGAATGCTCATCGTCCACCTGACGATGTTCTGAAAGCATTTAATCCATACAAGTTCGTTCCGGGTTCGAACGAAACCGAAGGCATTATCTCGTTACACTCATTTTGGAATCACCCTCAGAGTTAACGACAATAACCCTTGCACTCTGAATCTTCCTCTTCACTTGAGATTCATGACTTATCGTTAATTTGGATCGATGTGGTTTTCGGATATCCAAATCTGGAAATCCGATCCCAGTCTCATCGAAATCCAAAACGTATCTTTTAAGGCCAAGTTGTTTTAAAGTTAAAACAATTCAATTCTATTATCTATATACACACAGATAGATAATTCACAATATCACAGATAGATAATCTACATTATCATCACAAATAGATAATTCACATTATCATCACAAATAGATAATTCACATTATCATCACAATTCAACCAAAGCATTCATATCACACAGCATCAATTATCTCATATCTGAGATCTCAAACCATTCAAGGCAATCAATATCATCCATCATACATAAGCAAGGGTTTAATTAATCAAACTATAATTAATTTAAAATGAATTAAATTAATTACTTCATCTCTAAATTAATTTAAAATAAATTAAATTAATTTCTTTCATCACATAAATCTTGCTTACTTAATCATTAATTTAAACCAATTAATTAATCATACTCTAAGTATCCATCTTAATTAATCATCCTTGATTAATTATCCTTTAATTACATTCAAGTAATTATCCTTTAATTAATTTCACAAATTAATTATCCTTAACCAAATACAGTAATTAATCTTTAATTACTTCATTAATTAATTAACTAAAATTAATTACATTAATCCTTAATTAATTACATTAATTAATTACTCTTTAATCACTTATTATTGATTAATTAATCTTAATTAATCAACCCTTAATTACGTCATTAATTATATTAATTAACGATCCCTAATTACTCTTAATTAATTATCCTATTTAAATTAATTACATTAAGTAATTAATCTTTAATTAAACCACATTTATTAACCACTCTTGATTAATCTTATCCAATAATTAACTACTCTTAATTACTTCATTAATTAATTAATTACTCCCTAATTAATTATCTTAATTAATCCGTAGATTAATTACACAAAGTAATTATACTCAATTTACTTCCATTATTAAATCATCTTCAATTAATTACATCCAGTAATTACTTCACTAAGTAATTACACTTATCAAATCATCAAGTGATTATCTTAAATTAATTAAACTTAATTAATTAACTTAAACTAATCAAATTAAACTTAATTAATTACATTGAGTAATTAATTCCTTAATTACTTCCATCAAGTAATTATACTTAATCAATCCTACAAATGATTATCTTTAATTAATTAATCTAATTAATTATCAAATTAATCACATTAATTAACTATTTAATAATCTCAAGTTAATGACCTTCATTAACTATTTACAAATTCTTTAATTACCTTTCTTATGTGATTAAACTTAGATTAATCATTATTAATTACAAGTTAATAAATCGTTAATAACCCATTAATTTATCCTAATTATTTAATTAATTAAGTTTTAACTGTAACTTACTTAATCTTTAATTACTTGATTAATTAATTCCTAATCATTAATTTATTAAATAAATTAATTATCCATTTTAATTACCTTAAAAATTAAACGACTCACAAATCATTATATCCTAATTAAATTTAAGATAAAACTTATTCTTATTAATGATTAAATTATCATTAACAAAGCATTTAAAAACAATTTACCTTTAAATTTACTTTTTAAATTTCATTTTAAATTAAGATGCAAACCAAATATAAATTTAATTCTAGCAAAATTTAAAACAATTTAAAAACCCTTTAAATCACATGTTATAGGCACACTTATTTTATAAAAGGAATTTACAAGAGTTTTGAAACCAAATTCAATTTAAACTCAAATCACTTTAAAATACACTTTAATCATTTTAAAGTTGATAAACAATTTAATTTTATAAAACTTTCTTTATTTCAAAACTAGTATTCAAATTTAATTTGAATCCATACTCTAAAATTGATTTAAACTTTGTTTAAATCCTGCTTCAATTTTTAAACACACTTTAAAATTTTAAAATTGACAGGTTTAAAACCTGTAACCAAACATTGACCCGAGCCCATCCTTAAATCGCTTCGAGTCAACACACACATCACTTCGAGCAACACCCGCGAATGACTCGAGAAAACTCGAGTTCCATTCCCTGCTCAACCCAGACTTCATCAGGCACAATAATGCACCGTGCATATGCACGGTGGCTCCGACCACCTACGATCAACAACGACTACTCCATCACATCAACGACCACCCTCGAACTAAACCCCGTTCATCAGAACTTCGATTCCATCTCAAAATCGAATTCGAGCATACTAACCCAAACCTGGGACAAACAGACCAAAACCTGGAACACTCATGTGCTCACTCTTCCAACCACCGGAGCGCCTGAGTCTCTGGCCATGACCTCGTCAACACCCTTACTTCCATTCCCCTAAATCTGGTGGCACTCGATCCACCCTAGATGCTGTGGTGGATCCAATTCCGATCAAGCTCCAAACTAGGGCTACAGACTTCACTGATCAACCACTGCCGCCACACTACTCTGATCACCATTCTAACAATTTTGCCAACCTCTCTGATCGTTCCTCTTCCTCCAGTGATGACCGCGTCCACCCCGATCACTTAGATCACCAGAAACCATTCAAAGTACAAAATCTGGTCAACCTCAAACTGCTCCTTCATCCCACTATTAAAAATTTTGATTTCACTTTTAAAATTCATGTTTCTGGATATGGTTTCAGATTATATGCCTGAAACAATAAATTAGGATATTTAAATTTTCACTTATATTTAGCTTTCTCTGTTCTTTTTAGTTTCCAGAGACATTTCCAGTTTGTTTTAACTTAAATAAAATTTTAATCTTTAATATATGATAAAACAAACAATTTTTGTTTACAACTTGAACCCTAACAAAGATTGGTTCAAAAGATAATGAATTATGAACAAATCTTGAGCCTGGAAAACTAAAATCAGGATAACACAAAATACAACAGCATGCACACACATCTATTCATTCATATATATATGCATAACTTCACCAATATATATTCACACAAAAACACATTCATTCAAGAACTTAACTTGCAACCAGAATAATACTTAAGTTTTTAAGAAAAAGTGTTACTCACCTGTTTTTGAAAATGAAGAACAGAGCACTTGATTTTGAAAACAGTTTTGAGCTTTAAACTTGAATATGCTTTTGCTTTTAAAACTTGAGTTGTTGAAGCTTGTTACTGGATCTAGTAGTGATGACTAATATTTGAAACAAAGATGGATCTGCTCTGATTTCTTCCTGAGTTTGCTTTTGAAAAGATCCCAGGTTTTAAGAAATGCTTGTAGGCCTTTTTGATTTTTGAAAATGAGTTACAGATTTATGATTTTGATCTTTAATTTGAAAGTAGATTACAGGTCCGCTTGCTTTAGTTTGAAGCTCAGGTTGAAGAAGAAGCTTTGCAGGCTTTGATTTGAAAATGAACTACAGTTGGTGATTTGAAACTTGAAAATGGTTTGCATTTTTTTTATGAACGAAAGAAAAAGGAGATTGATATATGAACAAGTATACAGGCTGATATTTTCATTTGTACAACAAGGGTCAGAGATTTTTTTCTTTGGAGGCTGAAATGATATATTTGTGCTAGCATTAATTACATTGTCATACTTATCCATTTTTTTTATTCGTGTGTACTTATATGATTTTTCTCTAGCCTTGCACATATATATTCCTATTGACTATATCTCAAGTGTTCAATTTAAAGTTGTTACAGTTATTGTTAAAATGTTAACTTGTATAATCATTTCTATTTTAAAATCTATTTATATTTATATATAAAAAAATACATAAATAATGTTATTTGAAAATAATAATTTGTCAAATTTAAATAATTTATAAAAGAGATTATAAATTCTTATTATTATTAAATGAATTAATATATCATATTTATTAAACAATATTTTAAAACAAACCTTTTAATTAATCTTAAACTTAAGCCAAGGTATAATTTAATCAATTAAACATTTATCTTAAATATTTTAAAACCATATATTTTAAATTAAATCATAATTTACAAATTACCAAAATATATTAGAATTTGAAAACAAGATTTATTTATTTATTAAATTCAAACCAAAGATTTCTATTTACAATATATACAAGTATATACACATTATAAATAGAAAACAATTTATTAGCTTTAAAAAAGATAAAATCACCAATTAAATATTTATTAAAAGAAGATTATTAAATCAATTTAAATTTATCAACAAAATTTTATCAAATCAATTTAAATTTCAATACAGATTATTAAATTGATATTGCCAAAAATTCCGGGATATCATAGGGATTCTCTGTTTAAACATCTTTTGCTTCCAAGATAGTGATAGTTTAAATCATTTATTTTAGGTAAGGAGAAAATCTGTTCACCCCTATAAAACCAAGCTTGAAGAAAAACAAGCGGAGATAAATAGTTTGTATAGGAAGTTAGATAAACAATTGAAGGAGCACAACATTCTCTCCGATAAATATCATAGACTTAATAGAAGTGCGGCAGTGTTATCATCTTTCGAAAATCAAGAAGCTTCCCATGGTTGAGGAGAGCAAGACTTCGATATGATGCTCTTTTTAAAGAAAACTGAGAGTTGATTACACACTTTTGAATGTTGATTGAGGAGAGAGACATTTTGGTAGATTTCTTATACAAAGCCTATTGTAGACACCCAACCGTTGATTTCTTATACTTAGGTGATTTTAGTGGGGGTCTACTTAGGCGTTTACACAAAAGATACCTGTATGAATTTGGATCTGACCTGCATCCTTGAGCATGTTGGAACTTGCCACGAGCCATATCGATTCCCCAAGTTTACCCTCTAATAAGCTCAAATATTATAAGGATGGATTTAATTTATAATTATTTACAAAGTCGATTTTGTATGAACCGGATGAATAATCATAAGCATGTAATAATATTGATTTTTAAATTATTGTTTTGGTTTTCCTTTTATACTTAGCTGCATTTTATTATGTCATCATAAAGAGTGTCTATTTGGCAATTTTGTCTCTAGAGATAACCTAAGCCACTATGTTAAATTAAGAAGATATTGTATCGAAAAGGCATCAACTTTGAAATCTTCAAAACTAGCGATATATTGTTTTCATAGGGATTTGAAATAACTTTATGTGGAACCTCCTCGTCTCTGCTTCGATTTTCTTGGTGAAGAGAAAGAAAAGTTGCTTATGGAGATTCCGACATATCATACCAAACTAATACGTGTTCGTGATTGCCTCCTGCCGTGGAATGGGATTATAGAAAATATCCTACGGTTATTACTCTAGAAGGACTTAGTGTTCCTTTTTACTCAACAGTTATTCTTTTTGCTAATTCATTGAATAAATTAGAAATGCAATTTCTCATCTTTAGATGTAAAACAAATGTCTATTGCACCTTTTAGTTTCATTGTTAATTAAGTTGTAATCTTTTATCGCAATAATAAAGAGATTGATCATTCTAGTTTTGACTTCATTCTTTTTCCTTATTTGTTTAAATAGGAGTTACAGTTATTCACAACGCCTCTCTGATTAGATTCAGCATCACAATTTATCAATCTTAAAGGTAAGTTTTTAGCGAATCTTGAAAAGAGAAAACTTCTTGATGATACTTTCTCGTTTTCAAGGCAACACCGAAGCAATAAGATGGCATAAGAGATTTTTACTCCAGAAAACAATTATTAGAAATCTCAAGGATCGGATTACCAATTTAGAAGCATAGGCTAAGACCAAAAATGAATCAATTTTCATGCTGAAGCGTCAAGTTAAGTCAAATCCTTCAATTGACTTTGACCACAAAATATCAGAACCGTTCCAACAAATAAGCGATTTGGAGATGAAATTAAAGGATAGTCAAGCTCAGTGTGAATCGTTAGAATTCATAATGGAAAATAATATCTCAATTGTTGATTTACCAGTTTCTCATGCTACCTCATCTGTCGTGAAATCTACAAGATCCACTTCCCTTTCTATCCAGAAGTTCCCCTCCATGACTAATCCTCCTCCTGGCTTAGACGAGAAGGTAGTGGGAGAGTGGTGCATGAAAGTTAAATTTGAAATGGTGAAGTATTTTGACAAACAGCAAAAAGTAAGATACTTACAACTTATAAATGAATTTGCAGCTAGAATTCAGAAGCTTGAACACAACAAGTATCTCCTCTTGAAGCACATCGCTAATTTAAAAAGGGAAAATAAAACCCTTAAAGATGCAAACAAAGCTTTCAATCGTGCATTGGAAACAAACATTGAAGCTATTGATGATAGAGATAGGATAAGGAAGAAAGAGAAAAAACTTAAAGAAATTCTTCACATTGCCATCCATCATATCATGGATCTTTGATTGCGGAGAATCTAAATAAAGTTATTCAAGATTTATGAACGATTTATATTTATGAAATGTATATGTTTGTTCTATGCACTTGTACAACTTCATAAGTTATGTAAATTATAAATTTTTTTGTAAATATCACCTGGTTTGTGATCCTTTCCTGTAATGTTATTTCATAATCCTCTATTTGATAGCTTATACCATAATTTCTATATTTGCTGGATCTTTCAATCCTTTTTACTGCTCTGATTTCCCTAAAAAGCACGAAGCAAACAATATTTCTTATTGTTAGCTTGAAATCAATATAAAAGTTCATCTATATATTTTGTGAAGATTAAATAATCATTATGCCAATCATATGGAATAAATGAAAAGAAATTGTATTTGATTAAATGTCTTGAAAAATTGGTCACGATGAGAAACAATTAAGAATTTGACTTTAACCATATTGTTGGAATATCTGAAGTCTGATGGCAAAAAAATCTTATCCTCAACTAGGGGTATAATTATTTTAGAGAATCATCCTCTGGAGATAGTTGATAGAGAGTTAATAATGATCAAGTAATAGAGTCCAGAAATCATTATCTAAAAATTTTTGTAGAAATTTAATGACCCATATTCGGGTATTAATGAATGAATTTTTAAAGTTTGGAAGCCCGAAATCCAGATTCGGGTGCTAGTGGATGATATTTAGAAGTTAAGAATATTGAAACTCAGATTCAAGTATTTGAGAATGATAACCGGATATCCATAATAATGATCTTCTTGATAGGAGTCTTTGACCCAGATACGGGCATCAGTAGTGGATAATCAGATATCCATAATAGAAATCTCAAGCCCAGATTAGGGCATTAATAAGTGAAGTTAACTAATAGTCTTGAAACCCAGATTCGGGTATGATAAAGATCAAAAGTTATTGATAAAGTCTAGAAACCCAGATTTGAATAATAATAGATGAAGTTCAGAAATGAGAGACCCAAAACCCTGATTTGGGTACTAATAAACGGAGTTCTGTTCTGCCCCTTAAATTCTGTCTTCTTTGACATGTGTAAACCCTTTAGGCCTTGTATGTAGTTGCGGTTCGATTGGCTGCTTCTCGACGTTGGATGCCTTAGTCCATTATTTGATATGCCGCTTCTTGGGCTCGGACGTCTTAGTCTATTAGCTGATATGCCGCTTCTAGGGCTTGGGCATCTTAGTATGATGTTTGATGAGCCGCTTCTTGGGCTTAGACATCTTAGTCCATTGTTCGATGAGTCACTTCTTAGGCTTGGACGACTTAGTCCATTGTTTGATGCACCGCTTCTTGGGCTTGGATGTCTTAGTCCAATGTTTGATGGCACCCTTCTTGGGCTTGGGCCTCTTAGTCCATTGTTTGATGAGCCGCTTCTTAGGCTTGGACATCTTAGTCCATTGTTGTCCAGTGTGCCTGGTTAGCCTATTCTCAAGCTGGAACCAAGGACTTACCCAACCTTCCTCCAGGAGGTGCCTTGACATGGCCATGGCGTGGTGCATCCAAGGGCTTGTCAATGCTTTAACATGGCCATAGTATGGCGCGGATAAAGGCTTACACTCCTCCCTCCAGGAGGTGCCCTGCCTTGGCCATAGCATGGCGCAAACAGGGGCTTGTCAATGCTTTACCTAGCCATAGAATGGCGTGGATAAAGACTTACACTGCTCCCTCCCGAAGGTGCCTAGCCCTGGCTATAGGTGGCGTGGATAGGGGCTTGTCGATGCTTTAACCTAGCTATAGCATGGCGTGGATAAAGGCTTACACCCCTCCCTCCAGGAGGTGCTCTGCCCTAGCCAACTCGGTGTGGACAGTGGCTTTGACCATTAAAGGTAGTGCCCAAATGGAAGGAGTATTTCACTCCCAACCATGTAGTTCTTTCTTAGTAAGTAATTCTTTATTGACTTCATTCATGTTCTCTTTACGAATTCATTTATTTTGCCTTGATAGAAAAAGTTGATTATCATCCCTTCCAGGGTTCTATAGTGGTTAATTTCATGACCATTCACTATATGGAAATGGCAGTAGGATCCCCCTAGATTCCTCTTATATTTTGGTTTCCTTTTCTATGATAGCCAATAATTGAGCTCATCCTTGATTAGCAAATAGACATTCTCTATAGCTGTTGTTAGGTTGCATTCTTAGGAAGTCTTGACTTAAGGCTTCTTTCTTGAGGATCTCTTCTAAATCTTTTATTACTTGGCTCTAGAGCTTCCCTTTTGATAAATGGTTTTCTCTTTAAAACTCTTTGGGGTTCCGGTGTAAGTATTGTCCCACTTGTCACTTGATCCTACTTGTGTGCAAAGGTGTTGTAATCAACCATTATTCCTTCAAAGGTCGTGCCTTTGGTATAATGCTGAATTGTTTTTCTCATTTGGTCAAATAAGCTGTCACTCCGCTTTTTCTTTTCTCCTAAGGAAAAGAATGGGGTGGGGCCAATATGAAAAAGGGTTTAAACTCCATTTTAGTGGATTATAGGCTTCAACTTTCTTTTTCCTTATGATTCTTAAAGCCTTCATCCTTAACAGTTGTTCTTCTTGTAGATTCCTATCATTAGACATCTCTTGGGAGAATCCAATTAAGTGTGGCTTAAAGGATCCTTGCCGGATCTTTTGATCTTGCTAGCCATGATGAAGTAAGGCCTAGAGTAGGAAAGCTTGGAACAAAATTGAGTTAGAGGTAAATAGTGTTGGATGTTCAACAGAGTCAGAGGTTCAAGCCCTCCTTCTAGTGCCAAAATGTTAATAAGAAAACTTGTCAACACCCAAAGTTGATTTTTAGGAAAAGGTTAGTCCTTTTAGGTCTTTATTGGTTAATTAAAGGAAGATAAGATGTGGGCATTCTCTTTGACCCACCCTTTCAAAAAGGTTTCTATTGTGAAAACATTCCCTTATTGACCTTTCAACCCAGTCGAAACACTTAGATTTCCTTCTTTCTGGTCTTTCGAGCATGTTGATTTTGTTTGATTATCCCTTCAAACCTTCATTTCGAAACAGTTGCAGAACGCTAAAGGATGGCTTTAAGGATTCAAGGGTAAAGTATATCTAAGTGGTTTTTGACCTTGTCGAAAGCTAGATTTTAAGATGACTTGGGTTTGATTCTGGAATCTGAGGTAAATCCACCTGGGTTTGAACCCTCTAAAAGGTAGGTGTTAGCTGTATGGTGGTTTGGAGTTGAGAGTCTAGATTATTTGGAAAAGCAGTGGTTTTGATCCACTCGAAAGGTACCTTTCGACGAGGTCGATACTTATAAAACACAGTTTATAAATAATAAAAGCCTTCAAATAGCAATGTAATTAAAAATATCAAAATCTTCCCTTTATTAATCCAATGATGACTTTGCTGAACGATTTTCCCCAATTTGATATACAAATTAGGGTTACAACTTTGTAAAATTAAGAAAATACAAGTCTGGAATAAATCAATTCGGATCCCCAAAAACAAACCCCTTGGGTCTTATTTATATATGCGGGTTAACACCTTTGGACCCAGTGCTTTCAACCTGGTCCAAAGGTGGCTTCAAATACCTTCCGACTCCTTTGACACTTGTGCACCCCTCTGCAATACTTTCGAGTGGGTTCGAATACCTCCGTCTTCATCGAAAGGGTTGGTTGCGCCTTTCCTCTTTTTGTTGCTTTGTTGTCACGAGCAATAAAGTAGGAGGTTTTGACTCCGTCGATAGGAAGTTTCTAGGGGTTTAGAAGGTGTTGAAATGCTAATGGTTTCGACGCTGTTAGTGGCTTACGAACTTATGCTTGCGACTTGATGCGGAACCATCCCAGGATATAGAATTCTTTGACCGGTTCGAAAGGCTTGATTTTGCTTTCGAAACGATTGTTCTGACTAAGGCATGATTCCGAGGTTTGAATGAAGGCAACACCTTTTTTTTCGAAAGGTTTGACATGCATATGAAGGGCTGTTATTCCTTGTCTTCAAAAGGTTTTACTTTAACTCATTCAAAAGGTCTTCATGCATGTGGAAGCACCTGCTTTGTAAGGGGATCTCTGAAGCAGAAGGGTGCCTTTGACCCTTTCGACCCCTTCGAAAGGTTGTGATACTTCTAGTCTTTGGTTATTGCATCCCTTCGACTCCTTCAAAATGTCTTGCTGGAGCTTTTTTCTCTTGTTCTTCTTTTCTTCTACTCAATTAGGTTTCGACAAGGTCTAACGGATATTTGGTAATAACAGTACTGTTTAAACTTCATTCTGCAATTTGTCATTTTCCTGAATCACTTTGTCATTTTATGAAATTTGCTTTAAGTTATCCAAGCCCTTTCATTCCCACTTCGTGCATTTTGTTTGATGGTTGACATATGTATTAACATGGATGCCTGACTGATGGTAACAATATTTTCAGTAAAACATGATAAATGAAACATGTATGTGGAAGGAAGACATAAATGACATAGTACATTATTCTTTCTGATGGTTTATTTTATATTAATCTTTACTATTAATAATAACAATTCAAACCACAGTTTCGACCGTGTCTTTTGGCATTACCAAAATTGCCCTCTTACGCAACCTAAATCCTTTCGCCTTTCATTCCGCCTCACTTCCTGTATCTACAATCGTTTCGATAAACCCTACCTAACCAACCATTACATCCCTTATCATCAATGATCCTCTATCCACACAACACATAAGCCCTCGCCTCATTGTCGATGCTATCAACCGCCATATATTACAATTGTTGCACCGTGTCGCGCTTCCCACTCGAACGACCAACGTAGTTTGCAATCGACAACTGCAACTCTGATTCATCACCTTACTTGGATATTATTGACTAGAGATTATTATTCCTCGACTTACCTAGGTTATCGTGTTACAAATCATCAACGGCTGCTGTAGGTAGTTTATGTATCTTACATTGCTCTTTTTTTCCTTTGTAAATTGTCATTAACAAACCGTTGTTACTGATACTAAAAATTTTCCTCAATTTAGTGTTTGGTAGCTTAATTTGGTTCTTAGAATGTTTGATAGCTTAATTTGGTTCTTAGAATTTGCTATTGGAGTTAATTAAAATATTATAAAAATGACTTGAATTAACTCTCAGTATGGTTGTTGATGCTTATATAATGTTTAAATTTTCCTACTTTTCTAATAACAAATATAACCTAAGCTTAGTTTGTTGAAAATAAAAGTTGTACACGGAATTTTCTTTGTTGCTCACTTAATTTCCTGTTGTTCAATATCTCATGGAATATGTGATGGCTAAATTGCTTTGTTGTCTACTATTGAAAATTTTCCTCAATTTACTGTTTGATAACTTTTGCTTTGAATTTCTTGGTTTAATTAAAATTAAATAATAATTTTAAACCTGCTGAGGTTTTGCTGAATTAATCCTTAGTACGATCATTGATGGTTACTCCACTGTTTAAAATTTTCCAGGTTTGAAAAATGTTTGAAGTGCTTATGTAGTTTAAATTCGTATGCTTAAGTGTAATACTTTGATATTGTTGCTCAATATAATCAAAATTTAAAGAATGCTAGAAACTATAAAAGAACCGCCACTGCACTCACTTTCATTCTCAAGCTTCCACACACATTTTGTCTTGCTAAAAAAATAGTCGCAAAAATGGGTGAACTCATAATTTATTAATTTAAGGCCTTTTTGTTTACTGATTAAATCATTTAGATTAATGTCTATAGTTGTAGATTTTATTCTTATTTTTACCAAATAAATAATACTTCTGTTTCTCTTTAATATATAAACTATTCAATCTGTTAACATTGTTGAGTTTTTTCTTCCTCTTTTTTTTGAATTTTATCATTCTCTTTCATTTTCGGTAAGCATACGTGTATCATAGATGCCTATGTACTATATCGATCATTTTTCACTTTGCAGATTTGACAATACTGATAAACCATGTAAGTCTTTATTAACATGTCATCTACATCGAATTTGCAATAAATGCGAAATGAATTAATTAAAATATCGGGAATTGTGAGACTCATAAATATAACTGCTGACTAAAATTATAGGGAGACTGAAAATATTAATGTATGTGCTTTTGCCACTTATTAATCACAATTTATGTATGTTTTTCTCTTACAATTTGTACTTATTTAAGATTATTTTATTTAAACAATACCACAGTAAGATTGTGCAGTTGACTGATATTTGAACAATGATAATTGGAAGATCATGCAATGTCAATAATCTCAGTCATATTTATTTGCACAATCTAACTCTTAAGCAGTTGCCTCAGTTCAGAAACGAGGCTCAAAATTGTCAGAGAAATGATATAGTCATATTATTATTAACTTGATATAAATGAGCCACTTATGGTCTTACTGTCGGCTTCAATTTGAACATGAAAAGAATAAGCATAGTTGAGTTAAGTACTTCATCAGGCTGCAAATTACCCTTAATTGATTTATCTTATACCGTGTAATCAAATATGAGCACTTACACCCTGTAGATAGTCATTGTAAATCATTCAATTATTCTTTTTAATTTACCGAAATTATAATATTATCAACTGTGTATTCTAAACTAATACTGATGAACTAATCTCTATGTTGTTACTATTCAACTTTTCTAATCAAGTGTATACCCTTTATAATAGGAAAGATATGAAGCATCTCATTGATGATGGCATGTATTGGCCAAGATTACCTAAATGGAAATGCATGCATATAATGGGAGATGGTGCGAGTTCTTTTACAGAGACTTGGATGAAAAAAGGTAAAGCATCCATCCATGGAAAATAAAACCATTAAAATTATTTAGTATGACATCAATTTCCTGAGTAGTACCAATTGTAAATGAATAGATTAAACTCATGCCTGAGTTTCTTTCAGCAGTGATGGACAAGGTTTTGATTTTGGGAATTTATTATTTTGTATAGAGCAGAGTTGATCATTATCTCTCTTCATAAATTCAATGCAGGTATGAGCAAGACAATCATAATCAAAGTAGGAAATTACAATACAAAAATACTGATTAACAAAAGGTGATAGAAGGCTGACTTGAAATCCATTCGAGAGCTCAGTTTCAATATTTATCAGTTTCAACATTTCTTTTTATACCCTATTTTTTGATAAAATGCAAATAGGAGGACTAAAATTATTTAAAGAATTTTAAAAACAAAATCAAAATTATTGTTTATGAAATAACTAGATGGTGAGTAGCAAAATAAAAGGTGTTTACAACAATTCAATCCATGCACCCATAATGATAGATTAATTATTCCATAATCAAATCCCATGCATTCATTTCTCTTGATGAAGCTTATAGGTGCCTTATATACATGCGAAAGTTAGTTGCAAATATATTGAGTGGTGTTTATAGATGACAAAGAATAAACTTTGATCTGTAACATCCAATCCAAAGTTGCAATAATGTGTATTTAAAATTTTGGGCTTTTGTAATTACCAAGTCCAGAATGTATTATGTAAATGGATATTCAAACCTCTAATTTTTATTTCTATTTATATTCACATATGGTGTAACAACTGGAGAAGGAACTCCATTAGCAAATGTGTCCTTTTGAGCTCTAATATATAATAATTCAAAAATATTCTAAGGTTGTTCCTAATGTCAGTTTTAAATTGTCAAAATTTTAAGCTCTTACTTTTGGATTTCCAATTACGACATATGCATATGCAACTGGCCCCGACTGTCTTTTTGAAGAAATGAAAATGCTGTTTTGAACATGCACAACAGTGATTCTGTTTGTTGTTGTCAGTTATGTGTTAATGTTCATTGTTGTCGGTTTTGAATGTTGTGGCAATGCTAACTCAGTAGCTCATTTAAATGGAAGGTGAACCCTTTATATGTGAAAATTATTTGCCGAACTATGGGAACCATGATGTATGCCATACACCATTACACTTTTACCTGAACATAAAATTGTCAATAAAAAGATAGTAATGATAGAAATCTTTCTTAAAAGGTGATTTAATTGCAAAAATCAGATTATATTTCTGAGCCTAACACACTATCATCCCTGCATCCATCATCACACTGTCAGTTTTGCATCCATCCATCATCACACAGAAATTTTTGTTTTGCAAAAATCAAATTTGTAAACACATGACACTATACTAGGTTTCATTTGATGCTTTGAGATATTATTATGTAGCTTTAGTTCGAGTTTAATAAATTAAAAATCATGTCATAAAACATATTTTGAAGCGCTCAGTGCATGAGGTGCCATGTGTATTACACATTTTTTTTAGCTTTGAATATAATTTCTCTGTATTATTTATATATGTTAATATTAGTATTACTTTCCGTTTCGTTGAAGATTATTTTCTTAAGATTCAGGAAAAGCAAATTAAGATGGCTCCATTAAATTAACTGAGAAACCGATGAATTAATTTTTGTTTGAATTTATTTTTACTTTAAAGTTTTCACATTGTCCAACTCTAATGACTTTATGCTCCATTAAATTATTATAGATTTTCATATGTTTTATATAATTTGGGTACTGCTATTGGAACTCCAAAAATATGGCATTGCTAACTTTAAAGCTGACTATAGGCTGACAGATTTAGAAAATGAAAGTTTACATACTTCAATTATCGAACGATAAATGATGAATTTGAGGTTAAATTTTGGGCTTACTTGTTAATTAACATCATTTGTTCACCGATGTTACATATATGATATTCAACATTTTGAATGAATTATACATGATTATGATACGATTTTACTAACGTCGATTATTTTTATAATTAAGAACGAATCATTTTGTTTAGACTTTGAGTTCATTTCTATTTTTGGTCATCTTTACAGAAATGCTGATTTTTGTCTACCTGTGGGTGTGTTTATTTTTTGAAGCTTTATTAAATAAAAATTACTAATAGTGTATCATTTGAAGATGGTTACCTATTGGGTTTTAAAAGACAATAAACTGTAAGAAATGTTTAATAGGTTTGTAAATCAAGGAAAGTGTTCTTAA
Organism: Allium fistulosum; assembly: GCA_030737815.1. Classification (NCBI taxonomy): domain Eukaryota; kingdom Viridiplantae; phylum Streptophyta; class Magnoliopsida; order Asparagales; family Amaryllidaceae; genus Allium; species Allium fistulosum. The sequence continues at coordinate 267,030,441 of CM060904.1, read as the reverse complement.
TATGTAATGTTGCAACGTGCCTTAATTTTGCATTATGATACAAACTCTTTACATCATCTAACAATTACATTATTTATCATTATGTATTTGGTCATGCTTCGATGTCTTTGGTCTCTGCCACTTGAAAACTCTTAACCCTTGCAAAAACATGTACTTATAGGGTATTGTTGGTCATTTCTGTTGCTCTTATTATTTCAGACAACATGAGCTACTTTAGACCTTAGCTTCGAGGTGACAATTTCTTAATTTTTATTTTGTCATTTAAGAGAATAAACTTCATAGCATCCAAATCTTTGGTTGAGGCTAAACTGATTCCCAATTTATTACTTGATTTCTGATTGATAATTGATTTGTTCAGTCAAGATTGAATTTAATAGTTCGGTTACATACATTACAATTTTAGAAAATTATTGATTATTTTAGTTTCTTCCATTTATTTTATAACATGACTTATTTGTTTACTGTAAATGAATATAGTTGATTCATTTAAGTCGCTGCTTTTGAAAAAAAAAGCTTGAATTGTTGTCTTTCATTAATTTATGGATGATTGGGTGAGCTCCTGCACGGATCCAACACTCCCAAGCAAAGTTCTTTTTGAATGCATGCTTGGATATTGTAATTTGAATTAATAATTGTCGCTAAAACTTCTATTTCCCTTATATAAAATTTGGGTATAAACAAACTGAAAATATAGATGTAAATATATCTTTATGGCCACTTTTATTATACATACAAAGAGAGCTTTATTTATGATATCCTTGGGTATAACTTTGAAGCATATAATTTTGTTTACAAGTTTGTAATTATGCAATATAGTAACTTCATATATTTTTTCAATGGTTTATGCATATAATATCAATTTAGTGTTCCTATTTTTACCAAATACCAAATTATAGTAATTAATCATTAAAACTACAAGGTATGTGCAGCTGGGAAATGCAGCTATGAAGGCTGAGGTTATTATGTTCTGAATGGTATGTGCAGCCCGAGGTTCACTAAAAGTATGCAGCGGGCAAAAATGGGTCTGAAGCATTATAACGAGACCGAGTGATGATTGAATGGCCAAAGTATGGCTGAGGGGCAGGAGCATTGTTAAGTTACTGAGGTATGTATAAATTGTAAGCTGATGATGATGAGTTGGATCCGAAGTTTGGTGGTGACAGAAGCTATTGAGTTGCTGTGCAGACTGAACTCTTGGTGCTCAAGCTGAACTTGTAATGCAACTGCTGCTACAGAAGAGGTGAGATAGTGATGACAAGTTCGCAGCTGGCAGGAGTCATCACTGGATATATAAAGACATGCACATTGAGAGAAGGCAAGATGCCGCAGCTTAATAAACGAATAATAGAATTATTGTTCTTAGAGGACACATGCTGCTGGCCTGAGGATGCTTCGTTAATGAATAATTATTGATTTTTGTATGGAAATTTTGGATTCCAGTGATGTAAAATTTTCATTTGTGAACTCAAAACTTTCTAGAATAAATTATTAAGCATGTGGATATTATTATGAGTGCAGCTAAATGTATTTTGTTTTTGGCTTGCATTGTTTATGTATTTTCCACTTTTTATTTGTGAATATGAACATAACTCAAGTGTTCTTACTCATCTTTACATCAAATTTATATTCAAGGTTGGGTTAAACTGGTCAAGATAGTCTAAGTCTGCAACATGACCATAATATATTAACAGTGAAGGGGTAGGCAAAATATAGGTGGAGCAATCTCTTATTGTCATTACGCATAACACATATCTCATATGTTGCTACGCATTAATGGGTTAATTTATCTTTGACTGCCCTGTTGTTAGTCAAAACTTTGTTGACACGTATAGCCATTTTTGAACTATTGATTTTGTCCCATGCCAGTTTAACCCAACCTTTGTGTACTTAATTTTGACTTCCATGTTGTTAGTCTTATTGGTTGTTTTCATTCGCCGCTTGAAAGTTTGAGTCCTTGCATATACAACACAGGAGTAAATAAAACTACAGATAGGGGAAGAAATGCTGGAAAAGGTAAAATTATTCAACACTCTCAAATAAAATGTTTACAGCAATATGTTTTGAAAGAACATAAACTTCGTCAGACGGTTCCTAAGATGTTATGATTGTAATCAGATGCTCTCCCAAAGCAAACCCAAAAACGTTAGTCTAAATCAAAGCATAAAAATAACTGCAAAACATTACGACAAACTAAAAAATTACAGAAAAAACTAATTACATACTTAAACTCTTTCTTCCAGTACCTATATGAGATTTCTTGTAGTATCCAATTGCTCCCAGTATAGATTTCTCCATTTCAAAGTTCCAACTACCGCTCCTATTAATCATAAATATCCCACTGAAATGCACACTTGAAACTGAAGAAGAGGACAATGAAGAACTAGATGATATTTCAGATGAAGATTTATTCATGAAATCGCAATTGATAGCACATGAAAACGACTTCCTATACTTACATTCTTCTTCTTGCATCCTCTCCCATTCAATCACTTTTATGGGAAAAATTTAAAATTTTGCATTTAAAGAAAAACATGCGAGCGGCAAATGATACCGCATATTAAATTTTTCTAATTCAAATTGGAGATGGTATCGAACCTTAAACCAATGAAGAAATGATTCAAGTACCAACAAATATGGTCATAACATCAAAAAATGATGTTAATCCACTGTCAAAGATACAATTTTTCCCAACTTATCAAAAAATGCATTCGACAAAGAGTACATAGTTAATAGAGCATTAATTACTAAAAACTGCCAAATATATCTTGCATGTCAAGTTTTTATCATTAGTGGAGGTATATTTTTGTATATTTATCTTTTATGTACTAAAAACTTGACATGCAAAATAAACGATATGATTCCACTAATGATTAATAACTTAGAACAGAATAAAAGCAGCACCATTGATTTACATGGTTAAAGAACACTAAAATACATTGATAAATAATGATGGAAACAATGTGTCAGATTAAGTCACGAACACTTTCCATTGCTTCAGAAGTTACCACTTGGATCTTTCATAGACATTTGTAGACATAAAAATTGCCAACGACTCCGATGGGATCTTTAAGTGATCATCCCAAACTACCTATAATAATAATTTATTTGAAGCCACCTTTCAAATTTCCAAATAAAACATGGTTGTATATTAAAGTCAACTTTCAAATTTGAAATTTCAAAAAATCACAATGGAAATCCTGCTCATTGATTTCTCGCTATTAATAGAATTGTGAGGTGATGATATATTTAAATACATTTTTTCTCACAGCCCACATTAGCTAAAAAAACATATGCATGTAAAAGTTCAAGTATTATTTCCATTTCCAGTAGTATAAAATAAACCAAAATAAAAGAAACGAATGCTAAAACTATGAATGCTTTAAAGTTATTGGCTCTATGAATGTTCTTCAGTTGTCCCAATCTTCTCGATCGTTGCTTCAGGTTCAATTTATACCCGTAATGGTACTGTCAAATCTAATTCATTGGGTGCAAATATAAATGAAAGCACGTTGTGGTCAAATGCAGGCCCACCCGGGCGTGCATATATACTCGTATTAATAATAATATTTTTTTTTGTTGCATAGTACATTATTCTTTCTAATGGGAGTTAGTGTTGGTGTCTTCGTCTACACCGCTACAGTACAAACTTTGCTATTCATCATCCTGCATATTATACTGAAAATAGTAAATAATATGTTATTTTACAAGTCAAGCATTCGTGTAACAATAATTTATGATCAGTAAGGCAATGTAAAGAAAGCTTATAAAAATGCCTTACCATGGTTAGAATGGGCATAAGTACATGACTTGAAATGTTAGCTAGATACTCCTGTTGTCAGATTTTATTCTCAACCTTAATTTTGTACTTTTTGCTTAACATGTATTCCTTAAAATACGAACACATGAGTTCATACATATAGAACCTAAATAACTCAACACTAACTTAATCTGCCATTCAAGCTGCAATAAACACAATATTTATAATCAAATAGAAAATTACCACGGAATATCAAACTTCTGATATCGAAAGCAGTAGTCTTCTTTATTTAGTTAATAGTACAATTTATTACCACTTAATATTTAGTAGCATAATTACATAAGTTTGAGGTGGAGGAGAGAATAGGCGAGCTGAAGTCTGTCTTCTTCAAACATAATGCCTCTTTATTTATAGTTGGGATTTGACTTGTATTTGGAATTCAATTTGATTTACTCCGGACATTAAAGTCTTCAAATCCAAAAAGCATTTATTTACTTTATTAAAATAGGTAGACTAGATCATCTGTCTTTCTTTATTAAAGTAGTATGTCCATCTACAATTGCTAGCAAGATTGCTATCTAATCAGTCCAAAACCATCTTTCATTTATCTTGTCCCACATCATGGGACACTCTTTAAATTTCGTTAAATATTTTGGAAATATCTTCAACATTGAGGTTCGAATACTGATTATCCTTGACTATGTCCTTTGTTTTTGAAGATTACCTAATTTTGCATCTTCTTTTCCAAGATTTTTAAACAAATCCTTTTTCATATCTTCAATATATGAACAAAAAATATCTTTCTTTATGACCATTTTTTCCACATCTTTGTTTTCTAGCTATATATTGGAATGAGCTTGGAGCTTTTTTCTGCTGCTTCAGATTATCTTGCTTTTGATGGACTTTTATCTTGTTACCTATTTCCCACATCATTTTGTGGCCAAATATTTGACCCATGTTATTGTTAATTCTGGTTCATTTTTCTCAGAAATTTGTAATGGAACATCTTTTTATCTATTCTTATTTTAGGCTTTTATTTCCAAATCCAAGGAATGAAAAATTCGGTGGAAAAATATGTTGATTATGATCCTGTTATCACCAAATATTAATCAAGATAATTTATCCTGGGTGAAATTCATTCATAATATAATTCTTTTAGCTATTCGAAAAGAATATCAATAGGTGGTCCATATTTTGTCCACCATTCTCTAATCCAATTTGGCATAGAGCGTTTATAAACTTTTAATAAACCATGAATGTTTTCTTTTATAACTTCCATGAAGAATCACTTTATTTAGTGCACCAACATAATCCCAATAATCATACCTAATGGTAATCTATTTGTCGGGTATGAAAATTTCCTTCTCCTTAAAGGTAGTTAACCCTCATTCTTCGGTAATATTAATCTTTTGATAATTATTTTCTTAAGCCATAAATATTTGGATCTCCTATGTTAGTTATTTCATAAGTTTCGGGGACTTTTATTATTGCCTCATAGTATCATCTTTCCTTATGTAACGACCGGTAAACTTATCACTTTGATAAATTTTATTTAATTTTAAATAAAAGGTTGATAATATAAATAATATAGTTTTGAGTAATAATAAGTAAGAGTAATTTTATTTTCAACATAATATTTACCAAAATATTTTCCTCGAAATCTAAATCGATAAAATGGTTGAAAATTTGTTTTATCAATAACCAGCTCTATAATCGTAAAACATCGTGCATGGAGCTAGATACATACACTTATTTTTATAATTAAACAAGAATATGAAATAAAACCAGTTGATTTGTTTTTGAAAATAAAATGTGTTTTGAAACATTGTTAAAAATGCCCTTAAATATGATAATTGATTTATTAAATTAAATTGAGATTTAATGATTAAATAATTATTATAATTATTAAAATAATGATTCAAAATTATTATAATTCATTTTGAATAGTTATAAAGCGATAGTAAAAAATGTATCATAGTTTTATAAAGTGATATATTAGATTTGAAAATATAAGGAAAAACCAATATCGATTTATCGGTGATAGCGATTTTCATAAATTAATGTTAATATAAATTTATATGGTTTCATAAATAAAATGTAATCATTTTAATTCATTCAAAGTTATAAGGAATTTATTTTGAAATTTTTCTTATAAATATATGTATGTTAAAATATAAGTGAAAATGTGACCGGAAATCAGTTCTCCGATCGACAATGGTATATCGAACAAAAGTTATTCAGAATCAATGCAACATTGTTTATATGTCATGTACACATATATAACATACAATTGCATCCACTAACATGCACATGAACATATGTATACATACATATATACTTATACACTTACAAATACATACATAATACAAAATTTAAGATATTTTATATAAAGTTTCTTCCTTAAGCCTACATAAGTCAACTTGTGCATATGTGAAGTGGATGGAAGTGATGGGCACATGAGGGGAAGGCTTTTGCTGGCCTATTGAGTAGGAAGGTGTATTGAAGAAGCCATGAAGTGGACGTGTATACGGAGTCCTTAGCACTCTTCCTTGGCTATAAATAGCCCACACCCTCATCATATTTTTTTCACTTTCTTACTATAGCCTAACTTCCTTATGTCAGGCCATAATGAGGAATTTATTTTTTTGAAACCTTCCACAATTTCAGTGGCTATAACTGTCTAGTTTACCATTTCTTCCCGGTTCAAAGTTAGGTATGCTCAAATCTCCATTTTCTCCAAAGTATTTTCGAGCCTAGTTTTAATGGTCGAAAATACCTCTTTTTCATTCGAGTATAACTCCTTCAAAACAGTTTCAAATGAGATAATTAATTTTTTTAAAACACATATGAAATTCCAGTGGCCATAACTTTCGTGTTTAGCACTTCTTCTAGTTTTGAGCCTAATTATGTCAAAATATCACTTTTTTTAGTCATTTTTGGGCATTTTTTTCGGATCTGAGAATACCTATTCTTCTTCTAGCCATAACTTCCTCATAACTAATCCAAATTAGATGATTAATTTTTTGAAACCATAGATGAAAGAATTTCCTTTAATTTTTATGTTAACCACATTTCGAAATTCCGAGAATTAAGTATCTAAAAACCCAAGAGAAAATGACTTATTTCTAGGTCTAGTTTTCAGTAAATTCAATAATAATCCAAAGTCCTACACCTCATATTCCACGCTTGGCCGAGCATCACTTTTGGCATGGAAGGGCCGAGCACAGTAGGGGGCAAGGTGTTGGGGTTCGTGAGCTCGGATCGCGAGTTAGTGAAGCTATAGCCTTTTTCCGATAGGAAATCAATGTGAGAACTCCTAAACTACTATATTATATTTTGAATGATGATATGAAGTTGGAAAATGGATGATTAGTATGCTTTGATCATCAAGTTTGGTGTTTAATGTTGTTGTTGAATATATATGCAAGTCACAAAAATACACATCGATAAATACAAAAGGAAATCGCTTTCCTTGAATCAATGAAATGGTGCATATGGATGTGTTAAAACTCTTTAAAATGGTTTAAAATGTATTTGAAATGTCTTGAAAATATTTAATAGTGTTTTGGTGAAGTTTAAAAAGAAAAAGAAAATTTAGTTCAAAATATACGTGTCGTAACTACACTTAGCGATTTCGCGCTATAAAAGTCAAGCAAGTGTAAACGTTAGAATATAGCTTAGAATTCTTCGAGATCAGAATCTTTTGAACTACTATAACCACAGTTTTCCAACGAAGAATGAAAATCGAGATTTCGATAAGTATATTTTGAATTATGAGTAAAACAAGTTTTAGAAAAATCCTGATTTTGCAGTTCGGAATCAAAAATTGGATTTCTTAGAAAATGATGTTTTAAAACTGTTAAAAATATGGAATAAATCTTATAAATCTTTTAAACTGTTTTAAAAGTGATTTGAGTAATAAAAATGGATCTTTAGATAATAAAAAGCCGTTCTGATCAATATAGCTTAAAAAGCACTTTTCCGCAGCACTTTTCTATAACTTATGAAATTGGCTTTTAAACTTAACGATTCTTATCCAAATATAAAACGAATATCATTATATTATTCCAACAGCTTTATTTCTTATAACCTTTTTCAAATGGATAATTAGTAGTTTAAATAATGATTTGGAGGTTTTCTAGCTTAATGAAGAGGGTTCAAAATAAATTATTTAAAGAAAAGCTGTTACAAATAAGTGGTTTAATCTTGGCTCTAAAAGCCGACGAGTAGAATTGATATTTCTATTAGTAAGATTCGGATGTGAGGTGCTTAAACTAAGGAGATGTTCAGGAGAAACCAGTGCCCTGGCTCACCTAGCCTCTTCCCTGGGCGAGGGATAGATAAGGTTGAAATGTCATAAACAAGTTAAGTATAAAAAAATTAATTTTCCAAATTTAGTTACAACTTGATTTTATGGAGATGATCTTCCTGTATTCGGTGTTAAAGCTCGAAGATGGAAGTCGTACTATTCACGGAATTTAAAAGGTGATTTTGCGGTTATTCCACCCACAGTGTTTGTTGAATACAGGAATTGATATTGAGTAGAATTAGCTGATTTCTATAGATTTTGCTCACATAATATTTACTGATTTAGGATTAACATCCTAGATAACATGGTTTTAACTCAATCAAATTTTGAGTTTTGAATTAAGAAATCTTTGCTAAGATTAAAATGAAATGATTTGGAAATATTTTTCTATGCGAAAAATGAAAATGATTTCGAATTACTCCAAGTTTTAAAAAGAGTTTAAATAATCAATGGATTTGATAAGAGAGGTTTAATAATTCCGTATATACCGAAAGGAATGTTTTAGAAATATATATCTCCAAAGGAGATTTTGATAAAAAAACTAAATCAATTAAAGAATGATTCCCTATTCACAAAACATCTTTTTATCGATGATTGCATTGAAGTAACCGGGGTCGGATTCCTATTCGAAGACCACTTTGAACTAATTTACATATTCGTAGTGAAGATATGGATATGATTTGGAAGATGGAGTGTGTGGCTGCTTGTCACTGACCCTCATTATTATTTGGCATTTTTTCTTCATTTAAGATGTTCAATGCAAGGACTTCTTGCTACTAATCCTAGGGGTAACTCCCGACAGGATGTGGTAGGAGAGTACCTTCGATTTGTCCTGTTCCTGGACAACTTGTATGGATGAATGTCTAAAGTTGTATTTCTAATTACACTCATTGATCTCTATGAACGTATTATTTGTTTGATGACGGAGAATGCAACTACTCTTAGCTTAACACCCTTTCCTGATATGTACGAGCTTAGGAGTTATACGTTTGTACAAATCAGTTGTGTGGTCATGGAATGACAGCGTGGCATTCAAAGTGGAATGTCTTATGTGAAAGCTAAAGCATTAGCTCAGGCCTCATCAATCGAAAATGGCAAAAATAAGGTAGATGCGGCAGGGCTAAGTGGGTCGGTCCTATTAGGAGATGGTCAACACCTTTCTAGATAACCCTCTATATATCGGGTATGTTGTGTATGCTATGAGATGTCTCGGATAGGTCAGTAACGATCGGGGTGATGTCATATTCTGTACTATCCTGTGAAGTGGTAGGCCGGTTCTGTGTTGGTATAGGTGTTCAGTATCTGGACCGTTGGCACATCCCTCTAGAGGTGTACTGTAAGGAAGGTTGTCCTTCACCTTGTCATTTGTATGGAATCCATTCTCCAAATGAGCATTGTAAGAGTTTTGTTTATAGAGCCTAACATATCCAAAATTTAATAATGGTAACAATTTAGACTAAGGTTCTTAAGTTTACTTGCAGATATTTTCAAAAGAATGTCATATATTTTTCATAGCAAATGGTTTGGTTATCATAAGGTAAAAATCCGTTCCGTGTTTATGTGCGGTGTGGTCTTATGAGATACCTTTGTTTTCAAAATGCATGTTTTCAGTTTCTCACACCAGTCCCATGGCTGACTTGAGTTTATTTTCTTTTTCCCTTAAACTCTGGGTGCCTTAATTTTCTTAGGCAGTCTAGTAGTCAGGTTTAGTTAGAAGAAATCTAGAAGAGCTCGAAGCATGGAGTTAGAAGATTTTTCTGAAGATTGTTATCTATTTCCACTACACTCATGTACTACTATATTCCGTATTTGTAAGGACATATATTTATAACTGTCCATGTTTAACTCAGATAAATGTATTTAAATTTTCCGCTATAAAACTTATATATTGAAATAATATATGTTATTTCATTCATGTGATATTATGTTCTGCCTTTATTTTCTTTCTTAACCTTAACGATCGGGTTTCTGGCACTTGGATTTTCGGCATGTTCGACGACGGAAATTCTATCGGTTAGAACATTGACAATCGAATTTATAATAAAAATAACCGCAAGCGCATAACGTACAATTCTAGTACGTGGCGAGTATGGGTCGATCCATAGGGAATTGTTATATTTTAATTTTCTATTCAATCGAATTAACCAAAGTCAAGAGTGTGCTAAGCTAAAAATGTAGAAAAACTAGCAAAGGAAAATGGATAAAACTATGAGAGTTTGAAGGCAATTTAGAGATAAATCCACTCTCTAGATCATATAAATCAACACATCATGAAATTATGATCACTCTTTTTTGGTCATTAGTGATTTTAATTGATGTGTTTATCATAAGTTTGGCCTATTTGCGCTATTAATTAGATCAACGTAATCCATCAAACTATAACACACCCCTTAAACCACTTACTAACTCCCATGAAAAATGACAACAAGTTGAAAATAAAATCTATTTTAAGCATGGCCTATTAACTATTGATTAGAAATATAGATCATCAAATTCTGATTTAATTTCACTTCATTACCATAATCATATGTAGATGAAGAGCTAATTTGTGTTTGTTATTTGCTTAAGCATAGCCTGTTTGGTGTCAACAACATAGACTATCAAATTCAAAGCTAGAACAATAAATTTAAACTCATTTAAACATTTCCATTAAGCACAAAAAGATATCACTAATTAGCAAATTATGTTGAATCTACCTAATTAGAGAGCTTCATTACCTCTAAATTAGCCTCTCATATTTGTTATCATATCAACAAATGTGGAAAACAACATGAAACAAAAAGAAAAGGAAAATGCAACCTAATGATTATAAAACGAAAACTAATCTAATTGCATAAAATAAATTCTACACTACTTGCATGAATGAAAAGAGACATGTAAATACAAAAGAACACTAATTAACATTTCATAAAAAAAGAGAATTATATAAAAGAAATGGATAAGTAGCCATCAAAAGAGAAAGAGAGCTTGATTTTATTTGTGAGCCTAAACTAAACTAAAGAGTCTAAGAGGAAGAGGAAGGGAGGGTTGCATGAAACATAGGGGATATTTATACAAGTTTGAAACCCTAATCCATATTTTTGGGGAATACCCATACTACACCTCTAGGAAGTGTGGTGACCAAGTAATCATTAGCATGTGTTAATAGCCATTTAAATGTGCATGAAGCTTTAATGGCCATTAGCATGTGCATTAGCTTCTAATTGTACATCAAGGTAGGTTGGTAGGTGGGGTCCTATATGTTGTCATGAAATGAATTATTTCCAACTTTATTTGTTCTCTTTAACGACTTGGAAATTTTAACGATTTAAATAACATAATTAACTAAATTTTTCCTGAAATTAAACAATTAAATTTAGAAATGAAAATTTGATATTTGGAATACGTCTATTTAAACATAGTAAGTGTCAGATTTTCATCGGAAAATATGAAAGCTTATTCTATTGTGTAATTTCAATTTTAAATTAAAATCGGTTAAATTGATGAAAATAAAATATTTTTGAAATCTGAATATTTTTATATAATAAAATTGTTTATCATTTTCTAAGTGAGACGTCATATTTCGTTCTGCCAAATTTGGACTGTTATATCCCGTTTACCTTACTTTCGGCGAATTAGTAGTAGTTTGGAAACAAATATCGAGTTTTGATAGGATAGTCGTATCTCTCATATCAATGTACCATTCTGTTCGTCTCGTCGTGCTGATCTCCGCAGTATATTCATTTGTGCATTTCAGCATCCGGTACATGGCGAAATCTGCGAAATGATTAGCCGTATCAGTTCCGCATTTGGATCTTTTGGGCTTTCTTTGTCCTTTCGTTGTCTATGGTAAAGCTAATACCACTAGCCTTTATTATTTTCAGAATTCAAGGCATGATTATTTCTTTTCCCACTGGTTCCAATATATTCTCTGGTTTCGTTCCATTTTTCTTTCTCTCCCCTTTCTCTATTCGTTCTGCCATTCTCTTAAAAAATAAAAATATATAATATATATCAAAACATATATGTGCTTGAGGAATACTGCTTGTCACCTTCGTTTTTCTGTGATCCACCTCCACACTGCCACCTTCTCTCTCTTTATCTCAACTCTCCACCAAGGCACAGTCTTCCCCTTCACATCTTTACCACCGTAACCCTGCCCTTCGAACCATCGGCATCAACGAACATCACACCCACTCCTTCTCCTCCACTTTTCCACAGTCGTAACCATCTCAAAGTAGCACCCCATAGCTCACTGACCCACCATCGCAAGCCTCACCACCCGAATGCCGCCAGCCAAACGCCAGTTGAACCACCAGTTCTTCGAACTCACCCTCTCCCTCCAACCTCTCTCTCCACCTCACTGTTAGCCGAGCGCGACAGCCTGCACTTCCACCCCTCTCCTCTTTCTTCCACTGGGTGCCACCTTTCTCCACCAAGCCTTCCAAACCTGCAATGCCGAACATCACCATTAACCTATGCCTTGAGCCGCCTACACCTTCGAGCCCATCTACCCAACTGCTGAACCGAACAGACTTGCACATCCAGCTTCTCCCCCTGCCCTATACATCCGTCACCTTGCTTTGCTTTTATTCTTGAACCCACCTACTAGCTTGCCATCGCCCATCTCCATAGCAACTACCGAACCCCTATCCAAAACCTAGACAAACCCCTCAACCCGACCTCCACTCACCTTTGAGCCCGTTCGCCCATTCCTTTCCTCACTGACCCAGCCTCCCTTTGCCGAACTTCCACTATCATTGCCAAATCCTTTGCCGAACTCAGCCTAGATTGCATTCCGCCTCCACTTCATAGCCGAGCAACCATTCAGCCATTCACTTTCCACCCCATGGCCAAACCCGAGCAATTCCCTACTTTCTCCTCCTCTTTATAAAAAAAGAGTTTCAGCCTGCAAATTCATCATTGTATTGATTGTCAATGGCAGCATGGATGGTGAGCTCGTTTGGATGGTTATATTTGATGGTTGAATTCCAAATTCCCTTTCTTCTTCAAAAAATGTATATTTATAATATGTTAAAGTATTTATTTAAATTTATGTTAATATTTTAAAATAAAATTTTGTAATAAATTTAATATATATATATATATATTATTTGTAATTATCTATTTGAAATTATTTGAAAGGAAATATATGGGTTTTTAAAAAATATTGATTTGAAAAAAATATAATATATATTTGTTTTCCATTGAATTCAAGATCTTGCTATCGCTGTCCAGTTTCTAGCTTGGCCGCTGTCCGAATTTGCATTCGAGTTATCGTGTCCGTATCCGTGTGCGTGTTTGTGTCTCTTCCTTCGATGTCATGTTCCATAGCTACGAAAGGTGAGCGATCACTCACGATTAGCATTCTTATGTTTAGTAAATTGATTTCACATGAAATGACAATTGACATATGTTGTTAAATTTTGAATTGGTTAGAAATTAAATTGTTAAATATGATATGTTAATATTTAAATTTGTTAACATATGTTAATTGACAAATGACACCTTGACTTGTTGAATATATGTTTATTTATTTAAATGGTTAATTATGATCATATTTGCCACTGATATGTTATGTCATTTATATTATTATTTTATTGTTTTCACTCTACAAGTTCCTGATAATTGGGAACTCCCTATGGGTTGAAATGAAACATACCCGAACGATATTATAGATTATGGAAAATCATTATGGGTTGAAATGATAAACCTAAGCTGTTTTATTGATTTTTGAAATATTGGGATTGCGGGTTGAAATGATATATAACCGTAAATATTAAATTATTACGGATTGAAATGATAAATATCTATATCACTTGACTATAGGATAAAAAATTATATATGGACACCGTTGGTCTATTTTTAAAAAATGATTTCCAAAGTTTTGAAAAGAAATATATGGGTTTTAATTAAAAAATTGATTTTTAAAATATAATATAAAGATTATATTTTAATATGTGTAAAATTTAGATTTTAAATTATCTATTTTGGAAATTTAAAATTATAAGTTAAGTTGTGAAAATGTAAATTTTAAGATTTTACTTATATTTTTATTATTTTTAAAATATATAAAATAAGATTTAAAATAGATTCAATAATAAGGTCTAATTTAATTTAATAAAAATTTAACTTAACTAATATATATATATAAACACACACACACATAATATGTTTAAGTATTTATTTAAAGTTATATTAATATTTTAAAAATAGATTTTGTGGTAACTTTAATAAATTAAGGTTTGAATGATGAATTGAAATTGATTTGAGATTTTAATTTTTTAAGAATTGTATTTAAATAAAAATTTGATTTGAAACTTGTAAATTTGAGATTTTAAAGATATGATTTTTATAACTTGATAACTGGATTTTGATTAAAGGTAATTAAATGAATAATTCAAATTTAAATAAAATTGAAATTTAATATTTAATATTGATTTAAATTTATAATTTGAGATTTTATTTAAATGTTATTAAAAATGATTAAGTGAAAATTTTCAAATTTAAATAAAATTAAAGTTGAATTTTGAAATATAAAATGAAATTTATCAAATTAAGTTATTGTAAATTGTTTGAATATAAATTTTGTAACTTATTGAATTGGAAGTGGTTTAAATTTGTAGTTTAAACCTGGATTTGGAATCGATATAAATTAAAAATGGTTTTAGAAATGGAATTAGCCTTTAACCGTTTTTAATTGAAATTGTTGAACTGAGATTGATTTAAATTGAATTTTGGAACTAAAGATGATTTGAATTGATTTGTGAAATTGGAAAAAACAATTCTGATTTGAAACTATTTCAGTATAAACTCTTTTAAATCTATAAACTATTTTAATATATTATTTTAAATTTTTAAACAATTGTAAATATATATATATATATATTAATATATAAACTATTTTGATATATAAACTATTTTATATAAACTATTTTAATATATAAACTATAGTGTGGTTATGATTTTTGGAAATGAAATTGATATAAAGTGATATGATTTTGAAAGTGAATATGATTTCGAAACTGATATGATTTTGAAATGAATATGATATTTTGATATGAAGTATGAACCGATTGAAATGAAAATGACCACGGTGTGAAATAACCGTTTGGTTGTCAAAAAAACCAAGATCGGATATTGTCATACTCTCTACCAACACCGAAAACCACTTTAACAACTGTGCACGTGGTGGAGAATCTAGAACAAAGTAGGATGGTTTGGCTAACGTCTGTATGAGGTATGAATGCAGCCCCGACTCTCTCGAGTTAGTTTGATGTGACTAAAAATGAGCTATACATGGGCCAAGTGAGGTCGCACCTCTGATCGAGCATGCTTCTTCGATACTACATCTTTTACTTTGTGATTTGATTGGGCACACCTTTGATTATGGGATTGTGTCTCTCGGTGGGCGGTAGTAGCTATTATGCGTTACCACCAGCCTGGTTCTGCAAAATGGTAGTATCCTACCCTAGGCATTGCCTCGTGTGCCTTGTCACATGCCTTATTGCGCTCACTGCGGGTTTGGTTTGTACCGTACCTATGGAGTGCTCCCCGAGTAAACCACCGGTTTGGCGGAGCTTACAGTATCTGTATAGGCTACGGGAATATATAAAAATATGTTAAGGGGGATATGGGTAACGCCTTAATGCTAATTTAATAGTTTACTTTACTATAGACATTATCTATGTAGTGTATTATACTATGTATATAGATATTTTAACAGATCCTTAAAGGATGAAGTCCCAAACATCCTTTAAGTTATATTGCATTTTACTTGAGTTAATTTACTTGCATAAGATTATTAATCCTAACTCGAGTGTTTTGTGTTTTGCTTTATGCTCGGATCAGACTGAGTGTCACAGCATTTGAGACTCACCATTGGAGCTTGGAGCTATGTTTGAATATCTGTCTTTTATCTATTCAGCTTTCAGTTATCTCAGTTATTTCCAGTTGTTTATGTTCAGACTTGTAAGTTGTTTTGTACTAGTGACTTCTATGTACTTGGGATTTTCTGTTGTATTTGTTTCAGATTCTGATGTTCTGTAGTAGCTTCATGAACTGCTATTTATCTATTTCGCTTCTTATTGTTGTATTACTCTATGACTATGATTCTATGATTGATTTATTTACTGTATATGCTAAGCTATGCTAAATATAAATTAACAATCTGTTGTTTTGCGCAATTCAAGTCTGACATGTGTGGACGATTGTCAATTTGAATGGTTTGAAATGGTAGGTCATTACATTCTCTAACTCTTGTGCATGCATATTTCTTCATGAAACCACTTGTATTTGAAGCCAAATTCCTACAAAATAATATAGAAATTTCCAAGTAAATTTTCTCAAATTAATCTATGCTCCAAAATGACCATTTTGCCCCTATATAAAGATGAATATATAAAGATTTGAAAATAATTTAAATTTTAGTTTAAACATGTTAAAATACCTAGTATGATCATTTATTTAATTTAACTAGATTAAATATGGAAGTAAAAATATGCACATTTACGTGCACATCAAATACCTCCACACTTATCTTTTTATTCATCCTCGAATAAAGAAAAATTAAGATAAATATGTTTTCGTAGGAAGCATGATTGCATTGCGCGTATGCAACAAGCCCTTAAATATCTAGGTGAACCTAGTAGGACGAGTGTTGTCTTGTGAGGGTTTTCAGCGGATACTACCTACAAAATTCAAATGAAATATAAAAATATTTACAAAATGCAAGATTTATTTACAATGATATGGATGCAAGTTTTTGAAAATATTTACAAATGAAGGAGTTACTTTCAAATTGCCACGAATAAGTTAAATATAGGATTTTGGTTATTATCAAGAAATTTAGTCATTTTACTAGTCAAAATTTCCAACAAAAATCAAGTTATCACAGCAAATAGACTACAGTTTACCTCGTTGTTTCGATCAATAACACAGTGTAACTATGAAATGGATCCTTAGTTGATTATCAAAGTTTTTGAAAGTGGTATTTTTATTTCTTTTCAATAACAAGTCAACGCAAACAAGTCAAAATAGTGCTTGGTTTTCAATTGATTACTCTCTCTTACAAGAAATTTTTATTGATATTTACAATATTTACATATGCCTAACTCAAAAAACTGAGGCTAGATATATTACCCTTGCACTTCCTTTCGGGCTTATGTGAGGGGAATACAGAGTGTGGCAAGTGAACACACAAGTGTGAACACCTATTGACTGTAGGCGTTATTAATGAAAGAATTTTTCTATATACATCGACCTAACTCGGATAAACTGAGGCCAGATATACCGATCGTTCACTACCTTTCGAGCTTATATGAGAAGGATACAGAGCATGGCGAGTGAACACACAAGTGTGAACACATGACTCTAGATGTTAATAAAAAAATATATACAAGTGTTTTTTTTTGTTTTTTTTGTGTTTTTTTTGTTTTAAATATTTTTTTGTTTTTTGTTTTTTTTAAGAGAGAGTTTTGCAAAATCATCTTAGCACCATTTAACTTAGAAGATTAAAAAATGTTATATCCTTTTACTTTAAATCCACCACTTTTATAACGAAGATTTTCAATTAGGATTTACTTCTTAATTATCACCATGAATTTTCCTATATACTAATTAAAACATTGTTACTTGTAATCAAACTTTATTTTTGTTTTTGTTAAGTCAAATAAATTTTCAAAATTTTTAATTTAATAACCAAAACCATATATTTATCCTATAGTGTTTCTTCAAAAGTAATTAAAAAAGCTAAAACAAAAGAATTTTTTTTGGGATTTTGTTTTCTAATTTTTTTTGGAAAGAAAAATGCAAAAATAAACCATGAAAAATGAAGACAAGAAACCTCCCACACTTGATTTTGAATATGTCCCCACAATCAACCTGAGTAAAAGGAGAAAAATAAAACAAAAATAAAAAGATGACCTATATTTACATGAAAATGAACGGTATTTACACGAGATCAGAAAGTATATCGTCAAAAAGTAAATGAAACGGTCTTACAAAGACCGATTCATTTGTCTTGTTAAATATGTGAGATACATCTTAAGCTCGGAAAACCAAACCATAAAAGATTTCGAAATTGAACAATGATTTAGGAAAACGAATGTCGTTTTATTAAAAAATGTGCGAGTTGTTTTATTTTCGATGATTTTTTGGGTTGATAAAAAAATTGATTGAAGTTCAAGATTATTTTCACCAAATTGAAATTCAAACTTTATCATTGAAAATTTCTTCAGAATTATTGATTTCAAAATCAAAATGGTGATTTAACTCTACCCCTTCGGTATTTAACAACTCATCTTTGAAAAGTTAAAAAAAACATGTTTACTAAATTCGTCTTCCTTTGTTAGATTATAAACAACTTCATTTCATATATCAATTTCAAAATCCTAGTTGTTGTATTCAAATTTTCAAAATCGGGAAAAGGAAGATCGAATTTCAAATCAAGTTTCTCACCCAAGAATTGAAATCCAACTCAATTACCGTTTTTTCAACAACTTCATTAAGATTGTCGTTTTCAATTTCAAAAGTTGTTATTTGAAAATCATTAATTGTGGTAAAAGATGGATTATTATTTGACTCGTCACACGTTGGGATTTGATTTTGTTTCTCACGTTGTTTCAAAAAGTTTCAAACAACAAATTTGTGTGATCATTGTAAATCTTGTCCATTTGCTCAACAAAATCCAATTTATAGTTATTAACTTTAGAATTTTCGATTTGAATTTGTTAACAATGAAGATTATCAATCGCACCGTACTCGAGATTATTTCCATTGCCAAAATTATTTAAAAAGTGTATCACATTTTCGTTTGGATTTTGAAATTCATTTTGAAGTTCGAAATTGAATTGGCATGGGTTATACTCGAAATCATTTGAATTTTGAAGTGAATTCAAATTTTGATTATTTTGAAAGCTTTGACTCAAGTTATTGCACAAATATGAATTACACAAACCATTTATCCTTCGATCATTTTGTGAAGTGAGTTCAAGTAAAGACGAAATCGTTCCGATGCTTTTTTCGAGATTTAAGGGTTGCTCATTGTTTGGAAAACTTTGTGGTTCAAAATTTGGATCGCTTGTGTGACGACCGCCCATAACCCCTGCACCGAATCTAGAGGAAGTGCGCTGTAAAGTGTACCAGGCGACCATGGATGATTGTCAAGGTAGATTAAAACAACAGAATCTATCGTATTACTCACAGCGCATGGACAAAATACAATAGAACATATGTATAGTGAAGCTTTACAGAATAAAATGCCATCATATAAAACTCCATAATAGTTGAATACAAGCATCCAAATAGTCAATACATCAAGCCTCACTACATAACACTCAGAGATTATACAAACAGCGGAACATCCAGTACATATAATACGAAGATAATATGCAACCCTCCAGCTCGTCTTCGATATCAGCATCGTGAGAAGAGAACATCACCTGTCACCTGCTACCTAGTCTGCCCGTCCCAAAATGGACGAACAACCCAAGGCAATAAGAATTAAAACATAAAGCCTTGAGTCAGACAACAGTCTTAGTGAGCGGTAAATTAACTAACAACATACCAAAAGAGCATAAAGGAAAAGGAATAGGAATACAACCCTCCCACTCCAACCTCTTTCTACAGTGATAGCCCCCAGACACACACTAAGCAGAAGCAAACATAGCAAAGCATACAATGTAAAGTAAAGCAATTATCACTCGAGTCAAGGGCGATGTTTTCCAAGCACAAACCCCCAAGGCCTAAACCAAGATCAGATAAGCACCCAGAAAACACTGCTCTTGAGACCGAATGACGATACAACCAACCATCCATGACTCTGGCTATCACTGTTATCATTGCTTCGATATCACCGTTAATTAAATGACCGGCACATTCTTTCAGCCGTCCGTCAAGGGCTAATGGAAACTCTGGTTCTAGACATAACTCCCGCACGTCATCGTGACCCGTGCCTAGGACTATCGAATCTGCCCAGAGTACTTGACTACCCAATCAGTAGCCTTCAGGGACTATCGAATCTGCCCAACGTACTCTTGCTTTGAGCATGCTAGAACCTTCAACAACGATGAGATCTCAGCCTTCTAGTCATCCTCCTCGACGACTATTTCCATACTAGCTCAAGCGCCTCTCGAGCAATCCATTATCCTCTAACTCGAACCATATCACCGAGTTATCAACCTGCTTGGAATGATCCCGTCTGGATTATACCAAGACTATCTCATATCATACTTCGCTTCATCACATCCTCGCAAAGTCTCATCTCAACATCATCATCAAATCTATGCATAAGAGCTTCATCATCCGCTACAAATGCCACAAGCAGCTTTTCCCATTCAAGAGCCTTTCCCTTAGCTTTTGAATCATCCTCGATCTAAATCAAATCATCAATCATCTAATTCATAGCAATCAACCAAATCAAACATTAATCCAAGCAATCAAGCATTCAAATATGATCTAAGTAGACAATTATAACAATAATGGTAATTTCGTAATTAAAGAGTTGAAAGTCAAATAAGCATGAAAACATGAACAATATCTCTATAATCTTGATGAATGAACTTGCATAGGTTAACATGTAGTAAAATGGATGTAACATCATCATGAACAATGGATCTATATGGATCTACACTTAGGATGAAGAAAATGTATGGAAATCACTATTTTAACACCAAATCGAACCAACAATCCGATATACTCCTTTGGATCCGTGTGAGAGATAATCACCACTCACCAAATCACCTAAACAACCTCAAATCAACACGCTTCAGATCTGGACAGCGAAGGATCAAGCTTGATCTATCACGAATCCGCTTCAAACGAAGAAATCTCACTTCAAAGGATGAAGATCTTCAATTTGATCTTCAACTTGGATGGATAGAATCACTAGATTAGAGTGGAGAAAAGAAGTGAAGAAGTGTAGAAGTCGAGCTCTCAAAATGGCAGCACTTCGTCGCTTCGAAATCCGGATCCCAAAAATGGAACAAAGCCCTCATATTTATAGCTGAATTCCCTAACTCGTCTGTCTCCATAGGTCGTCTCCGACTTATAACCTTCCGACCTAACAGAGCCTCCGACCTAACAAACTACGACTTAGAGATCCTGCGACTTATGACTTAGCAGCTAACCCCTAAGTCGGTTACGACCTAACTGGGTATACGACTTACGACCTAACTACAAGGCCACAATTCAGCGACTTATAGTCCACACGACCTAATACTTAGGTACGACTTAAGACAATGCGACCTAACACTTAGCGTTATCTCCTTAACACGGCCACGACTCAATTAGGCTACGACCTAACTACCTTAAGTCGTCTAACGACCTAACTGATCTTAGATCGTCTACGACCTAACAAATCAAGCTACCAGACGACCTAATACATAGTGACCTATCTCTTAACTCGGTCAAAACCTTAAGTCGTCCCCTATATCTTAAGTCGGTCACTATAACCTAACTCTATTCTTAAGTCGTTCCAAACTGTCAACCGACTTAACCCACTCCCCTATCTTCCTTAGGTCGTCGCCGACCTACTCCTTAACTCGCCCAGACTTATCACTTAACTCGTCTAAAACTCATAAGTCGGCTACGACTTAGGACTTTAAACAAAATTCTGCCAAAATCTGAAACGACTTAACAGCAATGCAACCAAAGGTCAACTATTTTACGATGTTTCGATCCGTGAAAATATGGGTCGTTACATTCTCTCCCCTTTAGGAATTTCGCCCCCGAAATTCCAAACAAACAAAGCAATCAAATACTATTCTACATGCCTACCATCCATAGCAATCAACAAACCATGCATCCAATTCTAGCTTAGCATGCAGAATTCTAAAACCAGGACAAGTTACAATATTGTGAGATGACACGATACCTTAGGGCCATACCTTGAAGAGTTCAGGATGAGGTGCCTTCATCCTCTCTTCCACCTCCCACGTACAGTCGTTATCATCATCACTCCATTGTATCTTGAGCAACTTAACTACCTTCCTCCTAAGCTGTTTCGTGTCGGTCTCCACAACACGAAGCGGCTTACGAGGTCTTCTATCGACTGGATCAACTTCGAAGTCTTCACAGCTATCAGAAGAAACCACTGTATTCGAGTCGTGCACATACTTCCGTAGATATGATACATGAAAAACATTGTGCACACTCGACATCTTCTCTGGTAACTCCAATCTATAAGCGAGTTTTCCAATTCGCTCGATGATCGGGAATGGTCCAACAAATCTCGGAGTCAATTTTCCTTTCTTCCCGAATCGAATAACATTCTTCAGTGGAGAAATCTTCACAAAAACCATATCACCTACGCCGAATTCCAAATCTTTACGACGCTTATCGGCATAACTTTTCTGACGATCTTGGGCTGCCTTCATTCGTTGCCGAATGATCTCTATGCAATCCGAAGTCTGTCGAATCATCTCTGGCCCAAGCATCAGCTTTTCTCCTGTCTCTAACCAACATGTCGGAGAGTTACACGGTCTTCCATATAATGCCTCATACGGTGCCATACCAATGCTTGACTGGTAACTATTGTTGTATGCAAACTCCACCAAATGAAGGTGATCTTCCCATGATCCTCCGAAATCCAAAACAGAAGCTCTAAGAAGATCTTCCAAAACTCGGTTGACTCGCTCGGTCTGACCATCGGTTTGAGGGTGATAAGCTGTACTCAAACACAACTCGGTTCCCAAAACTTCCTGGAAGCTCTTCCAAAATCCACTAGTGAATAGTGGGTCTCGATCGCTCACTATACTCTTCGGAATACAATGAAATCGAACTATCCACTTAACATACAACTCAACCAACTTTGATGCAGTCCTAGTCGATCGAACAGGAATAAATCTTGCACTCTTAGTCAGACGATCTACGATGACCCAAATCCCTTCATTTCTCGTTCTTGTTCTAGGTAGTCCATCAATAAAATCCATCGATACCTGCTCCCACTTCCATGTAGGAACTTCTAATGGCTGAAGCAATCCACTTGGCTTCCTCTGCTCGGCTTTTACCAACTGGCAGTTCATGCACTTGGAAATAAAATTTCCAACATCCTTCTTCATACCTTCCCAGTAATAAGCTCTCTTCATATCCCAATACATCTTATTTCCACCTGGATGAATTGTCAGCTTCGAGTGATGACTTTCCTTCAGAACTTCACTCCTCAATTCATCTATATCGGGAACAACTAGTCGTCCTTGCTTCCGAAGCCAACCCTCTCGATCGACCTCGAATCCTTTATCCTTTTCTGGATCCAATCCAGATTCCAAATCACGGATAATCTTGACAAGCTTATCGTCTCGTTTTTGGCTCTCGCCAATCCTTTCCACAAGAGAAGGTCTTATCGATAAGTTTGCCAACATCTCAGGTTCCAATTCACATCTGGGCCTGAAGTCAAATCTAGCTAAATACTCGAGATTCTTCCATTCTGAAAACATGGCTCCCAATCCTGCATGTCTTCGACTCAACGCATCTGCCACTGCGTTACCTTTTCCCGGAGTATAAGCTATACCGAAATCATATGATGCCAAAAACTCTAGCCAACGTTGCTGCCGAAGATTCAAATCCTTTTGGGAGAAAAGATACTTCAACGACTTATGATCTGTAAACAACTCGAATCGAACCCCCAATAGATAATGTCTCCACATCTTCAGAGAAAAAACAATCGCCGCTAACTCCAAATCATGAGTCGGGTAATTCCTTTCATGCGGCTTCAGTTGTCGACTGGCATACGCAACAACTTTATCCTTCTGCATCAGCACTGCTCCAAGTCCAGTACCACATGCGTCGGTGTAAACCACCATCTCATCATTTCCACTAGGAATAGTCAAAACAGGAGCACTCGTCAATCTCTCTTTCAGGATTCGAAAGCTTGCTCACACTTAGCATCCCAACTGAACACTTGGTTCTTCTTCGTCAATCCTGTTAACGGTGCAGCTATCTTGGAGAAGTCTTTGATAAACCGTCGATAATATCCTGCTAATCCAAGAAAACTTCTCACATCAGATGCATTCTTAGGTCTAACCCAATCCTGGATTGCTGCCACCTTAGCGGGATCAACCGCTATTCCACTTCCAGAGATAACATGGCCTAAGAACCTCACTTCACTCTTCCAGAAGTGACACTTCGAAAACTTAGCCTTCAGCTGATGTTTCCGTAAGATTTCCAAAACAATACGCAAGTGCGTCTTGTGCTCTTCTTCAATCCTTGAATAAATCAGAATATCATCCACGAACACAAGTACAAACTTGTTCAACTGATCTCTGAACACTCTATTCATAAGATCCACAAAATATGCTGGCGCGTTAGTCAATCCAAACGACATTACCAGCCACTCAAAGAAACCGGATGGTGTTCGAAAAGCAGTCTTCGGCACACTATCCTTAGCCACTCTCAACTGGTGAAATCCCGTTGCCAAATCCATCTGAGAAAACACCTTAGCTTCGTGAAGCTGATCAAACAAGTCATTTATTCTCGGCAATGGATACTTGTTCTTCTTAGTCACCTTATTCCGCTCACGATAATCTACACACAATCTCAACGACCCATCTGCCTTGGTTGCAAACACAACTGGTGCACCCCACTCGGACACACTACGCCGAATGAATCCTTTCTATAAAAGGTCATCAGCTTGCACCCTCAACTCCTGTTGTTCCTTAGGCGCCATCCGCCTAAGAGACATCACAACAGGTCTGGCCCCTTCAACTAGATCTATACGAAACTCGATCTCCCTATGCGGCGGTAACCCTTTGACTTCGTCAAAGACATCCTCGAATCCATTCGCGATTGGCACTAATGACAGTCCATCCCGTGGAACAACTAGCGAATACATGAAGCTCATGAAGACACCTTCTTCATGCTTACATCGTATCACAATCTTTCGCCCCTCCACATTCTCGACTGTCACTTCCAGCCTCTCACAATCAACCTTTGCCGCATACCTCCTAAGCCAGTCCATACCCAAAATAATTCCGAACCCCGCAAAGTTCAGAACAAAACAATCGCAAACAAAAGAGCAACCATGACTCGATACAATCAGACCACGGCATAACATACACAAACAAGACGAACCCCCAACTGGATTAGTCACAACCAATGGCCTATCAACAATATCCGGCTCCAAACTTAACCGGCCTACTAGATCACTACAACAAACGAATGCGACGCCCCAGTATCAAACAACACTCTAACTGGAACACCACATAAGAAAAGAGTACCTTGAACCACCACACTCTTTCCCTTCTCTTCAGCGGTAGGAGCTTTTGAAGACGACGGAACAGCTCCCAAAGCATAAGCTTGCACAATCTGCTTGTCCCTCCTCGGTTCTGGACAATTCTTCCTGAAATGCCCCGGCTTGTCACAGTTGTGACACTTCATCGGTGCCTTCGGATTCTTACAATCCTTCGAGAAATGGCCCTTCTGCTGACAATTGTAGCAAGTCACCTCGCCTTTTGGCTTCTTCTGGCCATCCTTACCCTTCTGCTGCTGCTTCCTCTTCCTGTTTCCACCCTGCTGGGGTTTAGACTCTTCCCTGGTCACAGCAACAACAGATCCCTCCTTAGGAAATAGACTCTCATGCCCGAGAGCTTTCTCCACAAGCTTCTCAAATGAATCATCCAAATGATCCACCAGCTGTCTCCCAAGATAACTGTCCAAGCCTGTCACAAACTTCTCATTCTTCTGATATGCAGATTCGATATATGACCGGGCATATTTGGACAAAGCCTCAAACTCAGAAACATACTCAAGAACTGGTCTTCCACCTTGCTTGAGCTCCACAAACTTCTTGAACAGAACAGACTTCTGAGCTGTAGAAATGAACTTAGCTTCAAATCTGGCTTGGAATTGCTCCCAAGTAATCTCTTCCTCTGGAGTATTGATGGTAATAGAGTTCCACCAATCAGAGGCTCTCCCTTGAAGCTGTCTCAATGCCAACTTCCTCTTAGTCGCATCCTCAATTCCCAAATCACCAAAGATCCTTCTACAAGCATCTATCACTACGCCATAGATGGCCTACTGCAACGAAATTACATGGTGTTGCTAGCTATAATGTAACGATAGGTATGCTGATTTTTGTCTATTACAACACTCGCTTCAAGGTGTTAGCATAGGTATCAACAAGATGTTGCAGTAGCTATAGATGTATTCAAATTAAAAAATTAATAAAATTAGCAATCCGCATGAATACGATCCAACGGTCTACATTTAATCTGGTTGTTAAAATGGATCACCACTGCAATTTGCCCCAAATTTTCGTTTTCCCGCCTAGTTCAGAGTAGATCCCCTTTTGGTTTTCATTCCAATTCGCCTCCTCCCATTCGCCTCCGCCACCAAATTATCACCCTCCTCTTCTTCTGCTTCCTCATTCGCCTCCGCCACCAAATTGTCACCCTCACCCCCAGCTACCCCCTGACCCATCGCGACCATCTAGCTCCAACCAGAGCCCCGTCACGACACCAAAACCCGAAGCCAAACGAAGTTTTCCGTTCAAACCCCTTTTGCCACCTCTGTCGTCGCCATCAGCTCTCACCTCCAACAGAAGACTTGCTCGCCACCAACCCCTCTACCTTTCTCCTTTAGACTACTTCACCTGAAAACCCTTCTAGTGCCTTAATTTCTCCCAAAACCCGAACTGCTGCCCTCGAGATTTTGGTTCACTTCGTACTTTCCATCGCAAGTTCAGAGCAGATCCCAGGCTGATCTCTTCGTACTTTCCCCTATGACTGCGGTTGCTTCACTTGGTACTGGTAATTTCAATAAGATAGTACGCCCCCCATATGTTTGTGCTAATGCTCCTTTGGAACTTGTTAATGTTTCAGAATATGGCTGTTGTTGCAGCTTGCGGCTATGTGAGCTGAGGTATTATTTGCAAAGACACGAATCGATTTATTCACTGCTAGTTGAACAATTGTTGAGTGAAAGGATTGTGTGAGCTGCACAGGCAGATTCATAGACAGTCGAGCTTGTGTGTTGGCAAGACTGGAAGGACCAAGTTTCATTGATGCAAGCTTTGAGTCCAGCGACCAAAAGGAAACGGTAATGGATGCAAGCTCTGAATGAACAGGCAGGTACTATTCAGTGGTGTAGGTCATAAATGCATAGGTCTGGAAACGTACAAGGAAGTGCGAAGATATTTAGTGATGCATATGTCATAAGAATTGTGCAAAGCTATCGATATGGAAGAAACATACAAGGAAGTGATAGAGTGCGTTTGAAATGTAGGTCTGAAGTGCAGTATTTGCAGGGAGTGAGAGAAGGTTGGTTGGTTGGTTGGTTCACCATTGAATCTGGATGTAGTTGTATTGGTTGAAGGTTGGTTGGTTGGTTTGGTAAGTTATGGAAGTGATTGTGGAAGTTGGTGATGCAGAGGAGTTTCAGTTGGCAGTGTGATGCCTGAATGTTGGCAGAGAGATGTAGACGGAGTTTGGAGTTTGACAATGGTAGAGTGCTGCTGTGTATTGGTTACGGAGAGAAGCTAATGTGGTGATTGGAAATTGAAAACAATTTGCAGTAGAGTTTTGGTGTTTGGCCATAGGGGATTCAAGCAGATTTAGGCGAGGAGATGGAGGATAGGAATTAAGCTCAGTCTTCATTTGTGCATCATTTTACGTCATTTTACGTCATTTCAACATTTCAAAGAAGGCCATAGGGGACTACGGTGCCCCGGACCCCCGCCGGCGCTACGCCCGGACCCGCTTCTCGGCTCGCCTTTGGCTCGGCTCGTCATATATTTGTCAGTGTCGGTGTCTATATAAATTGAAACTGCATATGTAATGAGTGAACTGAGTAATGTAGTGAGGAATATCTGTATATGTGAATATCAGTGTTATTTATCATTGAATTGTAAAATAGTGGAGTCAGGAATTTGTACTATTTTAAATGTTGAAATAAAATATTTATTTAAATAAATTACTGTTTGAATATCAAATTCTATGCAATAGCATTTTATTAAATAAATATTTATTTCTATTAAAAAATCAAATATGCTCTACATTGTGGGCCCCACAAATTCAGAAAGTTAATATCTATAGCAACATTTTGGAATGTTGGTACATACACCTATAGATGTTGCCATAGACCCAAATAGGGTTCTATTGCAACAATATTTCTTATGTTGCCTTAGATAGTCAAAATGTTGCCTTTGAGGTCTGCGGCAACACGGCAAAATGCATCACCGAGAAAGTGTTGCCTTTGCCCTTTTTTAGCCTATAGCAACATTTTTTGGCACTTCCTGCATCACTTCTTTGGTGTTGCAGTATGCAATCTATGGCGTAGTGTATATCCACCTCTGGACCTCAATAGTTGATTCTGTTCCCAAGAAAACCTTTCCTCCAAGAGCAGTATAGTCCTTGCACAACTTAGCAAAATCCACTGGTTTTGGAGTTTGGACTTGAACTCCAACATCTACTGCTGCCCCTGGAACTGGTATCCTTCTCATGATCGAAGTCATCATAGCTTCGAACATAGCTGCATAATCAGCAGCCCCCTCAGTAGCACGGCCTTCCCTAGCAGCTGGTCTCCCTCTTCGACTCATTCTCAATATCTATAAAAAGGAATGGTCAGAACATCTTGAGAAACAACTGCTTAAAGGACTCAAACTCTACTAAGCTACTATATTATATATAGTAATCGTCCATCAAAATACAATTACGTCTCTCATACGTAGTTACGTCAGCGAGCGTTGGGTAAAATCGATTAACCAATGCTCTGATACCAAATGTGACGACCGCCCATGACCCCTGCACCGAATCTAGAGGAAGTGCGCTGTAAAGTGTGCCAGGCGACCATGGACGATTGTCAAGGTAGATTAAAACAACAGAATCTATCGTATTACTCACAGCGCATGGACAAAATACAATAGAACATATGTATAATGAAGCTTTACAGAATAAAATGCCATCATATAAAACTCCATAATAGTTGAATACAAGCATCCAAATTGTCAATACATCAAGCCTCACTACATAACACTCAGAGATTATACAAACAGCGGAACATCCAGTACATATAATACGAAGATAATATGCAACCCTCCAACTCGTCTTCGATATCAGCATCGTGAGAAGAGAACAGCACCTGTCACCTGCTACCTAGTCTGCCCGTCCCAAAATGGACGAACAGCCCAAGGCAATAAGAATTAAAACATAAAGCCTTGAGTCAGACAACAGTCTTAGTGAGCAGTAAATTAACTAACAACATACCAAAAGAACATAAAGGAAAAGGAATAGGAATACAACCCTCCCACTCCAACCTCATTCTACAGTGATAGCCCCCAGACACACACTAAGCAGAAGCAAACATAGCAGAACATACAATTTGAAGTAAAGTAATTATCACTCGAGTCAAGGGCGATGTTTTCCAAGCACAAACCCCCAAGGCCTAAACCAAGATCAGATAAGCACCCGGAAAACACTGCTCTTGAGACCGAATGACGATACAACCAACCATCCATGACTCTAGCTATCACTGTTATCATTGCTTCGATATCACCGTTAATTGAATGACCGGCACATTCTTTCAGCCGTCCGTCAAGGGCTAATGGAAACCCCGGTTCTAGACATAACTCCCGCACGTCATCGTGACCCGTGCCTGGGACTATCGAATCTGCCCAGAGTACTTGACTACCCAATCAGTAGCCTTCAGGGACTATCGAATCTGCCCAACGTACTCTTGCTTTGAGCATGCTAGAACCTTCAACAACGATGAGATCTTAGCCTTCTAGTCATCCTCCTCGACGACTATTTCCATACTAGCTCAAGTGCCTCTCGAGCAATCCATTATCCTCTAACTCGAACCATATCACCGAGTTATCAACCTGCTTGGAATGATCCCGTCTGGATTAGACCAAGACTATCTCATATCATACTTCGCTTCATCACATCCTCGCAAAGTCTCATCTCAACATCATCATCAAATCTATGCATAAGAGCTTCATCATCCGCTACAAATGCCACAAGCAGCTTTTCCCATTCAAGAGCCTTTCCCTTAGCTTTTGAATCATCCTCGATCTAAATCAAATCATCAATCATCTAATTCATAGCAATCAACCAAATCAAACATTAATCCAAGCAATCAAGCATTCAAATATGATCTAAGTAGACAATTATAACAATAATGGCAATTTCGTAATTAAAGAGTTGAAAGTCAAATAAGCATGAAAACATGAACAATATCTCTATAATCTTGATGAATGAACTTGCATAGGTTAACATGTAGTAAAATGGATGTAACATCATCATGAACAATGGATCTATATGGATCTACACTTAGGATGAAGAAAATGTATGGAAATCACTATTTTAACACCAAATCGAACCAACAATCCGATATACTCCTTTAGATCCGTGTGAGAGATAATCACCACTCACCAAATCACCTAAACAACCTCAAATCAACACGCTTCAGATCTAGACAGCGAAGGATCAAGCTTGATCTATCACGAATCCGCTTCAAACGAAGAAATCTCACTTCAAAGGATGAAGATCTTCAATTTGATCTTCAACTTGGATGGATAGAATCACTAGATTAGAGTGGAGAAAAGAAGTGAAGAAGTGTAGAAGTCGAGCTCTCAAAATGGCAGCACTTCGTCGCTTCGAAATCCGGATCCCAAAAATGGAACAAAGCCCTCCTATTTATAGCTGAATTCCCTAACTCGTCTGTCTCCATAGGTCGTCTCCGACTTATAACCTTCCGACCTAACAAAGCCTCCGACCTAACAGAGCCTCCGACCTAACAAACTACGACTTAGAGATCCTGCGACTTATGACTTAGCAGCTAACCCCTAAGTCAGTTACGACCTAACTGGGTATACGACTTACGACCTAACTACAAGGCCACAATTCAGCGACTTAAAGTCCACACGACCTAATACTTAGGTACGACTTAAGACAATGCGACCTAACACTTAGCCTTATCTCCTTAACACGACCACGACTCAATTAGGCTACGACCTAACTTCCTTAAGTCGTCTAACGACCTAACTGATATTAGATCGTCTACGACCTAACAAATCAAGCTACCAGACGACCTAATACATAGTGACCTATCTCTTAACTCGGTCAAAACCTTAAGTCGTCCCCTATATCTTAAGTCGGTCACTATGACCTAACTCTATTCTTAAGTCGTTCCAAACTATCAACCGACTTAACCCACTCCCCTATCTTCCTTAGGTCGTCGCCGACCTACTCCTTAACTCGCCCAGACTTATCACTTAACTCGTCTAAAACTCATAAGTCGGCTACGACTTAGGACTTTAAACAAAATTCTGCCAAAATCTGAAACGACTTAACAGCAATGCAACCAAAGGTCAACTATTTTACGATGTTTCGATCCGTGAAAATACGGGTCGTTACAGCTTGTACAAAAGTTGTCATTGAAATATCCATAAGAATTTTGAGTGAAATTATATAGATTATATTGATTTCCACAACTATCGTAAAATTCACGTAAGTAGGGAAACTTGGACATTTTCAAGAATGTTTTTGGTTTTTATTTATAAAGGAAAGATATTTACAAAAAGAATTTATTTTTCAAAAGGGAAAATTGATTTTTGTTTGGTTTTTTTAAAAAAATTTGTTTTTGAAAAGATTTTAATTTTTTTGGATTTTTTGTTTTTTAAAAAAACTAAAAAAAATTGGATTTTTTTTAATTTTGGGATTTTGATTTAAAAAAAATTTCAGCAAAAAGAATTCGAAAACCAAGTTAAGAAATTTTAGTTTTGGATTTCTATTCTAATTAGCTCCTAACCCAAAATTGTATAATCACCCTTTGTCTTAATCCAACAAGATAGCAGGTAACGAGCAGGGGTTATCGGTGCACCATGAATCACCGTAGCAATACAACCGAAGGTTTAAGTAACTTCAGAGAAACAACCACTATAATATTTATGAATCGTCGTAATATTTATAAATGGTTATTGCTCTGCCGTATCCTAGACGCTAAGAATATAAATTGTCGAAAGAGGACAAATTGTCAATATACAATTAAGTCTTATCGATGTCTAATCGTTATTATTAATCAAAATTCTAAGATGAAATGCAAAGAAAAAATTAAACAAGTATTAACAATGCAACTATGAATGGATTTTGTTTTTGTTTTTGAATTTTTTTAAATAAAAAGCAAGCAACCAATAATGCAGGTTAAAACTAGAGATGAGATTACGATACTAGAGCGTGTAGAATTATTAGCAAATTATTTTAAAGCGGCAATTTTTTTATTCAAGCAAGCAGTTTTTTTAGCTAGCACTTCTTCCACCTACCACCTGAAAAATAAAAAAAAATATATACAAATTACATATATATATATATATTTATATATAAAAGAAAAACTAAAACAAATGAAAAACTAGAACAAACTAAATCAAAACAACCCCTTTTTTCTTAACAAATTGCAAAGTTTTTTTTAATCAAGGAAAAACTAAAACAAATTTAAAACGAAACAACTTATTGTTTATTATTAAGAAATAAAACTAACGAAACCAAAACAACTTTTTTTTAAGAAAGGAACTAAAAAAAATGTGAAATCAAAACAAATTGTTTTTTTTTAAGAAATTAAAACAAATGAATCTAAATTCATTAAACCATCATGAACTAAAACAAATGAAACTAAAATGACTCTTTGTTTTCTTGTCTTTTTAATCAAAACTCAATAAATTAAAACAAAAGAACGTAGACAAAAGAAATTTTTTTTGAGATCAAGCGTACCAGCCCGACCCAAACCCCATACTACTCACAAGTTTCTTTCGTTCTTAATAAAAAGTCGATAAAAAAACTCAGCAGAAAATAAGTCAAATTAATTCAACCTTCTCGTTCGCTCCTAAAATTAGATCGAATTCCCAAACCCGAAATTCTAATTCAATCACTCGACGGTTGATTCGAGTGCAATTGGATTTTAGTTGATTCAAAGCAGTGTCACGATAATTTCTGGTGGATTGGGGTTATTGCGAAGGCGGTTGATGTCGATTGTAAGGCGCTGGAGTTTGAAGTGGGTCGGCGATGTTGGTGATGGAAGGAAGTGAGAAGATGCTCGATTTTGGGGCGATGAGGGATTGGAATGGTTTGCGGTGGTTTGTTATGGAAATGGGTCGCGATTGCAGTTGAGTTGGTTGCTGTTCGATTTTGTGATGAAATGTATGATGCAGGGATGAACAAATGAAGTATGTTGATGTTTGTTAGTTGTGAATTGTTGTAGCAGGTGATAGGGATTGGTTCGAGTATTGTTGTTTAAGGGATAGGCAGTAGAGAAGCATGGTTAGGGAAGTTGTAATGTGGGGTTGCAGGCAAGTTGTTTTGCAAGTGTTGGGTATATTTCGACATTGCCACCGAACCAAGCTCCATCCCACAACCACCGAACCATCCCTAGCCGAACCAGGGTATCACCGGACCAACCCCATCACCAGGGTATCACCGGACCAACCCCATCACCAGGGTATCACCGGACTAACTCCATCACCAGGGTATCACCGGACCAACTCCATCATCAGGGTATCACCGGACCAACTCCATCCAGAACCACCGAACCACTCATCACCATTCTACACCGGACCAGAACCACCGAACCACTCTTCACTACACACACCACCGAACCAACTCCATCCAGAACCACCGAACCACTCTTCACTACACACACCACCGGACCAACTCCTCTTCCATGCCTTGCCGGATCAACCACCAGTCCACCTACCACCGAACCAAGTATTAACGGACCAAAACGTGCCAGGCCAGACCACATCAGCCCAAGCCCACCAGCAACTGTACACATCCAAGACCCCTACCCCCAGCCTCACTCTATAAATAGAGGGGCAGGGGTACAACAATGGGGGACAAGTTTGAGAGCTCAAGCACGGAAGGAACTTTCAAATAACTTTCTTTTACTTGTACCAAAGCGTTGTACTTGTAATCACAACAAAACAAGAGAAATAACATATAAAGTGGACGTAGGCACATTTTGGCTGAACCACTATAAATCTGCGTGTCTTTTTACAGTTTAGCCCCTATTTTTCATATATTTGCATAAATCTCCAAAATCACTAAGAACAACCTAAGATCTACTAAA
The DNA here is from genome assembly GCA_030737815.1 of Allium fistulosum. NCBI lineage: Eukaryota > Viridiplantae > Streptophyta > Magnoliopsida > Asparagales > Amaryllidaceae > Allium > Allium fistulosum. The sequence goes on along the minus strand of CM060904.1, from coordinate 266,996,347 downwards.
TCATATAACTTTGAGGTGTTTGTCCATTTTTTGTGCAAACATTTTTGGTGCTTTCATTGAGAGCTAGAAGCTCGAAGCTTCAGCTTCATCCACTTAACAGTTTTTCTAACCGCATCGTTCGCTACTTGGAAAACATGCCTCCCAAACAGAGAAAAGATGTTAACAAAGGAAAAAACATCGCATCCAGCAGTCTTCCAGATCCAGCTGTCACGAATCAAGTAAATCGTCCTCCTCCGGCAGCGGTAACAAATGAAGGACAGGCTAACCCAACCACTCCTACCACAGAACAGCCTGCAGCAATTACTAGGGCAGATTTGGACAGAGTTGTGGTTGAAGTAACTAACCGCTTCACGTCCCAGCAGGAAGCTTTGGTGGACCATCTCATGTCACGCTTAAGGGACGCTGAAGAATTCAACCGCAACACTGAATCATGGGGCGAGTCCCAATCTGGAGGATCTCAGAGACGACAAAGATCTTCCCTCTTCGAAGGAGCTAACGGCAGAAGTAGCCATGGTAGGAGCCGAGACCGAGCACAGCCCGAAGTTAGGCCTGAGGAAACGTTTGGTACCGAACCCAACGGGGGAGGTACCGGACAGAGGTCAATTGTAGCTGAGCCTGTCATACTGCCTAACCACGAAAACGCCAATGAACGGGGCCAAGCTAGAGTCCAGCCCGAAGTTGGACCCGAGGAAGTGTTTAGATCAGAACCCGGTAGGGGAAGATCAAGGCAAGGGCCAACTGTAGCTGACCCTAGCATGCTCCCAGAAGATCAAAGGTAGCCACTGGAAAATATGAGGAATGATAGACGGTACCATCCCTATAGGTCATCTGGACGGAATCAATCCCACAAAACAGAACCAAACTCATTTCTATCTGCTCCAAATTCTGATGAAAGGATGGCACGCTTATTCAGAGAGTGTGTCCAATGGGAGCAGAGAGATCGAGGGATAGGCGCTAGGGTAACCAGCCCTTTCGCCCGCAACATCGAAATTGCTATCACCCCTTGAGAATGGAAGATGCCAACAATGGAACCTTACAAAGGAACCTCCGACCCCGTCGTACACTTGCAGAGATACACACAACATATGCTCATGAGTGGAGCGACAGAGGGAGTACTGTGCAAATGCTTTCCGCTCTTCTTAGCAGATCTCGCTACCTCCTGGTTCTGTCATCTACCTCAGGGATCCATCAGCTCGTGGGAAATGTTGAAAGAAAAGTTTATCAGTCAGTTCTGCATTCATGTGGAACAACCTAAGGATGCTTATTCCTTGTCCAGCGTCAAACAGAAACCTGGAGAGAAACTGCAGCAATACCTAACCCGATTCAATGCTGCAGCAGCCGCAGTCCAAGATGCCGATGAGAAGCTGATCCTAATGGCCCTCTGTAGTGGTGTGCATCCGGACACTAAATTTGCCAGGCGGTTGACAAAAGAAAAACCAGCTACTTTACCCGATTTCTTCCATGAAGCCGGGAAATATATGAGACTCGAGGATGCTGCCGTTGAGGGGCAGTCAGGACAGCAAAATAAGACAACCCATAGCAACGCCCCTGCTGTGGCAAGGGACGTTCGAAGAAATGATTCCAGAGACAATGCTGGGGGCAAGAAGGGAGAAAAGCGCCTATATCGGCCAGGACCGAGATTCGACACTTACACTCCTTTGAACGAGACCGTCGAAAATATCTTCCTGGCCACCCAAGGCGAAGTTAGATACAAACTGTAACGACCCGTATTTTTACGGATTGAAAAGTTTGTCAAAATCTGGAATTTTAGTGTTGTTGAGCCATTTTAGATTTTAGGCAAAATATGGTTAAGTTTTAGGTCATACACGACCTAAGAGTTATGTCGTGACCGACTTAAGTGGGTTAGACGACCTAAGGAAGTATTGGAGCGACTTAGTTGTTAGGTCGTCTAGATGACCTAAGGAGGTGATTTGGTTAAGTGCTAGGTTGGTTGGAGCGACCTATAGGATTGGGTGACCTATAGGAAAGCGACCTAAGGAAACTAGTAGTCAACGACCTAATTGTTAGCGACCTAAGAGATAGCACAGTTGCTAGCGAGTTAGTGAAGATAGGTCGTATCCTAGCTAAGAAGGATAGGTCGGCAGCGACCTAAGGTAGGAGTAGTTAGGTCGTATGTCTTGGGTGTAGTTAGGTCGCTAAGCTATTAGTTGTTAGGTCACGAGATAACACTTATGTGTTAGGTCGCTAAGAAGTTATGTCGTAGCATTGTTAAGTCGCGCAGTGCTTTAAGTCGTTGGTGTGTTAGGTCGCTGAGGCACTACGATTGTAGGTCGCGTAAGCGCTTAAGCGTTAGGTCGCTGATGTGTTTAAGTGTTAGGTCGTAGCACTGTTAGGTCGCACCTATGGTTAAGTCGCTAAGTCATAGGTCGTAACCTTGTTAGGTCGTAGGAGGTAGGGTTTTGTTAGGTCGTTGAAGCGCCTGGGTGATAAGTCGTAGGTTGTAGTGGCTTAGGTTGTTAAGTCGAAGGCTTTAGGTCGATGGGGTTTATAGGTCGTAGGTCGTGGCTCTATAGGTCGTATACGACCTAACTCCGAGCGACCTAGGGAAGTTTCAGCTATAAATAGAAGGGGGTTGGCTTCATTTTTGGGATCCGGATTTCGAAGCGACGAAGTGCTGCCATTTTGAGAGCTCGACTTCTACACTCCTTCACTTCTTCTCTCCACTCTAATCTAGTGCTTCCATCCATCCAAGTTGAAGATCAAATTGAAGATTCAAGAGCTTAGATTGAAGATCTTCATCCTTTGAAGTGAGATTTCTTCGTTTGAAGCGGATTCGTGATAGATCAAGCTTGATCCTTCGCTGTCCAGATCTGAAGCGTGTTGATTTGGGGTTGTTTAGGTGATTTGGTGAGTGGTGATTATCTCTCACACGGATCCAAAGGAGCATATCGGATTGTTGGCTCGATTTGGTGTAAAAATAGTGATTTTCATGCATTTTCTTCATCCTAAGTGTAGGTCCATGTAGATCCATTGTTCATGATGATTTGACAACCATTTTACTAAGTGTTAACCTATGCAAGTTCATTCATCAAGATTGTAGAGATATTTCTTATGATTTCATGCATGTTAGACTTTCAACTCTTTAATTACGAAATTGCCATTATTGTGATAATTGTCTACTTAGATCATATTTGAATGCTTGATTGTTTGGATTAATGTTTGACTTGGTTGATTGCTATAAATTAGATGATTGATGATTTGATTTAGACCGAAGATGATTCAAAAGCTAAGAGAAAGGCTCTTGAATTGGGAAAGCTGCTTGTGGCATATGTAGCGGGTGATGAAGCTCTTATGCATAGATTCGATGATGATGATCTTGAGATGAGACTTTGCGAGGATGTGATGAAGTGAAGTATGATATGAGATAGTCTTGGTCTAATCCAGACGGGATCATTCCAAGCACGTTGGTAACTCGGTGATATGATTCGAGTTAAGGGTAATGGATGCTTGAGAGGCGCTTGAGCTAGTATGGAAAGAGTCGTCAAGGAGGATGACTAGGAGGCTTGGATAGCATCGTTGTTGAAGGTTCTAGCATGCTCTAAGCAAGAGTACGTTTGGGAAGATTCGATAGTCCCAACGGCCAACTGTTGATGGTCGAGTACTCTGGGCAGATTCGATAGTCCTAGGCACGGGCTGCGACGACGTGCGGGGGTTATGTCTAGAACCGGGGTTTCCATTAGCCCTTGACGGACGGCTGAAAGAATGTGCCGGTCATTCAATTAACGGTGATATCGAAGCAATGATAACAATGATAGCCAGAGTCATGGATGTTTGGTTGTATCGTCATTCGGTCTCAAGAGCAGTGTTTTCCGGGTGCTTATCTGATCTTGGTTTAGGCCTTGGGGGTTTGTGCTTGGAAAACATCGCCCTTGACTCGAGTGATAATTACTTTACTTCAAATTGTATGTTCTGCTATGTTTGCTTCTGCTTAGTGTGTGTCTGGGGGCTATCACTGTAGAATGAGGTTGGAGTGGGAGGGTTGTATTCCTATTCCTTTTCCTTTATGTTCTTTTGGTATGTTGTTAGTTAATTTACTGCTCACTAAGACTATTGTCTGACTCAAGGCTTTATGTTTTAATTCTTATTGCCTTGGGCTGTTCGTCCATTTTGGGACGGGCAGACTAGGTAGCAGGTGACAGGTGCTGTTCTCTTCTCACGATGCTGATATCGAAGACGAGCTAGAGGGTTGCATATTATCTTCTTATATGTACTGGATGTTCCGCTGTTTGTATAATCTCTGAGTGATATGTAGTGAGGCTTGATGTATTGACTATTTGGATGTTTGTATTCAACTATTATGGAGTTTTATATGATGGCATTTTGTTCTGTAAAGCTTCACTATACATATGTTCTATTGTATTTTGTCCATGCGCTGTGAGTAATACGATAGATCCTGTTGTTTTAATTTACCCTGGCAATCGTCCATGGTCGCCTGGCACACTTTACAGTGCACTATCTCTAGATTCGGTGCAGGGGTCATGGGCGGTCATCACATTTGGTATCAGAGCCTTGGTTAATCGATTTTATCCAACGCTCACTGACGTAACTACGTATGAGAGACGTAATTGTATTTTGATGGATGAATACTATATATAATATAGTAGCTTAGTAGAGTGTGAGTCCTTTATGCAGTTGTTTCTCTAGATGTTCTAATCATTCCTTTTTATAGATATTGAGAATGAGTCGAAGAGGGAGACCAACTGCTAGGGAAGGCCGTGCTGCTGAGGGGACTGCTGATTATGCAGCCATGTTCGAAGCTATGATGACTTCGATCATGAGAAGAATACCAGTTCCGGGGGCAGCAGTAGATGTTGGAGTTCAAGTCCAAACTCCGAAACCAGTGGATTTTGCTAAGTTGTGCAAAGACTATGCTGTCTTGGTGGGAAGGTTTTCTTGGGAACAGAATCAACTATTGAGGTCCAGAGGTGGATAGATGCTTGTAGAAGGATCTTTGGTGATTTGGGAATTGATGATGCAACTAAGAGGAAGTTGGCATCAAGGCAGCTTCAGGGGAGAGCTTCTGATTGGTGGAACTCTATTACCATCAATACTCCGGAGGAAGAGATTACTTGGGAGCAATTCCAAGTCAGATTTGAGGCTAAGTTCATTTCTACAGCGCAGAAGTCTATTCTGTTCAAGAAGTTCGTGGAGCTCAAGCAAGGTGGAAGATCTGTTCTTGAGTATGTTTCTGAGTTCGAAGCTCTGTCGAAGTATGCCCGATCATATATTGAATCTGCTTATCAGAAGAATGAGAAGTTTGTGACAGGCTTGGACAGTTATCTTGGGAGACAGTTGGTGGATCATTTGGACGATTCATTTGAGAAGCTTGTGGAGAAAGCTCTCAGGCATGAGAGTCTGTTTCCTAAGGAAGGATCTGTTGTTGCTGTGACCAGGGAAGAGTCTAAACCACAGCAGGGTGGAAACCAGAAGAGGAAGCAGCAGCAACAGAAGGGTAAGGATGGCCAAAAGAAGCCGAAAGGCTAGGTGACTTGCTACAATTGTCAACAGAAGGGCCATTTCTCGAAGGATTGTAAGAATCCTAAGGTGCCGATGAAGTGTCACAACTGTGACAAGCCGGGGCATTTCAGGAAGAATTGTCCAGAACCGAGGAGGGACAAGCAGATTGTGCAAGCTTATGCTTTGGGAGCTGTTCCGTCGTCTTCGAAAGCTCCTACTGCTGAAGAGAAGGGAAAGAGTGTGGTGGTTCAAGGTACTCTTTTCCTATGTGGTGTTCCCGTTAGAGTTCTGTTTGATACTGGGGCGTCGCATTCGTTTGTTTGCAGCGAACTCGTAGGCCGGTTAGGTTTGGAACCGGATATTGTTGATAGGCCATTGGTTGTGACTAATCCAGTTGGGGGTTCGTCTTGTTTGTGTATGTTATGCCGTGGTCTGATTGTATCGAGTCATGATTGCTCTTTTGTTTGTGATTGCTTTGTTCTGAACTTTGCGGGGTTTGGAATTATTTTGGGTATGGACTGGCTTAGGAGGTATGCGGCGAAGGTTGATTGCGAGAGGTTGGAAGTGACAGTCGAGAATGTGGAGGGGCGAAAGGTTGTGATACGATGTAAGCATGAAGAAGGCGTCTTCATGAGCTTCATGTATTCGCTAGTTGTTCCACGGGATGGACTGTCATCGTTGCCAATCGTTAATGGATTCGAGGATGTCTTTGACGAAGTCAAAGGGTTACCGCCGCATAGAGAGATCGAGTTTCGTATAGATCTAGTTGAAGGAGCCAGACCTGTTGTGATGCCTCTTAGGCGGATGGCGCCTAGGGAACAGCAAGAGTTGAGGGTGCAAGTTGATGATCTTTTACAGAAAGGATTCATTCGGCGTAGTGTGTCCGAATGGGGTGCACCAGTTGTGTTTGTAACCAAAGCGGATGGATCGCTGAGGTTGTTTGTGGATTATCGTGAGCTGAATAAGGTGACTAAGAAGAACAAGTATCCATTGCCAAGAATAGATGACTTGTTTGATCAGCTTCACGAAGCTAAGGTGTTTTCTCAGATGGATTTGGCAACGGGATTCCACCAGTTGAGAGTTGCTAGGGATAGTGTGCCGAAGACTGCTTTCAGGACACCATCTGGATTCTTTGAGTGGCTGGTAATGTCGTTTGGATTGACTAACACGCCAGCATATTTTGTGGATCTTATGAATAAAGTGTTCAGAGATCAGTTGAACAAGTTCGTGCTTGTGTTCGTGGATGATATTCTGATTTACTCCAGAACTGAAGAAGAGCACAAGACACACTTGCGTATTGTTTTGGAAATCTTGCGGAAACATCAGCCGAAGGCTAAGTTTTCAAAGTGTCACTTCTGGAAGAGCGAAGTGAGGTTCTTAGGCCATGTTATTTCTGGAAATGGAATAGCGGTTGATCCCGCTAAGGTGGCAGCAATCCAGGATTGGGTTAGACCTAAGAATGCATCCAATGTGAGAAGTTTTCTTGGATTAGCAGGATATTATCGACGGTTTATCAAAGACTTCTCCAAGGTGGATGCACCGTTAACAGGATTGACGAAGAAGAACCAAGTGTTCAAGTGGGAAGATAAGTGTGAGCAAGCTTTCAGAATCCTGAAAGAGCAATTGACAAGTGCTCCTGTTTTGACTATTCCAAGTGGGAATGATGAGATGGTGGTTTACACCGACACATGTGGTACTGGACTTGGAGCAGTGCTGATGTAGAGGGATAAAGTTATTGCGTATGCAAGTCGACAACTGAAGCCGCATGAAAGGAATTACCCGACTCATGATTTGGAGTTAGCGGCGATAGTTTTTGCTCTGAAGATGTGGAGTCATTATCTATTGGGAGTTCGATTCGAGTTGTTTACAGATCATAAGTCGTTGAAGTATCTTTTCTCCCAAAAGGATTTGAATCTTCGGCAGCAGTGATGGCTAGAGTTTTTAGCATCATATGATTTTGGTATAGCTTATACTCCGGGAAAAGGTAATGCAGTGGCTGATGTGTTAAGTCGAAAACATGCAGAATTGGGAGCCATGTTTTCAGAATGGAAGAGTCTCGAGTATTTAGCTGGATTTGACTTCATGCCTAGAAGCGAATTGGAACCTGAGATGTTGGCAAACTTATCAATAAGACCGACTCTTGTGGAAAGGATTGGCGAGAGTCAAAAGCGAGATGATAAGATTGTCAAGATTATCCGTGATTTGGAATCTGGATTGGATCCAGAAAAGGATAAAGGATTCGAGGTCGATCGAGAGGGTTGGCTTCGGAAGCAAGGACGACTAGTTGTTCCCGATATAGATGAATTGAGGAGTGAAGTACTGAAGGAAAGTCACCACTCAAAGTTGACAATTCATCCGGGTGGAAATAAAATGTATCGGGATATGAAGAGAACCTACTACTGGGAAGGTATGAAGAAGGATGTTGGAAATTTTATTTCCAAGTGCATGAATTGCCAATTGGTAAAAGCCGAACAGAAGAAGCCAAGTGGATTGCTTCAGCCATTAGAAGTTCCTACATGGAAGTGGGAACAAGTGTCGATGGATTTTATTGATGGACTACCTAGAACCAGAACGGGAAATGAAGGGATTTGGGTCATTGTGGATCGTCTGACTAAGAGCGCAAGATTCATTCCTGTTCGATCGTCTAGGACTGCATCAAAGTTGGCTGAGTTGTATGTTAAGTGGATAGTCCGATTCCATGGTATTCCGAAGAGTATAGTGAGCGATCGAGATCCATTGTTCACTAGTGGATTTTGGAAGAGCTTCCAGGAAGTTTTGGGAACCGAGTTGTGTTTGAGTACAGCTTATCACCCTCAAACAGATGGTCAGACTGAGAGAGTCAACCGAGTTTTGGAAGATCTTCTTAGAGCTTGTGTTTTGGGCTTCGGAGGATCATGGGAAGATCACCTTCATTTGGTAGAGTTTTCATACAACAACAGTTACCAATCAAGCATTGGTATGGCACCGTATGAGGCATTGTATGGAAGACCGTGTAACTCTCCGACATGTTGGTTGGAAACTGGAGAAAAGTTGATACTTGGGCCAGAGATGATTCGACAGACTTCAGATTGTATAGAGATCATTCGGCAACGAATGAAGGCAGCCCAAGACCGTCAGAAAATTTATGCCGATAAGCGTCGTAAGGATTTGGAATTCGACGTTGGTAATATGGTTTTTGTGAAGATTTCTCCTCTGAAGAATGTTATTCGATTCGGGAAGAAAGGGAAATTGACTCCGAGATTTGTTGGACCATTCCCGATCATCGAGCGAATTGGAAAGCTCGTCTACAGATTGGAGTTACCAGAGAAGATGTCTAGCGTGCACAATATTTTTCATGTATCATATCTACGGAAGTATGTGCACGACTCGAGTACGGTGGTTTCTGCTGATAGCTGTGAAGATTTCGAAGTTGATCCAGTCGATAGAAGACCTCGTAAGCCGCTTCGTGTTGTGGAAACTGACACGAAACAACTTAGGAGAAAGGTAGTTAAGTTGCTCAAGATACAATGGAGTGATGATGATAACGAGTGTACGTGGGAGGTGGAAGAGAGGATGAAGGCAGCTCATCCTGAACTCTTCAAGGTATGGCCCTAAGGTGTCGTGTCATCTCATGATATTGTAACTTGTTCTAGTGTTAGAATTCTGTACGCTAAGCTAGAATTGGATGCATGGTTTGTTGATTGTTATGGTTGGTAGGCGTACAGAATAGTCTTTGATTGCTTTGTTTGTTTGGAATTTCGGGGGCGAAATTCCTAAGGGGGAGAGAATGTAACGACCCGTATTTTTACGGATCGAAAAGTTTTTCAAAATCTGGAATTTTAGTGTTGTTGAGCCATTTCATATTTTAGGCAAAATATGGTTAAGTTTTAGGTCGTACACGACCTAAGAGTTAAGTCGTGACCGACTTAAGTGGGTTAGACGAACTAAGGAAGTATTGGAGCGACTTAGTTGTTAGGTCCGTCTAGATGACCTAAGGAGGTGATTTGGTTAAGTGCTAGGTTGGTTGGAGCGACCTATAGGATTGGGCGACCTATAGGAAAGCGACCTAAGGAAACTAGTAGTCAACGACCTAATTGTTAGCGACATAAGAGATAGCACAGTTGCTAGCGTGTTAGTGAAGATAGGTCGTATCCTAGCTAAGAAGGATAGGTCGGCAGCGACCTAAGGTAGGAGTAGTTAGGTCGTATGTCTTGGGTGTAGTTAGGTCGCTAAGCTATTAGTTGTTAGGTCGCGAGATAACACTTATGTGTTAGGTCGCTGAGAAGTTATGTCGTAGCATTGTTAAGTCGCAGTGCTTTAAGTCGTTGGTGTGTTAGGTCGTTGAGGCACTACGATTGTAGGTCGCGTAAGCGCTTAAGCGTTAGGTCGCTGATGTGTTTAAGTGTTAGGTCGCACCTATGGTTAAGTCGCTAAGTCATAGGTCGTAACCTTGTTAGGTCGTAGGAGGTAGGGTTTTGTTAGGTCGTTGAAGCGCCTGGGTGATAAGTCGTAGGTTGCAGTGGCCTAGGTTGTTAAGTCGAAGGATTTAGGTCGGTGGGGTTTATAGGTCGTAGGTCGTGGCTCTATAGGTCGTATACGACCTAACTCCGAGCGACCTAGGGAAGTTTCAGCTATAAATAGAAGGGGGTTGGCTTCATTTTTGGGATCCGGATTTCGAAGCGACGAAGTGCTGCCATTTTGAGAGCTCGACTTCTACACTCCTTCACTTCTTCTCTCCACTCTAATCTAGTGCTTCCATCCATCCAAGTTGAAGATCAAATTGAAGATTCAAGAGCTTAGATTGAAGATCTTCATCCTTTGAAGTGAGATTTCTTCGTTTGAAGCGGATTCGTGATAGATCAAGCTTGATCCTTCGCTGTCCAGATCTAAAGCGTGTTGATTTGGGGTTGTTTAGGTGATTTGGTGAGTGGTGATTATCTCTCACACGGATCCAAAGGAGTATATCGGATTGTTGGCTCGATTTGGTGTTAAAATAGTGATTTTCATGCATTTTCTTCATCCTAAGTGTAGGTCCATGTAGATCCATTGTTCATGATGATTTGACAACCATTTTACTAAGTGTTAACCTATGCAAGTTCATTCATCAATATTGTAGAGATATTTCTTATGATTTCATGCATGTTAGACTTTCAACTCTTTAATTACGAAATTGCCATTATTGTGATAATTGTCTACTTAGATCATGTTTGAATGCTTGATTGTTTGGATTAATGTTTGACTTGGTTGATTGCTATAAATTAGATGATTGATGATTTGATTTAGACCGAAGATGATTCAAAAGCTAAGAGAAAGGCTCTTGAATTGGGAAAGCTGCTTGTGGCATATGTAGCGGGTGATGAAGCTCTTATGCATAGATTCGATGATGATGATGTTGAGATGAGACTTTGCGAGGATGTGATGAAGTGAAGTATGATATGAGATAGTCTTGGTCTAATCCAGACGGGATCATTCCAAGCACGTTGGTAACTCGGTGATATGATTCGAGTTAAGGGTAATGGATGCTTGAGAGGCGCTTGAGCTAGTATGGAAAGAGTCGTCAAGGAGAATGACTAGGAGGCTTGGATAGCATCGTTGTTGAATGTTCTAGCATGCTCTAAGCAAGAGTACGTTTGGGCAGATTCGATAGTCCCAACGGCCAACTGTTGATGGTCGAGTACTCTGGGCAGATTCGATAGTCCTAGGCACGGGCTGCGACGACGTGCAGGGGTTATGTCTAGAACCGGGGTTTCCATTAGCCCTTGACGGACGGCTAAAAGAATGTGCCGGTCATTCAATTAACGGTGATATCGAAGCAATGTTAACAGTGATAGCCAGAGTCATGGATGTTTGGTTGTACCGTCATTCGGTCTCAAGAGTAGTGTTTTCCGGGTGCTTATCTGATCTTGGTTTAGGCCTTGGGGGTTTGTGCTTGGAAAACATCGCCCTTGACTCGAGTGATAATTACTTTACTTCAAATTGTATGTTCTGCTATGTTTGCTTCTGCTTAGTGTGTGTCTGAGGGCTATCACTGTAGAATGAGGTTGGAGTGGGAGGGTTGTATTCCTATTCCTTTTCCTTTATGTTCTTTTGGTATGTTGTTAGTTAATTTACTGCTCACTAAGACTGTTGTCTGACTCAAGGCTTTATGTTTTAATTCTTATTGCCTTGGGCTGTTCGTCCATTTTGGGACGGGCAGACTAGGTAGCAGGTGACAGGTGCTGTTCTCTTCTCACGATGCTGATATCGAAGACGAGCTAGAGGGTTGCATATTATCTTCTTATATGTACTGGATGTTCCGCTGTTTGTATAATCTCTGAGTGATATGTAGTGAGGCTTGATGTATTGACTATTTGGATGTTTGTATTCAACTATTATGGAGTTTTATATGATGGCATTTTGTTCTGTAAAGCTTCACTATACATATGTTCTATTGTATTTTTTCCATGCGCTGTGAGTAATACGATAGATCCTATTGTTTTAATTTACCCTGGCAATCGTCCATGGTCGCCTGGCACACTTTACAGCGCACTATCGCTAGATTCGGTGCAGGGGTCATGGGCGGTCGTCATACAAACGCCCACCATACAAGAAGGAATCGGATAACGCACAGAAGTCTGGAAAGTTCTACCGCTTCCACGAATCTCACGGGCATGATACCAACGAATGCCATCATCTCTGAGATCTGATTGAGGAACACATCAGAAGGAAGAAGCTGGAACGTTATGTAAAAGGTCAGGACAGGACCCCAGCTCCTGCCAATGAAAACCCAAGGCTACCTTCACTGGGGGCCGACAGAGGAAACCGCAACGCTAGCAGCTCTAGTCAAGAGAATATAGTGGTCCATACCATCTCAGGAGGGCCGCACATCGCAGACAGAAGCTGGAAAGAGATGGAAAGATATGGAAAGTCGCTTAGAGACAATAAAGACTATGTCAATTCGGTTATAGAAGAACGCCACCCGAAGCGGAAAGAAAGTGATGACATCACATTTGGTAAGCGTGACCTAGAAGGAAGGCAATACCCTCACATGGATCCCATGGTTATCTCCGCCCGAATCGGTCCCGCCGAAGTTTACCGAATCCTGGTAGACACTGGAAGCTCTGTAAACATCCTATTCAAACACGCCTTCGACAAAATGAAGCTATCAATGAAGGATGTATCTCCCTGCAATAAACCACTACACGGTTTCACTGGGGATGCAAAGATGCCTCTCGGGCAACTGGACCTCTTTGTTGAGATTGGAAGCCATCCCTGCTCCATTGTACGGAAGCAGACGTTCGTGCTAATAGAAAATCATTCGGCCTACAACGCTTTCCTAGAAAGGCCAGCCTTGTCTGACTTCCAAATTGTCCTAGCCCCATGGTGCCTAAAGATGAAATTTCCAACAGACAATGGAGTAGGGGAAGTGGAAGGAGACCAGGACGTTGCTCGAGACTGCTATGTGACTGAACTTCGCAACAACCACAGGAAGGATAAAGGGAAGGGTGTAGAGATTGCCCTCTGCACAAAAAGTCTAGAAGCATAGCAACTAAAGAAAGCCCCTCCTCTTCGATATACCAGCGACCCTTTCAATGAATTAGACCCTAGGGACAAAGAGGAGGAGGCCACCGCCGAGCCTGCAGAGGCTATGGAGTTTATATCTGTAGACAAGCACGACTCAAGTAGGCTACTAAAAATTAGGTCCCAACTAAAAGCCGAATTGAAGGAACAACTCATCGATTTTCTCCGCCACAACTTGGATGTATTCGCATGGTCACACGCTGACATGACCGGAATCTCCCCCGACATAGCCTGCCACGTATTAAACATTGATCCTACCAAGGCGCCTGTAAAACAAAGAAAGAGAAGTATGGGGGCAGAACGATCAGCAGCCCTCGATGAAGAAGTAAAGAATCTACTCGCCAATGACTTCATACGAGAAGCTATCTACCCGGAATGGATCGCCAACCCAGTGCTGGTAAAGAAGGCTAATGGGAAGTGGCGAACCTGCATTGACTTTTCCAACCTAAACGACGCCTGCCCAAAGGATTGCTTCCCACTTCCCCGAATCGACCAACTTGTAGACAGCACGGCCGGGCACGAGCTCCTATCTTTTATGGACGCATACTCAGGATATAATCAAATTCCTATGCATGCTCCCGACCAAGACCACACTAGTTTCATCACCGACCGGGGATTATACTGCTATAAGGTAATGCCTTTTGGACTTAAAAATGTAGGAGCCACCTACCAGCGCCTCGTCAACAAGATGTTTGCAGGGCTAATAGGACAAACTATGGAAGTATATGTGGATGACATGCTGGTGAAGTCAAGGAAAGCCAAAGATCACATAAGCCACCTAAGCAAGATGTTCCAGGTACTTCGACAGTATGGAATGAAGTTGAATCCACTAAAGTGCTCCTTCGGAGTGTCATCAGGAAAATTCTTAGGATTCATCGTCCACGCCAGAGGGAATGAAGCGAACCCTGAACAAGTCCGAGCGCTAAGAGATATCAAGATACCTTCCACTCAGAAGGAAATGCAAAGTTTGAACGGAAAAGTGGCCGCCCTAAGCCGATTCATCTCTAAGGCAACGGACAAGTGCGACCCCTTTTTCGAAGCTCTAAAGAAAGACAAAAGAAAATTCAAATGGACCGGTGAATGCCTGACTGCTTTCCTTAACTTAATCGAACACCTCTAGAAACCACTAGTACTCTCAACTCGAAGCGAAGGAGAAGAATTATACCTATACCTCGCTGTGTCATCTCACGCCCTAAGAGCTGCCTTGGTAAGGGAAGACAACCGCACGCAACGGCCAGTTTACTTCGTCAGCAAAAGGTTTACTGGGGCAGAAGTTAGATATCCCAAACTTGAGAAGTTAGCATACTGCTTACTAATCACATCACGGAAACTGCGTCACTACTTCCAGTCACATTCCATCAAAGTTCTGACCGATCAACCACTGAGGCAGGTACTCCATCGTCTCGACACTTCTGGGCGACTACTTAAATGGTGCATTGAACTGAGTCAATATGATATCACTTATCACCCTCGCACCGCCATCAAGGGACAAGCCATGGCTGATTTCATTGCAGAATTCACTACCAACGAGGATAAGGAGCAATTGGAAATAACAGAAGATATCAAGTGGAATCTCTTTGTGGACGGTGCATCTAACGAACAAGGCTCGGGGGCAGGTGTGGTAATAATCACTCCCAGGGGAAACAAACTGCACTATGCTATAAGATTGGAGTTCGCTGCCACCAATAACGATGCAGAATATGAAGCAGTGATAGCCGGACTAGAAATTGCCATCGAAATCGGAGCCAATTCTTTGTGTCTTCATAGCGATTCTCAACTTATTGTTAATCAAATACTAGGAGAATTCCAAGCTCGAGAAGAACGACTCATAGCATATCTAAAGAAGACCAAGTTACTTCTCAGCCGATTGGACCACTACTTAGTCAAACACATCCCTCGGGAAGAGAACCAAGAGGCCGACGAATTGGCGAAGCAAGCAAGTATGAGAGACATCACCATCTTCGGGGCGGTAACCATCTCAAAGCAACTGGCCCCAAGTTTTGAACAAGTGAATCTGGTAGCTGCAACCGAAGAAGCAACTTGGATGACTCCCATCCGAGACTACCTACAGAGTGGCACACTACCCAACGGGCGTAACGAAGTCAAGAAAATCTTGAGGAAAGCATCCCGCTACACAATACAAGAAGACATCCTCTATCGGCGCGGTTTCTCTAACCCGTTATTAAGGTGTGTCGCTGGGAGAGAAGCCAAGGAAATCTTATCCAACATCCATCAGGGAAGCTGCGGAGATCACACCGGAGGGCAAACGTTAGCAAAAAATATACTCCGATACAGATATTTCTGGCCCACCTTAAGCAAGGACGCCTTAGATTTCGTCAAAAAGTGTGACAGATGCCAAAAATTTGCTAAGATTCCGCGGCTACCAACAACTGAGATTATTCAAATGACCAGCCCTTGGCCCTTTGCAGTGTGGGGAATTGACTTAATCGGCGAACTGCCAATGGGCCGAGGCGGGGCCAAATATGCTATAGTGGCAGTCGACTATTTCACCAAATGGGTGGAAGCAGAACCCCTGAATAAAGTATCTTCTGCAAAAGTTATTAATTTCTTGATCAAAAATGTTCTGTACAGGTATGGAGTCCCATTCAAAATCATATCAAACAATGGACTTCAATTTGACAGCGAGGAATTTGCCAACTAGTGCCAAGAGCACAAAATTCACAAAAGCTTCTCATCCGTAGCATATCCCCAAGCAAACGGACAAGTCGAAGCTGTCAACAAAATTCTGAAAACTCTAATAAAAAAGAAGCTCGAAAAGTCAAAAGGCGCTTGGGTGGATGAACTTCCTACGGCACTATGGGCCTATCGCACATCTTTCAGAACATCGACGGGGCACACTCCTTTCTCTTTGGCATACGGATCGGAGGCTATGCTCCCAGTTGAAACCATTGTGCCTTCCCACCGTAGGATCCACTATAACCCAGAAGAGAACGAAGAACTCCTTCACATGTCTTTGGATCTAATCGAGGAGAGAAGAAACGATGCAGTCCTCAAATAAGCCCACAAGCAAAAAGTAGCAGCACAGTACAACTCCAAAGTCAAGCATCGTACCTTACAAGAAGGGGATCTTGTCCTCAAGCGAATCTTCCCTCGCCCCAGAGCACTAGACCCAATCTGGGATGGACCATATGTAATTCATAAAGATCTCCACAACGGAGCCTATATTTTGTCAACAGTGGACGGAGAGGTGTTCCAGAGGGCATGGAACATCCAACACCTCCGTCGATACTTTTCTTAACTTGTATTGCCCATATGAAGTGAATTAAGAAAGAGAATCAGTGGACGTAGGCCTTTTCATGCCGAACCACTTTAAAAAGCCTTGTCTCTTTTTTAACTTGTTCCTTTGTATCTTGGCTGCCTGTTAACTTTATCCTTTTCTGTTGAACAAAATCCTGAGCATATAGCATTTCTATTCGAAGCACTCCACAACGCAACTTCACCTGGACAAGACCTAACAAGTACTATGCGAACCTATGCCCTCGCCAATGAGACACTTTTGCTCTGGCATCCCTCTGCTGCGGGTTAACTCATTGCTCGCGACGGCCCTCAAAGCCAACTGTAATGAGCCGATTATAAGCCACCGAGAAGGCCGACTATAGCCGAGGCAGCTCATTACGACGTTAGGCTCGCCGGCAACTGTGAATCGATTATAAGCCCCAACATAAGGTATGGCCAGCCAGGGGCAGTTCACAGTTGACGATCGGCACCCATGCTAGCCGGCCACTGTAAATCGAATAATACCCACGATTACGGGCCATAATGGCCCGGGTAGTTACTGTGCGCGATCTCGACTCCGATGTGTCTTAAGTGCGGCTGTGGTAAAAAAGAATAAACTCCCCGCGGAGGCATAAGATGGGTGACAAATGTCTCCAAGACCCATAGCTAGGGAAAGTGACTAGAAACCCGTTTGCCACGAACTTAAGCATATCGAAGGCCTTCCGTGATTGGAAGTTTTACTTTTTCACATATTTCAATTTTACTTGAAAAAACTTTTCTCCTATCCTCTGTAACAATTCTTGAAGTATAGGATACAGAGTAAGAGATACTCGCCAATGGGTGTAGGGACTCATGATTGGATGGCAGGGCATTCAACTGCGTTCCATGCTCGGTCATACAAGATACTCAAAACTGCCATCTACAATTAGAACATGAAGGGCGGTATTTTCTTCTACATAACTATAATTTTTTCACACCCCACGCTAACATTGCAAGTCATGAAATTATGTTTTAAACAAGAACCTGACATCAAACACAATTTAATTACAAGAATATACATAGCTATATTTCTTGGGCAACATGTCAAAATAGCAAAAACATTCAAAAGACGACAAGATCAGCTTAAGTTAAAGAATTACATGTCAAAGATAAGGCTATTTATTACAAGTGGCAAAATATAACAACCTAAGAGTCACTTTACTGTTTTAAGACTAACATATACAACCCTGTCAAGTCCACAAAAAGAGTTTTTCTAGGTCTAATCAAGGGGCCGGCTGCATTGGAGTTTTATCCTTGTCCTGTTGACCACCTGTCCAGTCAAAGAAAGGGTACATTAGTGATAAGCAACCAAGTTAATGGAAAGACTAAAAAAGGAAGACTTACCAGCACCTGCTTCTTGACTATCCGGGTCGTCATCCTCTACTTGCACACCTGCCTCCTCAGCAGCAAGCAACCGCATACCCTCCTTCACCGCCACCTTTTCCTCCTTGGCAAACTGGGCAGTGACCACATCCATGCTGAAAGCCACACCACCATCTCTATCCGCATCGGCCTTAGCCTCCTCCAAAGCCCGAAGATAGATCTTAGCCATGACCCTGGGATAATCATCCATCAAGGATAGGTTGCCCTGCTTCCAGG
The DNA here is from genome assembly GCA_030737815.1 of Allium fistulosum. Classification (NCBI taxonomy): domain Eukaryota; kingdom Viridiplantae; phylum Streptophyta; class Magnoliopsida; order Asparagales; family Amaryllidaceae; genus Allium; species Allium fistulosum. Next base: position 266,978,455 of record CM060904.1, on the reverse strand, counting down.
TACGGAAGTACATATCCTGAAGCATTTCGTCCATCATCCCCTCATTTTCCTCAAACTCCCTCATCCGGGTCTCGGAAGCCGACAACATTTCAACGGCGGCATCTCTCTCCGATCGGTATCTCGAGAAGTCAACCAGAAGGGATTTCCACATTGCCTCCATCTCCTCCCTCAACTAGGCTTGAGCAAGCTCTGCAATCTCAAGTTTCCCGGATAGCTCCCCTATCTGCTCAAGATCCGCTTTCCGAACCTCGTCCACCGTGGCAATGGCCATGTCGATCCGTTCCCTGCAGGTAGCTTCCATTTTCCGCAGTTCAGCCCGGCTGGCCTCTTCCATGGTTTTCTTTAGTCGTCCAGAAGCAGCCTCATGTTGAGAAATCTGAATGGCCTGATCAGCAAGCTGTTTGGCCTGATCCGAAACCACCAATCGAAGTCGGATGTTGGCACTCCCAATGTGAAGACCCAAAAGTTGGCCTTCGAAAATCGGCACCCGTACTTCACTTGTACTCAAAATGCCGTAGATTCAAATGCCAAATCTGGTTCTCCGGAGCTTATAACAACATTAAGTAAATAACACAGCGGAAAAAAAGAATAATACATTGATATACAATATCTGGTACAACAGAGTGATACAATGAATATCAATATACATCAGAGATATGATACAACAAATAGCAGCGGAAAAGAAAATGATAACACCAGCAGCGGAACAATATCAATAGAAATGATAACTCCAAAATGATCTTCAGACAAGAATGAATCCACAACTCCAAGATAAGCAACTCCGATGAATGAACTAGCTCCAGATAATCTACTAAACCTGAATATCTGAAAAGAAACCCAACTCTAGACTGCTCGTGTGGAAAATTATGAGCACCCAGAGTTTAGGAAAGGAACAATAAACTCCGGATCAGTCATGGGACTGGTGTGAGCAACAAAAACAGTTTATCTTTAAAACAAATAGCAGAGAATTTTAAAGTCAATTCGCAATGCTTTTTGAAAATGAAACTACCATAAGACCTCCCACCACACACACAATGCAAACGCAGAATTGGAGGAGATTTCTTCTTATGATAGTCAAAGATGCTTACTACGCAAAAAAATCAAATCATTTTTGATATTATTATTAGTGCATAGTGTAGAAATCATTTCGAAAGTATAATATTAATCTTAGCCAACATACGACCAGTATCGTATGTCTACTATAGCTACCATCTAAACAGTGGTGACCACCGTACGTAAATGGCAGGTTCTACAACTAATACCATACAAAGTTCGTATTGGAAGATGGATTTCCAACAAATGATCAGGCTAAGGAACTTCCTATCCACGATGGGTACGTCCCTGGAATAGACGACCCGAGAAATAACCTAACATTACGGTTAGATCTCTGCCAACACAAGGCCGGGTTACCTCTGCAAAAATAGGTAACTACTGACACGCGTATGCCATCCCCCGATCGTCACCGATCTTCCCGAGGATCCCCGATTTCCAACAAACCACATAGTAAAAATGCAGCAACCACAGAGGTTAAGTATCTGGGCTCCATACCATGATACCACCTTTATCCAGAAGGAATGACATACACTAAGGGGCGCTACTCCCTAGAACCTTGCCGCATCTTTCCTGTTTTGACCATTTCCGGGGTGTGAGGCTCGACGAAGTCTCGTCCACAAAGCTACGCTTTGTACACAAAGCCATGCTTCGGGTCAAACAAATGATCCTATGATCACAAAGATATAAGATCAAACAAATGATCATATCGCAAATGATCAAACACTGATCATCACACAGCAACACTCAGCATGCCACATTACCAAATTGGGATATATCGCTGATAACCTTCAACTACATAACCTCTGAGCTCGTACGTCTCAGAGAAGGGTGTTAAGCTAAGAGAATAAATTCTCCGCCACCAATAGAAATGTATTTGAAAGAAATCGGCTTTATATCTCAAAGTGTAATGTCAGACATGTATCCATACAAGTCTGTTCCGGGTTCGAACAGAACCGAAGGCACTTCTTACGAAGCCCTTGCAATTCCGGGTATTCACAATCCCGTCCGGACTTCCCATCACAAAGGGTGATAAAATCTCTATACCGGGGACCAGTCGGTGCAGAGACATTCGACGAGTTGTCCTTTCGTTTTCGTAAATATCCGGTCTTCAACACCGGTCTTCAAATGCGATCCATATACGACGTATCATTATTCAGAATGGGTTATATGACACAATTGTCTTTTCCCGGCTAACCCGAATAACGAGCGAAATCTTTAAAACATATGGATATGGGATTTCAATTAAGTCACAACTTAATAATTCAACTTCTTCTTTTAAATGGTTTCAATTGATTGCCATTTCAAATCTTTTAAACAAAAAGATTTATTTCACAAAGTTCACTCAGTTTTCACAAAGATTCATTCGCAGTTTTTTTTTTTCGAAACAATTCCTGTTTCAATTGGATTAACTCGTTAAATCTTTAAAATAAAGATTCAACTTATAGCTTTCAAAACAATTTCATTTCGAATGGTTTAAACAAATCATCATTTTAAATCTGTTAAAGATAACAGATTCAATTCATAGCTTTCAAAAAGAATTCAATTTCATTTAAAACTTGGAAAACCATCTTTCAGTTCATACTTGAAATTCCTTTAAATTGGAATTTCATTTCTTATATATATATGAAAGCTTTTATCATTTGAAAACAAACAGTTTTCATTTAAGAACAATCCAATTTTATTTGCATGGGTTAAAGTCCTTGAATTATATTCATATTTCAAAAATCAATATTTTATAACGGGTATAATATCTTTAATCCCTAGTTTCAAATTATAGAATTTACTTTCAAATCTTGAATTTAAGTCTAAATCAAATTATTTAAGCTTCAAACTTTATCAAGTTATTCAAAATTAAATTTCATCTTTGAAATTCCATTTCAAAAGCTTTTCACTTTAAACCCAAATTTCTAATTTCAAAATCAATTGAAATTAAAATTCCAATTTCAAAACATCAAATTTTAATTATCTGTGACTTAACCGATTTCCACGTGAAATCCATATTTGTGTGTGTAACAGTGTGGTCCAGGGATTTCACACAATAGTGCACAACATCAATCATCACAGATATATCGATAAGCAGTATAACCCATAACGCTTATCTTCATTCACAGATTCATAGATAAAATAAATTTATCAGTCACAAAGATTCATCATTACAATTCGATGTGGGTTTCGGATAACCAACTGGAATCCGACTCCCTGTCGCATCGAAATTCAAATGTTGTTTACGGGTCAAGGGTTTTCACATTCACATAGTAATATATCACAGAAACAGAAAATCTCAGATCACAACATAAATCAGGATAGATCACAAAGCATCATATATCAGGGATATCAAACAATTTAATATACAATAGAATCCAAACATTCACAAGTGAATTTATTAATCAACTGATTAATTTAAATCTGATGTATCAATTTATTGATCCGGTTTAATTATCATAATTTGGTTTTAAATTATTTGAAATAAATCCTCTTTCAAATTTATTAGTTAACCTGTAATTATTAACTAATCATTTTAGATAAATGAATCCATTAATCTTTAATTACTAAATTAATCTTGGTTAATGACCTTTATTTAACAATTAAAAATTTCTTTTAATTGCCTTGCTAAAGAAATTTATTTATATTAATCATTATCGATCATAAATTGAATAACCATTAAGAACTCATTAATTAATTCTAATTATTTAGTTAATTAAGTACCTTACAATAACTAAATTACTTACTTGATGGATTTCTTTCAAATCAAAAATCTTAACTTATCCAATTTTTATCCAAGTAATAATCCTTCATTTATAAACCAATTAATTTAAGTAATCTTTAAACCTTAATCAAATAATTTAACTTTTAATTTCCAAATTTATTTATCCTCAATTAATTAACTCAAACCTTAATCAATTGTTTTAAACTTTTAATTATTAATTAATCTTAACTAATTAATTATTCTTAAATAAATTAAGTAAATAGACTTTTAATTAATTACATTAAGAATTTTATTAATACCCTTTTGATTTGAAACTTAACACACTAATTTCAATATATAAATCAATCAACTTTAAAATAAAGTAATATTTAACTCCAAAAAAAATCATTTCTTAATTAAGGTTTCTAATATGCTCATTTCAAACACTTGCTTAGTTCAAGTATTAACAAATCCCATTAAATACTGAGAAATATATTCATTATTATCATATAATTTTTTTTCAAAATCAATTTATTTCCAAAACAATTTCATTTGTTCAACCTTAACCTTTTCCTTTGAAAAATTCTTTCATATTTTTAGTTTAAAACCCTGGTACCATATTTGTTTTAAAATTTAGAACCTGATACAAACTTCTTCCCTGAGCCAGTGAAATCCTGCTTCGAGCCTGACTCACATTCGTTCGAGTAAACACTCGAGGCCAGTGCGAAGAAAACCCGAGACCCACGAAACTTGCTTCGAGCATCGACTCGAAACCAACAAACTCAACTTTATCTGAGATTTGCAGTGCACCGTGCACGCTGCACCACCCATGGCGAAACTCCGACCATCGCCTATGATTCCCACACCTCCATGATCATCCTCGAACTTGAATCCGACACCCAGAATTTCAACACTCACTCCAATTCAAAATCGAGATGCAATTCCAAAACCTGGAAATACAGAACCTCACCTAAACCCAAACCTGTCAACGCCCCAACCACCGTCCTCCGACCACCGTAAACCCTACAGTTCCTACCATACCCTCGTCATCGACCTCGCTACCATCCCTCAAAGCCCCTTTGCACTCGATCAAACATAGAGACAGAAACGATCCAATTTCCTAACTTGTTTAAAACTAGGGTTTAAATCAAAAATTTGCCGCCGCAGCCACCACAATGAATTAAAAATTCGTTTCATATTTTTCTTATGATCAGTAAACCTCAAACAACTTTCGACATTGACCCCGAGCTCCCATTCATTGACGTTTACCAGCAATTGACGAAAATACCTAATTTGATCGACTTGCAATTTCTCTTGAACTAAAAGCTTAAAAATCAGGATTTTGTTTTTAAAAATCATAGTTTTTAAAGAGAGATCAGATTATGATCCTGAAGCGACTATTTATTCAAATCAAGATTTTTGATGTGTTTTAAAATTTACTGTAATTTTTCCCTTCCAGTGAAAACTGCTATAAAATCTTACTTGAAACTATTTTTAGATAAAAAGTCTTGTTATTTCAAACACTTATTGTTTATATATCATAACTTATAACAGATCAGGGAAGAAGAAATTTGATTCCTAAGTGATTCTTATCCTGTGAAGATATTTAGCTTTAACAGAGAAATACATCTCTGTAAACAGACATAGATGTATATACAGTCATAGATATACACAGAGACAAGCAACATATTCACACAATCATTCGAGCATAATTCAAATCATACATCCAAGACAAATCTAAACACCAAGAAATAAACCAAGGGTTAGGAGTTTGCTCACCTTATTAAAAAGAAAGAACAGAGGACTGAAGCCTAGAAGATTGAATTTGGAACTCTGGAATTCGAAACTGACTTGAATTTGAGATGCTTCAGATTTGCATATTTGCCCAGATTTGATTTGTTTTGATCTGTGCTTTGATCTTTTGATTTGCCTGAAACAATTTCCAGGCTTGACTTCCCAGATTTGTTCTCAAACTTGAATATTAATGTGGGTTCTCTTATTTTAGATTGAAGTTTGTTTGTTGAAGTTTTAGTTGATATTCACTTCAGATGCTACTCGAAACTGAGATGAAGTAAATATAAACAAAGAAGTGTGCAGGGTGATGATATCTTGTACAGGTGATAAAATATTGTTTTGTACAAAAGAAATCAGAGATTTTCTCTTGGTTTACTGATATGGTTTCAACATATTTTCGGCTGAGAAGATTGTTTTGTGCTTGGGTATTAAATGCTTGTCCTTTATGTTTCATGTGTACATACTTATTTATTTTGTTTTTGTGTAAGTGTACTTTATGTTCCTACCTATTTCTTTTCTTCTTGCCTACTCTTTCTTTATCCCGGCTGAGAGATTTTGTTTTAGTGGCCAAAGACATTATCATTTTCATTTACAAGCTATTACCCATCCTTTGTTTACAGCTTACATTCTTGTCTTCCTTTGCTTGTTTGTTTTTATCACTTTGTTTTGGCTGATATATGGTATTTGTCTTGTATTTTTATTATGTACAAACATATTTTATTATACTTGTTTTGTTTTCTTTTCTAAGTGTTCATATGTAAATGTATTTTATTTACTTGGTTTATTTTGCAAACTTGTAGATATATTACTTATCAAATTTTTGTTTGTTTACTTTGTCTTTTATAACTTATATAATTTACCTTATTTATTTTTATACTTGTGTCCAAAGTATGTGTATATTATTTATTTTCAAATTCACTCGTATATGCCCAAATACAAATATACACATATTTACAATATTTTTAATTTAAATGATTTATACAAAATATACTTGAATCCGGAGAAACTCGCTCCATTTTATCGATTTATTTTACTATTTTTATCCAAAAATTCAATAAATTATCGATTTAAATAAATTTAAATCTGGGGTCGTTACAAACTTCCCCCTTAAAAGAATTTCGTCCTCGAAATTACCAAGGAGACAAAAAGATAGATGAAAAATGTTTCGTCAAATCGAACTGAATATCTATTCTGCATTTGGCTCACCAAATCAGAATATCAATAACAGACACAAGAACGAATCTGTTTTAACACTTACGAGATACTCGGGTTATCCAGATCTACGAAATATACAGTGGCACTGGTTAGTTCGAAGTGATAACTAACCATCCGTAGAACATATCGGAACCCAAAGAATAGATAGATATATGGATACAATTTTCAGAAATTTTAGTTCAGAACTAAAGTATACCTATCAACCATAGCAATCAAAGCAACCAATTCATCCATACAAACAATTTTGGCTTATCCGGAGTTTATGTCCCATTTTTATATATCGAATTTATTCCTAGATCTACCAGAAATTATCGAAGAATTGAGAAAAGATGACCAACAAAAGAGATCGATAGAGAAAAGATTGCTTCCTTGTTGTTACAGAGTATTGACCATTTCATAGTGGTATCACCCTGTCCTCTATCTCATCCTCTTCTTGCACTCATATCTACTATCAGTGGATAGTAAGAGAATTTACTGAGGCGTTCGAACGGATATCTGAGAATTACTCATTCTAGAGTTTACTTCACTCTATCTCTAATGAGCTACTTAACGTGTTATACTCCTGAGCTAAAGTTCAACCTTAGCTCTGATACCAAATGTGAAGACCCAAAAGTTGGCCTTCGAAAATCGGCACCCGTACTTCACTTGTACTCAAAATGCCGTAGATTCAAATGCCAAATCTGGTTCTCCGGAGCTTATAACAACATTAAGTAAATAACACAGTGGAAAAAAAGAATAATACATTGATATACAATATCTGGTACAACAGAGTGATACAATGAATATCAATATACATCAGAGATATGATACAACAAATAGCAGCGGAAAAGAAAATGATAACACCAGTAGCGGAACAATATCAATAGAAATGATAACTCCAAAATGATCTTCAGACAAGAATGAATCCACAACTCCAAGATAAGCAACTCCGATGAATGAACTAGCTCCAGATAATCTACTAAACCTGAATATCTGAAAAGAAACCCAACTCTAGACTGCTCGTGTGGAAAATTATGAGCACCCAGAGTTTAGGAAAGGAACAATAAACTCTGGATCAGTCATGGGACTGGTGTGAGCAACAAAAACAGTTTATCTTTAAAACAAATAGCAGAGAATTTTAAAGTCAATTCGCAATGCTTTTTGAAAATGAAACTACCATAAGACCTCCCACCACACACACAATGCAAACGTAGAATTGGAGGAGATTTCTTCTTATGATAGTCAAAGATGCTTACTACGCAAAAAAATCAAATCATTTTTGATATTATTATTAGTGCATAGTGTAGAAATCATTTCGAAAGTATAATATTAATCTTAGCCAACATACGACCAGTATCGTATGTCTACTATAGCTACCATCTAAACAGTGGTGACCACCGTACGTAAATGGCAGGTTCTACAACTAATACCGTACAAAGTTCGTATTGGAAGATGGATTTCCAACAAATGATCAGGCTAAGGAACTTCCTATCCACGATGGGTACGTCCCTGGAATAGACGACCCGAGAAATAACCTAACATTACGGTTAGATCTCTGCCAACACAAGGCCGGGTTACCTCTGCAAAAATAGGTAACTACTGACACGCGTATGCCATCCCCCGATCGTCACCAATCTTCCCGAGGATCCCCGATTTCCAACAAACCACATAGTAAAAATGCAGCAACCACAGAGGTTAAGTATTTGGGCTCCATACCATGATACCACCTTTATCCAGAAGGAATGACATACACTAAGGGGCGCTACTCCCTAGAACCTTGCCGCATCTTTCCTGTTTTGACCATTTCCGGGGTGTGAGGCTCGACGAAGTCTCGTCCACAAAGCTACGCTTTGTACACAAAGCCATGCTTCGGGTCAAACAAATGATCAACCTATGATCACAAAGATATAAGATCAAACAAATGATCATATCGCAAATGATCAAACACTGATCATCACACAGCAACACTCAGCATGCCACATTACCAAATTGGGATATATCACTGATAACCTTCAACTACATAACCTCTGAGCTCGTACGTCTCAGAGAAGGGTGTTAAGCTAAGAGAATAAATTCTCCGCCACCAACAGAAATGTATTTGAAAGAAATCGGCTTTATATCTCAAAGTGTAATGTCAGACATGTATCCATACAAGTCTGTTCCGGGTTCGAACAGAACCGAAGGCACTTCTTACGAAGCCCTTGCAATTCCGGGTATTCACAATCCCGTCCGGACTTCCCATCACAAAGGGTGATAAAATCTCTATACCGGGGACCAGTCGGTGCAGAGACATTCGACGAGTTGTCCTTTCGTTTTCGTAAATATCCGGTCTTCAACACTGGTCTACAAATGCGATCCATATACGACGTATCATTATTCAGAATGGGTTATATGACACAATTGTCTTTTCCCGGCTAACCCGAATAACGAGCGAAATCTTTAAAACATATGGATATGGGATTTCAATTAAGTCACAACTTAATAATTCAACTTCTTCTTTTAAATGGTTTCAATTGATTGCCATTTCAAATCTTTTAAACAAAAAGATTTATTTCACAAAGTTCACTCAGTTTTCACAAAGATTCATTCGCAGTTTTTTTTTTTCCGAAACAATTCCTGTTTCAATTGGATTAACTCGTTAAATCTTTAAAATAAAGATTCAACTTATAGCTTTCAAAACAATTTCATTTCGAATGGTTTAAACAAATCATCATTTTAAATCTGTTAAAGATAACAGATTCAATTCATAGCTTTCAAAAAGAATTCAATTTCATTTAAAACTTGGAAAACCATCTTTCAGTTCATACTTGAAATTCCTTTAAATTGGAATTTCATTTCTTATATATATATATGAAAGCTTTTATCATTTGAAAACAAACAGTTTTCATTTAAGAACAATCCAATTTTATTTGCATGGGTTAAAGTCCTTGAATTATATTCATATTTCAAAAATCAATATTTTATAACGGGTATAATATCTTTAATCCCTGGTTTCAAATTATAGAATGTACTTTCAAATCTTGAATTTAAGTCTAAATCAAATTATTTAAGCTTCAAACTTTATCAAGTTATTCAAAATTAAATTTCATCTTTGAAATTCCATTTCAAAAGCTTTTCACTTTAAACCCAAATTTCTAATTTCAAAATCAATTGAAATTAAAATTCCAATTTCAAAACATCAAATTTTAATTATCTGTGACTTAACCGATTTCCACGTGAAATCCATATTTGTGTGTGTAACAGTGTGGTCCAGGGATTTCACACAATAGTGCACAACATCAATCATCACAGATATATCGATAAGCAGTATAACCCATAACGCTTATCTTCATTCACAGATTCATAGATAAAATAAATTTATCAGTCACAAAGATTCATCATTACAATTCGATGTGGGTTTCGGATAACCAACTGGAATCCGACTCCCTGTCGCATCGAAATTCAAATGTCGTTTACGGGTCAAGGGTTTTCACATTCACATAGTAATATATCACAGAAACAGAAAATCTCAGATCACAACATAAATCAGGATAGATCACAAAGCATCATATATCAGGGATATCAAACAATTTAATATACAATAGAATCCAAACATTCACAAGTGAATTTATTAATCAACTGATTAATTTAAATCTGATGTATCAATTTATTGATCCGGTTTAATTATCATAATTTGGTTTTAAATTATTTGAAATAAATCCTCTTTCAAATTTATTAGTTAACCTATAATTATTAACTAATCATTTTAGATAAATGAATCCATTAATCTTTAATTACTAAATTAATCTTGGTTAATGACCTTTATTTAACAATTAAAAATTTCTTTTAATTGCCTTGCTAAAGAAATTTATTTATATTAATCATTATCGATCATAAATTGAATAACCATTAAGAACTCATTAATTAATTCTAATTATTTAGTTAATTAAGTACCTTACAATAACTAAATTACTTACTTGATGGATTTCTTTCAAATCAAAAATCTTAACTTATCCAATTTTTATCCAAGTAATAATCCTTCATTTATAAACCAATTAATTTAAGTAATCTTTAAACCTTAATCAAATAATTTAACTTTTAATTTCCAAATTTATTTATCCTCAATTAATTAACTCAAACCTTAATCAATTGTTTTAAACTTTTAATTATTAATTAATCTTAACTAATTAATTATTCTTAAATAAATTAAGTAAATAGACTTTTAATTAATTACATTAAGAATTTTATTAATACCCTTTTGATTTGAAACTTAACACACTAATTTCAATATATAAATCAATCAACTTTAAAATAAAGTAATATTTAACTCCAAAAAAAATCATTTCTTAATTAAGGTTTCTAATATGCTCATTTCAAACACTTGCTTAGTTCAAGTATTAACAAATCCCATTAAATACTGAGAAATATATTCATTATTATCATATAATTTTTTTTCAAAATCAATTTATTTCCAAAACAATTTCATTTGTTCAACCTTAACCTTTTCCTTTGAAAAATTCTTTCATATTTTTAGTTTAAAACCTTGGTACCATATTTGTTTTAAAATTTAGAACCTGATACAAACTTCTTCCTTGAGCCAGTGAAATCCTGCTTCGAGCCTGACTCACATTCGTTCGAGTAAACACTCGAGGCCAGTGCGAAGAAAACCCGAGACCCACGAAACTTGCTTCGAGCATCGACTCGAAACCAACAAACTCAACTTTATCTGAGATTTGCAGTGCACCGTGCACGCTGCACCACCCATGGCGAAACTCCGACCATCGCCTACGATTCCCACACCTCCACGATCATCCTCGAACTTGAATCCGACACCCAGAATTTCAACACTCACTCCAATTCAAAATCGAGATGCAATTCCAAAACCTGGAAATACAGAACCTCACCTAAACCCAAACCTGTCAACGCCCCAACCACCGTCCTCCGACCACCGTAAACCCTACAGTTCCTACCATACCCTCGTCATCGACCTCGCTACCATCCCTCAAAGCCCCTTTGCACTCGATCAAACATAGAGACAGAAACGATCCAATTTCCTAACTTGTTTAAAACTAGGGTTTAAATCAAAAATTTACCGCCGCAGCCACCACAATGAATTAAAAATTCGTTTCATATTTTTCTTATGATCAGTAAACCTCAAACAACTTTCGACATTGACCCCGAGCTCCCATTCATTGACGTTTACCAGCAATTGACGAAAATACCTAATTTGATCGACTTGCAATTTCTCTTGAACTAAAAGCTTAAAAATCAGGATTTTGTTTTTAAAAATCATAGTTTTTAAAGAGAGATCAGATTATGATCCTGAAGCGACTATTTATTCAAATCAAGATTTTTGATGTGTTTTAAAATTTACTGTAATTTTTCCCTTCCAGTGAAAACTGCTATAAAATCTTACTTGAAACTATTTTTAGATAAAAAGTCTTGTTATTTCAAACACTTATTGTTTATATATCATAACTTATAACAGATCAGGGAAGAAGAAATTTGATTCCTAAGTGATTCTTATCCTGTGAAGATATTTAGCTTTAACAGAGAAATACATCTCTGTAAACAGACATAGATGTATATACAGTCATAGATATACACAGAGACAAGCAACATATTCACACAATCATTCGAGCATAATTCAAATCATACATCCAAGAAAAATCTAAACACCAAGAAATAAACCAAGGGTTAGGAGTTTGCTCACCTTATTAAAAAGAAAGAACAGAGGACTGAAGCCTAGAAGATTGAATTTGGAACTCTGGAATTCGAAACTGACTTGAATTTGAGATGCTTCAGATTTGCATATTTGCCCAGATTTGATTTGTTTTGATCTGTGCTTTGATCTTTTGATTTGCCTGAAACAATATCCAGGCTTGACTTCCCAGATTTGTTCTCAAACTTGAATATTAAAGTGGGTTCTCTTATTTTAGATTGAAGTTTGTTTGTTGAAGTTTTAGTTGATATTCACTTCAGATGCTACTCGAAACTGAGATGAAGTAAATATAAACAAAGAAGTGTGCAGGGTGATGATATCTTGTACAGGTGATAAAATATTGTTTTGTACAAAAGAAATCAGAGATTTTCTCTTGGTTTACTGATATGGTTTCAACATATTTTCGGCTGAGAAGATTGTTTTGTGCTTGGGTATTAAATGCTTGTCCTTTATGTTTCATGTGTACATACTTATTTATTTTGTTTTTGTGTAAGTGTACTTTATGTTCCTACCTATTTCTTTTCTTCTTGCCTACTCTTTCTTTATCCCGGCTGAGAGATTTTGTTTTAGTGGCCAAAGACATTATCATTTTCATTTACAAGCTATTACCCATCCTTTGTTTACAGCTTACATTCTTGTCTTCCTTTGCTTGTTTGTTTTTATCACTTTGTTTTGGCTGATATATGGTATTTGTCTTGTATTTTTATTATGTACAAACATATTTTATTATACTTGTTTTTTTTTCTTTTCTAAGTGTTCATATGTAAATGTATTTTATTTACTTGGTTTATTTTGCAAACTTGTAGATATATTACTTATCAAATTTTTGTTTGTTTACTTTGTCTTTTATAACTTATATAATTTACCTTATTTATTTTTATACTTGTGTCCAAAGTATGTGTATATTATTTATTTTCAAATTCACTCGTATATGCCCAAATACAAATATACACATATTTACAATATTTTTAATTTAAATGATTTATACAAAATATACTTGAATCCGGAGAAACTCGCTCCATTTTATCGATTTATTTTACTATTTTTATCCAAAAATTCAATAAATTATCGATTTAAATAAATTTAAATCTGGGGTCGTTACACCCAATCTCCTCTCCAGCCTTAACCAGCCGAGCATGATGCTCCATCAGCTTCCTAGTCTCCTCCGCCACCCGATCAATATTAGCCTTAGCCTCGTCTCCCATGGTAACTATCCGAGTAGTAAGTAGATCATGATCTAAGGACTTAGCCTCATCGAGCACCCGTACCATGGGATTGCGGGGAAGAAGGTGCTCACCCGTAACCTCGTCAAAGGTAATATCGTGGGAACTTGGATCCAGATCAGGATGACCCGCAAATGGATTACGGGCCAAGTTAGGACGGTCGATATGAATAACGGTAGGGTTTACGGACGGGTGCGGAGAGAGTGCAAACTCGCTATCCTCCTCTGTGATATCATGAAGAGGCTGAGCCGGGAGCTGAGAACCAAGTAAAGATTCGGATGAAGGATGACTCCTCTTTCTCTTTTGAATACCCTCTTCAATAACCCCGAGAAGAGGACGGTAGCCGACTACGTCCCCGGAGCGGTGGGTCGAAGGCTTCGGCTTGGCGGAAGCTTTGGAAAGCTTGTACTGTTCAAGCCTGTGCCGAAGATCTGAGGCCTTGGACGTTTTGCCTGCTCCTGATATGAAGAACAAGTGTCACAAGCTTACATCGATACATAATTCGAGAAACGCGGTAAATTAAAAGTTAAAAGAAGAAAGAAAACACGTCTGTTATACAAACCCTGGGGAGAAGTAGGATACTGCAATGAGTCCTGGATTTCATTCCAGGACGGGAGCGGATCATAAAATATTCCTAAGTCCCTATCATTAACGAAGCCTGCAGGAGTCAAAAGTTCACCTTTAGTCGTCGGATCCACCTTGGCTGGAGTGGTCTGAGAAGACTCGCTTGCACCGGTCCTAGCCTTATCCGCTTTCCCGGATTTCTCTGCCAAAGCCGGATCTACGTCCAGCCCCTCGAAAGCCTGGTGGAACGCATCATCCGTCCACTCCTGAATCTTGCCCGCTTGCCCAGGAAGCAAGGCCCCGACGCCGTCGCCACCTTCATCACCTTCCCGACCGTCTCCACCTTCACCTTTTTCCTCCTCCGCGTCTTCCTCCCCTGGGTAAGTGGACAATTGCTGGGGGAAGGACCGTCTGACCTCTTAAGTTTCTTACCTCCGACGGCTGGAGGTTTTGTGAAAGGTTTCCTCTTGCCACTCTCTGCCGTGACACCTCCCTTAGCCTGAGCAGCCGCCCTCTCCTCCGCCGTTTCCCTCAGCTTGACTACTGACTGCTGTGGAAGGATCAAGTTATACTCCAGGAGGGTCGCGTTTCTGATCAGGAAGGCAGCTGATCTATCCCTCCCGGGGATAGCTTCTATCTCAGCCGCCGTCTGAACCAGGCGGTCAGTCTCCACAACCGCAAAAGCCACCTGTCGCTAGCAAAAACGAAAAAGTATGAGAAGAAGCATCGCAATCAGAATGGAAATTATAAGTAAAACATCAACTTACATCCATAAGTAAAACGCCGAATAGAAACAGAGTCGTCCCTGACAAAGAACCACTCCTTCTTGAACATGCTGAATTTGGAATACAGATCCAAGACTGGCTTGAAGGTTACAGCTGACTCCAAGCTAATGTATGGGGACCCCTTCTTATAGCCCCTCAGATTATATAAGTACCGGATCTCCCGGTTGGAAGGAGCACGACCATACTTCCTCTGGAAAATGACGAAGAGGCTCACCAGTATAGCATAGGAGTTGGGTTGAAGCTGGAATGGGGCCACCTTTAGATATGTGAGGAAGCTGGCTACCCAAGCGTTAAGAGGAGGAATGGCACCACACATGCAGTGGTATTTGCTGTAGGCAAAGTACCCTTCAGGAGGGTCGTATGGCATAACTTCTCTCCCTGGCAACAGCATTCGCGCCCTATCAATTCCGAAAGAACGGGAGATGACGTCAAGCTGCTCTTCCTTAAGGGAGCTGAGAAAGCAATCAGGCGGGGAGTTCAGGAGCTCCTGAGGGCCGTACCCGTCCACTAGTGATCTCGGGGCAGGTCCGTGACGTTCTGGATTCGGCTGAGCTGGGGGCACGGCAAAAGAACCTCCTTCGACCCCGGTTTTCTTTTAGTCTGATCGAGTTTCCGCTTAACGAGACATTATCTGCAAACACAAAGAAGAACGTCGTTAGACTAAAGGAAGTAAAGAAGAGAGAGTGTGCAATCTAGAATTTCACTCATAAAATCAAAATGCCCAAATTCCTATTGTCATTCGATAAGGTGAAGGTTAAAATTCATTCGGTATTCAGAGTCTCAAGGTTCATTCGGCATTCCCCGTGTGGAATTCATTCGGTGATCCAAATAAGAATACTCATTCGGCATTCAAAGTCTCGAACTCATTTGGTACACACAAGTCTCATTCGGCGAAGGGAAGTTAAGTACCTGATTCGGCAGGCATAGGCAGTTCAGTAGATGGATTCAGCTATGCAACAAATTTGGCTCAAGTGCTTCGTTCGGTAGGAAATAACAAGGGCCTTAGCTCCGTACTTATAGACGAAGGTGGACCTCCGAACCAGCCGGTTCGGCGTCTGGAACCGGATGTGACTATTCAAAGGAGAAACAAAGCACGCCATGTGCTGGCACATAACCTGCTTTGGGGGGCAAATGTTGGGTATATTTCGACATTGCCACCGAACCAAGCTCCATCCCACGACCACCGAACCATCCCTAGCCGAACCAGGGTATCACCGGACCAACCCCATCACCAGGGTATCACCGGACCAACTCCATCACCAGGGTATCACCGGACCAACTCCATCACCAGGGTATCACCGGACCAACTCCATCCAGAACCACCGAACCACTGATCACCATTCTACACCGGACCAGAACCACCGAACCACTCTTCACTACACACACCACCGAACCAACTCCATCCAGAACCGAACCACTCTTCACTACACACACCACCGGACCAACTCCTCTTCCATGCCTTGCCGGATCAACCACCAGTCCACCTACCACCGGACCAAGTATTACCGGACCAAAACGTGCCAGGCCAGACAACATCAGCCCAAGCCCACCAGCAACTGTACACATCCAAGACCCCTACCCCCAGCCTCACTCTATAAATAGAGGGGCAGGGGTACAACAATGGGGGACAAGTTTGAGAGCTCAAGCATGGAAGGAACTTTCAAACAACTTTCTTTTACTTGTACCAAAGCGTTGTACTTGTAATCACAACAAAACAAGAGAAATAACATATAAAGTGGACGTAGGCACATTTTGGCTGAACCACTATAAATCTGGGTGTCTTTTTACAGTTTAGCCCCTATTTTTGATATATTTGCATAAATCTCCAAAATCACTAAGAACAACCTAAGATCTACTAAATCATATAACTTTGAGGTGTTTGTCCATTTTTTGTGCAAACAGCAAGGCAGTTTATTTTTGTGTTAGTTTGCTGTCAACAAAGGAAGGCTGTGGAATGGTTTGAACAGAGAACAACAAGATAGTGATAAAGGAGTGGTATTTGGGTGAGGTATGGTATTGATGTTGTAGTGTAGAATGAATGGCAAGGTTGAGGATGTGGGATGGCTGTTGGCATGGAGGAGCTGTAGTGTGGTCGATAAGGAGATAGGATATGCAGTTTGTTGCTGTGTGGGTGACGTGTTCCAGTAGTGGAAGTGATGTATATGGTTTGTGTTCGTGAACTTGTTTTTTTTTCGAGCAAGTTGTGAATCTTGTGATGCAACCAGGGAGTTTTCTTATTTGGGTGCTGCTGTTGATGAGAGGGGAGTTTGTTGAGGTGACGTTGTTTGGTGATGTGGCAAGGTTTGTTGAGGTGAAGGACCTGGTTCGAATAGCAGTGGTTTGTGGTGGAGAAGTTTTTTTCGGCCATAGTCTTATGGAGACTGCGAGGTTAAGGTGATTTGTGTATGGATGTTGATGAATGGGATATGTGTGGGTATAAGGTGCTTGAATATGGATGGGATATGTTTGTATATGGATGTTGATGTTGGTGAATCAGCTGCCTCAGTTTGTATGGCTGAAGTAGGAGAGGGTCTTAAATGAAGTTGAAGTTTGAAGATGCAAGCATCTACATTAAAAAACTGAAGTTTGTAAGACTGAGAGTAAACTGAAGTTGTGATAAGTGGTTTCTAGTGGGTCGAAGTGAAAGTGAGGTGAGGAAGGGGTGCTAAAGATGAATAGTTAAGTTGTGGGTTTGCAGATAGGCTATGGGGTAGTGTTGAACTAAGGTGGTTGCGGTGCAGAATGGCAGTTTCGTATAGCAGAGATGGAGTAAGTGCTTTGATGGTTGTATTTGTATGTGGTGGTGATGAAAGGCAGTTATCATGGTGACGTAAATGGCAGAAAGGCCATTGGCAGTTTTGACAGCAGGGTAGAGTGATGTTGGAGAGTGGCAGTGAAGATTGTTGTAGCAGTGAGCTGCGTGCAGGGGTGGATGGCCAGGGTTATGCGGTGTGTGGTTCAATGGCTGGTGGGCAGTGTTGTTGAGAATGTGATTTGGAAGAACCAGTGGTAAGGTGTTTGTTGATTGTGTATTGAAGTGGTGGGTTGATATAAATGTCGAAGATGGTTTGAACAGGGGAAAAATGCTTATGTTTGGGTAGAGTGAAAGCAGCAGTCTTGAGTTATGGTAGTGGTTGTGTGGGTTGTAGAAGTGAGATGGTAGTATGAAGGGTTGTTTGCAACACAGAGGCAACACTTGGAGATGTTATGCACTGTAGAGATGTTATGCAATGCACTGTAGAGATGGATTGAGATGTTATGCAGTTCAGTGGAAGACGATGAGCAGTGAGGCAGTGCTGAAAATGAAAATGGAAAATTCAAAATGTAAATGGAAAATTTGTAATCGAAATTGAAAATGAAATGGAATTAAAAAAATTCATTTTCAAATAAAATCGTGTAATGGATTTTTTTTTAGAAATGCAAATGCAAAATGAAACTAGAAAACAATAATTTCACACAATCACAATGCAAACAAAAATCACACAAACACACACAAAACAAACACACAACAAAAATCTAACAAAAATAATTAGAAAAATAGAAAATAAAAATCAAATCAATTCCCCGGCAGCGCCACTAAAAACTTATTCGACGACGGAAATTCTAACGATTAGAACACCGTTGATCGAATTTGTAATAAAAATAACCGCAAACGCATGACGTTCAATTCTAGTACGTGGCAATTTTGGGCCGATCCGCAGAAATTGTTAGATTTTAATTTTCTATTCAATCAAATTAACCAAAGTCGAGACTGTGTTAAGCTAAAAAGTAGAAAAACTAGCAAAGGAAAATGGATAAAATACGAGAGTTTGAAGGCAATTTAGAGATAAATCCACTCTCTAGATCATATGAATCAACACAATATGAAATTATGATCTCTCTTTTTTGGTCATTAGTGAGTTTAATTGACGTGTTTATCATAAGTATGACATATTTGTGCTATTAATTAGCTCAACATAAGTCATCAAACTATAACACATCCCTTAAACCAATTTCTAACTCTCATGAAAAATGACAACAAGTTGAAAATAAAATATATTTTAAGCATGACCAATTAACTATTGATTAGAAATATAGACCATCAAATTTTGATTTAATTTCACTTTATTACCATAATCATATGTAAATAAAGAGGTAATTTGTGTTTGTTGTTTGTATAAGCATAGCCTATTTGGTGTCGACAACATAGACTATCAAATTCAAAGCTAAAACAACAAATTTAAACTCATTCAAACATTTCCATTAAACACAAAAAGAGATCACCAATTAGCAAATTATGTTGAATCTACATAATTAAAGAGCTTCATTACTCCTAAATTGAAGGGGTTTAGCCTCTCATATTGTTATCATATCTACAAATGTAGAAAACAACATGAAACAAAAAGAAAAGGAAAATGCAAGCTAATGAAAATAAAAGGAGAACTAATCTAATTGAATAAAATAAAATCTACACTACTAGCGTAAAAGAAAAGAAGCATGTAAATAGAAAAGAATACTAATTAACATTGCATAAAAAAAGAATTACATAAAAGAAATGGTTAAGTAGCCATGAAGATAAAGAGAGCTTAATTTCATTTGTGAGCCTAAACTAAACTAAAGAGGCTAAGAGGAAGAGGAAGTGAGTGTTACATGAAACATAATGGGTATTTATACAAGTTTGAAACCCTAGTCCATATTTTTGAGGAATACCCAAACTACCCCTCTAGGAATTGTGGTGGTCAGGTAATCATTAGCATGTGTTAATCCTCATTTAAATGTGCATGAAAATTTAATGGCCATTAGCATGTGCATTGGCTTCTAATTGTACATAAAGGTAGGTGGGTGGGTGGGATCCTCCATGTTGTCATGAATGAATTATTTCCATCTTCATTTGTTCTCTAAATCTTGTGCATGCATATTTATTCATGAAACCACTTGTATTTGAAGTCCAATTCCTACAAAATAATATAGAAATTTCCAAGTAAATTTTCTCAAATTAGTATATGCACAAAAATGACCATTTTGCCCCTATATAAAGATGAATATATAACAATTTGAAAAAAAATTGAATATGGGTTTAAACATGTTAAAATACTTAATATGATCATTTATTTAATTTAATTAGATTAAACATGGAAGTAAAAATATGCACATTTACGTGCACATCACGACACGTGAATACCGAGGATGTATTAGTGTCGACTTTCGAGGATCGAAAATCCCAATCCATTACATTTGGTATCAGAGCGCAAGGTTAAGCGAGAACATTGGCTTTGGTAGGGTAAAGTCTCATCAGAGTAGGGTTAGTAATACCCTAGGATGAGTAAATCATTAGAGATAGGGTTAGTAAAACCCTAGGATGAGTAGCTCATTAGAAATAGAGTTAGTAGCACCCGAGAATGAGTTTAAGAGTATTATATATGAGCGTGTATTTGTTAATAAAATATACAAAAGAATTCGGTTTTATATGGAATCATTTTACGTAAACACACACACACACACACATTTGAAAGGAAAAGAATATTTTGGTAAAATTTTCAAGGATTTTTGAAATAATAAAACCTTTTATACAAAGAATTTAAAAAGCCATCTTTAGAAACCTCAAAACATTTTCCGAGCATTGACTGAACCTCTATACCTAAGAATACACTAGCAATTACCTATTACTTATGTCTAAAAGAATGATTGTTTGCCTTGTATAAACCATATGGGGAAGTTACGCGAAAGGGAGTCCTCTAAAGCGAATTCGGGCGAGAAGGATAGTCTCATAGTTCTCTCTAGCGACGTAGAGGAATAGCTAGAATATCCGCCTAGAAATGGTGGGTTTCCGATCGAGGAAGATTATCCCCATAAGATCCAAATGATTTTGGCTTTGAAAATTAGTAAATGAAATAATTTTACCAACAATAATATTTTAAATATAAAGAATATTTTTCAGGTAATATAGTTATTTGATTAAAGAAAGGATAATACTCAGTTATTGTCATTGATTGATCGGTTGTTAAATTTAAAAATTTAAGCACGAACACCTCGTGAATTTAGTTTCACAATTTGACTAAGAGGTATTCAATAAGTAATAATGTTAAAGGAATTAATTTATGATAAATAAATCTTATGAATATTTTTTATATACGTAATTTTATAAAATGGATTTATAAAACGTGCTTTATAAAGAAATATTATTTTTTGAGAATTTAAATTTAGGTAATTTTTAAAGGAATTTCAAATGATTTTTTGGAAAAGGGATAATAATGGTATTATTTCTAAAAAGGGATTTTGAAAATGAAAAACAATCTTATGGTTAATTGATTCGAGTGGCTTGAAAGTAACTAAAAATGGGCAGGAGATGTGTTCGGATGGTAAACGCTTCTCTTAAAGTATTCACCTTCTTATTAAGGAAATATGCGATACTACTGATAGAACCCAGTTCCTTGATATCATTTTTGAGTTACTCGATCAATATAATCTTCTAAAGTTAAAAAGGATAATAAGAATCATTAGTTTATAAATTAATTAGTGGTTGTCAATTTTTATCAAAGTGTATTATCTTAATTGATAAGCATGGTTATGATTTGGTCTTTAAAATAAATATTTAAAGTTAATAATGAATGGTTTTGGGCTTGTGGTAAACCATGTTTTAGCAACATTTGTTTTTAAACCCATGAATGAAACTTTGGAAGAAATCTTATGAGTATATTTAGATCTTTAATAATGGGATTTTAAAGATAATAATAAGAATTAGGGTGTTTTATAAAAAAATTAAAAATATTATAATTAACATGTTATAAAAAAATAGAAGTTCATTATAATAATTTTTTGTTAGTAATTGTTTTAATCTCTTCGATTATATTTTAAAGTAAGTAAAACTAGTTAAGTAAATTATGAATATACTTAAAGCAACTGAATAAGTATATGAATACTTTATATATTGAAACTGTAAAGGTAAAGAGAAAATATATATATATATATATAAAGGAAGTTTTAATTAATAAAGGAGTGTTAAGTGGATTAAGTAAGTTTTAACTAAATAAAGAATGTTTTCACATTTGATATTAGTTAAAGGAAGTTTATGCTAATTTATCGATTTAATGAATTATTTTGAAAATGGATTTTTCGAGAAACCATTAAGATCTGTTTAGAAATGTATTATAATAAAAAATATTTATCTTTTGAAAAGAAATGTTTCCTTTAAGTTGAAATATTTGGAAATAAAAATGTAAAATGGTTGCCATTATAAAAGATTGAAAAAAGGAATGGAATTTTATGAAATGTTTTCATAAAAATAAATTTTTGAAAGGTTAATAAATACAAATGAAGTATATAATTATTTCGTCGCATGATTTAATCTAAGATTCGAGTGCAGAACTTTGACGTGTTTGACATGTATCCAAAAGATGATTTATCACTTGATTCTTGATGACGAACATTGATAAGAGTTTGTGGTTGGATGCTTGGATTTTCTATCATAGTTGAGAGCTATGCAAGAAGAACCAGAATTCTAATCAGAAAGCCTGGTCAAAATCCGCACTGAAGGATCGGGGATCAGTATTAGTTCGGAAGTAAAGTTGTGAATTCGAATAATAGAGATTTGTACGTACATCGCAAGGGTATAATTTAAAAATAAATATTTTGGAAAAAACCTTTTGGTTTTTGTTTTGGGTAATATCGGGGATGAAATTCTTTTAAGGAGGGAAGTCCGTAACGACCCGCAAATTTATCACTTTGATAAATTTTATTAATTTTTAAATAAACGGTTGATAATATAAATAATTTTTTTTTGAGTAATAATAAGTAATAGTAATTTTATTTTGAATAAATATTTGCAAAAGTATTTTCTTTGAAATCTAAATCGATAAAATGGCTGAAATTCTTTTTATCAATAACCAGCTCTATAATCGCAAAATGTCATGTATGGAGTTGGATATATACACTTATTTTTATATTTAAACCAGAATATGAAATAAAGTCAATTGATTTGTTTTTGAAAATAAAATGTGTTTTTAAACATTGTTAATCATGCCCTTAAATATGGTAATTGATTTGTTAAATAAAATTGATATTTAATGATTAAAAAATTATTATAATTATTCAAATAATGATTTTAAAAAGATTTTGAATAGTTATAAAGTAATAATAAACAATTTATAATAGTTTTATAAAGAGATATATTTGATTTGAAATATAAGGAAAAATCGATATCGCTTTATCGGTATGATATCGATTTTCGTAAATAAATGTTAATATAAATTTATATGGTTTTATAAATAAAATGTGATCATTTTAGTTCATTTGAAATAATAAGAAATTTATATTGAAATTTTGTTTACAGATTTATGTACATTAAAGTTTAAGTGAAAACGTGATTGGAAATAAGTTCTTCGATTGGCAACGGTTTATCGAATGAAAGTTGTTCGAAATCAAAACGTTGTTTATATGTCATGTACACATATGTAACATATGATTGCATCCACTAACATGCACATGAACATATTTATACATACATATATACTTATACACTTACAAATACATACATAATACAAAATCTAAGGTATTTTATATAAAGCTTCTTCCTTAAGCCTACATAAGTCAACTTGTGCATACATGAAGTGGATGGAAGTGATTGGCACATGGGGGGAAGACTTTTGCTGTTAGAGGAGGAAGGTGTATTGGAGAATCAATGAAGTGATGATGTGTATATGGATTCCTTTGCACTCTTCCTATGGCTATAAATAGCCAACCCTCTCATCACATTTTTTCATTTTCTTCACTCTAGCCTAACTTCCTCATATTGGAATAAAATGAGGAATTTCTTTTTTTGAAACCATTCAAAATTTTAGTGGCTACAACTTTCTAGTTGACCACTTCTTCCCATTTAAAAGTTAGCTATGCTCAAAACTCCATTTTCTCCTAAGCATTTTCGAGCCAAGTTTTAATAGCCGAAAATACCTCCTTTTCATTCGAGTATAACTCCTCCAAAACAGAACCAAATGAGATAATTTTTAAAAAGAACAACGTGAAATTCCAGTGGTTATAGCTTTCACGTTTAGCACTTCTTCTGGTTTTGAGCCTAACTATGTCAAAATACCACTTTTTACAGTGCGTTTTCGGGCTTTGTTTTTATGAATCTAAGAATAAATCTTCTTCTCTTGGCCATAACTTCCTCAGCACTTGTCCAAATTAGATGATTCTTTTGTTGAAACCAAAGAGGAAAGAATTTCCTACAAATTTTATGTTGACCACATTTCAAAATTTCGAGAGTTGTGTATCCAAAAACCCAACAGAAATGACCTATTTCTAGGTCTAGTTTTCGGTAAATTCAATAATAATCCAAAGTCCTACACCTCATTTTCCAGGCTTGGTAGAGCACCACTTTTGGCATGGAATGACTAAGCACACTAGGAGGTAAGGTGTTGGGGTTCGTGAGCTCGGATCGTGAGTTAGTGAAGATGTAGCCTTTTCCCGATAGGAAATCAATGTGACAACTCCTAAACTACTATATTATATTTTGAATGATGATATGATGTTTGTAAATGGATATTTAATATTCTTTGTTCATCAAGTTGTTTGTTTAATGTTGTTTTTGAATATATATGCAAGTCACGGAAATACATGTCGATAAACACAAATGGAAATCATTTTCCTTGAATTAATGAAATGGTGTATATTGAAGTGTTAAACCTCTTAGAATGGTTTAAAATGTATTTGAAATGTCTTGTAAACATTTAAAGTTTTTTTGGTGAAGTTTGAAAAGAAATAGGAAATTTAGTTAAAAATAGGCGCGTCGTAACGGCAGTTTGCGATTTCTCGCTATAAAAGTCAAGCAAGTGTAAAAATTGGAATATAGCTCGGAATTCTTCGAGATCAGAATCTTTCGAACAATTATATCCATAGATTTCCAAAAAAGAAAGAATATCGAGATTTCGATAAGTTGATTATGAAATATGAGTAAAATAATTTTTGGAAAAAATCATGATTTTGAAGTTCGGAATCCAAAACTAGATTTCTTTGAAAATGATGTTTTTAAATTATTAAAAATATGGAACACATCTTATAAATATTTTAAAATGTTTTAAAAGTGATTTGAGTAATAAAAATGGATTTTCAAATAACAAAAAGTCGTTTTGATCAATATAGCTTAAAAAGCACTTTCCGTAGCACTTTTCCGCAACTTTTGAAATAGGGTTTAAACTTAAAGATTTTTATCTAAATCTCTTATAAATATTTTCAAATGGATAATTAATATTTTAAATAGTGATTTGGAGGTTTTCTAGCTTAATGAAGAGGGTTCAAAATAAATGATTTAAAGAAAAGCTATTATAAATAAGTGGTTTAATCTTGGCCCTAAAGCCAATGAGTAGACTGGATCTTTCTATTCGTGAGATCCGGATGTGAGGTGCTTAAACTAAGGATATGTTCAGGAGCAGCCAATGCCCTGGCTCACCTGGCCTCTTCCTTGGGCGAGGGATAGATAAGGTCGAAATGTCAGAAAAGAGATAAGTATAAAAAAAAATTAATTTTCCAAATTTGGTTACAACTTGATTTTATGGAGATGATCTTCTTGTACTCGGTGTTAAAGCTCGAAGAGGGAACTCATACTATTCGTGGAATTTAGAAGGTGATTTCGCTTTTATTCCACCCATAGTATTTGTTGATTATAGGAATTGATATTGAGTAGAATTAGCTGATTTCTATAGTTCTACTCACTTAATATTTACTGATTTAGGATTAACATCCTTGATAACATGGTTTTAATTTAATCAAATTTTGAGTTTTGGATTAAGAAATCTTTGCTAAGATTTAAATGAAATGATTTGGGAATATTTTCCTTAGCAAAAAATGAAAATGATTTCGAATTACTCCAAGTAATAAAATGAGTTTAAGTAATCAAAGAATTTGATAAGAGAGGTTTAATGATCCTGTATATACCGGAAGGAACGTTTTATACATATATATCTCCAAAGGAGATTTTGATAAAAAAACTAAATCAATTAAAGAATGATTCCCTACAGAACATCTTTTTATCGAGGATTGGATCGAAGGAACCGTGGTTAATTTCCTATCCGAAGACCTCTTCGAACCAATTTACGTATTCGAAGTAAAGATATGGATATGATTTGGAAGATGGAGTGTAGGGCTACTTGTCAGTAACCTTCGAGGAAAAATTCCCATATCATATTATGTGGTAGTAGTTCTTAATTTAAGATCTTCGATGCAATAACTTCTCACTACTAATCCTAGGGTTAACTCCCGATAGGATGTGGTGGGAGAGTACCTTCGATTTGTCATGTTCCTAGACAACTTGTATGGATGAATGTCTAACGTTGTATTTCTAATTATACTGATTGATCTCTATAAACATATTATCTGTTTGGTGGCGGAGAAGGCAAATTCTCATAGTTTAACACCCTTTCCTGAGACGTACGAACTTAGGAGTTATATGTTTGTAGAAATTAGTTGCATGATCATGGAATGGCAGTGTGGCATTCAAAGTGGAATGTGCTATGTGAAAGCTAAAACGTTATCCCGGGCCTCATGAACCGAAAATGGCAAAAACAAGGTAGATGCAGTAGGGCTAAGTGGGTCGCTCCCATTAGGAGATGGTTATCACCTTTCTAGATAACCCTCTATATGTGGGGTATGTTGTGTATGCTATGAGACGTCTCGGATAGGTCGGTAACAGCTGGGGTGATGTCATATTATGTACTAGCCTGCGAAGGGGTAGGCCAGTTCTGTATTGGTATAGAAGTTCAGTATCTGGGCCATAGGTACATCCCTTTAGAGGTGTACTGTATGGAAGGTAGTCCCTCACCTTGTCATTTGTATGGAATCTATTCTACGAATGAGCCTTGTAAGAGTTTTGTTTATAGAGCCTAACATGTCCGAAATTTAATAATGGTAACAATTTCGGCTATGATTCTTAAGTTTACTTGCAAATATTTTCAAAAGAATGTCATATATTTTGCATAGCAAATGGTTTGGTTATCATAAGGTAAAAACCCGTTCCGTGTTTATGTGTGGCATGGTCTTATGAGATACTTTGTTTCAAAATGCATAATTTTAGTTTCTCACACTAGTCCCATGATTGACCCAGAGTTTATTTTCCTTTTCTCTTAAACTCTGGGTGCCCTAATTTTCTCTGACTGTCTAGTAGTCAGGTTTAGTTAGAAGAAATCTGGAAGAGCTCGGAGCATGGAGTTAGAAGATTCTTCTGAAGATTGTTATCCATTTCCACCACACTCATGTATTATTGTATTCCGCGTTTGTAAGGACAGATATTTATAACTGCCCATGTTTAACTCTGACAAATGTATTTAAATTTTCCACTATAAAAATTATATGTTGAAATAATATAAGTTATTTCATTCACATGAGATTCTATTCTGCTTTATTTTCTTTCTTAACCTTAACGATCGGGTTTTCGGCACTTGGATTTGCGACACGTAAATACCGAGGATGTATTAGTGTCGATTTTCGAAGGTCGAAAATCCCAGTCTGTTACACCTTATATGATGTTATAGAAAATGATGCCGTGGCAAGATACCTCTGCATTAGGTTTCAGAGATCATTTTTCCTTTTTAGATCATTGAATTCTAAAAAGAGCATAACTTCATTATGGAGATTTTCTGCATATGTAGTTAAATTTTCCTCATTTTCTTATGCTAGCATATTAAGACGATCATGTTTGGCTATTGCCCATTGTTTTTTTCTTGTATTTTAGAAATCCCTTATATAAATGATCATTGGAGCTATTATTATCTGATCTGGTTAGATTTTCAGCTATTAGCCTTTTGCTACCATGCTGGATTGGGATATTTCATCTTCCTTTTCCTCTATAGGAGAAATTACCCTTTCCTCTAAGGATCATAATCCTGTAATAATTCATGGATTAAAAAATCAGGAAGACTATTTTCACATTTTTTTATAAATGATTTCAAAGTCAAAAGGTGCTCAGGTTGCAATTTATTAAAATTGCATTTAAACCTTTAACCCTTGAAGGTTTGTCAGAAAGTTTTATACCTGCTTTAAGAAATGGTATAAATTTAGATTGAAAAAATCATTAATGAGACCAATGTAGTCTAATCTTGCACATGGTCCAGTTTATTTTAATGTTTATCCTAATTTACAGCTTTCTTTATTTGATGTTAATATTCTAGAAGCTTAGTGTGAAGACCCATGGATACAGTTACATTTCACGATCTGAAGTAATATGTATTTGCTATAGAATTTATTATAAACCTTTATACACATTAAATTCATAATGAAAATTTGTTGATAAACCTTTAAATAAGACAATTTTAACTGAAACAAATTTTACCAATTCAATATAACTGTAATAAGATCAATAAAATGGCAAGAAATTTCTATTCCAAAAAGTTGGAAAATAGAAAGAGCTATACCTCCAAAACCTGAAATAAACAATAATATTACCATTATTATACAAACTCCGGAAGAAACTATACAAATACAAATGGATAATAATCCTTATAGAGCTAGCTCTAGTAAACTAAATTTTTCTAGAACAAGATTTTTTCACTCTCGTATTTCACCTTTGGGTTATATTGTTGAAACTCCATCAAGGATGTGAACCTCTTAAATAAGATACCCAAAAAAGGTTATCGGATAATGAATCTTTAAAAGGCGCTTCTATTAACAAATATATGTAAATAAAAACAATATTTCAAATGGTATTTACAATACTCAAGAAGCGAATAATTAGAAATGAATTTTTTCCATTTAATGGATTATACGACCAAAATAGATTTTAGTCCTGGTTCTCAGACCAGACAAAGAATTAAATTTGAATTTAGTCTTTCAAAATGGGAATCATGTAGGAAATGGTTTTTTGAAAACTTTTCAAAAGAAGCATAAAATATTTACCGGATGAATTTTATTAATTTACATCGTAAAAAAAATATTGTTTTCTTTGTTGCTTGGTTTACAACAAATTATAATAAACAATATTTTTATTGTATTAGAAAGAGATTATTAACTTTCAAATGGAAATATTTTAAAAGAAACTAATCCTCTTCAACGATCCTTTCAAATTGAGAAGAATGAAAAATAATTGAATTTTAATATCTTTTCTAATAGAAAATGATACATTACAAATTAATGTGAAATAGGTAAACCAAATATTGGAACAACAAAACTTTAAAAATCTTTATTTAACCATTATTGGTGAACAATTATTTCTCTACGTAATAAATTAGGAAAAAATATTTTTGCTATTAACAAAAGATAACCTACTGTTTTAATATAAACTAAAGAAATTAATGAAGTAATTGCATCTTCAAACCTTCAACCTTCTCCTAAAATTAATGATTTTAAATTAAAAATAGAATGTGAATTATAAAAGGTTTACAAATTAAAAACAAATTTTATTTAGTTATATTATTAAAAAGAAAGAATGGATAATGTAAAATTAACCACGAAGAGTTTTCTCAAGGTAATGGTAATCATAATCAAACAGTTCTAGATAAAATAAATAAACTTGATAAATAAATGTATAAACCTCCTCAATATAGAAGACCTTCTTCCATGGATACTTTACTAGAAGAACCTGAATTTATTAGTAATAATAGGTATAATGGGAAAAGTATTTATGAATGGATATAATTTGGCCCATCGTGTGCTAGTGTATAACATTATTTGGAAAAATAAAGGTAATAGTGTAACAACCCATAAATTTTAACAAATATTTTATTTGAATTTATTTGAAACTTTGATTTTTAATCATTTAAAAATTGAAATTTTGGAATTTTCCAATGTATTTTAGATTTTGTTTATAATTGTTTTTCCAAATATAATAAAATAATGATTTTCTGAAAATTTTATATTTTGGTCAACTTTGGTCAAACTTTGACTTTCAGTTGAAATTTTAAATTTGAATTTTTAAATTCCCAATCCTTTTCTTTTAAGCTGAATTTGATTCCGATATTCGTTCTACTTTTCGTTTTGTTAAATTCTGTTTTATACTTTTTAAATTTGATAAAATTTAGCGTTTTACACGAAATTATTTTCAGTATTTTATTGTCTATATTTTCTATGTTTATTTCTATTTTATTTTGGTTTTGGACTTTCATTTTTGTTTGAGTTTGAGCTTGTTGAGTTTTGGGCTTGACAAATGGCTTGGGAAATTCAAGAGACTTATGTTTGTTTTCATTATGAATAGGTGTCTTTTCCTTTTCCCCCTTATAGTCGTGCATATCATTTGTCTCCAATCTTCTTTCTCATTTTCATTTCCTAACAAAACAATTTAAAGTAAGTTTTCATGGCTACCTCTTCTCTTTTCTTTTTCTCTTTTCTTTGTCTTTCACTTGCTATGTTCGACCACCACTATCATCCCATCCCTAATCCGACCACATCTTCACTTCCACATCACCTATGACCGACCATCACCACCCCATCTCCATCCCTATGCCATGCCATGAAACCTAGATCCAAATCCACCACCAAACCATGATGCAAACTATAGCCGAGCACCTATTGATCACCTTTTCCTCTTTGTTTGCCTCGGCCACCCCCTTGTTCATCACCTTCGATCCCTTTGGCCATAACCAAACCCAACCATAGCTGTGCAAATAGATGTGCCTTGACCAATAGAACATAGGGCCGAACCCAAACTCCATGTGGCCGAACCAAAGTGACCAAAGGCCGAATCCAAAATGCATGACCTTTCACTTGCCTTGCCCCTTTACCTTCCAAATGACTTTTGACATGCCATCTCTTCACATTCCATTGCTTAGCCGTGCCTTTTTGCTTGCCTTGGCCGAACATAGATGCTTCAAAACAAATCATGGCCGAGCCATTTTGGTGATGATCTAGCCAATGTGAATGTGGTCGAGCCCACTTATGTTGTCTAGCCTATTTTCTTTTGTTTTTGTTCAAATTCTTTCATATTCTTTTATGTTGAATGTTTTCTTATGTATGTTGTATTTTATTTGTTTACAAGATTTGGATTTGGGTGCTACATCTCCTCGAATTTGATTCGTGCTTTGTCGTGCTTTCTCGGAGTTTGTTCTTGTGTTTTGAATTGCCATCTCTAGCTTTAGAAGGTGAGTTATCATTCTCGACTTCGTACTTATAAAATTGTGAAACAATGTCATGTGAATTGTATTAGTAATATGCCATATTGATAGTAGTTTCATATATGCCAGTGATGTGATATTATATGATGTTATAACCTGATTATATACCTGTTTCATCACCTGATATGACATGCTATGTTTTATTGTTTATTTTATATTTCTGTTTCTCACACTGCAAGTTCCCTCACTATGGGTTGATATGATACATACCCGAACGGACTTTAGAATAAGGGAAAAGTCGTTATGAGCTGAAATGATAGGCTCGAGCGATTTTTATTTGACTTGGGATTGCGGGTTTGAAATGATCAAACCCGGGATTTTATTTCGGATTGAAATGATATATATCCATATTCACTTGACCTAGGTTAGAAAATATTATACAGACTCGTGGTTAATTTTAAATATAGATATTTTTTGAAAATTCTAAGTATTTGGAATATAAAACATATGAGATTTTAACTTAAATGGGATTTAAATGATTTAAATAAATTTTATTATGAATTTCTATAAGTTAAAATTGTATGAGTTATTAAATGATTGAAAATGTAAATATAAAATGTGATTTAACTTAATAATTGAAAATTTGGTTTACAATGGAATTTTAGGCTTAACTTGGTAATAAAATATTTTATTTATGAAATGGATATTTTTAAAAGTAAATAAAGTATCAAGTTATTGTTAAATTAAAAGTTAAGCAATTTAAATGTAATTTTGACTTAATACATGAATTATGGTTTAATTTGGATATTTTATTTATAAAATTTTATTTTATTTAATCATAAGTTAAATGATATCCAAATAAATATTTTTGAAAAGTGAGATAAATTTTATAAGTTAAAATGGTGAAAACTGAAATTATAATGTTTCTGAAATGTTATAATCAAACTTAGATTTGTATTGGCAGCATTTCCAAATTGTTGTGGTTTTAAGGTAGCGTTTTCTAAGTGCTACCATTTCTGAAAATGTACTGTTTTTCCAAACACCACTATATATGCAGTAACGTTTTCCAAGTGCTGCTGTTTCTGAAAAGATAATATTTTCGAAATACTACTATATCTGCAGTAACGTTTTCTAAGTGCTGCTGTTTCTGAAAAGATAATATTTTCGAATACTACTATATCTGTAGTAACGTTTTCTAAGTGCTGCTGTTTCTGAAAAGGCGATATTTCTGAAATACTACTATATCTATAGTAATGTTTTCTAAGTGCTGCTGTTTCTGAAAGGATAATATTTTCGAAATGCTAATATATGTATTATCACATGTTCAAAGTGCTACGAATGCTAAAAATACAATGTTTTTGAAAATGTTAAATTTAATGAATGAACTTAGAAATGCTACAACTTTGGAAATGAATATTATTTTTGAAGGATATTGACATTGAAATTTAAATGGTTTAAAATGAATATGTTTGACTTGAAATATAAACCATTTTGAAAATTTATAACCATGGGTTATACTAACAATTAGTTGTTAAAGAGACCGGGATCGGATATGGACATACTCTCAATCGATACCGAAAACCACTTTAACAACTGTGTACGCAGTGGAGATTCCAGAATGAAGTAGGATGGTGGCGACGATCCTAAGGTATATTTACGTGGACCTAACTCCCATGAGTTAGCATAAGGTGGCTAAAACAGGAGTGATTCCGGGCCAATGAGGTAGCTCCTCTTATCGGACACATTCCATCGTATACCATTCTATTACTTTGTGATTGATTGGGTGCACCCCACAGTTTGGGAGTGTGGCTCGAGTTGGGCGATTGCTGAGGCTTTGCGTTACCAACGGTCCGGATGCGTAATTGGTATATCTACCCTGGCATTGCCTAGTTGTGCCGTGTCACCTACCCTAGCGTGCTTTACTACGAGTTTGTTTTGTACCATACCTATGCAGTGCCCTCTGACGACGCCCATTACGGGGGAGATTACGGTACTGTATAGACTATGGGAATATAAAAATGTGTTAAGGTGGAAAATGTAAAGCCTTAATGCTATTTTGGTAGTTTACTTAATTTAGACATTATTATAATAGTGTATCTTACTACATAGTAGATAGTTTAACGGATCCTTAAAGGATGGGCGATCCCAAGCATCCTTTAAGTTATTGATGCATTTCTATTATAGTTCACTTGAGTTGATTTACATCTTATAAGTATGTATGTCCTGACTCGAGTGTTTTGTGTTTTGCTTTACGCTCGGGTCAGCCTGAGTATCACAGCTTTGGATTCATCTTTTGGAGCTAGAGATTTGCTGGAATTTATCTATCCATCTAGTTGTCTTTTTCCATTTTAGTTATTTCCTATTCAACTTTGTTTATGTATTTGTGAACTTATGTATTCAGACTTCTGTTGTATCTGTTTTTCAGACTATGGTATTTTGTATCTGTTTAGAGACTATGTATTGTAGTAGCTTCATGAACTACTATGTATTTTATTTCCACTGCGAGTTATTCTGATATTCGGTGTCTGTGATTGGTTTTATTTGCTCCAAATTTATTTACAATCTATTGTTTTGAATTATTCAAGTCTAACATGTGTGGTTTTATTGTCGATTTGAATGGTCCAAAATAGTGGGTCTTTACATTTGGTATCAGAGCTTTGGTTTTAGGCGAACCTTAGCCTACGGAGCAAAAACTCATTAGAGATAGGGTAGAAATACCCTAGAATGAGTGATATCAATCTTAGAATCATTTCTTTGTGAGAGAACGTATTTTTAAGTATAAAATGATTATCAAATGATTTTAAAGGATTTTAAAAGATCATTTTGATATAAAATTTTCTTGTTTTAAAATCTCATTTTCTTAACTTCATTCTTTTCGAATCCACCTTGTTTATTTGAATTCTTTGATTAGGATTTCCATTTCTAGTTGAATCTTATCTTTGTCTTTCTGTTTTACCTTTGTCCTAAAATTCATTCTTGATTTTTTCCAGGATGAATCGTAGGAATGCCAGAGGTAGGGGTCATTGTATTGCCTCGGTTCCAGAGCCTGTTGCACCCATCAGGTTCACCACTCTCTGTAAGGAATTCACTCAGCTTGGTGGTACCAAGTTTACTGGATCTGAGAGCATCGTAGAGGCTCAGTAGTGGTTGAGGAGTTTAGAGAGGATCTTCACTGGTTTGGAGATTATTGAGGCTCAGAAGCATCAGTTGGCAGCTTGGCAGTTGCAGGAGGCAGCCCAGGATTGGTGGGAGTCTGTCACAGCTCAGACTGTGGAGGCAGATATTTCTTGGGAGCAGTTTAGGTATCTTCTTGTGTTGTCTTGTGTTCTGTTCAGCTTTTTCTCTTTGGAATCTTGCTTAAGCTTATCTATCCTTTTTCAGGGAGGCTTTTTTGGCAAAGTGGATGCCCGAAGCCGGGAAGTCCCAGCTATACAGGGAGGTTATGAATCTTAAGCAAGGGAGCATGTCATTTTCTGAGTATGAGCGGAAGTTCAATGAACTTTCCAAGTTTGGTCCTGGCCTAATTGACACCTCTCTTAAGAAGAATGAGAAATTTATAGCTGGAGCTCGCCCAGAGTTTTATGATCGTCTCATTTCTCATGTTCATGGTACCTTCACGGAGTTGATGGACATAGCCATTAGATATGAGAATCCCACTTCTAAGGAAGCTTCTGTTCTTCGTGCTTCTCCATCTCAGCCTGGTTCTGGCAACTCTAAGAAGAGGAAGCCTAATTTCCATCAGCAGAAGCAGAATTGGTTCAAGAATCCTGGTTTAGGATCTACTCCTCAGAAGCATCCTATCGACCTATCTTCCATCACCTGCTTCAAGTGTGATCAAAGGGGACATTATGCCAATAGTTGACCTACTTTAGTTGGTGTTGCTGTTCCTCCACCTCAGGATACCAGGAACAATCTATGTCATGTCTGTCTGCAGCCTGGTCATTTCAAGAAGGATTGTCCTTTGTATCAGAAGGGCAAGCAATCTGGAGTCTTTGCCATGACTTCTTCCACTCCTACTCCATCTGCTCCTAGTGATTCCCAAAGTACTCTTCCGGGCACCTTTACTTTGTTTGATTTTCCTGTTCGTGTTTTATTTGATACTGGAGCTTCGCATAGTTTTATTTCTGTGGATCTTTATGATAAGTTTGAGTATCTTCTTTCACCCAAGTTTGCAGCTGTACCTTTGTGTGATACTAATCCTATTGCGCGAACCTTAGTAGGATTTGTAATCAAGTGAAACTTCTCTATTTTGACCATCGATTTTCTGGTGATTTCTACGCTCTGGGTTTCGATGCTTTTGATTTGTTGCTTGGAGGTGATTGACTGAAGAGGCATGAAGCGTTATCTCTTGTAAAACCCGAACTGTTTCTCTTGTTGATGATCGGGGTGACTTTGTGGTGATTCAGTGCCGTATGCCTCAGGATTTTGCTGGCAGTTTTATTTTCTCCTTGGATTCTTCTCCTGGTGATCTTGATTCAACCTATGTGGTTAAGCTCTATCCCGATGTATTTGGTGAAGTTTGTTCTTTACCTCCTAAGCGGGAAATTGATTTCTGTATTGATCTTATTCCTGGAGCTCGACCTGTAGTTCTTCCTCCCAGAAGAATGGCACTCCATGAGAAGGTTGAGTTGAGGAAACAAATTGAGGACTTTTTCTCCAAGGGTCTGATCAGACCTAGTCATTCCGAATGGGGAGCAGCAGTAGTTTTCATCACTAAGTCTGATGGTTCTTTGAGGATGTGTGTTGATTATAAGGAGCTGAACAAGCTCACTATGAGGAACAGATATCCTATGCCTCGTATCAATGATATGTTCGATCAGCTTTATGGAGCTACTGTTTTCTGTCAGCTTGATCTTGCCATAGGTTTCCACCAGCTCAGGGTTGCTGAGGAAAGTATTCCCAAGACTGCTTTCTGTACTGAGAATGGTTTCTATGAATGGTTAGTTATGCCTTTTGGTTTGACTAATGCCCCAACTTTCTTTGTTGATTTGATGAATCGTGTTTTTCGTGATGTTCTTAACAAGTTTGTTCTGGTCTTTGTTGATGATATTCTGGTCTTCTCTAAGATAGAAGAAGAGCATGAATCTCATTTGAGCTTTGCTCTAAGGACTCTTAGGAGTCATCAGTTGAAAGCTAAATTCTCTAAATGCCATTTCTGGAAGGATGAAGTCCGATTCCTTGGAGATATTGTTTCTAGTAATGAAGTTTCTGTTGATCCAGTCAAGATCACTACGATCAATGTAAGTCTACCTTTTCTCATTTTTATTCTGTAATCCAATTATTCTATCTTTCTTTGTAGTTCTTATTTTTCCCTGTTCTATTTCAGGATTAGGAAACTCCTAGGACTCCATCTGATATCCGTAGCTTTCTGGGCCTTGCCGGTTATTATCGGAGATTCATTAAGAATTTTACTCGGATTGCTGCACCTCTCACTGCTTTGACTTGTAAGAATGCTAAGTTTATATGGAATGATAAGTGTGAAGCTGCATTTAATGAGTTAAAGCGCAAGCTTACTTCCGCACCAGTTCTTTCCGTTCCAAATGGAAATGAGGGATTAACGGTATACACTGATGCTAGTCGTGAAGGTTTGGGAGCTATTCTGATGCAGGATGGGAAGGTCATTGCTTATGCCAGTCGTCAGTTGAAGACCCATGAAGCCAATTATGCTGCTCATGATTTGGAATTGCTTGCTGTGGTTTTTGCTTTGAAGCTTTGGACGCATCATCTTTTGGGAAATAAGTTTGAGCTTTTTACGGATCATCAGTCTTTGAGGTATATTTTCACCCAGAAAGATTTGAATCAGAGACAAGTTAGGTGGCTAGAGTTCCTTACTTCTTATGACCTCGACATCAACTGTACCCCTGGAAAAGCTAATGTTGTGGCCGATGCTTTGAGTCAGAAGAAGTCGATGTTGTGTCAGCTTGTTGTTTCTTCTCCTCTTTTGGATCGTATCATGGCTAAGCAGGATTAGGATCGGATGCTTAGGCTTATTTAGGAGAATGTTCGTAGTAGGGTTGGTGGTAGTAGTCTTGATGGTAGTGGAGCTTAGATCGATGATAGAGGTATTTTGAGGATTAATAATCGGATTTGTGTCCCGAATGTTGATGGATTGAGACAGGAGTTACTTCGGGAAAATCATCGATCCAGACTTTCTATTCATCTGGGTGTGACGAAGATGTATCAGGATATGAAGAAGTTGTATTGGTGGAGAGGTATGAGGCGTGATATCTCCATTTTTGTTAGTAGGTGTGCGACTTGTCAGCAAGTCAAGGCCGATCATCAGAAGACCCCTAGTTTGTTGCAGCCCCTTGAGGTTCCCAATTGGAAATGGGAACAGGTTTCTATGGATTTTATTGATGGATTACCGAGGACTAGGAGGGGTAATGAGAGTATTTGGGTTATTATGGATAGATTGACCAAGTCAGCTCATTTTATTTCGGTCAAGTCTACCCGTTCTGCTTCCAGTTTGGCAGAGATTTAGTTGAGGGAGATTGTTCGTCTCCATGGTGTTCCTGTCAGTACTATTTGTGATCGAGATCCCAACTTTACCAGTCAGTTTTGGAAAGATTTTCAGGAATCTTTGGGTACTCATCTGAATCTGAGCACTGCTTACCATCCGCAGACCGACGGTCAAACAGAAAGAGTGAATCAGATTCTAGAGGATCTTCTTCGTGCTTGTGTTCTTGATTATGGAGGATCTTGGAAAGATCATCTCCATCTTGTCGAATTCACCTATAACAACAGTTATTTGGTATAATCTCAAGTTTCTATTTTATCTTGTCTTAATCCTTTATCTATCTCATTTCATCTTTTGAATTCAGGCTAGTATTGCAATGTCTCCGTTTGCTGCCATTTACGGACAACCTTGCAGAACTCCATCTTGCTGGATTGATCCGGTAATCGTTTGGTTCTTGTTCCTGATATGATTCTAGAGGCTTCTGAGAGAGTTGAGGAGATTAAGAGGAAGATGAGGAGTGCTCAGGATAGGCAGAAGAAGTACGTTGATAGGCGTAGAAGGAGTTTGGAGTTTGCTGTTGGTGATCTGGTTTTCCTTAAGGTCTCTCCCTTAAGGAATGTGAATCATTTTGGTCGTAGAGGGAAGCTTGCTCCTAAGTTCATTGGTCCTTTCCGCATCTTGGAGAGGATTGGTTCTTTGGCTTATCGTCTGGATTTGCCTGAGAAGTTTTCGGGAGTGCATAATGTATTCCACGTTTCGCATCTTCGCCAGTATCTTCATGATCCATCCCTTATTGTCCAGCCTTCTGCTCTCGAGAGTTTAGATATTGAGCCTAATCTGACTGTCGAGGGGAAGCCACTTCGTATTGTCAATAGAGGTATGAAGCAACTGAGAAGGAAATCTGTCAACCTGGTCAAAGTACAGTGGAGTACTGATGATCGGGATTGTACCTGGGAGACGGAGGAGAGCATGCGTGCTTCGAATCCGGAATTGTTTGTTTCAGGTACTATTTGTTATTCTATCTTATTCTCTCTTTCTTTGTTTCTGTGTTTTGTTCCTTTTCGAGGACGAAAAGTTTTGAGTGGGGGAGAGTGTAACAACCCATAAATTTTAACAAATATTTTATTTGAATTTATTTAAAACTTTGATTTTTAATCATTTAAAAATTGAAATTTTGTAATTTTCCAATGTATTTTGGATTTTGTTTATAATTGTTTTTTCAAATATAATAAAATAATGATTTTCTGAAAATTTTATATTTTGGTCAACTTTGGTCAAACTTTGACATTCAGTTGAAATTTTAAATTTGAATTTTTGAATTCCTAATCTTTTTCTTTTAAGCTGAATTTGATTCCGATATTCGTTCTACTTTTCGTTTTGTTAAATTCTGTTTTATACTTTTTAAATCTGATAAAATTCAGCGTTTTACACGAAATTATTTTCAGTATTTTATTGTCTATATTTTCTATGTTTATTTCTATTTTATTTTGGTGTTGGACATTTAATTTTGTTTGAGTTTGAGCTTATTGAGTTTTGGGCTTGACAAATGGCTTGGGAAATTCAAGAGACTTATGTTTGTTTTCATTTATGAATAGGTGTCTTTTCCTTTTCCTCCCCTATAGCCGTACATATCATTTGTCTCCCATCTTCTTTCTCATTTTCATTTCCTAACAAAACAATTTAAAGTAAGTTTTCATGGCTTCCTCTTCTCTTTTCTTTTTCTCTTTTCTTTGTCTTTCTATTGCTATGTTCGGTCACCACTATCATCCCATCCCTAAGCGGACCACATCTTCACTTCCCCATCACCTATGACCGGCCATCACCACCCCATCACCATCCCTATGCCATGCCGTGAAACCTAGATCCAAATCCACTACCAAACCATGATGCAAACCATAGCCAAACACCTATTGATCACCTTTTCCTCTTTGTTTGCCTCGGCCACCTCCTTGTTCACCACCTTCAATCCCTTTGGCCGTGACCAAACCCAACCGTAGCCGTGCAAATAGATGTTCCTTGACCCATAGAACATAGGGCCGAACTCAAACTCTATGTGGCCGAACCAAGGTGACCATAGGCCGAGCCCAAAGTGCATGACCTTTCACTTGCCTTGCCCCTTTACCTTCCAAATGACTTTTGACATGCCATCTCTTCACATTCCATTACTTAGCCATGCCTTTTTGCTTGCCTTGGCCGAACATAGATGCTTCAAAACAAATCATGGCCGAGCCATTTTGGTGATGATCTAGCCTATGTTGAATGTGGCCGAGCCCGCTTGTGTTGTCTAGTCCATTCTCTTTTGGTTTTTTTAAATTCTTTCATATTCTTTTGTGTTGAATATTTTTTTATGTATGTTGTATTTTATCTGTTTACAAGATTTGGATTTGGGTGCTACATCTCCTCGAATTTGATTCCTGCTTTGTCGTGCTTTTTCGGAGTTTGTTCTTATGTTTTGAATTGCCATCTCTAGCTTTAGAAGGTGAGTTATCACTCTCGACTTCGTACTTATAAAATTGTGAAACAATGTCATGTGAATTGTATTAGTAATATGCCAGATTGATAGTAGTTTCATATATGCCAGTGATGTGATATTATATGATGTTATAACCTAATTATATACCTGTTTCATCACCTGATATGACATGCTATGCTTTACTGTTTATTTTATATTTCTGTTTCTCACACTGCAAGTTCCCTCACTATGGGTTGAAATGATACATACCCGAACGGACTTTAGAATAAGGGAAAAGTCGTTATGAGCTGAAATGATAGGCTCGAGCGATTTTTTTTGACTTGGGATTGCGGGTTTGAAATGATCAAACCTGGGATTTTATTTCAGATTGAAATGATATATATCTGTATTCACTTGACCTAGGTTAGAAAATATTATACAGACTCATGGTTAATTTTAAATATAGAGATTTTCTGAAAATTCTAAGTATTTGGAATATAAAACATATGAGATTTTAACTTAAATGGGATTTAAATAAATTTTATAGTGAATTTCTATAAGTTAAAATTGTATGAGTTATTAAATGATTGAAAATGTAAATATAAAATGTGATTAACTTAATAATTGAAAATTTGGTTTACAATGGAATTTTAGGCTTGACTTGGTAATAAAATATTTTATTTATGAAATGGATATGTAACGACCCTGAATTTTTGACATTGGAAATCAGAATATTTAATTGATTTTAAATATTTGGAAGTTAGTTTAATTTGAAATTCAAATATCAGAATGAATTTGGTAATTTATTATTGAATTTAATTATTGAAGTTGGGTAAAAATTTGAATCTTCAGTTTTAAGCTGATTAAAAATAATCTGAAGGCTTAGAAAATTCATATGATACTGGAGGTAATGGAACTTTCAGAATTGAATTTTAAACTGTTTTGTTCGGTTTTGAATTTTATCGTTTAAATCGATATTTAAAAAAAATAGCCTTCCGAGGCACAGTCTCGGAATTCGACGAAACCAGTTCCATTGGATCCGTAATATTGTATTATTATCGGATTTCAAATTTCGGAGTGTTTGAAGTTGTCGTGTGATTGTACGACATATAAACACGCTGAAATAATATAACGAGATATTTTTGAATATAAAAACATAAATTTTTAATCAACAATCACCCTATAACTTGTCTCTGCCGACCTATTTGTATACTCGAGTGCCGGTAAAATCGAAAAGGAAAAAAAAATACAAAAACCCTTTTCTTCGTTTCAAATCTAAATCATGGCCGAGCAAACAGAAATAAAAAATCAAATCGCTTTAATTTAAATTCGCGAGCCCCTTTTCATTACCTCTCTATAGTTTAAACAAGACCATATCCCCTCTCCTCCGTATAACTGTAAGGAAAATCGAAATTGAAGTGGTGCCTCTCCTTTCCAAACGAAAACGATGTTTTGTTCAAATGGAGGATCGCGATATTATCGCGAGGGTTGGCTCGAACCTGAGCACCTCAAATTTTAAGCTTTGTTTTGCGATGTCTTCGTGATTCAGTCGAGTGGGAGCTCACAATTAGGGCAGTGTCGAGTGATGGTGGCTGCATGTCACAATTGGGCGCGCGCGCGTGGAGGGTTCGACGTCGACGAGTGCGTCGATGATTGGCAGCGCGAGTGCTCCGCTAGGGTTTCGCGAGCTCTAGGGCGAAGCCACTATGGTAGTCGAGGCGTTGGGAGCCTCAAATGGTGGCGCGAGTGGATTTAGGACGGCGGTGATTTGTAGGGTTGTGGTCGCGTTTCAGGTCGATCGTGAGTTCATCTGAGTGGTGGCTATGGGCTAGGGTTTTAATCGGCAGTAAGGTATATTTTTATTTATTTCAGTAAATTGTATATTGGTATACATATGGGAAAAACAGAAATATGTATATATATGTTGAAATTTTAAAATGTTGAAGAATTTTATAAAAATAGATTTAAAATCTGTATTGGTCATTAATATTTAAATGCAGTTATATAAAAATATATATACAGAAAGATTTTTGGAAATTTATATTTTTTTAATGCTTAAAGTTATATAAAAATTTGATTTTTATTTGAGTGTATGTAGTTCCAAAAATAAAAGGAAGTAAATAAGCATGCATATATATATATTTTGATTCATTTAGTTATGTTAAAATAATTTATTAAGGTGATAAATTGTTTAATTAACTTATCTAAATTATTTTAGTTACCAAGAAAATTATTTAAAAGGAAATTAGTTTAAAATTTAATTCTTTGATTAAAATTAAATCATTAGTTAATAAAATTTTATTTAATGGAAATGAATTGTTCGGTCATTTCGAATATTAATATAATCGTATAATGTTATACAAGGTTTAAAACTGTGAAGAAAACAAACTGGAATGGAAATGTATTGCAAAATAAAAAGCAAAGGTGAGATCTTCTCACTCAAATTAAAATTGTAACTGCAGTTATTGATTGACTGTTTGGATGTGGTAGTATATATATATATATATATATATTTGGTGATTGATTTCCCGCATTATATAGCGGACGAGACCCAATGCGCCGCATAATAGCTGATGATATTTTATAAATCCCATATACCGTGATATTCCACCTTGACGTGGAATTGGTATTTAATTGTTGTGCTAACATCTGTGGTTGCAGGGAAACAGGTTGGAGGGATCCAACTGGATTCCTCGAATTGTATGAATTTGTTTCATATGTTGTATGAATTTGTTTCGTATGCCGTGTGATGATTTATTGATAATCTGTGAATGACTATATTGACGATTGAATTTGTTAAAGGCTATAATTTAGCCGAATGTATTTTTGGTATCGTTGGATACCAGAAATAAATAAATTTGGATTTTTGAAATTAAAGTAGGGAATTTTAAGTAAATTCCTTTTGAAAGAATTTGGTGAATTTAAAAGAAGGAATTTAAAAGTATAAAGTTGATTTTTGAAATCTTATCAAATTATTTCCAAAAATATAGGAAAAGATTTTTATAAATGGATTTTGAATAGTATTGTTCGAAAGTTGAAGAATTTATTTAAAATACGGATTTTAAATAGTTTGGAAAGAATAAAGAAATTTATTTAAAAGGTGATAAATTTCTAGAAATCAATTTGATAAATGATTGGGTATTTGAAAATAAATCTTTGGGAAATTGATATGAAAATTTATTTGGTGTTGAATTAAAATGGATTTTGTGTTGAAATAAATTTGGAAATCGATTTGTAAAATGATTTGGTATTTGGAAATGAACTTAGAAATCAATTTGTAATTGATTTGGTGTTGAAATAAATTTAGAAATCAGTTTGGAATTTGATTTGGTGTTTGAAAGTGAATATTTGAAATTTGTTTTCAAAGTGATGAAGTGTGGAAATTATATATCTTGCAAAGATATTTTCAAATTTAATAATTTGGGAAAATTATTTAAATTGGTTGATTGTTGTGAATGTTGTTTGATAGTTAAATAACCGACTATCAATGTTTTCCTTTGAAATGGCACTTGAATTTGTTTATAAACAAGCGCTCATTATTC
The DNA here is from genome assembly GCA_030737815.1 of Allium fistulosum. Lineage (NCBI taxonomy): Eukaryota > Viridiplantae > Streptophyta > Magnoliopsida > Asparagales > Amaryllidaceae > Allium > Allium fistulosum. Next base: position 266,934,997 of record CM060904.1, on the reverse strand, counting down.
GGTTTAGCCGGGAGAGGACTTTGTGTCATATAACCCATTCCGAATAGTGATATGTCAAAATGGATCGCATTTGAAGACCGGTGTTGAAGACCGGGTATTTGTGAAAACGATAGGATGACCTATCGATTGTCTCTGCACCGAGTAGCTACGGTATAGAGATTCCCTATGTGATGGGAAGTCCGATCGGGATTGTGGATACCCGGATTGCAAGGGCTTCTTCGGAAGTGCCTTCGGTTCTGTTTGAACCCGGAACAGACTTGTATGGTTGTATGTCTGACATTACACTTTGAGATGTAAAGCTGATTTCTTTCAAATACATTTCTGTTGGTGGCAGAGAATTTATTCTCTCAGCTTAACACCCTTCTCTGAGACGTACGAGCTCCGAGGTTATGTAGTTGAAGATTATCAGTGATATACTCCCAATTTGGTAGTGTGGCATGCTAAGTGTTGCTGGGTGTTGCTGATCATTTGTGATCAAAGCATGGCTTTCGTGTAAAGCGCAGCTTTGTGGATGAGACTGCATCAGGACCTCACCACCCCGGGAATGGTCAAAATAGGAAAATGCGGCAAGGTTATGAGGGTCGCGCCTTTTAGGGTATGTCATTTCCTTCTGGAAAAAGGTAGTATCATGGTATGGAGCCTAGATGCTTTACCTGTGTGGTGGCATCAATCTTATTTACTGTGTGATTGTTGCTTTGTGATCGAGGCGCCTCGGATAAAGGTCGCAAACGACCGGGGGTGGCATACTTTTGTGTGGAGTTATCAAGTTACAGCTTCATTGCACCCCGAAGCGTGTGGTAACTCAGCCTTGTGTCGGCAGAGAGCAGTTGTCTCTCGGGACGTCCCTCCAGAGGCGTACCCATGTGGTAGTAGGAAGTTCCTTAGCCTGACCATTTGTTGGAAAATCCAAAGAAACAATACGAACCTTGTACGGTTTTAGTTGTATAACCTGCTATGGAATGTGGCGGTAACCTGCTATTGAACATAGTAGCTATAGTAGGCATACAATAATGGTTGTATGTTGGCTAAGATTAATATTATACTTTCGAAATGGTTTCGACACTACGCACTAATAATAATATTGAAAATATTTTTGCGTATCAAGCATGTTTGACTATCATAAGGAGAAATCTCCTCCATTTCTGCGTTTGCATTGTGTGTGTGGCGGGAGGCTTTATGGTAGTTTCATTTTCCAAAAACATTGCGAATTTCTTTTATTTTCTTTGTGAAAATAACTGTTTTAAGATCTCACACCAGTCCCACGACTGACCTGGAGTTTATTGTTCCCTTTCTAAACTTTGGGTGCCTAAAATTTTCCACACGGGCAGCATAGAGTCAGGTTATCAAGTCATTCTGGAATTCAGAAGTACTGTTGAGATCAGGAGGCGAGCTGGATGGCGAGACGTATCACTTATATTATGTATTATTCCACTACGTATTGTGTTATGTGGACAAGTTTATATAGCTGTCCAGTATTGTGTGTTGTTGTAAACTCTGATGATGTATTGTATAAACTGATATAGTTCTTTGTTATAAAGATTATTCATTCATCTATTATATATTATTCCGCTGCGAATGTGAGATTCTGTTATTGTTTCTGTCTCTTCTTATTTCTGTCTTCTTCTACCTCTTCTTTTCAACCCTAACAATTCGGTTTTCCGGCAATCGATAGTTCGGCAGTTGATACAGTGGTTGTATTGATGTCGGCTTTCGAGCTTCGAAAAGTCGAAATGTTACAGGATATTTTTAAAAGTATACAAAGTATCAAGTTATTTGTTAAATTAAAAGTTAAGCAATTTAAATGTAATTTTGACTTAATAAATGAATTATGGTTTAATTTGGATATTATATTTATAAAATTTTATTTTTTTAATCATAAGTTAAATGATATCCAAATAAATATTTTTGAAAAGTGAGATAAGTTTTATAAGTTAAAATGGTGAAAACTGAAATTATAATGTTTCTGAAATGTTATAATCAAACTTAGATTTGTATTGGCAGCATTTCCAGATTGTTGTGGTTTTAAGGTAGCGTTTTCTACGTGCTACCATTTCTAAAAATGTACTGTTTTTCCAAACACCACTATATCTGCAGTAACATTTTCTAAGTGCTGCAGTTTTTGAAAAGATAATATTTTCGAAATACTACTATATCTGCAGTAATGTTTTCTAAGTGCTATTGTTTCTGAAAAGATAATATTTTCGAATACTACTATATCTGCAGTAACATTTTCTAAGTGCTACTGTTTCTGAAAAGACGATATTTCTAAAATACTATTATATCTACAGTAACATTTTCTAAGTGCTGCTGTTTCTGAAAGGATAATATTTTTGAAATGCTAATATATGTATTATCACATGTTCAAAGTGCTACGAATGCTAAAAACACAATGTTTTTGAAAATGTTATAATTTAATGAATGAACTTAGAAATGCTACAACTTTGGAAATGAATATTATTTTTGAAGGATATTGACTTTGAAATTTAAATGGTTTAAAATGAATATATCTGAGTTGAAATATAAACCATTTTGAAAATTTATAACCACGGGTTATAATAACGATTGGTTGTTAAAGAGACCGGGATCGGATATGGACATACTCTATATCGATACCGAAAACCACTTTAACAACTATGTACGCGGTGGAGATTCCAGAATGAAGTAGGATGGTGGTGACGATCCTAAGGTATATTTACGTGGACCTAACTCCCATGAGTTAACATAAGGTGGCTAAAACAGGAGTGATTCCGGGCCAATGAGGTAGCTCCTCTTATCAGACACATTCCATCGTATACCATTCTATTACTTTGTGATTGATTGGGTGCACCCCGTGGTTTGGGAGTGTGGCTCGAGTTGGGCGATTGCTGCGGCTTTGCGTTACCAACAGTCCGGATGCGTAATTGGTATATCTACCCTGGCATTGCCTAGTTGTGCCGTGTCACCTACCCTAGCATGCTTTACTACGAGTTTGTTTTGTACCATACCTATGGAGTGCCCTCTGACGACGCCCATTGCGGGGGAGATTACGGTACTGTATAGACTATGGGAATATAAAAATGTGTTAAGGTGGAAAATGTAAAGCCTTAATGCTATTTTGGCCGTTTACTTTACTTTAGACATTATTATAATAGTGTATCTTACTACATAGTAGATACTTTAACGGATCCTTAAAGGATGGGCGATCCCAAGCATCCTTTAAGTTATTGAAGCATTTCTATTATAGTTCACTTGAGTTGATTTACATCTTATAAGTATGTATGTCCTGACTCGAGTGTTTTGTGTTTTATTTTACGCTCGGGTCAGCCTGAGTATCACAGCTTTGGATTCATCTTTTGGACCTAGAGATTTGCTGGAAATATCTATCCATCTAGTTGTCTTTTTCCATTTTAGTTATTTCCTATTCAGCTTTGTTTATGTATTTGTGAACTTATGTATTCTGACTTCTGTTGTATCTGTTTTTCAGACTATGGTATTTTGTATCTGTTTTGAGACTATGTATTCTAGTTGCTTTATGAACTACTATGTATTTTATTTCCGCTGTGAGTTATTCTGATATTCTGTGTCTGTGATTGGTTTTATTTGCTCCAAATTTATTTACAATCTATTGTTTTGAATTATTCAAGTCTGACATGTGTGGTTTTATTGTCGATTTGAATGGTCCAAAATAGTGGGTCGTTACAAATAATGATGCTAATTTTGTAAAAATGGTAGTTGTTGGTTTTACAGGCCAATTTAAAGATTGGTGGGATAATTATCTTTCCTCAACAAACAAAAATGAAATTTACAACATGGTAAAATAAAATATGGGAATATGGGTCAAAATGTCGTGTATACTTTCATAGTTACCATTTTAGAACATTTTACTGGTAGTGTATCTAAAAATAATGAAAATATTCGTACACTTTTACAAATTTAAGATGTAAAACATTGACAGATTTTAGATGGTATAAAGATACTTTTTTAAACAGAGTAATGGAATTACCAGCGAGTAATAGCTCTCATTGAAAATCAAATTTATTGATGGCCTCCCCTGTTTAATTGCAGAAATAGTAAGAAATTCTTTAAGAACAGATAAAATAAATATTCCCTATGAAAGTTATACTTGTGGTAAATTTATTGGAACATGTATTCAAGAAGGTTTATCACTATGCAATGAGATAAAATTAAATCAAATTAAACGTGAAAATTTGACAGAAAGGAGTCAATTAGGAAAATTTTGTAATCAATTTGGAATGGATGTTCCAATTATTAATAAAATCTCATGAAAAAGATAATAAAGTTGTTGAATCCTTATACAAAAAGAATAAGAAACGTTATTCTCATAAATAATTACAACAAAATGCTCAAAGAAAGAGGAAATAATAAATAAAAGAAAACTAAACTTATCCACTGTTATAAATGATGGAAAATTGGTCATTATGTTAATAGATGTAAATTAAAAAAGAAAGTTAATAATTTACAAGCTGATAATGAATTGAAAGAAACATTATAAAACTTTATTAAATTTTGACTTTGAAAAATAATTCAGAAGAAGAATTTGAAAATAGTTCGGACTTCTCTTACACTTCTGGAAAACCTAAAGTTCTAGATGATAAATCATCAGAATCCGATGCGTGTTGTAAATCTATTGTTCAGGGAAAATCCTCCATAAATCCAATATAAAGTAGTGAAGATGAAAAGGAAGATTTTTATAAAATACTTTCACAATTTCAAGATTTAAATGTAATGTATTATCTAATACTAATATTTTACAATTCTTAAACTTAGTTGAAGACCCATAAATAAGATCTAAAATGATAGATCAAATGGAAATACTCCAGAAATAAGTAGAAATATTGCGACATTTACTGAAATATTTCAAAATATTAGTATTTCTCAAAATCCATACTCTATTAATGGAGTTCATAAACGTCTAAAAGAAAGACAAATGATTGAATATTCTACTACTAGTCAAGATCTTTATAATGAAATCGAATACCTTATAAAAGGAAATTCAAACTATAAAAAATGAAAATAGAAATCTTGATTCTAGATTTTCGTTTCAGAACAATCAAACAGGGTTATCCCTATTGAAAATAATCAAATAAATTATTCTTAGATAAAATTCCCAATGCAAGAAGAATTTCTTTCAATATTTGTCATATCTCAAAATAGTTTATTAAAATAACACTTTTAATTGATAATCATTTTCGAAAAGAGTTAAAGGCACTCGTAGATAGTGGTGTAGATATGAATGTAATCCAACATCGAATAATTCCAACGAATATTTTCGTAAAACCACCAATTCATTAAGTTATGTGAGTGGAGAAAAACTTGATATTAAATTTAAATTATCACATGCTTATATATGCAGAAAATAAAATTTGTGTTCAAGAAGGAATAATTCTAACCAAATATTTTCGTAAAACTACTAATTCATTAAGCCATATGGATGGAGAAAAAATTGATATTAAATTTATTTACCACATTCTTATATATGCAAAAAATAAAATTTGTATTTCTATAAGTTTTTTATTAGTTAAAAATATCACCAATCAAGTTATACTTGGAACCCCGTTTATAGGTAAGATTAATCCTATAACTAATATTGATAAAAGTGAATTACAGGCATTTATGAAAATAAACCTATTACCTTTAAATTTATAAGTAAACCTTTTACAAAGGTTTTACATGAAATAAAAGATCTTTTAATACAAAAGACTTTTCATTTAATTTTCTAAAACAAGAAGTTAATTCTCTTAATGTAGAGGAAAAACTTCAAAATCCTAAATTACAAGAAAAAATTAAAATGATTTATAGCAAATTTTCTATGGAAATTTGTAATGACCATCCAATTTCTTTTTGGAATATAAAGAAAAATATCGTTAGTCTTCCATATGAAGAAGATTTCGATGAAAAGAAAATTTATACTAAAGCAAGACCATGTGAAATGAATTCTAAATTTCTAGAGTTATGTAAAAAAGAATTTGAATCATTATTACCAGAAGGTTTGATAAAACCATAACAGTCACCTTGGTCATGTACGACATTCAATGTAAATAAACATAATGAACAAGAAAGTGGTGTTCTCAGAGTGATGTTAAATTATAAACCACAAAATAAAGTTTTGAAATGGAATAGACATACAATTCCTAACAAAAAAGATTTACGTGGTAGATTATATGATGCCATCATATTTTCTAAATTTGATTTAAAATCTGAGTATTTGTAGATCTAAATTTCAAAATTTGATTAATACAAAATCGCATTTAATGTTCCAATTGGACATTATGAATGGACAATGATACTTTTCGAGCTAAAAAAACACGCCTTCAAAACTCCACAAAAAAATGAATGATATTTTTATACCATATATAGCGAATTTATTAAATTTATATTAGTGACATTGAAGTATTTTCTAAAGACATTGAAATGCATTTTAAACGTCTAGAAATTTAAAAAAAATTATTATTCAAAATGATTTAGTAATATCAAGAACAAAAAAGTCTTTATGTAACGGCCCGTAATTTTTGATAATTAAAATATTAAATTAGTTAAGATTTTGCAATTTAATATTGTGAGAAATTAATAATTTATGATTTATTAATGAGAAAAATAATTTGAATATGATTTAATAATGATTGTTTGAATGTTTTGACAATTATTTTAATGTGATTTCAATTAATTGAAATAATTAAAAAGCAAATGTGGGTATAATTGTAAATAAGGAAATAAATTGGTAATTAATGGAATTAATGAAATTGAAATATTACTATTAATACGATAAAAGTTGATAACTGTAAAATGATGAATGTAATAAAATGTAAAGTACTGTTAATTATATTCATAAGGTAATAGTTGATTAAATAATAAAAGTGAAATTCAAATAAAAGAATTTATTGGAATTTAAATTATAATAAAATAGGTTTTATTCCTATTATAATTTATCGTTAAAATTTTTGTAATATTTAAATATTGGGTTTAAAATGGAAACTGTATTGTAAAAAGGTTATTAATTTCTGGGTAATCAGAAATGATGAAAATTGTTAACTATTAAATTTGAATCTAAAAGTGATTAAATTAATTTAATAATAAATTATTTAATTAACGTGAAAATTAGCCATTTTGGCTATTGTTTCAGATTTTGACGAAACTAGTTTCATCGGATCCGTAACAGTGAATTATTGTAGGATTTCAAGTTTCGTAGCGATTGGACTTGGCGTTTGATTGTGCAGGCTCGAAACGCGTAGAAATCAATTTAATGAATTCAATTAAAATAATCTGATTTTAAAAGCTAACTTCTGTATACAATGAAATTTGGGTTTGAAACTGGTTCCATTGAGTTTAAAAATATTGAGAACATCAATTTCGATATATTGGATGACCTACTTCCGTTTTGAAAACGGAACGGGCTTGCGGGTCGTGTTATCGTTTCGAACCAATTCGATATGTCCATTCTTTCTTATCTACCTTTGCCTATGTATAAGCTGTTATAAACCCTAGCTGTTTCTCATTTCTGACTTCTGTACGTACTACTTATCTCCATCTGCTCCTTCCTTCCTTCCCAATGGTAGAAACCCTAATTCCTAAATTCAGTTTCAAATCAAATCGAAAAATTTAAACTCCTCAAACTATGTCATATTATATATCATTAGAAAGCTCTCGACGAGCACAATCTACTATTGTAGTTCATTTTAGCAATCAAATCACGGTTTTGCAAGAAATTGGTGATTTATTTTCGGTCGTCCATCCTAGGGTTTCGATTTCATCGGTGGATTTTGGTCGATGGGTCGATCGGAGGTTGCTGGCGCGTAAAAAGAGTCAAGACGAGTGCATCCATATGGTTACTTTGTGTCAAAGGTCATCAGATTTGCCGCGATTGGTGGATATAGGGAGGGGGCGGCGGAGGTGGTTCCAGGGGTAGTGGTCGTGGGCGACATGGATTGGGGCGGCCGGAAGCGAGAATCTCAGGCGTGACGTTAGATCGAAGCGAAGGGCCTCTAGGCGGCAAGCGGCAATAGGGTTTCATGGTGGTTGTTCACGTATCAATGGGTTCGAGGGTTTCGTTCACGTTAGAGATGATGACGTGGTAATTCTTTTACGCTTTGTTTATTTTAATTTTTAATTTAAATTCCAAGCGTTCTAGCGATCCTAACTTCTTCATACGAGCTCGGATTCCTGCTCTATTTTCTCCTTTGCGATCGTATCGAAATTCCGAACATTTGAAATTGATTTGGCTACATTCTGAGACTGTTAGAATTTTGGACTTTATTTAAAAATTTATTCGATAAAAAAAATCAAAGGTGAATGTTTTAACCCACTCACGAATACTAAACCATCTTCTGTTGGTTAAATTAAATTTACGATGTAAGTAGAAATTTATTGACTGCTGTTTGGTATTTTAAACCGTCATTTAAATTTAATTTGAATTTATATTGTATTTAATTACCATTTTAAATTAATATTGGAATTTAAATTGTTTGTTAAATACCTGATTGATTGGTTGATTTGAATGATTGTGATGGACGCTCAATTGTTGACATATTGGATGATTTGATGTTATGTTTATTTATATGTTGTTATCACACTACAATTTTTGCTGTTAGGAAAAATCACTATGGGTTGAAATGATACATACCTGAATGGACTTATAGATTAGGGAAAAATCGTCATAGGTTGAAATGATAAATTCGAGCGATTTTATGAATTTTGAATTTTACTCGAGATTGCGGGTTGAAATGATATATACCCGTAAATTTAAATTATTGGGGTGGAAATGATATATATCTATATCACTTGACCATAGGGTAGAAAATTATATACGAACACCGAATTGGTTAATTTAATGATTTTTGATTTCTTAATTTTTGAAAATGATATTATGAAATAAAATTAGATTTATATGAAATGAATTATTTTAAAAATGCAAGCTTTAAATATTGAAATTGAAATTGGTTTAAATAAAATGTTTAAAGATTTTAAATTGAAATCTTAAAATTGAATTTTGAAATATAAATGATATTTATCAAAATTAAGTTATTGTAAACGTTTGAATATTTAAACTTTGAAACCAATTGAATTTGAAGTGGTTTAAATTTGTAGTTCAAAAATGGATTTGAAATTGATAAGTTGAAATTGTTTTAATGAGAATTTGAGTTGAAACCTTTAACATTTTGAATTAAAATCATTGAACTGAGATTGATTTAAATTGAATTTTTGGAACTAAAGTTGATTTGAAGTGATTTGTGAAATTGGAAGAAATAATTCTAATTTGAAACTATTTTCGATATAAACTCTTTTAATATACAAACTCTTTTAACATATAAACTATTTTTCCCATATAAATCATTTTAATATAATAATAATTTTTAATACATTAACTATTTTTAATATATAAACTATTTTAATATATAAACTATTTCCAATATATAAACTATTTCTAATATATAAACTATTTTAATCTATAACCTATTTTAAAAATATAAACTATTTTACTATATATTATTTTAAATTTATAAACAACTTTTAATATATATTTTAAAATATAAACTATTTCTAATATATAATTATTTTAATCTATAACCTCTTTTAAAAAATAAAATATAAACCATTTTCAATGTATAACTATTCCAATATGTATACTACTTTCAATATTCAAACTATCTAAAGTTGGAACTGTTATGATTTAGATTAATTGATTTAAAATGCAAATATTTTGATATGAGGGATTAACCTATTTGGGGGTTATGGTTTTGAAAGTGGTATGATTTTTAAGTGAATATGATTTTGAAAATGATATGATTTTGAAGTCAATATGATATTTTGATATCAATTATGAATTAGTTTTGGAAATGTAAAAGAACCAACCGGTATGAAACAAGTGTTTGGTTGTTAAAGAGACCGGGATCAGATATTGTTATACTCTCTGCCAATGCCGAAAACCACTTTAGCAATTGTGTATGTGGTGGAGAATCCAGAATGAAGTATGATGGTTTGGCAAATGCTAGTATATGAGGTATGAACGAGCCCTAACCCCCACGGGTTAGCTTGATATGACTAAAATAGGAGCCACGCCATGCCAAGTGGGTTCGCACCCCCGATCGAGCATGCTTCTTCGATACCATATTTATTACTTTGTGATTGATTTGGTAACCACCCTTTGATTTGATTATGGGAGTGTGTCTCGAGGTGGGCGGTAGTAGCTGCTATGCATTACCACCAGTCCGGATCCGCAAAACGGTAGTATCCTACCCTGGGCATTGCCTCGCGTGCCTTGTCATATGCCTTATCGAGCCCATTACGAGTTTGGTTTGTGTCGTACACTATGGAGTGCTCTCTGATAGCTCTCCAGTTTGCTGAGGAATTACGGTACTATATAGATTATGTCATTTATAAACATATGTTATGGGGGATATGGGTAACTCCTTAACGCTATTTTAATACTTTACTTTACCGTAGACATATTATAATTGCGTATTGTATTATGTATGTAGATAGTTTAATGGATCCTTAGGAGATGGAATCTCGAACATCTATTAAGTTATTGCACGCACGTTAGACTCTGGGTAGGAGATGTAAAATCCCGTAAACATCTCTGAAGCCGTTACACTCATATTTATTTACTGTTGATTTAACTTACATTAGATCTTTTAGTTCTGACTCGAGTGTTTTTTCTTTTCATTACGCTCGGGTCAGGCTAAGCATAACAGTGTTGAAGACCTTATTTCTGGAGGACGAAGGCAAAGATTTGGTATATTATTACTATTTATTATATTTATTCCACTGCATCATGTTGTTCCGTTGCATTATTTATTTATTCTTGCTGTATGTATAACTCTGATCTGTATTTTAAATGTGTAATCAAATATTATTTGCAAAACAGCTTTATGAACTGTTTATTTGATTATTATATTTTGTCATTCCTCTGTGAGATTCCTTTTTTTGTTTTCTTTTCTTTTCTCTTATTTTGTTATTTACCCCATTAACAATCCTCCATTGAATGGTTTGATTTGACATGTGTGTCTGCATGTGCACTTGACAGGTGTAGCATGAGTAGCATGATAGGGTGTTCTTGCATTCGGGTTTGGTAGCGAGTGGATGACTCTTACCCCTACATCTCCTTTGGTTGGTTTAGTCTTGAGGCTAGCCGTAAAAACAGAACACAAGTACGGCTGTATGCTACGGTGGGTTTACTCACTGGCACGTGTCCCATTATAGCAGGTATCAGATCTTTGGTTTAGCGATAACCTTAGCTTTGTAGGGTCTGACTCATTAGAGATAGGGTAGTAATACCCTAGAATGAGTTTGTCTGAATGTATATATGAGAGAGCGTACTTGTAAGTGTTATAAAAATGTTTTATATTGTGTTAATTTGTTCTATTTAGTATTTACAAATTCTGGTCGGTATATAGGACGTTATGGCCTCGATAGGGATTTCTAAACACTTAATAGGGTAGACTGACACAATATTGTTTTTGAAATATAGGTAAATGAAATAATTTTACCTAGTATTATATTTTGTATATAAAGGAATAATTTTTATAAATGGATATAGTTGTATATGATATGTTTGGTTATTAGGAAGTGAAATTTTATAAATACTGATTGCAAAATAGGATTTATAAATAAAATGAATTTAATTGGAAATTTGAGAACTTAAGTTCTGGGATGTTTGAAATTGGTTTTCAAAGATGTTGGAATATAATATTAGTATTATTTGGAAGTATTTCCGGATATAAATATTTTCAATATGATTTGAAAGAAATGTTTTAAAAGGAATTTTAAAAGGAAATAAATTAAGTACTCCCCTCTTATGTCGTTGGAAAATAATTTCGGTGATGACTGCGCATCATCATCGACGTTCATTTTCGAGTCTCAAAGTGGGGGAGGTTACTTAGTAGCTTTGCTACGCATTTGGTTCGATAAACAGATTCTGATTTAAAATTTCTAAGTACGATTTGATATATATAAAGGATATGAATATATATATTATTTCAAAATGAGAAAGGAAACCCGGAATTCAGTTCTTAAAATTTTCTGATAATTAGTAGTTTTCAGTTATTGTAATAGAATGAAATCTTAACTATTCTAATAATTGGAAAATAAGAAATTAGATGCTAAGTGATTAATGAAATATATAAAAAAATTGGAAATTTGAAACTTGAAAATCAAAAGATATGAAAATTTAGAAGATGTAATTATTGAATATTTTGTTAACTAAAATAAATAAGATAAACTTGTGTAACATTCAATTACATTCTTAAAACATATATATAACTTACCAAAAATGTTTAAAAACTTGCGATGTTAAATAGGAATACGTAATAGAATATTATACGAGTAAAACTTAAGTAGTGAAAGTGTTCAAATGGAATTATTTCTATAAATTAGAATTTTGACGTACAAGAAACGTTATAAACATGAGTTAATGTTTTGAAATGCTAATAATTAGATTGAATAGTAAAAGTGAATACTATATTAAGTAAATGATTATAACTTCAGAAATATTGAAATGATTCAGAAATAGATTTAATATTCAATGACACTGTATAAGAAAGGATGAATGTCAATTAAGAAGTTAAGAGACTTAAGTTGAATGTTTCCTTAATGAATACTAATATTAAATTTAAATCAAGTTATATATAATAATAAATAGGAATTAAATTGCAATGAAATGAATGTAAATTAATAAGAAATGGGAAATATATTGTATGAATAAATTGAAAATAAACGAAATGTATGTAATGCTTTAACAATGTATTCAATGATGATTTCAAATATTGGATGGGAAATATATTGTGTAAGTAACTGAATGAAAAAAAAGAAAAAAAAGATGACCTGGTATTAATGGGAAATGAAACTAAATAAAAGAGTAAAAATGAAACCCATAGAATAAACTTAAATAATATTTAAATTCTATATTGTTAGCTTGTGGAAAGCTTGGGAAATGATACTTCAAAATTGTTCAAGGTTGTATGAATAATCTATATAGAAATTATCTAAGGCTGTTGAGCGTAAGTTACACTTATTAGTTTATTTTTTTATCCTTGTACGATGAAAAGTTTTTGAAACTGAACAAACCATTTTTTTGATTTCTGTGGATGTATTAGGGATACTTTGATTGCATTTAATTGTTGTACCATTTTGTTTGCATACGTTTTGTGTTGATTTGCTTTTGTTACTAATTGAAACAACTAAATATTTCTCTTGGACATAATTCTCACTATTTTAGATTATATAAGTGAAATACAGGTTTCTGGAAGCAGTAGCTACTGCTTTTGGTTTCATAAATAATGTTGTTTGCCCAACAAATAGGTACGTTTTTAGATTACGGTTTTGCAGCGATATTTTATCATTTTTCCCATGGTTTGGGATGTTTTATTATTGAAATACGATATATATATATATATTGAAATTATTGATATTATTTTTTTTTTGAACCTATCCATACAAAGGAGACTCTACCAACTTTTTTCGTGAATCTAGGACTTAGAAAATTTTGTGAAAGTGAAAATTTTCAAACTTGTATTAAACTTGAATATGAAGATTTAATTGTTTATAAATTTATATATTTTATTTAAAATACGTAATTATGTAAGTTTAAAAGTGTTTATAAATTGAGTATTTGAATAAAAATATATTAGTTTCTTAATTCCTCCTTTTCCCTTTTCGAGGACGAAAAGTTTTGAGTAGGAGAGAGTGTAATGACCCGTAATTTTTGATAATTAAAATATTAAATTAATTAGGATTTTGCAATTTAATATTGTGAGAAATTAAAATTTTATGATTTATTAATGAGAAAAATAATTTGAATATGATTTAATAATGATTGTTTGAATGTTTTGACAATTATTTTAATGTGATTTCAATCAATTGAAATAATTGTAAAGCTAATTTGGGTATAATTGTAAATAAGGAAATAAATTGGTAATTAATGGAATTAAAGAAATTGAAATATTAATATTAATATGGTAAAAGTTGATAAATGTAAAATGATGAATGTAATAAAATTTAAAGTAATGTTAATTATATCCATAAGGTAATAGTTAATTAAATAATAAAAGTGAAATCAAAATAAAAGAACTTATTGGAATTTAAATTATAATAAATAGGTTTTATTCCTATTATATTTTAATGTTAAAATTTATGTAATATTTAAATATTGCGTTTAACAAGGAAACTGTATTGTAAGAGGCTATTAATTCTGTGTAATCAGAAATGATTAAAATTGTTAACTATTAAATTTGAATTTAAAAGTGATTAAATTAATTTAATAATAATTTATTTAATTATCGTGAAAATTAGCCATTTTGGAAATTATCTTGGATTTTGACAAAACCAGTTTCATCGGATCCGTAATAGTGAATTATTGTAGGATTTCAAGTTTCATATTGATCGGACTTGTTGTTTGATCGTGCGGGCTCGAAATGCATAGAAATCAATTTAATCAATTTAATTAAAATAATCTGATTTTAAAAGCTAACTTCTCTATACAATGGAATTTGGGTTTGAAACTGGTTCCATTGAGTTTAAAAATATCGAAAACATCTATTTTGATATATTGGATGACCTACTTCCGTTTCGGAAACGGAATGAGCTTTTCGGGTCGTGTTATCATTTCGAACCAATTCGATATGTCCATTCTTTCTTATCTGCCTTTGCCTATATATAGGCTGTTATAAACCATAGCTATTTCTCACTTTTGATTTCTGTACGTACAGCTTATCTCCAACTGCTCCTTCCTTCCCAATGGCAAAAACCGTAATTCCCAAATTCAATTTCAAATCAAAAAAATTAAACTCCTCAAACTATGTCATATTATATATCATTGGAAAGCTCTCGATGAGCGGAATCTGTTATTTTAGTTTGTTTTTGCAATTGAATCACAGTTTGGCAAGAAATTGGCGATTTATTTTCAGCCATCCATCCTAGGGTTTCAATTTCAACGGTGGATCTTCGTCGATGCGTCGATCGGAGGTTGCTGGCGCATAGAAAGAGTCGATACGAGTGCATCCATACAGTTACTTTGTGCCAAAGGTCATCAGATTCGCCGTGATTGGTGGAAATAAGGGGCGGCAGAGGAGGTGGTTCCAGGGTTCGTGGTGGTCGTGGGAGGCATGGATGGGGGCGGCCGAAAGCGAGCATATCAGGCGTGACATTAGATCGAAGCGAACGGCTTCCGGGCGGCGAGCGGTAATAGAGTTTCATAGTGGCTGTTCACGTATCAGTGGGTTCGAGGGTTTCATTCATGCTAGAGATGATGATGTGGTAATTCTGTTATGCTTTGTTTATTTTAATTTTTAATTTAAATTCCAAGCGTTCTAGTTATCGTAACTTCTTCATACGAGCTCGGATTCCCGTGCGATTTTCTCCATTGCGATCATAACGAAATTCCAGACATTATGCAATTGGTTTGGCTGCATTCTAAGACTGTTAGAATTTTAGGTTTTATTTGGATTTTTATTCGACAAAAAAATCAAAGATGAATGTTTTAACCCACTCACGAATACTAAACCATATAATGTTAGTTAGATTAAATTTATGATGTGAGTAGAAATTTATTGACTGTTGTTTAATATTTTAAATTTTCATTTAAATTTAATTTGAATTTATATTGTATTTAATTTCCATTTTAAATTAATATTGGAATTTAAATTGTTTGTTAAATACTTGATTGATTGGTTGATTTGAATGATGATTGTGATGGACGCTTAATTGTTGACATTTTGGATGATTTGATGTTATGTTTATTTATATGTTATTATCATACTGCAAGTTCCCTTAGTTTGCTATTAGGAAAAGTTACTATGGGTTGAAATGATACATACCTGAATGGACTTATAGATTAGGGAAAAAATCGTTATGGGTTGAAATGATAAACTCGAGCGATTTTATGGATTTTGAATTTTACTCGAGATTGCGAGTTGAAATGATATATACCCGTAAATTTAAATTATTGCGGGTTGAAATGATATATATCCGTATCACTCAATCAAAGGGTAGAAAATTATATACGGACATCGGATTGGTTAAATTAAATGATTTTTAGTTCCATAATTTTTGAATCGAGTTAAATGATATTATGGAATAAAATTAGATTTATAAGAACTGAATTATTTTAAAAATCCAATCTTTAAATATTGAAATTTAAATTGGTTTAAATAAATTGTTTAAAGAATTTAAATTGAAATCTTAAAGTTGAATTTTGAAATATAAATGATATTCATCAAAATTGAGTTATTGTAAACGTTTGAATATTTAAACTTTGAAACCTATTGAATTTGAAGTGGTTTAAATTTGTAGTTCAAACATGGATTTGAAATTGATAAGTTGAAATGGTTTAAATGAGAATTTGAATTGAAACCTTTAGCATTTTGAATTGAAATTGTTGAACTGAGATTGATTTAAATTGAATTTTTGGAACTAAAGTTGATTTGAAGTAATTTGTGAAATTGGAAGAAATAATTCTAATTTGAAACTATTTTCGATATAAACTCTTTTTATATACAAACTCATTTAACATATAAACTATTTTTCTCATATAAATCATTTTAATATATTAATAATTTTTAAAACATTAACTATTATTAATATATATCCTATTTTAATATATAAACTATTTTCGATATACAAACTATTTTAATCTATAACCTATTTTAAAAATATAAACTATTTTACTATATATTATTTTAAATTTATAAACAACTTTTAATATATTTTTTTGAAATATAAACTATTTCTAATATTTAACTATTTTAATCTATAACCTATTTTAAAAAATAAAATATGAACTATTTTTAATGTATAACTATTCCAATATATATAGTACTTTCTATATACAAACCGTTTAAAGTTGGAACCGTTATGATTAAATTTAATTGATTTAAAATGCAAATATTTTGATATGAGGGATTAACCTATTTTGAGGTTATGATTTTGAAAGTGATATGAGTGTGAAATGAATATTATTTCGAAAGTGATATGATTATGAAGTGAATATATATTTTGATATCAATTATGAATTGGTTTTGGAAATGTAAAAGAACCAGCCGGTGTGAAATAAGAGTTTGGTTGTTAAAGAGACCGGGATCAGATATTGTCATACTCTCTGCCAATACGGAAAACAACTTTAACAACTGTGCACGTGGTGGAGATTCCAGAATGAAGTAGGATGGTTTGGCGAACGCTACTGTATGAGGTATGAATGCCGCCCTGACCCCCTCGGGTCAGCTTGATATGACTAAAATAGGAGCCACGCTGTAACAACCCGGGTTTTTCTAACACGAAAAACCGGACCATTTTAGTTAAGAAGAAGAGGTAGAAGAAGAAAAATAGAAAACAACAGCAGAATCTCACATACGCAGCGGAATAAAATATAATATATATCAACAGATCTTTACACAAATCAAACTGTATCTGTATATATATATACATCCAAATACATCATCAGAGTACATCACATTTTGATATCATACAACTGAATACACAGCGGAAAAATAATAGCAAGTACGAGAGTACGTATCGTCATCCAGCTCGTCTCCTGAGCTCCACATCATCATATCCTGTAACCTATAATACTCGGTCTGACCCGAGCATTATATAAAACAATACCCGAGTCAGTCTGGAATACCAGCGTGAGAAAATCACACTCAATTGATTTTTAAAGTTTCAAAAATCCTTTAAAAATAAAAAGCATCTCGTAAGACCACGCCACAAATAAACATGTCGGGTTTTTACCTTACGATAGCTAAAACACTTTTTATAAAATCCTCTGATATTATAATAGTGTCTATTCACAAATACTTATTAAAATAGCTGAAATTGTTACATTATTAAATTCCAGCATATTAGCCACAAAAGAGGGTAATACAAACAAATACCGTACAAGGCACGTAGGAAAAATGGATTTCCAACGAATGACTAGGCACTGGGGTACCACCTATCACAGTACGTGGCCTAGATCACCGTACCGAGGAGTACGCCCGCTCCTCTGCAACACAAGGCCGGAACCATCCCTTACTGGATGATCCCGAATAAAATCACCCCACGGTTGGGATCAGCAACCGCACCACTAAGCCGAAATAAAAAGGGACATCTAGACAGGGATGACCTTACCCTCCAGTGGGAGCTACCCACGAAGCCTTGCTGCATAACCCCTGATTTTCAGTCATTCCCGGTTGATGAGGTTCGAGGCTAAACGATACCTTTTAGAGAACATATCCCTTAGAATGCCCATCGTCCGCTGACGATGTTTCGCAAGCATTCGTCCATACCAGTCCGTCCTGGGTTTGAACGGAACCGAAGGCACTACTCCTACTACATCCATTTTGGAAATATCCTCAGGATTAGTAGCGACTAGCCCTTGTACTTCACTGCTCCATCTTCGACTTCGAACACGTTACCCGAAACGTACAAACCGAATCGAAGTGGTATTCGAGTCTCCAGACCTAGAATCCCGGTATACGGAAACTCGATCCCGGTCTCTTCGAAACGATCAGCGCATTTGGCCAATATTGATAGTCGGTTATTTAACTATCAATTAACATCCACAAGCAACCATCACACAATAAATAATTTCCCACATTATTATTTTATTTGCCCAAATATCTTTCCTAAGATATATTTCTATTTTCAAACTCCTTTTGAAAACAATTTCAAAACAGTTTCCGCTTACGGAATACATTTCCAAATATTTATTTCCTCTGAAACACCAAGTACAAAACACTTAGATTTTTAAATAATCTTAAAAACACTTTATTTTAAATATACTTTATAACTTTGAAATTTTAAAACTACTTTAATACTTTATCGAAATATATACTTAAGAAATATTTAAAATGAAACCACTTTACAAATATAAACTAAATTTCTCTTTTTAAAATATAATACCAAATCACTTTTATATAATTACTACAATAATAGATCTTTGAAAATAATTACTTTAAAGTTTAAATATTTAAAAAGAATAGGTTTCCTAAAACATACTTACTTAGGAAATTAACATTTAGAAATAATAAATTTTCTAAAATATGCTTTTAAAAATACAATTAGAACTTTTAACTTATATTAAAATTGCTTTGAAAACGTACTTGGCTATATAGAGAAATATCCTTTTCACTCCCATCTTTTAAAAATAAAATAACATTTATTTTTAAACCAAACCATATCCTTTTATAAATTCCCACCTTGAATTTATATTTTCTAATATCCACTGATATTTTATTTTACTTTAAAAACCCAGTTTATAAATTCCAAAATCTCATTTCTCTTCTAAAATTCCAATTTTAAACAACTAAATCAATTTCCAATTGATTTCCCAATTTACTCTACTTATTTTGAAATAAATTTTCTTTGCTACTTCATTTATTCCAAAATACATTAACCTTTAGATTTTTATTCCTTATTACGAGTTAAACCCCTTTTTTTTCATATTTGTTAAAACTCCAAAATCACCTTATTTTTATTTCAATTCGTTATAAATTTAATCCCAATTCCTCGAATTATTTTACTTAACTTTTATTCCTTTATTTCTTTTCAAAAATTCAATTCCATAGATTTTATAATTTATTAACTGGACAATCCAAATCAACCACATCATCCAATATAAAATCATCACATGATATCAAATATTCAAAACACAGAATATTAAATAATCTAATAATTTTGAGGAATCCAGTTGGATCCCTCCAACCTGTTCCCTGCATCCACAGACGTTAGCACAATACCAATTCCACTTCGAGGTGGAATATCGCGGTATATGGGTTTTATAAAATATCATCCGCTATTATGCGGCGCATAGGGTCTCATCCGCTATACAATGCGGGAATATCAACAATTCCAATATATACATATGCCAATATGTATATATTGCTATATACTACTATATATGATATAGCACATCCAAATCAATTCAACCATTCAATCAATTACTTAAATTTAACCATTTAAATTTAAAATAAAATGCAGCTGAGTGAGATTAACTCACCTTTGCTTTATTTTTGGTTTGCAACCCACTTCCAATCCGGTTTGCTTCTATCAGATTTTAACCTTGAATATCATTACGAAATCCATTAATATTCGAATAAATCGAATAATCAATTATCGTTATTGTTTAATTTTGACTAATGATTCACTAAAAAAAATGATTAAATTTAATCAAAGAATTAAATTTTAAACTAATTTTCTTTTCACAAATTATTTTTGATACTAAAATAATTCAGTAAGTTTGTTAAACAAATTAATCTCCACAACATCTTATATTAAAAATTAAACTAGTAAGTTAAGAAAGTGTATATATTTTCCTCTTAAGTTAAAAACAAAATAGGGATTTACTTTACTGTAAAGAAATTTCTCTTGTAAATCAAAATGGTTTTAAAACTTCTGTAAAATAAATCTTCTTATCCTATATATATATATATTTCTGTTTTCAGCAGTTTATAACTAATATATATATATATTAGTATTATTATTTTGAATGGTAATAAGATAATTTCAGAGTCGAACATTTTAAATTCAAATCGAAGAAGAAGAAAGCAAGAAGTCGTTTACCCCAACATGATCGACTTGCCCAGCCTTCATTTTGCCGCAACCCAGCGCCGAGTCGCTCCACATCTTCGCGGCTACCAAATCACCTCGAAACCCTACCCAGATGAAACCCTAATGATGACTTCGAAAATCACCAGCCCCGCATCGCCTTTCGACGACGCCAGCTCGCGAAACTCCTGCCGCCTCCTCCCAGATCGAGCTGCCCCGCCCCATCACGCGAACGCGTGCGCCTCATCACTTAATTCGTCGCCGAGCCTCCCTTGTTCGAATGAAATCGAACCCGCGTCCCTCACTTCGATCAGAAGAATACGACTGTCGAACGAATTCGAATTCGTTCGTTTCGTTTTTTTTTTTTTTTATACTCGAACGCCTAATTGACAGGAGGGAAGACGAAATTTTTGCGTTGGGATGTTTTGAAAAGGCACGGGGATATTTATCTGTATAACGAATTTGAAGAGAGGATTGGAGACGTGATTTTGTTCGGCCATTTATTTTTCTGAAGCTTCATATGAAATTTGAAAGAGGGGAAATCGATTTCATCTGGTTTGAGCTCGGTTATGATTTTTAAAGAAAGAAGGAGACGCGTGTTTATTAGGTAGGACACGTGTTTTAAATTAATATACGTATCTATATCTAATTACTTAGGCAAGAAGAGAACGTTGCCAGGAAGGACACATGCTCTGAATTTCTATACGTTTATATACCGTATGCTTACATAACAACTCCAAACGCTCCGAAATTTAAAATCCGATAATAATACAATATTACGGATCCAATGGAACTGGTTTCGCTGAATTCCGAGACTGTGCCTCGGACGGCTATTTTTAAATTTAATTTCAACGATATATTTTTAAAACTAAACAAAACTCTTTAAAATTCCATTTTAAAAGTTCTATCATCTTTAGTATTAACAAAATAAATTTTCTGAACCTTTGAACTATTTTTAACAGGCTTTAAAAATCAAGATTCAATATTTTACCCAATCCCGATAATTAAATTTAATAATTAATTATCCAAAGAAATACTGTATATTTGAAATTAAAGTTAAAATTTAACCTTCGAATATTTAAAATAAATTAAATATTCACATTTCAAATATACAAAAATTCTGGGTCGTCACATTCCTCCCCCCTTAAAAGAATTTCGTCCCCGAAATTACCAGTTAAGAGAAATGATTCGATACCCGTTAACTATTTCCCAAATTAAACAGTTTTAACAATACCCAAACAATCTTTTATTAATGATACACTAATCATCTTTTAACTTCCCAAACTTATTCATAAGTTCAACCCATACCACCTACTTATCCATTCAAATTTAAATTTGAATTCAAATTTTAACTTATCAAAATTTTCCAAAATTTTTCTAACTCCCTAAATTTCCGAAAAATTTCGCCAGCGTCTCCTTTGCGCGGCTAGCTCGGTACTACTACAAAATGGCTCTACGGCCTCCCAATCTCAAAAAGAAAACAAAAAGCCAAGTGGCTGGATCCAAAACCCAATCAAATTTCATATAGAAATTTAAATACATACCTTTTGTCGGGCCATTAAATTTTATCTTCTAAAATCAAAAATCCCAATTATCCATTGCTTTTATACACCTGTATATCCTACTAAGCAATAATATTCAATCACAATCCCAAAGTCATTTTATACTTTCCTTTACAAGTTTCCAATATTTGTTTTACTTAAGCCCGTACGATGCACATATATCATCCGTATGCAATATCATATTCGATCGCTCAATCGATCACACAATTCCACTTCCGAACTAGTATTGTCCACCCGACTTCCTAGTGCGAACTCAGATTTGGTTTCTTGATCAGAAACCGTCATTCTCCTTGCATAGACACAAACTATGATAGAGAATTTCCAGAATCAATCAACAATCCATATCCAGGCTCGCCGTCGAAAATCGAGTGAAAAATCCTGATTCGGATCGATAAAACTATCTCGAAATTCTGTGTTCGACATCTGGACCAAATAGCTATGCGAATAAAATAATATACGTACATCTTACGTATAAATTCCAATTGATTATCAGTTATATCAATTCTCTTTTATTCACATTCCTTTTTGATTGTTATCCCCTTATTCACAACTATCCTATTTCACAACTTCAGTTTTAGTCTTCATTCAACTATTCACTTAGTATATATATATATATATTTTCCCAAAATTACTAAGTATATTTCCACTACAAATTTTCTTAAGAATTTCATTCTTCAAATTTTTTTTTTAAGTTCAATATAAATTTTCTTATATTTATCTACTTCTTCACCACTGAAGTGTATATATTCAAATCGAATTCCAATTTCATATGAATTTCAATTTACTTCAATTTACCACTTCATTTCAAATATAAATACTTATTCCATTTGATTTCAATTTGGCTTTCACCCGAATGTTTAATTAGTTGCACTTACTAATTAATTTAAATTTCAATTAATAGTTTATTCGCAAACTTCACTTCTTTAGTTCCCTCAATTTCACCTATCCTTACATTTACATTTGAATTAGATTCCAATATCCAGTTCCAATTTCATTTGCTAACCAATTTAGATTATTTATCGTAAATGAAAAATTTCAAAAATCTCAAAAAATTTCTAACTCCCAAAATTTACGGAAAATTTTGGCAAAGTCTCCCTTGTACGGAGGGACTTCTGCGATATCGCAGGATGCACAAATATGTATATATACATCGGCCTCAGGCCGGAAATCACAATATATCAATATAAACAGTTCATATTTCCTATTTTGAATTCTTTTGCGTAAGCGTACCTCATTTTTAGCATTTTAAAGCAAGCGGCTTATTATTTAGCAATTAGTGCAACCCAAAATCAGCTATACGGCTTCCCCGAACCTGTACTTACTTAATTTAAAGATGTAAGTGCCAAAGTCATGCAACTTAACAACATTTTTCATATTTAACTAGCAACATAAGCGTTTTAATAAGCAATGCAAGTGAAACAACACTTATAAGCAATTTATAGGGTTCCACCCTTAATTTAAATTGTTTACAACTCAATTCTCACATTCGATTCATTTTAGCAAAACAACCTCATATTTAATTCAGTTGATCTCAAAATCAATCTATTTAACTTCTATCAACTTATAGAATTTTAACTTCCTTGTTTACGTCAAACGACGCTTTATTTAATGCAGCCTCGTCCATATCCATATGAATAAATGATTATTTGGGTTTTACAACCAATTTGAATTGATTCCAATTCAATTTATTTTTTTCCATTACACTTATAATTTAATTGGTAAATTCACTGAATCCAATATAAATTCTAATCCGCATTTGATAATTTATTTCTGAATTGTATTTATTACTAACAAGTCTACTTCAATCCATTTCTACTTACTTGCAATTATTTACAATTCAAATTATCACTATTATACTTCAACTCCATTATTCATTCACACTTTCACTTTTATTACCAAATCCAAATTCCATTAACATATTTGATTTACTAATTTATTCCAAATTAGTTTACTTCCATTTTAACCAATACAATATTTGATTTTTTATCCTTACAAATCACCCTAGTTAATCTCCTCGGTTTTATAATTCAAGTACTGGATCTTATTCATTCCCAAAATACCAAACAAATTTATTTACTTAGCTATAACTTCCCATTCAAGCCACAATTAATTTAATTTTCCAATAAATTTAATTCCTTTACCATTATCCAAGCTAAATTTAATTTAACCCAAATCTCTATTCCAAACTGCACATCTCTTATTCATCTTACTCTTACTTGTTAATGTAAGGATTTTAATTTCACTCAATATTATTTATAATTCAACTGAATTTCATTACAATTTAATTTTATTTAACTTAACTTCAGTCAAATCATATTATTCTCTTAATATCATTTCCATCACAATTTATTTCAATTCGATTCCAACAATCCAAATACAACTGGATTTATTTTCTCAGTTTGCTTCAAATCCAACTCAAAATTAAACTTAGTTTAAGCTCATTTGTCTCAACTTAATTTTATTTCTCCATCTGATTCAAATAAAGATTTAGAATTCTTATGTACCCGGCTTTTAGTTTCAAATCATTTTGAAATCTCCACTTATTCCATTAGTTAAGTAAATCATTCCGATTTTACAATCTTACCATATTTTTTTCAATTTTAATTTGTCAGAATATTTTCATCCAAACATCCAAATATAAAATAATTTAAGGAAATATTTCTTTTATATCAAAATACATTTTTCGGGTAAAATTATTTCATCTACCCGTTTCAAAACAATATTGTGTCGAATTGTTCTATTCGAGTGTTTAGAAACCCCTTCGATACAGTTGCGCAGACTGTGCCGACGAAGGTTCATATGCCACTCAATAAATCAACCAACATAATATAAAACCATTTTATATTCACTAACAAATACGCGCTCATATCTATTAATACTCTCAAAATTCCCACCAGAGCCAAGGTTATCGTTAGCCTAAGCTCTGATACCAAGTGTAACAACCCGGGTTTTTCTAACACGAAAAACCGGACCATTTTAGTTAAGAAGAAGAGGTAGAAGAAGAAAAATAGAAAACAACAGCAGAATCTCACATACGCAGCGGAATAAAATATAATATATATCAACAGATCTTTACACAAATCAAACTGTATCTGTATATATATATACATCCAAATACATCATCAGAGTACATCACATTTTGATATCATACAACTGAATACACAGCGGAAAAATAATAGCAAGTACGAGAGTACGTATCGTCATCCAGCTCGTCTCCTGAGCTCCACATCATCATATCCTGTAACCTATAATACTCGGTCTGACCCGAGCATTATATAAAACAATACCCGAGTCAGTCTGGAATACCAGCGTGAGAAAATCACACTCAATTGATTTTTAAAGTTTCAAAAATCCTTTAAAAATAAAAAGCATCTCGTAAGACCACGCCACAAATAAACATGTCGGGTTTTTACCTTACGATAGCTAAAACACTTTTTATAAAATCCTCTGATATTATAATAGTGTCTATTCACAAATACTTATTAAAATAGCTGAAATTGTTACATTATTAAATTCCAGCATATTAGCCACAAAAGAGGGTAATACAAACAAATACCGTACAAGGCACGTAGGAAAAATGGATTTCCAACGAATGACTAGGCACTGGGGTACCACCTATCACAGTACGTGGCCTAGATCACCGTACCGAGGAGTACGCCCGCTCCTCTGCAACACAAGGCCGGAACCATCCCTTACTGGATGATCCCGAATAAAATCACCCCACGGTTGGGATCAGCAACCGCACCACTAAGCCGAAATAAAAAGGGACATCTAGACAGGGATGACCTTACCCTCCAGTGGGAGCTACCCACGAAGCCTTGCTGCATAACCCCTGATTTTCAGTCATTCCCGGTTGATGAGGTTCGAGGCTAAACGATACCTTTTAGAGAACATATCCCTTAGAATGCCCATCGTCCGCTGACGATGTTTCGCAAGCATTCGTCCATACCAGTCCGTCCTGGGTTTGAACGGAACCGAAGGCACTACTCCTACTACATCCATTTTGGAAATATCCTCAGGATTAGTAGCGACTAGCCCTTGTACTTCACTGCTCCATCTTCGACTTCGAACACGTTACCCGAAACGTACAAACCGAATCGAAGTGGTATTCGAGTCTCCAGACCTAGAATCCCGGTATACGGAAACTCGATCCCGGTCTCTTCGAAACGATCAGCGCATTTGGCCAATATTGATAGTCGGTTATTTAACTATCAATTAACATCCACAAGCAACCATCACACAATAAATAATTTCCCACATTATTATTTTATTTGCCCAAATATCTTTCCTAAGATATATTTCTATTTTCAAACTCCTTTTGAAAACAATTTCAAAACAGTTTCCGCTTACGGAATACATTTCCAAATATTTATTTCCTCTGAAACACCAAGTACAAAACACTTAGATTTTTAAATAATCTTAAAAACACTTTATTTTAAATATACTTTATAACTTTGAAATTTTAAAACTACTTTAATACTTTATCGAAATATATACTTAAGAAATATTTAAAATGAAACCACTTTACAAATATAAACTAAATTTCTCTTTTTAAAATATAATACCAAATCACTTTTATATAATTACTACAATAATAGATCTTTGAAAATACTTACTTTAAAGTTTAAATATTTAAAAAGAATAGGTTTCCTAAAACATACTTACTTAGGAAATTAACATTTAGAAATAATAAATTTTCTAAAATATGCTTTTAAAAATACAATTAGAACTTTTAACTTATATTAAAATTGCTTTGAAAACGTACTTGGCTATATAGAGAAATATCCTTTTCACTCCCATCTTTTAAAAATAAAATAACATTTATTTTTAAACCAAACCATATCCTTTTATAAATTCCCACCTTGAATTTATATTTTCTAATATCCACTGATATTTTATTTTACTTTAAAAACCCAGTTTATAAATTCCAAAATCTCATTTCTCTTCTAAAATTCCAATTTTAAACAACTAAATCAATTTCCAATTGATTTCCCAATTTACTCTACTTATTTTGAAATAAATTTTCTTTGCTACTTCATTTATTCCAAAATACATTAACCTTTAGATTTTTATTCCTTATTACGAGTTAAACCCCTTTTTTTTCATATTTGTTAAAACTCCAAAATCACCTTATTTTTATTTCAATTCGTTATAAATTTAATCCCAATTCCTCGAATTATTTTACTTAACTTTTATTCCTTTATTTCTTTTCAAAAATTCAATTCCATAGATTTTATAATTTATTAACTGGACAATCCAAATCAACCACATCATCCAATATAAAATCATCACATGATATCAAATATTCAAAACACAGAATATTAAATAATCTAATAATTTTGAGGAATCCAGTTGGATCCCTCCAACCTGTTCCCTGCATCCACAGACGTTAGCACAATACCAATTCCACTTCGAGGTGGAATATCGCGGTATATGGGTTTTATAAAATATCATCCGCTATTATGCGGCGCATAGGGTCTCATCCGCTATACAATGCGGGAATATCAACAATTCCAATATATACATATGCCAATATGTATATATTGCTATATACTACTATATATGATATAGCACATCCAAATCAATTCAACCATTCAATCAATTACTTAAATTTAACCATTTAAATTTAAAATAAAATGCAGCTGAGTGAGATTAACTCACCTTTGCTTTATTTTTGGTTTGCAACCCACTTCCAATCCGGTTTGCTTCTATCAGATTTTAACCTTGAATATCATTACGAAATCCATTAATATTCGAATAAATCGAATAATCAATTATCGTTATTGTTTAATTTTGACTAATGATTCACTAAAAAAAATGATTAAATTTAATCAAAGAATTAAATTTTAAACTAATTTTCTTTTCACAAATTATTTTTGATACTAAAATAATTCAGTAAGTTTGTTAAACAAATTAATCTCCACAACATCTTATATTAAAAATTAAACTAGTAAGTTAAGAAAGTGTATATATTTTCCTCTTAAGTTAAAAACAAAATAGGGATTTACTTTACTGTAAAGAAATTTCTCTTGTAAATCAAAATGGTTTTAAAACTTCTGTAAAATAAATCTTCTTATCCTATATATATATATTTCTGTTTTCAGCAGTTTATAACTAATATATATATATATTAGTATTATTATTTTGAATGGTAATAAGATAATTTCAGAGTCGAACATTTTAAATTCAAATCGAAGAAGAAGAAAGCAAGAAGTCGTTTACCCCAACATGATCGACTTGCCCAGCCTTCATTTTGCCGCAACCCAGCGCCGAGTCGCTCCACATCTTCGCGGCTACCAAATCACCTCGAAACCCTACCCAGATGAAACCCTAATGATGACTTCGAAAATCACCAGCCCCGCATCGCCTTTCGACGACGCCAGCTCGCGAAACTCCTGCCGCCTCCTCCCAGATCGAGCTGCCCCGCCCCATCACGCGAACGCGTGCGCCTCATCACTTAATTCGTCGCCGAGCCTCCCTTGTTCGAATGAAATCGAACCCGCGTCCCTCACTTCGATCAGAAGAATACGACTGTCGAACGAATTCGAATTCGTTCGTTTCGTTTTTTTTTTTTTTTATACTCGAACGCCTAATTGACAGGAGGGAAGACGAAATTTTTGCGTTGGGATGTTTTGAAAAGGCACGGGGATATTTATCTGTATAACGAATTTGAAGAGAGGATTGGAGACGTGATTTTGTTCGGCCATTTATTTTTCTGAAGCTTCATATGAAATTTGAAAGAGGGGAAATCGATTTCATCTGGTTTGAGCTCGGTTATGATTTTTAAAGAAAGAAGGAGACGCGTGTTTATTAGGTAGGACACGTGTTTTAAATTAATATACGTATCTATATCTAATTACTTAGGCAAGAAGAGAACGTTGCCAGGAAGGACACATGCTCTGAATTTCTATACGTTTATATACCGTATGCTTACATAACAACTCCAAACGCTCCGAAATTTAAAATCCGATAATAATACAATATTACGGATCCAATGGAACTGGTTTCGCTGAATTCCGAGACTGTGCCTCGGACGGCTATTTTTAAATTTAATTTCAACGATATATTTTTAAAACTAAACAAAACTCTTTAAAATTCCATTTTAAAAGTTCTATCATCTTTAGTATTAACAAAATAAATTTTCTGAACCTTTGAACTATTTTTAACAGGCTTTAAAAATCAAGATTCAATATTTTACCCAATCCCGATAATTAAATTTAATAATTAATTATCCAAAGAAATACTGTATATTTGAAATTAAAGTTAAAATTTAACCTTCGAATATTTAAAATAAATTAAATATTCACATTTCAAATATACAAAAATTCTGGGTCGTCACACACGCCTTGCCAAGTGGGGTCGCACCCCCGATCGAGCATGGTTCTTCGATATCATATTTATTACTTTGTGATTGATTTGGTGGCCACCCTTTGATTTGATTACGGGAGTGTGTCTCGAGGTGGGAAGTAGTAGCTACTATGCGTTACCACCAATTTGGATCCGCAAAACGGTAGTATCCTACCCTGGGCATTGCCTCGCATGCCTTGTCATATGCCTTATCGAGCCCATTACGAGTTTGGTTTGTGTCGTACACTATGGAGTGCCCTCTGATAGCCCTCTACTTTACGGAGGAATTACGGTATTGTATAGACTACGACATTTATAAAAATGTGCTAAGGGAGATATGGGTAAAGCCGTAACGCTATTTTAATACTTTATTTTACTGTAGACTTATTATAATGGCGTATTGTATTATGTATGTAGATAGTTTAGCCGATCCTTAGGAGATGAAATCCCGATCATCTGTTTAGTTATTGCATGCACGTTAGACACTGGATAGAAGATGTAAAATCCTGTAAACATCTCTGAAGCCGTTACACTCATGTTTATTTACTATTGATTTAACTTACATAAGATCATTTAGTTTTGACTCGAGTGTTTTGTCTTTTAATTACGCTCGGGTCAGCCTGAGCATTTCAGTGTTGAAGACCTTATTTCTGGAGGACGAATACGAAGATTTAGTATATTATTACTATTTATTATATTTATTCCACTGCATTATGTTGTTACTCTGCATTATTTATTTATTCCTGCTATATGTATAACTCTGATCTGTATTGTAAAAGTGTAATCAAATGTTATTTGTAAAACAGCTTCATGAAATGTTTATTTGATTATTATATTTTGTCATTCCCCAATGAGATTCTGTGTTTTCTTTTCTTTTCTCTTATTTTCTTATTTACCCTATTAACAATCCTCCCTTTTGAATGGTTTGAGTTGACATGCGTGGTTTATTGTCGATTTAAACCGTCCAAAAAGGTGGGTCGTTACACTTTATTCCAAACAAATGTAAGATTTTTAGGTCATAATATTAAGAGAAAAATAATATTGAAGCATAGAATTTGATTTAAAATTTCTAGATATAATAACCGATAAAACACAAAGATTTTTAGGAACCTTAAATTATATATCTTCTTATTATATTAATTTAGCTACAGATATTGCTCTCTTATATGATAGATTAAAAGAATCCAGGTGGACAGATATCATACCCAAGTTGTTAAAATAATAAAAGAAAAGATAAAAAAATCTACTTGTTCAATGCTTTTAAATCCAAATTGGAAAAAAATAATTGAGGCGGACGCCTTAGATATATGATTTGGTATAATTTTAAAGCAAATTTGTCTGAAGACAAAACAACAATATCTTTTCATTCAGGTAAATGGACTAATAGTCGGAAGAACTATGCAATCACAGCTAAAGAAATGCTTGGTATAGTTAAATGTGCTTTAACATTTCAGGATGATTTATATAATCAAAAGGTTATCATAAAAACTAATAGCAAAACTGCTAAGTATATATTTAATAAAGATTTTAAGCATCACATGTCCAAGCAAATGTTTACTAGATGGCAAGCTCATTTAGCACATTTTGACTTTTAAATCCTTTATAAAAAAGGCGAAGAAAATATTTTCTTGATTTTTTAACCCATGAATTCTCACAGGATTATGATCCCTAGGGGTAATTTCTCCTACAGAAAAAAGGGCAAAGGACATATCCTAGTCTAACATTGCAGCAAAATGCTAATAGTCAAAAATTTAACTAATTTAGGGAATAATAGCTCCAATGATCATTTTGTTGGAAATGGTTAATTTTGTAGTGGAAGTTATGGGTGAATTTCAATTTTTTTACACTATTAGATCTTTATTAGACCTATGAAGTCTAATTTATTTAGAGCATTTCCAAATTTAATTCAAATAAAATCGTACATTTTATTTAAATTTCATAAATTATTGTTTGAAATTTATCTAATTTAATTTTACTTAATATATAAGCATACAAATGTATGATATGCATATATATACGTGTGTGCATGTGTAATATGATATTCCATGCAAGGCATAACTTGCCTGTATATAGATGTTGGGATTTACATCACAATGGACACATTAGCTCATTCCATATGTATTATATGTTGTCCAAATATATGCATATACTTATAGTTATAAATATATAAATGTGTGTGTGTATATATATCTGTGTGTTTGTATGTAAATGAATATATTTATTATATAAAATTTTATAGAACACATATGTATATATTATATTATAAATAACAATTGAACACACACACATATGAAGTCATATATATTTATGGAAATAAATTATTTTACTTATATACATACACATACACACATTCGAATTAAGATAAAATCATTATATAAATATGTGTGTATATATAAATATAAATATAATAATATATGTAAATTGGTATTTTAATAAAATATGAATATATATATGTATGTATGTATGTATGTATGTATATGTATACATTTAAATATTTATTTTAATTTTTGTTTAATTTTCTACTCGAATTATTTATAGATCTGGATTTTTTATAATTATAATATATTAATATGTGTATATTATTTATTAATTAGTCAATTTGTAATTTATAAAAAATATAAAATAATTATATAGTAAAATTTCAAATTTTCAAAAATCTAGAAAGATATTTAAATGGTTGCGAATAATTTTTCAAAATTTTTAGTATAAAATTTTTATTTTAAACTAATTAATTACTAAACAACAGATTTTTAATTTAATTTTTAATAATATAAAGTTAAATGAAAAAAATCTGAAAATTTTGCAGAGAGTGTCTAATATGATATAATATTTTTAAAAATTATAAAATTGAATTTTAAAGACGTTATTTATTTTATATTAATATATTGTATCTTATACTAATTAAATTATATATATATATATAATAAAACATAAAATATTTTCGGCTGTTAAAATTCATAATAGATATAAACATATATTAGGAAATTATTAGATCAATTTTATGTAGTATATATATACACACTATGATATAAATTGTGTAGATGTATTGATTTTTATATTAACGTATATATGTTTTCAATAATATAATATTAAAATAAAATAATGTTGTCTATAGCATATATCATTAGATTATTAGTGAAATATGAGTATGTATGGGTACATTAAATTTATTCACATAGCCAATTAATATTACGACAAAAACATTACCTATAAAAATCTCACCTAACTAACTAAACTATAATCACACACGCACACACATACATAAGGATACATGAGAAATAAATTATTCCACCATAACTACATTTATATTATATAAATAAATGGTTACTTGTAATAGATGCCTTCAAGTCCACACTGAAAGAAGAATCCTCTTCCTTTGAAATTAATTGATTCGTTAGATTGCTAGTCTTGAATCACAGGCCTTCTTGCTATCAAATAGCCTTGGATTTAAATCAATTTGATTTGAGAATTTTTAGGGTTTTAGAAGGGGAGATCGGTTACAAGGATAATAATGGAGGTCGCAAAAATAAGGGTCTACAAGTTATGTTTAGAGATGATTATATATTGGTTGAATAAGAGAGAAACTAGGATAATATATCATACTTATTCTCACTTAATCTCAACCCTTCATTTCAAAATCCCTTAATCTCTTTTTAGCTGCCCTTATGCCCTATTATTGCAGCTGAACCAAGCCTCTAATAACATGGGCTAACAACCTATTTAACCCAAATTAAACATGTTTAATTAAATCAAATTCAATTTGTTATCGATATCTTATATCGATCGATATATTTATACTATTATAAATATATATAACAATATTTATTTCTCGAATCATATTTAAATCTTATAATATTAATTAATCTATAACAATTACAAACTAATAAAATCATTTGGTCTAAAGAGATTTCATCATTTTGGTTGTGTAACTCTTGGGTGTAAATTTGATGTGCGATTAACATCGAACTATTCAAATGTTAACGTTCACACGTCACTTAGCAGGTGGTGTGACATTCTGGCCAAATTTATTGCTTACTTAGTTTCGGTAAAATCCAATTTTAGTTAATAAGCGTTACCCGGTTGTGACATTTATTTACATCAATTCTCTTCTTTAAAACTATATTACTTTGAATTTATGGAATTTGGTAATGGTCAAAATTCCAATTTCATCCATACTCAACTCTATAGTCCAAATACAAAGTCCTTGATTCAATGGTAACAACTATTATTAACTAAAATGCTCCGGCTAGAGACTTTAACTTATCTTGAGTTGACCGTGATACTAACTCCATATAATTGAGAAGACGAATCCTCCCTTGGAACAGTGCTCCACTTCCAATAATTCCACTCGACCCAACTATAGTCACTCTATGGACGCCATACATTGATTTGACTATAATCAAAGAGGAGCTTTCATATTGAAGATCCACGGTATTCTTAAATCGAGAGAACTGTGTAAATCAGTCACATCGATATTTTCTATTTGACCTTAGTTGTATTAACCAACAAAAAACTATCGAGTGAGTCGTTCTATAGTAATTCAATAACTATCAGTACGTAACCAATAGGTGCCCCCAACGGCAATGAGTAATACACTGCCCAACGTTTAGAGAGCGTCATGTACTCTAATCTCACGAATATATTGATATCCAGTCTCAATGCATCTTGATTAGGAACGTCTAAAATGGTATATTTATTTTCATTATGATGTATTACTCACGGTTACAATACTTTATAACTGCTATCAAAAAATGTACCATATATGGAATTTATATTAAATATACTTTTAATTAAATTAATTAATTAATATAACACATCATATCAAGTATATAATAAAAAGAAAACACCTTTCATTTCGAACAAGATTGATTATCGAGTTAGATATTTGTAATAAATCACATAATTCTCCCTAGAGCATACCCCTAACTCTATCACATTTATATAAAGAATTTCTAGAATACAAGAAAAGGCAAGGGGCTAATACCCAACAAGATTTTCTTTATATGCTATCATAACTGGCAATGAAGAAAATGAATAAAATATCGCTACATATTCAGAAACTCTTTATAAAGAAGTTAAACTTCAAGAATTCAATGACCTAAAATGAGAAAATGCTCCTTGGAACCTAATGCAGAGGTAGGTTGACATGACATCATATGTTGTTACAACGTAAAAGAAAAGAGGATACTATGAGGCAATGACAAAGTCTTTGAAACTTATGAAATACCACATTTTAATATAGGAGATTCAAATGTTTATAGCTTCAACAAAATAATTATCAAAAGGCTAGTGTTGTCAAAAGAATAGGGGTTGTCCTCTAAAAGAAAAGGAAATTTTCATGCTCGATAAAAAGATTACCATAATGACTGAGATTATGTACGCTAAATAAAGTGCTTATTTATGAAAATAATAAAAGAAAACATCATGGTTTATTAAATGTACGAGGAAGTTTATAAACATCTTATGCCAAATTGGTTTATAGAATAATGGAAAAAATATGGACCGCCTTTTGATATTCTCCCGAAAAGCTAAAATAATTATATTTTAAATAGATTGTTGTTTCATGCAAGATAAATGATCTTGATCAATATTTGATGATAACATGATCATGATCGACATATATTTTTTAACTGAATTTTCCATTCCTTGGATTTGGAAATGAAAGCCTAAAATAAGTTATACTAAACAAGAAATACATTGTTTTAAAATATGTTCCTTTACATAAGTCTGGGACAAATTAATCAAAATTGATAATAGCACAAGTCAAATATTTAGTCAGAAAATGATAACAGAAATAAATAACAAGATAAAAGTCTATCAGCAGCAGGAATATCTGAAGCAGCAAAAAGAAGCTCCAAACCTATTCCAATGTATAGCCAGAAACTAAAGATGCAGAAAGGAGTGGTCATAAAGAAAGATATTCTTTATTCATGTATTAAAGAAATGAATAAAGGTTTGATGAAAAGTCTTGGAAAAGGAGATGCAAAATAAGACACATCAATGACATCTTAAAAAACAAAAGACATAGCTGAAGTTCCGTATACAGACTTCAATGATAAGGACATTTCTGAGAGAGAGGCCCGCAATGTGGGACAAGACATAGGAAAGATGGTGCTGGAGTGATTAGACAACACTCTTACCATCAATTGCAAATGGACCTACTACTTTAAAGTAGACAAATATTAATAAAGGAAGACAAATGTACATACTAATTTGATTATATATATCGTGTTTATTGTAGCCAGAATAATATACTAAGTTAATTATGTGTTGAGTTATTTCTGTTCTATATACATGAATTCATGTGTTCATATATGAAGGAATATGTCACATCCCTACCTTGAGGCCCAAAGCTAAGCGCTACAGATGCTGCGGTCATCTATAGTATTAACTTCCGGTGACAAAATATGGCTATGTTAATGGTATCTATAATATCAGAAGCACATGAATATGAAACAAAATCGCAGATTTCAAAAATAACATTTCCGATTACATTTCAAAACATGTTTCATATCCAAACACATAATCCCATATCGTTTCCCAGGTTTAGATCAAATATAGTTATTACATAAATACGCCAAGAGCGACATATGAAGATGCCCCTCTACTTGTCTCTAGAAGCTTTATTCGCCAACCTACTAAAACCTAAAAATCCTCAACCCTCAGCCTACTCAAATCAATTTGAGCTTCCGAGATTTTAACAAAAAAATATAAATTTTGAGTCAGACATAAAGTCTGGTGTGAATAATATTATTACATCTCGATTTACTGATATTAAGTTAGACCACACCGCTTAGCGGAATGGGTTTCCCCTCACTAATATCCCTTTAAAACATATCTTTTTGCAAATCATAATCCTACAACCAAACTAATTATACCAAAATAGCAAATATCATATATGCTCAAAACAGGTAATAAATGGACCAGCTGTCAGAACAAAATGTAATTTTGTTTGGCTAACTACTAACCTATGGCTCACTCGGGCCTACCAAACAAACTAAACAAATTATCTAACAACTGTTAGACATACTTCTGGACTGTGTGTCCTTAACTTACTTCTCCAAGGGTCACCTGATCCTAATGGTTTTGCAGGCTCACAAATAATCTCTGTACATTTATTCATTTCTATGTGTAACCATCAATTAAGTCTTTCTTGTGACTAAGCCTTGTGCACTGGAATTTTGAACTAAATTAGCTAGGGGCTAATAGCTAATGTATAGGGCGCGACCCTATACCAGTTCCATCTAGTATACGAATATCTGAGTCATCTTACTTAGGGTTAACTACCTTTTAAATTTTCCTTGAAAAACTTTTCTAAATGATTTAACCCTTTAAATCGTACTTATATAAGGAAAATATACTGCTGCTTTACTCGAATCTCATTTCCATGATATATGATTTACTCAAAATATATTTGATGAAAACATTCGAAACCTTTGTTTAAAATCCTTTAAACAATCTCATTCAAAACCACTGAAAGTACTCCTTTCGAAACCATTGAAAGCACCCCTTTCAAGTCCATTGAAATTACCCCTTTCGATATAAGTAAACTACTTTACTTTATAACCTTAGGCCTAAAGACCAAACATTCATTTCGAAACCATTGAAAACATCTTCTTCGAAAGCTTTATAAACCTTAGACATCCTCTTTTAAAATACATTAAATATGTCTTTCGAAACCATTGGAAACCTTCCTTTTAAACACTAAGGTAAACCTTTCAAAAACACTGGGGCATTATCCCTTCGAAACCTTGTATACATATACCTTTCAAAAATACTAGGAACCTTCACTTTGAAACCTTTACTTATTCCCTTTCGAAAGCATTAAAGTATACTAATTAAACAAACCTTTCGAATGAGTAGGGTTCAAGTTAAAATATGTGGAAAAATATTTCAAAACCATTCCTTTTGAAACCTTTGGGTTTAACATTTATAATATCAAAAAAGGTCTGAAAACAACTAAGTCGAAAGCAACTCTTTCGAAAGCAATTTCCTAAATAAAAGAAGTGGATGGTGTTATCCCACTTTTTAGCAAGATTGAGATATCAAGAAATTAACTGAAAATCGATGATTACTAGTCACAAATATCGGCTATGCATTACAGGTTCGTTATGGATATCGATGAATTTTGTCCGAGTCCAGATCAAGCTACAATTGATAGGACATGACAAGCAAAGCCATAAAAGCCGACGCTTCAAATTTCAGGTCAATCATAGTTCGTATGATTTAGATATGATCGATACAAGATGAGGGAAACACGCCGTTCGAATCGATACGTACGCCCTGTTCGTATCCATCAAGGAACATCTGATTTCGAATCCATCATGTTCGAATCGATCTTCGGTCGCGCTGTTCGAATCCATTGAGTTCGATTCGATCAGAGTGACTTCACCTCGTATGTATTTTTATCGATCGGAACGGTTTCGCCTCGCATCCATCTAGTTCGTATCGATCAGAGTGGAACTATTTGTATCCATCGTTTATCCATCACGAGCCCTCTGCTTCGTATCCACTCGGCTTTGTTTTACTTCGAATCCATCACTCGGAGTCAATTCGTATCGGTCCCAATTGAGCAGTTTGTATCGATTGATTAACGATCGATACGAATGGACCATCAAACGATCGATACGAAGTCAATGCTTTTTATCGATACGAAATAGAACACGAACCATCGTTACGAACAAGGTGCAAATAAGACTCGGTCAATGCTTTTTAGATCGAGTCGACGAGAACGATACGAACGTATCGAGTCGAACGAAACAGCCTAAAGAAAACTCCAACTCGTGTCGATCATATCTCCTAGTCCACAAGTCCAAATGCTATGAAATTTTCACAGGAGCTTGCGTACATGCTAAAGAAGGTTCATGCCAAATTTCAACTTGGTTGGACCAAACCTTGATCGATACAAAATTGGTTCGTATCGATCACGGATCGAGCCGAAACTTCATGGGATCCATCGCGTATGCCCACCCACGTGCCAGAAGAAGTCTCCCGAAGTTTGAGCCTGATATTTGCATGGAGCGCCTATAAATAGCACCCTAGAGCCTACAGAAAAGGGACTTTTGGATCGAGCCACGTCCAGACTCTGCCGAAATCACGATTGCACTCAAACTCCATCATTGTACTTGAAAATTACTGCTGTAATTCACTATAACCAGCGAGAACATTAATAAAAGATTATCCTTTGAAGT
The DNA here is from genome assembly GCA_030737815.1 of Allium fistulosum. Lineage (NCBI taxonomy): Eukaryota > Viridiplantae > Streptophyta > Magnoliopsida > Asparagales > Amaryllidaceae > Allium > Allium fistulosum. The sequence goes on along the minus strand of CM060904.1, from coordinate 266,896,386 downwards.
GGACGTAGGCCGGAGATTGCCGAACCACTATAAATCTCGTGTTTCTGTTCGTTATTTTCCAATTGTTGTTCTCTATTTTGCCTGGATCTGAGACTTGTGTTATAGTATTGTTGATTTGTATTCATACATTGGTGCTTTCACGATATTCGGGGTTTGTGACCAATTTTGGTGCAAACACTTTGGTGCTTTCACTGAGAATCGAACTCAGGGATTAAACCGCTTAGATATTGGATTTGAAAGCTTAAAAAACTTCAGATTTGGAAAGCAATGATGGACAATCAACGAGAAGGCAGCGAGGAGAAAGGAGCCAACAAGAGGGAAGTCAAGAGGCCTCTTCTGGAGCTGGAGTAGGTCAAGCTTCAATTTACATCACCAGGGATAAGATGGAGGCTATGGCGGATTCAATTCATGAAAGATTGCTGAAGAGTCAACTAGAAATGATGCAAAACTTCTTTGATCATATGAGACCAGCTGGAGCACAGAACTGTGGACCGACTGCAGTGACTGCAGACACAAGACAAGGAGGTAGAGTCACAGAGACCAACGGAGGTGAAATCCAAGATCAGAACGAAAAACCTGACGGTAATCAACAAGGACCTGGGGGCAGACCCTTCGGATCTGGCATTGGAAGACCCACGGATGGAGCTCAGCAGGCTAGAGCCAACGCAAACATGAATGAGCCACACGAGGAATATTACCTGGAATACCCTTCGAGACCTGGGGGGTAGGATAGAAGCATGCTGAGGGGACGACCCCAGGATGGAGATGAAAGAATGGCTGGATTAGTGCGACAGATAATGAGGGGAGGATTGTCAAGCGGAGGCTTAGAGGAAGTTAGTCGGAGCCCGTTCACTCCGAATATCAGAAATGCAAGGAATCCTCCAAAATTTAAGTTACCCGCGATGGACCCATATGACGGGAAATCAGACCCAACCATGCATATTCCTAGATATATCAGGCATATGGAAGTGCTGGGGGCATCTGAGGAAGTGATGGCACGATGTTTCCCTCTATATTTGGAAGATTTGGCTGCGCTTTGGTTCAGGCAGCTAGAGAACGGATCAATCAGAACATAGAGCGAGCTAGTGGAATGCTTCATGAGGCAGTTTAGGGTCCACATGACACGACCCAAGAGTGTGATGACCTTGGCATTGATAAAGCAGAGGACAAGAGAGTCCATAAAAGATTTTCTATTGCGATTCAATGCAACTGTGGCTTTAGTAGATCGTCCGGATCCATCAATGATTTTGATGGCGGCGGTAGCAGGAGTCGCGGAAGGCACAGAATTTAAGGATTCTTTAGCAGGAGATCCACCACAAGACCTTGGAGAATTCTTTCATGAAGCTGAAAGGTTCATTTGGCTAGAAGATTCACGCGCTGAGAGGCGAGAAACAAACGCTGTGCAAGGCGAAGGAACCTCCAAAGTACTGTCCGAAGCAGACAAAGGGAAGCGAAAGCAGGACGACAAATACGATGGTCCTGACAAACGGAAAAAATTTCGAGAACCCAGATTCAAACAATACGCTGACCTGACGGCAAGCCTGGAACGGATCTACACGGAGACTCGGGGGCAGCTCCCCTATCGAAAACCACCCAGGAGAGATCCCACAGAACGGGAACGTAGAAGTGGAAAGTACTGCCTATTCCATCAGCTGGAAGGGCATACTACCGATGAATGTCGCCATCTGAAGGATGAGGTGGAAGAACATGTCAGAAGTGGTAGATTGCCACAATACACCAGAGATCGGACAGCGGCCGTAGCACCTGAGCAACTACCGCCTCCACCCAATAGAACTAACCCTGGATCGGGATCACGACTCGTCATCAATTAATCATGATGGCAAGGGCCAAGTTCAGGTATTGAACTTAGGTCAATCATTTAAATTTCTTAGATTTGATTTCAAAATAAGATGGCTATTCCACTTACACATGTACGGGAACCGGAGAGATCCCCAGGCATGGTCTGAGATGACAATAGATCGCTCTGCTCGGAGAGGCGATATTTAGATTTTTCCTTTGTTTGTGATTGAACACTGGAACTTGAATTTAATAAATGAACTTTAATTTCATTAAATAAACCTTTGACCGGAGAGTTAAAGGATGAATATTGATGATTAATTTGAGATTGATCGCTTTATGACTCTAACCTGAGAGATAGGGTCTAGAGTGCAAGAAGTGAGTTGCTTCGTTGGAGAGCGACGGGATCAACTCACTTAACGTCGTTCCCCATTCACCGGAGAGTGATTGGATCGGGGTTCGATAAGAGCCCGGAGAGGCTATGATCGGCCTAGGATTTAGGCCATGACATCACTTAATGTTTAGAAACACTGAACCAGAGTGCAGGGGGTGTTGCCGCTTCGCCAGAGAGCGACAGGATCAACTCACTTGACGCCGTTTCCCCTTCACCGGAGAGTGGCAGGATGGGATCCAGCAAGAGCCCGGAGAGGTTATGATCGGTCTAGAAAGACCAAGACATCGCTATATGCCCTCGCTACGGCCAGAGTGCAAGGAATAGAAAGCAACGCCGGAGCGCAATAGGATCTTTCTATTCGATCGTCAAGTCTGGAATGGACTTGGCAAGGGTCCGTAGTGATCACTGATAGTCCGGAGAGGTTTTAGAATTCAATTACTAACTTCCACAAGTGGAGATGAAAACTGATTCGGCTTCGAACAGCCATAAACTTGATTGACAATACTATGATTGTGAATTAAACATGAACTCACGATATTCGATTTGGAGCCATTCAAAACACGCCTTTTGCCAAAAGGCATGTTTTGGGGGACAAATTGTTATCCCACTTTTTAGCAAGACTGAGATCAAGAAATTAACTGAAAATCGATGATTACTAGTCACAAATATCGGCTATGCATTACAGGTTCGTTATGGATATCGATGAATTTTGTTCGAGTCCAGATCAAGCTACAATTGACAGGACATGACAAGCAAATCCATAAAAGCCGACGCTTCAAATTTCAGGTCAATTAGAGTTCGTATGATCGAGATATGATTGATACAAGATGAGGGAAACACGCCGTTCGAATCGATACGTACGCCCTATTCGTATCCATCAAGGAACATCTGATTTCGAATCCATCATGTTCGAATCGATCTTCGGTCACGCTGTTCAAATCCATTGAGTTCGATTCGATCAGAGTGACTTCACCTTGTATGTATTCGTATCGATCGGAACGGTTTCGCCTCGCATCCATCTAGTTCGTATCGATCAGAGTGGAACTATTCGTATCCATCGTTTATCCATCACGAGCCCTCTGCTTCGTATCCACTCAGCTTTGTTTTACTTCGAATCCATCACTCGGAGTCAATTCATATCAGTTCCAATTGAGCAGTTCGTATCGATTGATTAACGATCGATACGAATGGACCATCAAACGATCGATACGAAGTCAATGCTTTTTATCGATACTAAATAGAACACGAACCATCGTTACGAACAAGGTGCAAATAAGACTCGGTCAACTCAGCAAGAAGGGTGGATCGATCCAGGAATTTCATGCCACGTCATCTCGCACGCACGTGCTTTTGATCGAGTCGACGAGAACGATACGAACGTGTCGAGTCGAACGAAACAGCCTAAAGAAAACTCCAACTCGTATCGATCATATCTCCTAGTCCACAAGTCCAAATGCTAAGAAATTTTCATAGGAGCTTGCGTACATGCTAAAGAAGGATCATGCCAAATTTCACCTCGGTTGGACCAAACCTTGATTGATACGAAATTGGTTCGTATCGATCACGGATCGAGCCAAAACTTCATGGGATCCATTGCGTGGGCCCACCCACGTGCCAGAAGAAGTCTCCCGAAGTTTGAGCCTGTTATTTGCATGGAGCGCCTATAAATAGCACCCTAGAGCCTACAGAAAAGGGACTTTTGGATCGAGCCACGTCCAAACTCTGCCGAAATCACGATTGCACTCAAACTCCATCATTGTACTTGAAAATTACTGCTGTAATTCACTGTAACCAGCGAGAACATCAATAAAAGATTATCCTTTGAAGTGGACGTAGGCCGAAGATAGCCGAACCACTATAAATCTCGTGTTTCTATTCGTTATTTTCCAATTGTTGTTCTCTATTTTGCCTGGATCTGAGATTTGTGTTATAGTATTGTTGATTTGTATTCATATATTGGTGCTTTCACGATATTCGGGGTTTGTGACCAATTTTGGCGCAAACACCCTAATAACCATTTTCTTCTAGAAAATTAATGCTAATTCTACAATAATTCAGAAAATCATGAAACTTGAAACCTATTTCCAAAATACCATTTCCAACCTTATATAAAAATCACAAGGCATTTGGATGTCATTTGATAAGTTTTTCAATCCAAAACATGTCATAAAATCAATATGAATAAGCATAATTAATCAACAAGCATATATACATAAAAAATCATTCAAAACATGGAAATACACATGCAAAAACTTTCGGATTTGATTCTAGAAGGTGAAATAATCTAAATATGAGATGTAACATATTACTCACCTTTAGCTTTGTTGTTAAGGTGTTGAGATTTGATTCTTGGGTTAAATTTGATCATCTTTTCCTCTTGATTTAGCTTTTCTTCCCCTTACTCTTCTTTAATTGTGACTGGCCTCTTAGGTTTTGATTTTAATTTGTAAACGTGAAAAATGTTATGTTACGGAGGGTTTAGGGTATAGAATGTAGCTTATTCCTATATTGCCCCTTATCTAATTTCCCTCTCCTATTTCATTTTAAAACCATTTAGTTCATTACTTAAATAGGCAGAGCTACCCTTATTTAATCCAATCTCAATCCCTTAATCATTTAATCTTTACATTACTCTATGTAATTTAGCTAATTAAATCTCCTAAATAATGTTATGAAAATTAGGGATGTTAAAACTCCCCTCCTTAATCAGATCAATCATAAAGGTAAAACATGCCATTGAATAATTCAGGATAAGTATCTCGAATATTGCTCTCAGTTTCCCAAGTACATTCTCTCTCATCATCACTCCACTGGATATTGACTAATCTGGTTGTCTTTTTCCTTAGCTTCTTCTCATCTCTTGTGACTATACCAACTTGTTTTCTAACTATAGTCAAATTTGACTCCATTACCAAATCATCTAACATAGTCAGTGCTATAGTAGCATCCGGGTCTCGAATGTACTTCCTGAGATGAGAAACATGAAAAATATCATGGACTCCTGCCATACTGTTCGGTAACCCTACTATATATGCGAGTTTCCCGATCCTCTCTACAACAGGAAATGGTCCAACGAATCTCGATGCCAAATTCCTTGATTTCCCGAACCCGTTCGCTCCTTTCATCGGTGATACTTTGACAAAAACCTGATCTCCCATCGAGAACTCTAAGTCTTTTCGTCGTATGTCCGTATAGCTCTTCTGCTTAGATTGAGCTCCTTCCATCGTAGCTTGAATGATCTCAATCTTTTCTGCAGTTTGTCTAACCAAATCCAAACCAAGAACCAACCTATACTCGGTCTCTAGCTAACAAACGGGAGATTTGCATGGCCTTCCATGCAAAGCTTCAAACGGTGCCATCCCTATACTAGCTGATAACAGTTGTTATATGAAAACTTTACTAAAGTGTAGAAGGTCCTCCCACGATCCCCCAAAATCTAGCAAGCAATCTCGTAACAAGTCTTCCAAGACTTTGTTAACTCTTTCAATTTGCCCATCGGTCTACGGATGGTAAGCACTCATCTTGAGCTTAGCACCGAAAATCTCATCTGGACTCTTCTAGAATTCACTAGTGAATAAGGAATCTCTATCGCTTACTATAATACTAGGAATCTGATGCAGTCTAACCACATTCTTCGTAAATAACTAAGCCAAAACAGTTGTCATCCTGGTTGACTTAACTGGAATGAAATAGGCACTCTTTGTCAACCTGTCCATTATAACCCATATGCTTTCATTTCCTCCGTTTGACCTTGGAAAACCATCAATAAAATCCATAAGAATAAAATCACACTCACAAATTAGAACAACTAAAGGCTGAAGTAACCCACTTGGTTTTTGATGTTCAAATTTTACCTGTTGACAGTTCAAACACTGCTTCACCCATAAGCCTACATCTCTCTTCATACATTCCCAGAAGAAACTCCTCTTCGTGTCTTGATACATCTTAGTCCCTCATGGATGAATTGGGAACTTCGTACAATGGCATTCCTTAAGGACTTCTTTCCTAATGGCTTCCCACATTCAAAATACATAATCTCCCTTTCTTTCTTAACCACCCATTCTGGTCACGATTGAAATCTTTCAAGTCATCGCTCTCAGTTCCCTCTCTGAACTTTTTGATCTGCTCAACTAATACTGGATCCTCATTTGTTTTAGAAGTAGTCTTTTTGATCATCATCGGTCAAACTTCTAAATAAGATAGCATAGCAGTTTCTGTACTAGACCCACTATGAGATATCCGTTGTACTCTGCAGGTTGTCAACGCTTCTAAATCTTTTCACTCGGCTATCATCCTCAGCACTGCATTCTGATGTTTTCTGCTATGTGCATCGTCAACCCTGTTGCCTTCCCTAGTGTGTACTCAATACCAAAATCATAAGCGGCTATAATCTCTAACCACCTCTGCTGCCTCATATTCTACACCTTCTGAGAGAATAAATATCTGATTGACTTATGATCCTCATACAACTTAAATCACTCTCCCAAAAGCTAATGTCTTAACACCTTCAATGCAAAAATTACCGCGGCTAATTCCAAATCATGTGTTGGATATCTAACCTCATGATGTCTAAGTTGTCGAGATGCATAGGGAAACACTTTACCTCTTTGCACTAGCACAACTCCTAATTCAGTTTCACATGCATCTGTATAAACTATCAAATCCGGATTCCCTTCTAGAACAACCAACACTGGTGCATTAGTCAATAAGTGTTTCAATTTTTAGAATGCTTCCCCACATTTATCGATCCAAATAAACTTCACATCCTTTCAAGTTAGCTTGGTCATTTGTAACATCCCGTATCTAGAGGCCAAAATCTAAGCGCTACAGATGTTGCAGTCATCTACAGTATTGACTTCTGGTGACAAAATACGGAAATGCTAATTGTATCCATAATATCATAAGCACTTGAATATGAACAAAATCACAGATTTAAAAAATAATATTTTGCTGATTACATTTAAAAAAAATATCATATCCAAGTTGCACAATCCCAAACCGTTTCCCAAGCATTGATCATATATAATTTATAATAATACGCCAAGAGCGACATATGACGATGCCCCCATAGATGATCAAAGAAATATAGTCATATCTGACTTAATAAATAGTAAAATATAGTCATGTCAGCCACATGCTCATCTCTGGAAGCTTTATTCGCCAAAACTACGAAAAACTGAAAACCTCAACCCTTAGCCTACTCAAATCAATTTTGAGCACCCGAGAGTTCAAGGGGAAACAAAAACTTCGATTCAAACATAAAGCCTGGTGTAAATAATACTGTTGTTATTTTATGTTAAGTGAGGCCACGCTGCTTAGCAAAATGGGTTTCCCCTCACTAACATTCCTTTACAACATATCTTTTTGCAAACCTTTTCCTGCAACCAAAACTGGTTAAAATTGTAAAGCATCATTATGTAAACATATATATATATATATATCAGGTAATAAATGAACTATCCGTTCATGTACTTTAGTTTTGTTTGGCTAACTATTAGTCATTGGCTTACTCGGGCCTACCAGACAACATATCAAAATTTATCTAACATCTTTTAGACACTTCTCTTCTTATGGACGTTATGTCCTTAACTATTCATTAAATTCTTCTCTTCTCGACGGTCTGACTTAACTTATCATCTTCCAAGGTCACCTGGTCCTAATGGTTTTACAGGCTCACTAATAACCTATCTATATACAAACATATATTATTTTCTGTGTGTATCCATAATTTTAGTCTTACCTGTGACAAAGCCCTACACACTGGAATTTTGGACAAAATTAGCTGGGGCTAATAGCTAACGTATAGGGCACAACCCTATACCGGTCCCATATGGTATTCTAATATCCGACTCATTTTACTTAGGGATATCTTCCTAAAATTTTCCTCGAAAACCTTTCCAAAATGAATTAAAACCTTTTAAATCAAACTCAACAAGGAAAATATATAATCTCTATGCTTTACTTAAAATCACCTGCCATGTTATTTACACTTTACACAAATCTTAGTTGATAAAAACATTTAATCTTTGACAGTCCCCCTTTCGAATTTATTGAAAGTACCCCTTTCGAAACCATTGAAAGTAACCCCTTTCGAAACCAATTAAAACCCTTTCTTTTATTTAGGTCGAAAAGCCAAAACCTCCCTTTGGAAACCATTCTCAAAACCCTTTCGAAACCTCTGAAAAATAACACCGTTCGACTCCTTTGAAACCATTAGGGAACCACCCCTTTGAAACTATTCTTTAAAACCTTTCAAAAGCATCAATTCTAAACCTTTCGAAAGCATTTGGGTTCAATTTAAAACATGTAGAAACCTTTCGAAACCATTCAAAGTTTACTCCTTTGAAATACCTTTGAAAAACATTTCAGTCAAAACCATTTGGATTATGCCTTCAAGAAGAGCAAAAGGATCATAAATCCATTAAAGTCGAAAGCACTTCTTTTCGAAATCATTCAAATCATCTCTTTCAAAACAATTTGGGTTATAATTCAATTGAGCAAAAGGGTAATTAAAACCATTTAGGTCGAAAGCCTATCTTTCGAAAGCATTCCTTAGTAAAGAAGTGATCGTGTTGAAACAATCCCTTCGAAAGCTTTTGAGATATGTACAAATTTTAGAAAACAAGTAACCCCTTTGAAACCCTTTGGGTCGAAAGGTAAAAAGGCGGCACCTAAAGGCTTCGACTTAGTCAAAAGAAATCATTTAAAACAAAGGTGCAACCCAATCGAAACCATTTATTTTTAAACCATTCGACCTAGTCGAAAGCTAACCAAGTCAAAAAGCATCTTAGTCGAAATTAAGCAGGTGCATTTTCATTTAAAAATAAAGTAATGCTTCAACCCCTTCGAAACCCATGGTTTCGACTCACTACCTTTTGCCAACATCCAGTTCACTACATACTAGTTCCCTGATACCATGCGCATTGGTTTCAACTATGTTGGAGGCGAAGAAAGGTAGAACCTGGTGCCGAAAGCATCATAATACTGAAAAATCTACTTATTTGTTCGTATAACTATTTCTTTTGTACCTAATCTGCCTTGTTTGTCTAAATCTGATTGGTTGCCATTCTACTTTTTCAAAAGTGCTGCCAATTTCCTGAAATAACGAATTTGAATTATTTGTAAAGAGCCCCTTCTCTTTTTAGAACATATAAAACATTTAAATCCCGTACCTTAAATAATTTTATATATCCATAAAAAAAAGGAAAAATCTAGATAAATTCCAGAAAATCTCTTTTAATATGTTTTCTAACATATAAAAATTTCAGACCCAAACCTTTTATTATTTAACCATAAATAATTTATAACTCAAAATAACATTTTTTTTACTAGAAAATTCATTTAAATCCACATAAATTCCAAAAATTCTTAAAATTGAAATCCATCTCCAAAATATTATTTCTAATCTACATAAAAATTAGCAAGGCATTTAGATGTCATTTAATAGGGTTTTTACCTTAAACATATCACAAAATCAATATAAACATGTATAAATCATCAAAAAGTATATATAATCATTCCATCATTCAAAAACATCGGAAAACATTGCAAAATATTTTGGAATAATCTTAAAACCGAAAAAAAAACAATTTAGAGATTTAAACATTATTCACCTTAGCTTTAGAGATTAAAGATATGAGATTTGAACAGATTTGGTGTAGATTAAGTTTCCTCTCTATTTTTCTTTCTCTTTTCTTTGTTAATGGTGGTCGGCCTTAGTTTATAAAAATTTGAGATATGAAATGAATGTGTAGAGATACAAGGCTTAAGGGAATAGATATAGGAATGGCTTCTTTTCCCACTACAACAAAAAGGACCTTTTATAGCGTGTAAAAACCGCTATAAAAACTTTCTATAGCGATTCTATAATCGCCATAGATCAACATGTTGTAAAAAGTCTAGTAGATACTATAGCGTGTCATACTTGCAATGGAAAACGTATTTTTCTTGCCATCTAAAATAGGCCATATTGGTGCAACTGCTTTTCTATAGCATTATGAAACGTGCTATAGAACTTTTTATGACGCATTTTAGTTGCTATAAATATGTCGACATGCTATATTATTATAGCATTTGAACGCGCTATGGAATCATCGTGTCAACCTTTTATGACACATTGAAATGCTATAGAAAATTCATTACTATCTATTATAGCACCATCTTATTGCTATGAAAACTATTTACTCTTTGCAAAATATTTTGTATAGCACTAACATGATGCTATAGTATAACAAAGCTGAACAATTTTTCTTTTTATTGCATAGTTAGAACGCTATAAAAAAATTCTATTGCACATTTTTTGCTGCCATAACATTCAAAGCTTACAATTTTCAATTCAACTTATATATTATAACTCAAAAAACCACATTCATCACATTAACAGAAGTACACAAATTGAGTCATAAGCCAAATCACAAAATATATATATATCCATAATATTTCATACATGAAGAATTAAGCATAAATATTTGTGATAAAAATTAAACATAAGTACACAAATTGAGTGTAGCATACCAAAACGATACATACTAAAAATATTTTAATGACCGTCGCTAAGCATGACCGATTTAAAGGAGAAAGAGTGCGACATCATGTATCAACCTCAAAAGTATCATACAACACCTGTGAAGAAGAAACACAAACATACATATGTTAGTCAATATATACAAGTATGTATAAGTCCAAAAGATGCATCGCCAAGACTAAGTTACTGAAACTAGCATAACCCCTAATGAACCTGTTATTGTGATCAATCTATACCATATTAGGTACATAAAAATGAACTAAATCAGTCAATCTATTCCCCTAATCATTTACACTCCACCTGTCAATGTCTTGCACTATGAACTAAAGCATTTTTCATTTGTTTTCTCCACCTCTGCCTAGCAATCTACATCGATCGCCATCGCCTCCATCGACCCAGACATCTCCCAAGCAGCCACCTCCTTCCGCCTTGCCTCTCGCCTGCAGCTGTTCATTTTTACAAAAACCAAGCCTTCAATTCTTGAAATTTGCAGGTCTTGAGTAGAATAGTTTGCCCTTCATACACATTATTGCTATGGCATTTCCAACAAACAGTTCGCATATAATGGCATTCATACTTTAGTATAAGTTTTATTTTAACCTAAATTCCCTAATAATTAGGAGCAACCGAATCCATTTTTCATTGTAGAAACTAGCAAGGAGAGGGTGTACACAAGGGACTATATACTCATTAACACATCTCCCATGCATGACTATGCATTATGCATCAGAAAAAAATAGAGGCATGCCACATAAATCTGACGGTTGCTTAATAAGTGCCTATGTCGGAAGATTCACAATCTGAGTATATTGAAAGAAAGAAGAAAATTCTGTGCAATTTCAATTGGAACATACGTTTGATGTAGCTTAATGAATTCGTAAACCATCAATCAAGCTATTCCGAATAAATTAAATCGCGTTAAAGTCCTCACCTTTAGCAGCTTCTTTATAACATAAGAGCATCTCCCTTGCTGTTCCTCTCCTTAAATATGCTTTTACATTCTGTCAGTATAAGAAATCGAGCTATCAACTAATCTACCAACATAAATTGTATAATGAATATAAAAACTACATCTTGCATTCCTAAATCAACCATACAATGGATGTAAAAGTAAACCTTGCAGTCCACAATCAACCATACAAATGTAAGAACATCTTGATTTCATCAACTAACCAAAGATTTATCCATGTGCTGTTGTGTTTTTTTGCTAAATTAAGTGTCATCTTCATCACAAATCTCGTAATGCAATTGCACTTTGTCAGATGAAGGTTTAAACGTTACAAATCAACTTAGTCGACATATACACATAGTTATAACGAGAAGTGAGGTATATTTGCAGACATTCCAAGGAATAATACAACATACACATGTGACAAAGGCCAAGTGAATAAAGCTAACAAAATTGTGATGTTCAACGATGGCTATATGTAATCTCAAAGATTTTATTTATAAAATTTCAATAATAAAAATGATTGAAAATTCTTTTTTCACCAGTAAGTATATATGATCAATATTTAATAGACTAGGATAAATAATGTGAAGTAACTAAAGAGCATGCTTAAAAATACATGGTAGAGATTTCAGGTAACCTTTTTATCAATAGATATGGCCTGGTTGAAGTCAGTTTCTGCTTGCTGGAAGCTGCAATATACATGAATGCAGTAATATGCAAGCACACAAGCGTTTCCGTGACCAACAAAAGAGTACCAAGAAATGTCCAAATCGGTAAGAAATTTACTCACCACCCAAGTTCCAAATAAGCTGCTGCCCTGTTGCAGTAATAAGTTGCACAGCTATCATTCTGTTTAATAGCTTCAGAATACTGACATCAATTGCTTCACCAACTTTTAATTATTCGGAGTAGTCTGCTTATGATTAAGGTAAACAACTATCAACAATTTCATCCCATTACGTTTTAGTTTGAACTCCGTAATATCCCTCTTTATAAAGACTTTTTTAAGTTTTCTTTTGACATTTGAGATGCATATTTGTTTGCAATTCCTAAAATAATTACATTTGCCTCAGGATGATTCTTTATATGTTCCATTTTTCTCTTATTTATCTAATCATAAAAAAATATTATTTTATATTTATTCCATGCAATATTAAAAAAAGAAATACCTCAACGAATAAGTAGCCATTTTTCTCTTATTTATCTAAACTGTAAAAGCTAAGGTTGACATTCCACACTCAAATGAATAATATGTAAGCAATGAATTGTGTAAGAAAAGTGAAAGCGATTTGCAAAGGTAATTCATTTTTCGGAACTCTAATCCTTTTAGAACGCTTCTTTACGATTCATTGAGTTATACTTCAATAGTTTAATTTCAACTAAACTTTTCTAGTTCGAGTTACTATGCTTAGGTTTTTATTTTTATTGTGCTCATCTTTAATGTTGATTATGATGTTGATGGGTTATAGTACTGTTTTTAGAGGATGAAATAATTTTATCTGAAGTACTTTAAGATCTGGACATATGAATTGTGGATTAGACAAAGAGCACATGTTCATTTTTTTATTTAGTAGCTAAATTTAGAGCTTCCCAAGTTTGTGAACTTACATAAGATAAGTTCTATAAGAAGAAGGTAAAAAAGATTTAAAAAAACTACAAACCCGTATCCATTTAATCTGATATAGCTGAAGCACTGATGGGTTTCGAAACTACATAGTTTTCATTTTGTTCTTCATACTCCTGCATTGTCCTGAATTTCTGCTGTCACTGTAGTGCAAAGGTGCAACCAAGAGAGTCAATTGTCACAAGTTTGACAAAAAGAAGCAATTGATACGTAACTCAGGGAATAGAGTAATAAATTTAGTAGTAGATGTATAAAAATTAATCTTACTAATCATCAATAACATGGAATCAAGCAGGAACTATCAATTATCTAAAATTTCATATCATATATAAAAATGTGTATAATCTAAGAGTACAAATAATATCTTCTGAATATGTCTCCACTTACACCCTACCCTACCCCACCCCCTGGATATATAGCCCAAAAGCTGCAAGTTTACACTAATTTAGTCTCAGATCTTTATAGGAGAGATGCTGGATAAACAAAGAAAACAAAGGTATGTTGATTGTAAAGTGAGCATGAGTGAATTTATCGTCAAATCGATTCATAAACCATATACCGTAAATAATATGATATTAGTGGAACTAATAAAAATCTACTGGCAGTATAAAGCTACTGGCAATAATGCACACAAATTAAAAAGCAAATAGTATCTATTATAATTTATTTTAATACAAAGCATGAGATGGAAAAACAAATATATACTGACCCTTTCAACAAGGCTCCTAGGATTAGTAGTGCATCCACGCTTAGCTCGAACTTTACAGATAGTAGAGTTTCGTTGACACTGGTATAAACACACATATTTAGACATGTCAGTGTGTATACATATGGTTGGGATCAGATATTACCGCTTAGAAAATACCTGGTAATTGTTGAGGTATTCATTGTTATATTTTGATCTCTTAATTGAAGCAAAATCAATAGAATTGGCATCATCATAAGATCCAACTGTGTAATTGCTAGAAATGAAAGACTGCTCAAAATAACCAGCAGCTTCCTCACTGCTATCTCTCATATTGGAGTATTGAGGCAGTGCATTTTGTTTTGAGAAGCTCAGTTGGGAATTTAATTGTTTGTTTGACAGTCTTTGGATATCGTCAACTACAAAATCTGCAAAAAGAAGACTTCTTATAATATAAGTTGAATTACACATCCTAATGTATTTCAAACTCAAGTTCATATTACTATTGGCCATAGCATAAAAAAGAAAGTAAAATAGATGTGAGATCATGATTGACGAGAATTTGAAAACTAATTGCAAATGGGAAAAGAGAAAATTAGATAATTGAAAAGTAACAAGGGAACATGCTTAAATGAAAGTCAAACCAATAAAATTGAACTTGGACAGACCATGCACAACCCTCTGACTTAAATTAATAGAATAATTAAATTTCTTCTAGAGACAACTAATAAATTTGGAAGAGTTTCTTATCTATATTGTATGACAAATGCATAGCTGGAAACTGAAATGCTTTGGCTATAAGACCAGTTGTATACCATTTCCATGCTAGTAACCTTTTATGAGGTTATAAGACCCTCTGAACCTATGGACATGGCTTAAATTACTAACTACAAAGCTTGAAAGCAAGAAATCTTGGTAATTCGATGTTTAACATCAATTATTGTTTAAGTTGATTGAGTACTTGATATGCTCACTTTGCTTTTTCCACATTTACGATCAGGTCTCTTGCCATTATCGATTATGATAGTTTACTATTAAAAGCACATTACTTGTTTACTAGATAAGGGTAAGTTCAGATTAATCTGTCTCAATCACCATAAAATAATGGGCAATAAGCAATACAACAAGTAATTAACATCATTATAATTATTCTATCAATAAAATAAATACCTATTCGTACGCTGATTATCTTTACGTTAGCATTATTTTTATACTCCTGTCTAGCTTATCACATCCCCAAACGTTTTCAATTTTATAAATTAATGAATACCTTGACCACCTTTAATTAATCCATAAACTTAAGCTTCGATTGGTCAAGTGGTTAGTAATCTTATAAAACTTTCATAGATCTGGTTGTGCATTAAACAGAGCTGGCTTTAACAGTTGACTATCTTAAATTAAACGCACAATGCCAGACAATCAATTGATCTATCATTAAACCATACGATGAAATCAACTCCAAACAGTAACTAAATTAGCTAAAGATCAAGGTAGAATAACATCTGCAAAAACTCAAATCGAATAAATTCTTATTAAATACTTAAACTACGGTTTTATGACACATTTCCTTAAAACTTTGAAAATTTAACAGTCTAATATGCTATGAATTTTATCAAATACCCAAACACAAATGAATTATATTAACGAGTGTCACGGCACGCGCTTCGCACGTGAATTATTTTTCTTATAAATTGTATATGTTTAACCCTACCCTACCCCACTTTCTTGCTACTAAAGATGAATTTTCTTGTACAGCAATATCGGTTATGTGTTTATGCAACCATGCCAAGATATTGAGATCCAAATTTTTTGTACTTTGTACACAAAATAGCGTTGTTGAAAGAAACTATCTTTAAATACTATGTTCCTTTAAATACTATGTTTTTCTCTGTGTCGTACCTGCAATATGCTCTTCATTCTCTTGGTGGAGTTAAAGAGATTTGGCGATAACAAAGCCACAGTACATGCCAACAGCACTAACAATTTCACCTGCATACCCAGCACCTCCCCTATTGGATGAAGTCCACTTGGCAGTGTTCTTTCAAATGTTTCCAGATGTCTCTGAATTTGAACTGGAGGTTTGTTCGAGTCTGCATAACAGAAATATACACAAGTTAATGATATAAACAAAGAACTTTCTTTATCTCTTCATCTACTAAAGAATCATTTACAAGCTTTTGGTTTTATGTAAAAACTAGAAAGGAAATTTAGTAATGCAAATTTACAAGCTTAATTTGCCTAGAAAAAATTTCTTATTAAATATAATTTAATTTAGCTTTCTTACAAAAAGCTAAATGATTTTATCATCCATATTTTAAACTCGTTTTTGTTATTAAAAGATCAATGTTTATTTTTTTATATAATGATGTATAAAATCAGTGCAAAACGATAAATGCTTTCATCATTTTTTATTTTTCATTTTTTATATTGTTAATAAAAAAGATAAATGTTATATAATAAGATTAATCATTTGTCATTTTATATAGAAGCATTTATTATTCTATGAACTATTGTGTAGGTAAAAGTAAGATTATTGCGCAGATGATTTCACTGTTTTATGGAGAAAGATAAATGATTTATCATTTTAATAGAATTACATATTTAATGATATAATCTAACTTTATTGAGAAATCAATTAATTAGAGATTAATTTATTTATATTTTATGATTTTATAAAACAGGGGATTCAAAACATAATCAACTCAATGTGCAGCAGCACAAAGCTCTACAACTTACAAAGCACCGACCTATTCAACACAACAAGTACATGAACCCAACATCAAGCTAATATGAAGTTGTGAGCACAGTCAAGGAAGTTAAAAATGAACTTGTAAAATGTGTAGGATAGAGAATTCTTCTCAAGTGAGGAGGGTTACTCAAAAATGCATTTCTTAATTGCTTAGTTTATTTGTCTACATCACTTAGTATCCTATTATGTCACCATTATGACTACTTCTAGCTGTAGCTTGGTAAATCTATCTAGTCACCTACCATACCCTACTCAGCTAATAATGTCAGCATTTACTCGTGTACGAACTTAATTCTTTTATCAAAAGGATAATATTACAATGCTGACATGGTTAGACTATATATACTATAGAAATGGTAATTCAAACTTTGCAGTGAGCCAGACTATGACTCCTCACTGCTCATCATATTATGCATCACATTTCACCATGTATATGTGACCTGATACAAAGATGAATTAAAATACCAATTATACAGAGGATAAACATGTATATATCTAAACTAGTCATGCATTAGATGATACAAGGTGTAGACATTGAGTCTAAAAACTCAAATGAACAATTTATATAAAAAAAACTTTCTGCTTGATAGGATATAAAAGTTAGAAACCTGGACAAAGGAACATTGAATTGTCTAGGTTGAAAACTCAGTGTACAATCACAACTTCACTCATGTTTCCTTTTTCTTCTTCTTATTATAATATGCACCAAACCTTACCTAAATACAAGGTGTACGTGTACAAGGTGTATGAAGCTTGCTCGTAGTCTGTGTGTTTTCTATGAAGTGAATTTAGCCACTAGTTTTATATGCCTAGTCTAGATTTGTAGAAGATCCCTAGATAACATATGTTTGGTGATGTCCATTTGAATCTTTATTTATCAAGCAAATGCATATTTTCTCCACATATAATACTCAAATCTACCAGTATACAATAACCAAATATACAGACTAAATTAAAAGTTGTGATGACTGAACCAGGTAGTAGCAACAGAAATAAATCAATACAAGTGCATTAAAACAAAGAGCAGTATATTACATCATTGGTGAATGAAATTGAGCTCCAGGCTCAGCGATACTTAACTTGCATATATGTACCTTCATTGCCCCAGATATCTTACAACTTACATACTCAAATATGTGCAGGCAATCATGCACTATAACATCTAAATGATTAAAATTAAATTGCTAAAAACTCTTCTTAACCCAATCTTAAATAACTTAATTCAATAAAAATTAAGTGCACAAAACTATTCATACTACAAACCTAGATTACAATAGATATCTTCCTAGATCAATGATAATAAAAGCCAAACTCAAGTGATTACGTTATAAAGTCACATCACAAGAAGAATAGAGTTGGGGCTTGCAGACCTAAGCATTCTAAACAAAATCAAACAAATCAGAAGACAAAAAATTATAATATATACTTATCTAACGTCGAATTATATCAGTCTTATCTACTATATTATGGAAAAACATACGAATATAACAAGATGTTATAAAGGCCTAACTGATGTTTACAGAAAATCAATATTGATGAATCTTACAACAAATCGTACAAATCAAATCAGCCAAATTAAAGTTCAATCAAGCTAGAAATGAATTTGGACTAAATGAACAATTCACGTTAAGAAAAAAATTGACAACACAGTTCAAATCTTCTTGATAAACAATCAGCTAGGGTTACTTCAGAAGACTCGCCTATGTGTGATGTTGTGAAGCGCCAGGCTGACTGATAAGGTGCTCGAAGGAAGGAATGCCGAGGTGACCTCTCCAACCCAGTTGTGCCTAAGCCTGAAGGAAAGAGAAGGCAAAGGTGAAACCCTAGGCCAGAAAGGGGTAAAAGATGGAGACGTTAAAGACAAAGAGAAGAGGTAACTTTTCTCAGGAATTTTTATGGTTTGATGATTCTGCCTAGAAATTGAATGGTGGGAGAGAACGAAATAAACTAGAAAAAGAGCGGCCGCTGAAATATTTCATGATCCCGACTATTAAATTGAAAGACAAAACAACTATAGCGTGCGCGTATTTAATTTTTTTTTGAACCGAGTATTGACTGCAAGGACGTTCACACGCTGTCTTTTAATGCCATTAATGATGAACTTTCTTGTAGTGTCCATTTTACCTCTCCACTTATTTCATTTTAACTCTTCTTTAGTCCATTAGTTTAAATGGCATGGCTACCCCTTAATTAAATCAAATCTAAATAACTTAATCAGCACATTATTTTATTTTATTTATCTAACTAAATATCCTAAATAATGTTTAAAAGTATGGGGTGTTACAGACTCCCCTCCATAAAGAATTTCGTCCTCGAAATTACAATAAGGTACACAACAATCAAAAAAGAAGGTAAAACCTACCATCAAACAAATCAGGATAAGCATCTCTAATCCTACTCTCAACCTCCCATGTACAGTCCCCGTCATCGTCACTCCACTTGACCTTAACTAATCTGACCGTCTTGGTTCTAAGCCTCTTCTCATCTCTCGCCACAATGCAAACAGGTTTTCTCACTATAGTTAAGTCTGGTTCTACTGCTAAGTCATCTAGCACAGTTGGTGCAATAGTAGTCTCCGGGTCTCTAACACACTTTCTGAGATGTGAAATATGAAAAATATCATGGACTCCTGCCAAAGTGCTCGGTAATTCAACTCTATATGCGAATTACCGATCCTCTCAATGATAGGAAAAGGTCCAACGAATCTCGGTGCCAACTTTCCTAATCCTCCAAATCTGATTTCACCCTTCATCGATGACACCTTAATAAATACCTAATCTCTAATTGAGAACTCTAAGACTTTTTGTCTTTTACCTGCATAACTCTTTGTAACGCCCCACCCCGAGACCTACATTAACAAAGAGTATTAGTGGGTAATACTGTCTACTAATGTAGAGAATAGGGCTGGATAGGAGCGGCCATCTATAGCCTTGTCATAAATATCTATTGAATACGTCGACAAATGCCATATATTTTTTTCTATCTCAAGCTGTGCAGTTAATGCCCTGCTATATCCCGGCTATAACTCCGATATATCTTATAGCGGATTCCTACCGCTACGATTTTTCCATATATCCCCAACATATAGCCTTTCCGCTTTAATCCCAGCTATTTCCGCTATATCCCGTTATTTCCGCTATTTTCGCTATATCTTCTATAAAAATTGGATTGAAAAATGATATTTATACGCTATAAAAATTATGAAATTAATTAATTTCATTGAATTTTTGATATATGTTTAGAAATTATAATACTCTAATATTCTACTAAATTAAATTAAGTTATATAACAGTTTACGTTCATTTACAATACATTTGCACATATTTTTATTTAAAATTATTTTTGTATTAATTATAATTCAATTGAATGTTAATTTTTCACATAATTACTATCTATATATTTGTAAAACAACAAGTATGGGATTTATATGCTATTTTAGAGTAATCCGATATATCCCGCTATATCTTCGCTACATCCCCGCTATGACTTTTTGCACCTCTACCGCATTGAATCAACCGAGCGCTTTAACAGCACAGATCTCAAGTGGATCGACATATCCAGTAAATCTTAATACAAAGCCATAGGTGGCTACAGGATCTATCAGAACAAAATACAACAACTCGAATGCAAAACACATCACAGAACAGTAGATCATCACATACATATACACATATACAGATACATCCACTACAACAAAAACACCCTTTAATAGCGTTGAAAAAACGCTATTATAGGCTACTATAGCGTGTTTTGGTACGCTGTATATTAACATGTTGTTATAGGTCAGTGACCTATAATAGCAACATAAAAAACGCTATAAGAGACGCTATGGACAAGGACTTTTCATAGCGGTTTAAAAGTGCTATAAACATGATATGTAATAGCCTTGAAAAATCGCTATGAAGTAAAACTATAGCGTTTTTATGAATGCTATATAACAATAAGTTTCCATACATACGAAATATACAATAGCGTCCAAAAACTCTATACAAAACAAAATTCAACAGCGTTTTGGGCTGCAATTGTAAATTTTATGCATAAATACAACTACTTTTTATAGCGTTTAGCTGTCTTTTATAGCATTGTTTATTTGCTATGAAAACTATTTATAGCACTATCATAATGCTGTAGTATATTAAAACTGGGAAAAACCATCTTTCCATAGCACAGTTAAAACGCTATAAGTTTTTATCATTGCTGCTACATACATTCCAGCTTACAATTTACAATTCTACGAATATATTATAAAATTTCAAAAAAACACAATTATCACATTGTGATGTCCGTAATCAAAAGAACACAATTATCACATTCTCAAGATTCGTTGGAAGTCTTTTCACTTTAGTTGGACCCCTATATTTGCGCTTCGCAGTCGAAATTGCAGCAGCATCTCTAGTACTTCCCTCATTAACATCAACTTCAAAATTTTCTTGCATTGTATCTTCGTCACCTGCTTCAGCATTGTCTTCGATTTGAGCATCATTGTTCTCTTCCGTTTGTATGACTCGATTTTCACTTTCTTGCGAGTTGTCTTCAGTCTGAATTTCACTTACTACTTTTAGCCATCTTAGAGCAGCCCTCTTCCTTTTAGTCATTAGAAATTATCAAACTGCTCCTGAATTGATTAAGTAGAAGCAAACAGCTATTAATTGTGAGCAAATGAAATACAAATGCATATAGCAAAATAACAAGCAAAACAAGGAACATAAAAACTACAATGCCTGTAGCAACAAATACAGTAAAGATGAACACTAATAGAGCTGAAATGAAAACAAACCGACATAGAGAAGGGAAGTGAATGCAAAATATTTATTTCATTTGTTTTTTAAGGAAAAACTGAAAACTGAACCAAAAATAGAATAATTTTCTGAAACCAGGCCACTGCTATATGAGTTCAAATAAGAGAACATGCTATATTATATGTCTTGAATCTAGAAAGCATGATACTGTGTTCATTAACACATGAAAGCTTGATAGTACTACTGCTGTTTAAACAATTTTTCAACCCAATCATTATATAGACAGTAGAGAATATGTACATGCATATGTTTGAAGTCAGGCAGTACAATTTAAAATCAACAAGCACATGCTACTACTGGCATACTACTGTCAATTCTAATTTCTTCATTCAAGTCTTTATATTTACACTTCAGTAAATACGGTTCAACGTAAATATCGCTTATATTTTATTTGTATTTTACCTATATACAGAAGGAAACATGCTGCTCAAGTCACAGAAAAACATATATACCCTTCACAAACATGTACAAGAGATTATTCTTTTGTACACCTTCTGTACAAATTATAATGCAGCAGTCCCATTTTATAAAACACAGTAACTAAAAATGTCTCAAGTCATTCAATATTACATAAAGATCAAGATCATGTATTGCAAAACCTAAGGCAGTGTCCGTGGGTTTATTAATTAATGGTAATGTTCCAGTACAAGGACTTCGAAATATACAAGTATAAGCCATGCTCAAGTACCTAAAAAATATCTATAGTCGACATTTACAAAACAAAATGTCTAATAATTAATGGTGTTATATAAATTTCACTGGCCAAACATACTCAATTAAGACATTTTAGCATTCAACTTTGACTCGTCTTCCTTAAGTCATTTTGGATGCATTTTATTAAACATAACAAACTTCCATATAATTTGAAGATGTAAGAAGTAAAAGTAGAATATAAAGGGAAAAAACGTAGTTAGAGGCTCTGAAATTTAAGGCAATTAATTTTCCTAAGTCAGTATTTCATACGTAGATGATATGTGCAGGCACATAAAGATTGTTAAAAAAGCATATTTAGATAAATAAACTTTGAATATCAGGCAAGCATTTAAATGATATATAATTTGGTATGCATAGGCATGGAGCAAAACTACCAAGAAACCTCTGGTCAGATGGCCCAGCATATATAACAGTGTCCAATAAAACCAGGGGAAAACTTTAGCTACATGATTAATCTTTCAGATGAAGAAGGAATAACATGGCGTCATGCACATACAGATTAGAGCAACAGTGCATGGAGCAATTATTTTTTATAAATATTAGATAATTTTTATAAATATTAGATAATTTTTATAAATATTAGATAATTTTTATAAATATTAGATAATTTTTATAAAACTTAGTCAACTTTTATAACAATTTAACAAAGATTTCAAAATAAAGAACAGGATTTTTATAAAAATAAATTAATTTTCATAAACTTTAGTTAATTTAATTAAAAAAATTAAATTTTGTTGGTTTTTATAAAACTTAGTCAATTAACAATCTATTTTGGATGTATAGTCTATTTAATAGAAAAATTCATTTTGGATTTGGTTATATCCGCTTCATGGTTATTATAAATTCCTTTCACTATATTATTTTTATTTATATGTAATTTTTCAATAGGAGTTGTTTTTTCTTCAAAAGATTCTTCATCAGAAAATCCTTTTTCATATTCTTTTAATTGAGAGGTTGAAGCTCTAGAAGGAGATTCAACTATATAATCCAAAGGTAAAATATGGGAGTAAAACGATTTAGTTAGACAAACCAAGTTTATTAGATTGATTTCTAATAGGATTATTATCCATTTGAATAGTACCTTCTGGTGTATGTATAATATTAGTACTGTTTCCTTCATTTTTATCAAATTCATTTTGATGAGTAATGTGTTAAACCATGCTACCAAATATGCATGCACCATAATGATATTAAATTTATTAAGGTGTGATAGCAACCATTTCTTAACAAAAATATGTTCACTGTTCAGCTATCGTAAGAAGTTATCCAATGTTGATACATAAAAGCACAGGAAAAACCACATTCAGAAGAATTGATTAGAAATTAAAAAGAAAATATCGTAGAGGCCAGTAAATATAAAGAAGGTTAATTTTTAGTTAATATAAAGAAGGATAATTTTTAGCAGCTTTGCAATAAAGAAGCAATATTCCCCCAAATTTTGAGAGGAAAATAAAAAATTGAATAAGAGAGTTAAGAGAGAATAATACCCATTATTTGGTTGTACACGATACAAAAAAGCTAATTTAGTGAAAAAAATGATGGTTTGTTGGAGAAGTATTACCGAATCGCAGATGGGTACAAAGCACAGCAGTCCGTTATCCATCCATCGTTGAGAGCAAGGAGTTTTCGCTGCTCTGTGAAACCAGCCTCATGCATTGCCTCCTATACTATAGCCACCGTAGCCAGACAGCCTAGCCATAACAGCCACTCAGCAACTTAGATCGGGCGAACTAGCAAGTTGTACAATGTAACATCAGTTTATCGTCAATAAGTCCTAATTTTGTAAATTTTTATGACTGCTTTAATTCCAGGAATTCACAATGTTGTTTTTAAAATAACAAGAACATCGAAAAAGCACCTGTTGTGATCTTTAGATTTTATTTTTAGTTGACGCATCACTTGAAGCCCTGACCATTTCTTTTTTGTCTCCATGTTAGAGGTGTCAACGTAGCTCCAACTTCTTTCTGCAAAAAGATGAACAAGGCTGAAACTCAAATAAGACATGTATATACAAATAAATAACATTTAGATGAAATAATCCATCTGTAGTGTACAAGCTGATATTTTCATACCTAACCACTTGACTTCATTCCAAAATATCTAATAAGATGGGAACAATGATTCTTTAAATGAATCAAAATTGAAAACAAATTAGTTCTACAATCAATATTTATGCTGTCAACATTTTAAAGCCATTAAAGAACCCTAGCCGAATATCATTTTAACTAATTTTTCATTTGCATAATACAATTTTACGAAGTCATTTCACAGTGTATAATATATATGCTATCAACATTTTAAATTAAAAATGACAACAATGTTCTACCTTTAAGTCGAGGAGAGCCATGAAAGCTATATCATTAACTTTGCCTTTTGCATCCTCATTACCCAATATATCAATGTTAATGTCCTAAAAAGTGAGAGCAAAGAACCACAATGTTAGTTCAAAGTAGTCAGAAGCCTGTAAAGTACAACACAATTATATGCTTATTCACAACGAAAAAAATAAAGGCCATGGATTACAGACAAGAAACATTCGACAATGTAAAGTTTGCATAAATATCTCAATCTGGAAGCCTTACATCACTTTAAAATCATTAAAGATGACTAATTAGGCTCCCAAACTGTATTGCAATTGTCGTTAACACTTGCAGCAGGTGTGTCTAGATGATTGGGAAACAGAAAATAAAAAAATTACTAGTTGACGATTACAATACAAGATTAAGTCGCAAAAGAAAACCTCACTAATCACTTGCGACCCCATTAAAGCTTGATTGCATCCATACATGAATAATATAGTGTTATCTAGGGAAAAAAGTGTTATAAGTCATGGCAGTTTCTTATGGTATGGATTTACACCAAATGTCAAAAACAAGTAACATGGGTATAACTCTCTTCTTTCTTAAGCATTCAATGGACAGCTTTAGAAAATAGAGTTCCATGCTAAAATTCTAAAAGGCGTAACTTGTAAGCCAATTTAGTTGATACGTACCAAAATTAATGAGCTTGCAAATTTGTTTTGACCCTAATTAGCCTAACTAAGCACCTTGTAAGTGCATAAAACTAAACCTTGAGGATTAGCAAAACGTATCAAAATGCTAGGTCTGAAATTCTCTAGACGTACAATTTAAGGGATATGATTCAAGTACACTTCGATTTACTATGGATTACCCTAACAAGTCACTAATAATGTGTTTTGTTTGTCGAATGTTCCATCCAAACATTTATACTGATGGAAGTATATGCTTGGATATCATGCAAAACTAGTAAACCCAATATATGATGTTGCTGCTATACTCACATTAATCGAATCATTGCTTTGTGCTCCGAATCCAAATATGCCAGCAAACTCTAAAGCAGCACAGATTTTCAGTGAGAACAAAAGGGAATGCAATAGAAAAGTGAAGGAGAGTGGAGTAGAGATGGACAGTAGACTAATATGCTAAAACATATGTATATGCGCTCAATTCCCCTGGACTAATATGCACAAGCTTCAACGATTGATATCTTTACCTAACTAAAATTTGATCACATGATTGCTGCACTTTCTAAACATATGTTTGTATTCCATATAATGATATTGCACTTCTATTTTCTACATATGCATGTCCTGAGATGCTAATGACATTTGAACTTATATGCTGTTAATTAAAAAATATACAGAAGAGTGACACATGATTTTTGCTATTTCTTTCAAATGTTCCAGTACATATGATGGACTAGTCATGCCTATACGAAGCATCGTGCTTATCAGGAGGAAGTTTTGCAACTAATGCTTCTCGCAGGAGAATTATAATGCTACCAATATAATGATAACCCTTTTGTACTGCCACTATTATCCAAGCCAGACCTTACTATTTTATGAACATTATATGAGTAAGAAAATAGAGAAAATGTGAATATACTTTGATATTAGCTTATTACGCCATCAAGAAATTTCAGTCGCTCGTCATTTGAAATTTATAACCGTGTTCCAAAGTAAGGAAATAATTACATGACTGGGATTCGTATTGTTATAATAATTCATTGATTTAAATGTAGTACTTTATTTTAAGTTTCCTAGCCAGTATTTGGAAAAAAATTGAAATCATTCATTTTCTTCTAACATGTACTTCATATCATCAAGATATGTAAATTTACCATGTAGGTGTATATCTATGTATGCATATAAATTAATTCCATCGTTGTAATTTAAAACTAAATAAAGGAAAGAAGTTTAGAAACCAACTTGAAACCAACAGATTCTTCTTTCAACCTAAGAAGACATGGTAAAGAATAAGAAATTAGTATGCATCACTACAGTTGTAAACTCCTAACTGATAGCACAAAATAATAGATAATTCACCCCCAAACATATGAACCATCACAACCAAGTCTTGCCGAACACAGTACATATCTACACGTGGTTTAAACAAAACCAAAATGGAAAAGGCATTACTATGACAAAGGTAGCAAAGAAGATAATAACAACAAATAAAGATTCCAAAGAATCACTAACTATTATATTGATTAACATGAAAAACCCACAGTTTACATCTTTATAAATTATAAAGTACTGATGCATATTAATAAACTATTTACAACTAACTATTTTCTAAAAGTGGATTTCAATTTTGGAGTAAATGGGCAGATGGATTTGATTACCATTCAACAAATCATCATTTATCATGCGTTAATCAAAAAAATAACTACGAACATATCTATTTCTGGAAAGACAAGAAAGTATTCTATAATTTAATAACCCAATTTAAATGCTTTTATTTGTTTTCACAAACCAAATTAACTTTTTTTTGAAAAACAAATGGAAATATTATTAAAAGAAAACTAAATAAATTAAGCTTTGAACAAAAAGATAAACCTCACGCAGACGAAAAGATAAATAAGTTTATTTTTCCATCAAAACTTTGTATTAACATTAATCTTTTTTATCCTTTTTCAAAATATGAGCATTTGATTCCTTTGACTTAATTCTAAAGTTTAATCGCAAGTTGAACCACTCAATGTTCCATTAGAAAAATAGGAATCGAAAAACATACCTACAAAAGCCCACAAAGCTGAGGGATCATGCTTCAATAATCAAGCTTTGGTTGAAGAATCATGCTTAAGATGCTTTGAAAAATCACGCTTCAACTCAAAATCGCGGTTAAGCGAAGTGGAAGAATCGACTTCATTGAGGAAACATGCATAATCAACTTTGAGGAATCAAACGGGTTGCGGGATCGAGTTTTCAGGGATTCATGATTAAAGAGGGATCCATGAGTGAATATAAGATTCGTGAGTGAATAGGCCTTATAATTTTTGATTTTGGGAAAGTGAAAATGAAAGAGGGATGGTTGGCGGTAGGAGAATACGAAGGAGGGAATGTGAAATATTGGATCGCCAATTCTTTCGTTTGGACATTTAACAACAGCGTTAAAACAAGCAATCTTTTAACCTAAATAATCACTATCTACCTAACCATAGCAAGTCAAGGTTTCGTGCAATCCCCGCTTGCTATTAATAGAATATTTTCTTCTAGTGATCACAGAGTATACAAAATGATACATGTCAAGTGGTATAGCAACCACAATATACAGGTGAGTCAAAAGAATATACATATCAGAGTTACAACCAAAAAGGACTACACAAAAAGCTATAACAAAAGGAGCTAGCAGAATAGTCCATGCAGAAGCAGAATAGGCTAAGTCCAAATGTACCTAACCTGAACACCTCGGTCTGACCAGAGTATAAAAATACACGGGTCAGGCTAACTAAACAAATCAGTTAGATAAGCTAAATGATAATAAACATGCAAGGTCATAAGTACCACAAATATCTCTAAAAGAGATAACTCGATCATCTAACAAAAGATGAATCATAACAAGCCTCATATCATCGGCAACTCAAATAAACAAAGGATATGAATATCCCAAATCAAGCCAAAAAGGCAAATAACAAATACCAATGAAGGTAACACCATTTTCCACAAGGTAATCGCTGTGTATCGAGTAGTTCGAAGGACCTACTCCGAAAGGCGATACTGTAGGGAAATATAAATATCAATGAAACAAAAGATGCACGTGCTCAGTACTATATAAACAAGGATCCACAAGCCTGAAGGCGACAAACCCAAGTATCTATCGAGCAATGACGAAGGACCAACTCCAAAAGCGATACTATAGGGCAACAAACCCGAAGGCAACAAACCCGAAGGCAACAAACTCGAAGGCACAAACCCGAAGGCAACAAACCGTAGTGGCGAAGGTCCGGAGGCCCAGTACTGGACACCACTAACTGGCAATATGTGTCACAAACTCCTCAGATAGGAACCCGCAAAGTGTTAACATGTGTCCCATACCATACGTTCGCACTAAACGGTTTACTAACCGTTAGTCAATGTCACACTCAAAGCAGTACAAAGTTTACCTAATCTCATCGGTAAACCAGACCCGAAGGTCAAAACGATCAAACGAATAGATTAGGAATTAACTGAAAAGATAAACGCACGTGCTCATAGCACGCGTTTTATCTAATCACTTAATTCTCCTCCCTCTTCGCTCGAAGTGCAAAATTGTGTGTTTTATATAGAAATTAAGTTGAAGAAAATGAGTTTTAGGAACGTTTCGAAATCGCTTTATAAATTGCCTTTGAAATTCTCTTATTATAGAGTATATAATTTTTATACTAAAAAATAATATATAATAATAATTTCAAAAGTCCATTTATTTGAAAAACATTTTTAAAACACATTATAATATATGTGTATGAAATCCAGAAAGAAATATGAAGAAAACATTGAAATAACGGAAATTACACCAAGTATTATCCGTTTAAAACAAGTTGCGACTCAATATTCGACAGCAGGTTTGAAAAAGTTAACAGTGTCAAAATGACTTGAAATTCTGCAAAAATGTAGTTCAACATTCCTACTTCAATCTTTAAAAAGAATCATTCAAATCCGATTTGAAAGGAAGAATCTGCGTCGTTTCAAAAGTAGGAATAAAAACAAGGTTAAATCGCTGAATTCCAGCAGGCTGCGGGTTCAAGTTCGACGGCGGTTTCGAAATAGCAAACGAAGCCAGATTATCATGAAATTATGCAGAAATGTAACTCAACACTCCTAATTCAATCTGA
This sequence comes from Allium fistulosum, assembly GCA_030737815.1. NCBI lineage: Eukaryota > Viridiplantae > Streptophyta > Magnoliopsida > Asparagales > Amaryllidaceae > Allium > Allium fistulosum. The sequence continues at coordinate 266,867,035 of CM060904.1, read as the reverse complement.
AAAAAGAATACTCAAATCCGATTTGAAACGAAGAATCTGCGTCGTTTCAAAGTTGGACTAAAACAGAGTTAAATCGCTGAATTCCAGCAGGCTGCGGGTTCAAGTTCGACAACAGTTTCGAACTAGCAAACTAACCCAGATTGTCATGAAATTTTGCAGAATGTAATTCAACACTCCTACTTCAATTTTCAAAAATATTCACTCAAATCCGATTTGAAACGAATGAGCTATGCTATCTCAAACATGGACTCAGGCCATGTTTGCAACAATTCAAAAACAAAAAATGTACAGGCCTGAAACCATCTTGTGTTCAACTTCCATGTATGAAACAGAGAATCAACTTATCTTGGATAGAGCTGAAAATTATTATGCATATACTATAAAACTTCATATTTCAAAAAAAAAAAGAACCATTGAATTCCAGGAAGAAATGAATGAGTTATGTTGTCTCAAACATGGACTCAGGCCATGTTTGCAGTAACTCAAAACAACTACAGGCAAAAATCTGTGCTTGAGTTGATTTTGCAGCAAAGTTTTGAACACTCAAATGACAATATTTTCCAACCAAATTTTTCAACAACAAAGTTCAACATGTAAAATACCAAATTCAAGAAATCCGGCAACATTTCGTTGCCGAAATCAAAAGTTATAAACATGCAAAGAGCAACCCAAACTAGATTCGTAGAAAGAAAACTAACAACAAAAAAATGATTACAAAAGTTTAAATTTCGATTTTTGAAGCTTTGCTTCAGCTAGAAATTGCGAGTTTATCACTCACCTTGCTGTTGTTGCACAAATTTCTAGATTTAAGCTAAAAGATTGAGGCTTTGAGATGGATTTGGCTTCAAGAACCTGAAAATGGAGCTTTACAAATATGCAACACAATATATAGAGTAAATTAGAAACTCCTTCTCAAATCAGGAATTTAATGAAATTATAAGGTTTAGATATTGATTACCTATGGAAAAGAGCGTTAATTTGATAATTTTTAGCAAAAGATTGATTTAATTTGGAGATTGAAGCTTGGATTTTTAAAAGAGGGATGGTTTCTCTTTTGGTTTTCTGCCTTTGAGGAAGAAGAAGGTGAGGTAGCAAAATGAATGTACAAATAATTTTGTCTTCTCACTTCCTTCTTTCAGACTTAGGCTAAGTGGGCTTGGACCCAACAATTAAAAAAAAACAAATTGCCTAAGTTTTAATTCATGTACATACACAATTATGCATAAGTTACACTATTTACAAAACAAATTACATTTCTCTCAAGTTTTTAAACCAAACAAAATATGTGAACTTACATACAAATAAAATAAAGTATTTTACACTATATAAAAAGATAAATTTTAATTATTTTAAAAATATTTTTATTATTAAAATTCTTATTTTGCAAAAATGCACAATTTTCACAAATAATGCACAAAACCATATTTTTAACTTCTAAAATTACATCAAAATTACTTCCTTGTGTAATTAAATTTGGAAAATCATACTTTCATCATTTTTACAATCAAAATTTATTTTTAAACCAAATTTCTCATTTTTATTTATAATAAACCACATTTTAAATCAAATGCTTCTTTTAAAATATATAAAAGAAACATTTGACAATAATTATCAAAATTACTGCATCTCTTTAAATTAAAATCATGTTTTGCACATTTTAACACAAATAATCAAAATAAAGTTTCAAAACTTTATTTTCACATTTTAAATCCATTTTTTTATATTCAAAATAAACAATTTTAAATCTCCAATTAATTTTTATTTCCCAATATTAAATTATAACCACCGTTATAATTTAATATCACGGGTAATCATCTAAACCAGGGTTTTTACACTCTTCTTCCTAGATTGAGCCTCCTTCATTCTAGCTCGAATGACCTTAATCTTTTTTGCAGCTTCTCTAACCAAATTTGGACCAAGAACCCACATATCCCCAGTTTCCAACCAACAAAAGGGGTTATTTGCATGGCCTTCCATACAAAGATTCAAATGGTTCCTTCCCAGTACTTGTCTGATAACTGTTGTTATAAGAAAACTCGACTAGATGCAGATGGTCTTTCCATGATCTCCTAAAATCTAGAACACAAGCTCTTAACAAATCCTCAAAGATTTTGTTAACTCTTTCTGCTTGCCCATTTGTCTGCGGATGGTAAGCGGTACTCATCTTAAGCTTGGTTCCCAAAACTTCCTGCAGACTCTTCCAGAACTCGCTAGTGAATAAGGAATCTATATCACTTACTATAATTCTTGGAATTCCATGCAGTCTAACCACAATCTTCATAAAAAATTTGCCAAAACAGGTGATGCAGCCCAGCCTGATGATACCGTAGGTCGCGAGCGACCTAGCGAAATCATAAATCGCGTACGACCTAATGGGTTCAAAGATGATGAAGCGCGCTAGAGCAATTCAATGGTTTTAAGTCGTATGAAGATCTTAAGTTGAAGGCGACCTAGTGAAGATCGCTCGCGAGCTAACAATTTAAAGGATAAAGCGCTCAAGCGACCTAACGAGTTACTCATTCCTTTAGGTCACTCCAACTTTCCGAGTTTCGACTTTGACAAGTTACGACCTAAGTTAGGTCGCGGAGAAGAGTTACGACCTATGTTAGGTCGCGGAGAAGAGTTACGACCTATGTTAGGTCGCTGATGTGTATGCCGCTAGATCAATGAAGCTATGCTATTCTTAGGTCGCTCAGATGTTAAGTCGCTCCAGGAAGTATGTCGCTGAAGCCTACTAGAGTTAGATCGCTCAAGCCTAGGTCGCGTGAAGACATTTGTGTTGCTGTGTTGTAATCTTAGGTCGTTTGTGTTAGGTCGTGTGCGACCTAGTGTGTGTGTTGTATTGTATTTGTTTGTTTTTAGGTCGCTTACCTGTTAGGTCGTGTGCCGTTGTGTTGAGTCGCTGTTGTTTAGGTCGCAGGGTGTTAGGTCGGTCACGACCTATGTGTTGTCAGGTTGAGTCGTGTGAGTTGTAAGCCTATAAATAGGCGGGATGTGTCATTTGTAATAGTTAGTTGATTTTGAATAAAAACTTGTTTGTGTGCTTTGTGCCACTTCTCAAATTGGTAGTTGAGTGTGATCTCCTATCTCCACCTTCGGTATTCGAGTGCGCTCGAATCAACGACTGCTGAAGCCGATTCATGGAATCTAGTGCGCTAGATCAACGTACGAAGGATCGTAGATCTTTAAACACGGTATCATGCGCGATCAACGTGTTTGAGATAGCTAGAATCTGGTATCTTTGATCAACGGATTTGGGCCTTTGGTATTTTCAATCCACCGATTGCTACTTTCACCGCATCATACATTTTCGTTATCCGCTTCTGCATCATTTGGTATCAGAGCTAAACTTAGCCAATCATAGCTAAGCCGAGTCTTGGAGCCAATTCTTATAGAAGAGTTTGTGGAGTTAGTGAAGCCGAGCTAAGTGAAGTATTGTTCAGAGATCAAGCCAAAGAGTTAAAGTTGTGAAGTTTGTTGAAGATTCAATCATGCCTCCGAGAAGAGCTAGTCGTCATCAAAATGTTGAAGATTTGTACAAAAGAGAAGATGCTGAACAAATGGGACAACGCATTAGCAACAAATTCAATGAGAAGTTGGATGAAGGTATTGGGAGGTTAGAGAAATTGATGATAGATATGAATCAAAGTCAAAGGAGAAGGTCGCCAGTCTCGAACCATGGAGGAAACAGAGTTTCGCCATCGGTTACGGAAGCGAGGAGGGTGTCGCCACAATCATTCCGAGATAGAAGAGAATCATCAGTTTCAACGAGAAGAGATCACCATGAATATAGACATAAAGAGAGAAGAACTCCACGTGAGTTTGGAGATGAGCCATATCATGATGATGAAAGACATAGTAGAAGAGACATGCGTGATCGAAGAGATGTTGATGGTCGAGATCGATACCGTAGTACACGTGATTATGATGAAGAGAGTGATAGAAGTAATATTCATTATCGAGATCGAGACCAAGTACGAAATGTATATCGGGATGTTGAAGATGATCGTAGATGGGAGTCTGGGATGAAAACTGAAATTCCAGAATTCAAGGGTAGTATGCAAGCTGAAGAATTCCTTGATTGGTTGTCTAATGTTGAAGAGATTTTTGACTTCAAAGAAGTACCCGAGCATCGTAGAGTGAAGTTGGTTGCTACTCGTTTGAAAGGAAGAGCTATGGCATGGTGGCAGCAAACTAAATTAACACGGGAGAGAATGGGAAAGTCAAAGATTGAGTCATGGGAGAAGATGAAGAAATTGATGAAAGCTACTTTCTTACCTTACAATTATCAATCTCTTATGTATCAACATTTGCAGAACTTGAGGCAGGGGACAAAAAATGTTAATGATTATGCTGATGAATTTTATCAATTGATTGTGAGGAATGATATCATGGAGACGGAGGAACAATTAACAGCTAGATTTGTTGGAGGGTTGAGAATGCAGATTCAAGACATGGTTAATATGTTTGATCCGAAGTCTGTTGCTGAAGCACATCAAAAAGCTCTAGCTTGGGAGAAGCAAGGTAGGAGAGGTGGTGGTGTGTTTACAAATTCCAACAATCAAATAAAAGAGGCTAGTAGCAATGCGAATGTTTCCAAGGTTGTTGCAAAACCAGTTGTTAGTGAAGTTGCTAAGACCAAGGTCAATAGTGGTATCAAATGTTTCAATTGTCAGGAGTTTGGTCACAAAAGCAATGAATGTCCAAAGCCAAAGAAGCGAGTGATGGTTGCTGAGGTAGAGGATGAGGAAGTAGAAGCTGAATGTTCTAATTCACCACATGATGAGGGGGAAGAAGAAGTGTCGGGAGATGAAGGGTATTCATTAATGATGAAGAGCTCTTGTTTAACACCAAAGCAAGAGGAGGAGACTAGCTGGTTGAGGAGTAACATCTTTCAGTCAACATGCACTATCTTGGGAAGGGTTTGTAAATTTGTCATTGATGCGGGAAGCTGTGAGAATATCATTTCTACAGAAGCTGTGAAGAAGTTAGCATTAAAGACTGAGAAACATCCGAAACCTTACAAGTTAGCTTGGTTGAGGAAAGGTGGGGAGGTGAAGGTTAGTCGAAGTGCTTGTGTTAATTTTTCGATTGGGAAGAAATACAAGGATGAAATTTGGTGTGATGTTGTGGATATGGATGTATGCCATCTGTTGTTGGGGAGACCATGGAAGTATGATAGAGCGGTGCAACATGATGGTCGTACTAACAGTTACAGTTTCATGTTTGAAGGTACAAAAATTACTCTAGTTCCTAAGAAGCGACAACAAGAAGAAAGCAAGTTGGAGGAGATTGAAGAACTTAAAACTTTGCTATCTTTGAAGGAGTTTGTTAAGGAAGTAGAAGAGGAGCCTGAAGTATTGTTGTTAATTGGACGTGAGAGTAATGAAGTGGTTGAAATTCCTAAAGAAGTAAAGCCAGTGCTGGAAGAATTTGACGATGTTTTTCCTGAAGAGCTGCCAATGGAGTTACCGTCATTGAGGGACATACAACACCAAATAGATCTTGTTCCAGGAGCTGTGTTACCACATAGACCACATTACAGAATGAATCCAAAGGAACATGAAGAGTTGAGAAGACAAGTGGAAGAGTTGCTTGAACAGGGGCGTGTACAGGAAAGTTTAAGTCCTTGTGCAGTTCCAGCATTGTTGGTGCCGAAGAAGGATGGAACGTGGAGGATGTGTACTGATAGTCGAGCACTAAATAAAATTACAGTGAGATACAGATTTCCTATGCCTAGATTGGATGACTTGTTGGATCAACTTAGTGGAGCTGCTATCTTTTCGAAGATCGATTTGAAGAGTGGTTATCATCAAATTCGAATAAGACCATGGGATGAATGGAAGACATCATTCAAGACACGAGAAGGATTATATGAATGACTGGTCATGCCGTTTGGTCTTTCGAATGCACCTAGTACATTTATGCGAGTGATGAATCAGATCTTTAGACCATTTATTGGGAAGTTAGTGGTGGTGTATTTTGATGATATACCGATATATAGTAGAAGCACAGATGAACACTTGCATCATCTGAGAGAAGTGTTGATGATATTGCGACAGGAACAATTTTATGCTGCAACGAAGAAATGCGTGTTCATGACGCATAGTGTTTTATTTTTGGGATATATTATAACTGAAGGAGGTATATAGGTGGATCAGAATAAAGTTGAAGCAATCAGAAATTGGCCACAACCCAGGACGATAACAGAAGTTAGAAGTTTTCATGGTTTAGCATCATTCTACCAAAGATTAATTCCACACTTCAGTAGCGTGATGGCACCAGTTACTGATTGTATGAAGGGGAAGCAGTTTTCATGGTCGGAGGAAGCAGGGGTTGCTTTTGAGCGAATCAAGGAACTTTTGATGACAGCACCAATTCTAGTATTACCAGATTTTCAGTTGTTGTTTGAGTTACATACTGATGCATCTAAGGTTAGAGTTGGAGGAGTGTTGAGTCAGAAGGGACGTCCTATTGCATATTTCAGTGAGAAGCTATCGGGAGCAAAGATGAGATATAATACTTATGATGTAGAGTTTTATGCTATTGTGCAAGCCATAAAACATTGAAGACATTACTTGTTTCACAAGGAGTTTGTACTGTACACTGACCATGAAGCGTTGAAACATTTACAAGGACAAGATAAAATTGCAGCCAGGCATGCTTCGTGGATTGCATACCTGCAACAGTTTACATTTGTGGTGAAGCATAAATCGGGAATTACGAACCGTGTGGCAGATGCATTGAGTCGAAGGAATCATTTGTTGACTACAATGAAGGTTGAAGTGACGGGGTTTGGTGTGTTGCCAGAACCGGTTGTTGATGATCCTTATTTTGCGAAGTTTATTGATGAAGTCGAGAAGGGAAAGACGGATGAGTTTGTATTGGTGGATGGTTTTCTTTTTAAAGGGAATCGATTGTGTATACCAGAGAGCAGCTTACGAATGAAGATTTTGAAGGAGTTGCATGAGGAAGGACATGTGGGGAGAGATCGTACATTGCAATTGATTTCGCAATCATATTTTTGGCCTTCAATGAAGAAAGAGGTTGAAAGATTCGTGGAAAGATGTCATATATGTAAAGTTTCCAAAGGGACAGCGACGAATGCGGGATTGTATATGCCATTACCCGTGCCTACTAAACCATGGATTGATATTAGCATGGACTTTGTTTTAGGGTTACCAAGAACTCAACGTGGGAATGATTCCATATATGTGGTGGTAGATAGATTTTCCAAGATGGTGCATTTCATAGCTTGTAAGAAGACAGCTGATGTCGTCCGTGTTGCTCAATTGTTCTTTAAAGAGGTGTATCGATTACATGGGCTACCTGAATTTATTGTTTCTAATCGGGATACTAGATTTCTAAGCCATTTTTGGTTAAGTTTGTGGAAGATGGTTAGAACGAAGCTGAATTTTAGTAGCGCCTATCATCCACAGACAGATGGGCAAACAGAAGTGGTGAATAGATCATTGGGAAATTTATTGAGATGTCTTGTGAAAGATAATTTGAAGAGTTGGGATATGAAGTTGTGTCAGGCGGAATTTGCACATAATCATGCTATTAATCGTAGTACGGGTTTCAGTCCATTTCAGATTGTATATTCGAGCTTGCCAAAGGGGCCGCTGGATTTGACGATAGTGCCACAACCGAAGGGAACAGTTAAGTGGGCTGTTGATTTTGTTGACGGATTGACAGAATGCCATAAAATCGTTCAGGAACGATTGGAGAAGGCGAATGAAAAGTATAAATGATCTGCGGATCTGAAGCGAAGAAGTGTTGAATTTAATGAAGGTGATTTAGTATATGTTGTACTAACGAAGGATCGTTTTCCAGTGGGAGCATACAATAAACTTAAAGCTCGAAATATTGGTCCTGTAAAGATTGTGAAACGGATCAATGAAAACGCTTATAGGTTGAAGCTGCCGGAGGATGTGTACACTTCTGACGTGTTTAATGTTAAACATCTTATTCCTTATTATGGAGATGAACCTGTTGTGGAAGAGGAAAGCACAAATTCGAGGACGAAATTTTTTCAACCAGGGGAGGATGATGCAGCCCAGCCTGATGATACCTTAGGTCACGAGCAACCTAGCGAAATCATAAGTCGCGTACGACCTAACGGGTTCAAAGATGATGAAGCGCGCCAGAGCAATTCAATGGTTTTAAGTCGTATGAAGATCTTAAGTCAAAGGCGACCTAGTGAAGATCGCTCGCGAGCTAACGAGTTAAAGGATAAGGCGCTCAAGCGACCTAACGAGTTACTCATTCCTTTAGGTCGCTTCGACTTTCCGAGTTTCGACTTTGATGAGTTACGACCTAAGTTAGGTCGCGGAGAAGAGTTACGACCTATGTTAGGTCGCGGAGAAGAGTTACGACCTATGTTAGGTCGCTGATGTGTATGCCGCTAGATCAATGAAGCTATGTTATTCTTAGGTCGCTCAGATGTTAAGTCGCTCCAGGAAGTATGTCGCTGAAGCCTACCAGAGTTAGATCGCTCAAGCCTGGGTCGCGTGAAGACATTTGTGTTGCTGTGTTGTAATCTTAGGTCGTTTGTGTTAGGTCGTGTGTGACCTAGTGTGTGTGTTGTATTGTATTTGTTTGTTTTTAGGTCGCTTACCTGTTAGGTAGCGTGCCGTTGTGTTGAGTCGCTGTTGTTTAGGTCGCAGGGTATTAGGTCGGTCACGACCTATGTGTTGTCAGTTTGAGTCGTGTGAGTTGTAAGCCTATAAATAGGCGGGATGTGTCATTTGTAATAGTTAGTTGATTTTGAATAAAAACTTGTTTGTGTGCTTTGTGCCACTTCTCAAATTGGTAGTTGATTGTGATCTCCTATCTCCAACTTCGGTATTCGAGTGCGCTCGAATCAACGACTGCTGAAGCCGATTCACGGAATCTAGTGCGCTAGATCAACGTACGAAGGATCGTAGATCTTTAAACACGGTATCGTGCGCGATCAACGTGTTTGAGATAGCTAGAGTCCGGTATCTTTGATCAACAGATTTGGGCCTTTGGTATTTTCAATCCACCGATTGCTACTTTCACCGCATCATACATTTTCGTTATCCACTGCTGCATCAACAGGTGCCGTCCTAGTTGACTTAACTGGAATGAAATGGGCGCTCTTGGTCAATCTGTCCACTATGACCCATATACTTTCATTTCCCCTATTCGACCTTGGCAACCTGTCAATAAAGTCCATAGAAATAGAATCCCACTTCCATATTGAAATATCTAACAGCTGAAGCAACCCACTTGGCTTTAGGTATTCGGCCTTTTGCCTACTGGCAATTCAAGCACCGCTTTACACATAAGCCAATATCTCGCTTCATACCTTCCCAAAAGATACTCCTCTGTATTTCCTGATACATCTTAGTTCCTTCTGGATGAATTGAGAACTTCGAAGGATTGCATTCCTCTAAAACTTCCTTTCCTATGTTTCTTACACTCGGAACACATAATCTTCCTTTTTTTCTCAACCACCCGTTCTTGTGAAGACTAAAATCTTTCAAGTCATCACTCTGGGTTCCTTCTCTTAACTTTCTTATCCATTCAGCTAACACTGGATCCTCTTCCTGCTCAGAAGCAATCCTTTTGATCAGTACTGTTCGAACTTCCAAATAACATAATAATATGGTTTCTCTGCTAGACCCTGTCTCGGATCTCCAGTGCACTTAGCAATCTGCTAATATTCCAAATTTTTCCACTCAGCAATCATTGCTAACACTACATCTAATTTCTTCTACAAAGCGCATCCGCAACCTTATTGCCTTTCCCTGATGTGTACTCAATCCCATAATCATAAGCGGCTATAAACTCTAACCACCTCTGTTGTCTCATGTTTAGCTCCTTTTGAGAGTACAAATATTTCAACGACTTATGATCTGTATATAACTCGAACCTCTCTCCCAAAAGGTAATGTGTCCACACCTTCAAAGCAAAAATCACTACAGCCTATTCCAAATCATGTGATGGATACCTGACCTTAAGCGGTTTAAGCTGTCTAGAAGCATATGCAATCACTTTACCTCTCTCCATTAACACAGCTCCTAATCCTGTTCCATACGCATCGGTATAAACCAGCAAATCCTGATTCACTTCTAGAACAAAAAACATAGGTGCATGAGTCAATAAGTGTTCAAACTCTGGAGTGCTTCCTCACACTTATCGGTCCACACAAACTTCGCATCCTTCCTCATTAGCTTGGTCATCGGTGCCGCTATCCGCGAAAATACCTTAAAGAATCTCCGATAATAACTAGCCAACCTAGGAAACTCTTTATCTCGGTTACTGTCTCGGGTCTCTTCCAACTATTCACCGCCTCAATCTTAGTCGGATCCGCTAACAACCCTCTCTCTGAGACTACATGATGAAAAACTTCACTTCCTTCTTCTAGAAGTGACACTTCGAAAATTTCGCCTTCAATTGATGCTACCTCAGCGCCTCAAGCACCACTCTAAGATGAACTTCATGCTCTTTCTCATACATAGAGTAAACAAAGATATCATCTATGAAAACCAAAATGAACCTATCTAAGTGCTCTTGGAAAACTCGGTTCATCAAATCTACAAAGAAAGCTGGGGCATTCGTTAATCCGAATGGCATAACTAACCATTCATACGACCCATATCTGGTCCTAAATGTCGTCAAAGGTATACTATCCTCAGCTACTCTGAGCTAATGGAAACTTGTTGCCAAACCTAACTAAAAAATACCTTGGCTCCACTCAACCGATTGAACAAATCGTCTATTATGGGCAATGGATGTCGATTCTTAATCGTCCTCTCATTCAACTTACAATAATCGATACATAGCCTCAACGACCCGTCCGGCTTCTTAGCAAACATTGTTGTTGCACCCTAAGGTGAACTACTCAGTCCGATAAAACTCTTGCCTTTTGAATCCACCAACTGCACCTTCAACTCCCTCATCTCTGAAGGGGTCATCCTACTCGGCGGCCTACTCACTGGTTGTACTCCCGGAACCAAATCTATTTGAAATTCAATGGCTCTTTTCGGTGGCAATCCAACTACAGGCTCAAAAACATCTGTGAATTCTCCAACCATGAAAACTCGACCCAACTCATCATCCGATTCCATAACACCCAACAAAGCATACATCTCATCGCTATAACCATCTATAGTATAAATAATCCCGTCGCTACAATCAAGGAGTATAAAATATATCTTCCTATCCTGACAAAATACCCTAGCATCGTACTCACTTAACAAATCCATCCCAAGAATAATTCCGAACACCAAAAAATCAAACACATGCAAACTGCAAATAAAAGTGTGACCTAACAAGTCAAACTCTAACTGGTCACATCTAAACTCTAGAGTTGCATACACTCCTATTAGGTTCGCAACCCGTAAGGAAGTAACTAAATATGTGGGTTGAAGGTTAAGCTTATTTATTAAACATCTAGATATAAAAGAATGCAATGCACCAGTATCAAACAGAATGCTAACAGACATACCATGGATCTGAAGTGTACCTCCCAAAACTTCCTTTCCTTTCTCCTTAGCTATCGGCTTAGAAGCAGCAGGCTCCAATGCTTACACCTTGCCGTTTCCATCCTTAGCGGGCTTCTTGCACTGGTTCTTATAATGGCCTATTTGATCGCATTTGATGCACCTGACATTCTCCTTCCCGATCACTTCCTTAGCCTTCCCAGAACGACACTCACTAGCAAAATGCCCCTTCTTATCGCACTTAAAACAGACCACCTCAGACTTTCCTCTCTTGGCTGCTCCACTCTTCTGAGCACTCTTCTTGTGAAAGAACTTCATCTTCTGACCTTGTCCAACCTAGACTTCTTTCACTTTATTCTTCTCCTAACAAGCAAGCATCTCCTTATGCCTCAAACCCGTCTCCACAACCACATCACAGGAATCTCTGATATATGAAGGTAGCCCTGGAAAACCGAGGCTTCAATCCCCTAATGAGTTCTCGTTCCTCTTCATCACTGTATCAATGGTAGCATAACAATATCAAGCTAACTCCTCGAACCTATTAGCATATTCCAGAACTGTCATCTCTCTCTATTTTGGCATAGGAAACTTCCTAATCAAAACAGACTATGCCATTACCGACATGAACTTCTCCTGAAAACTCCTCTTAAACTCTGCCCATGTCATGGTCTCCTCATCCACTACCACAGTTACACTATTCCACCAAAATAAAGCAGCTCCCTGAAGCTGTCAGGTTGCCAACCACCTTTTCTGCTCATCATTAAGCCTCAAGTCTACAAAAACACTTTCATAGTGCAACAACCAGTTTTCCACCTCAACAGCATCCTCGATTCCTATAAATGACTTCCCCTCAAGCTTAGTGTAGTCTCTTCTCAAATTAGCATAGTGATGGACAACTGGAACTTTCGAAACTCCTCCTCCCACTACTCCAGCAGCAACACCCGCTTGAACCATATTCAAGAAGTACATAGCTTCAATTCCAACCTATGGGACTCCAGCACCTACATTCTCTGCTAGTGCCTAACCTTGACCTCTCCTTGCATTAGGCCTAAAATTCCCATCGGTGCCTTCCCCTCCTGGGTTAACTCTTCCTCTTCTACCTTCCAAATCTATATTTAAATCTGATGAGATACCGAAGAATAACTTAATAAAGATAGGAGAATAGAGATAAAGCGTATACTTATATATAGTGAATATATGTATGTTACTATAGCATTATCTCATACCCTAATCTAATTCCTAAGGATTATGTTTTCAAAAAAATCATTTTTATTAAAGTATTTCATAAACCTCTACTTTGATACCAAGTTATAACATCCCCTATCTAGAGGCCAAAAGCTAAGCGCTACAGATGCTGCATCCATCTGTAGTATTAAATTCTGGTGACAAAATATGGCAATGATAATGGTATCCATAATATCAGAAGCACTTGAATATGAACAAAATCACAGATTTAAAAAACAACATCTTGCTGATTACATTTCAAAACAATATCATATCCAAGTTACACAAACCCAAAACGTTTCCTAGGCATTGATCAAATATAATTTACAATAATACGCCAAGAGCAACATATGACAATGCCCCCTTGGATGATCAAAGCAATATAGTAACTTAATACACAGTGGAATCAAATCAAAATTATCTGTAGTTCCTAAAGAGCTATCCGTCAGCCACTTGCTCGTCTCTAGAAGCTTTATTCGCCAAAACTAAGAAAACCTGAAAACCTCAACCCTCAGCCTACTCAAATCAATTTTGAGCACACGAGAGTTTAAGGGGAAATAAAAAAATTCGAGTCAGACATAAAGCCTAGTGTGAATAATATTGTTCATCTTTGTTATTTTATGTTAAGTGATACCACGCCGCTTAGCGGAGCGGGCTTCCCCCCACTAACATTCCTTTAAAATATATCTTTTTGCAAATCTTTTCCTACGACCAAAACGGGTTAAAATATGTAAAGCATCATTAAGTAAACTTATATATATATCAGGTAATAGATGAACTATTTGTTCATGTACTTTAGTTTTGTTTGGCTTACTATTAACCATTGGCTAACTCAAGCCTATCAGACAAGATATCAAAATTTATCTAACATTTGTTAGACACTCCTCTTCTTTTGGACGTTTTGTTCTTAACTATCAGTTAAATTCTTCTCTTCTGGATAGTTTGTTCTTAACTTATCATCTTTCAGGGTCACCTGATCCTAATGGTTTTGCGTGCTCACCAATAACCTATCTGTATGCAAACATATATTCCTTTCTATGTGTATCCATAATTTTAGTCTTACTTGTGACAAAGCCCAACACACTGGAATTTTGGACAAAATTAGCTGGGGCTAATAGCTAATGTATAAGGTGCAACCCTATACCGATCCCCATTTGGTATTCTAATATCCGAGTCATTTACTTAGGTATATCTTCCCAAAATTTTCCTTGAAAACCTTTTCAAAACGATTTAAAACCTTTTAAATAAAACTCAACAAGGAAAATACATAATCTATATGCTTTACTCAAAATCACCTTGCTGGGTTATATATACTTTACTTAAATATTTGTTGATGAAAACATTTAATATTTGGAAGTCCCCCTTTCGAAACCATTGAAAGTACCTCTTTCGAAACCATTGAAAGTACCCCTTTCGAAACCAAGTAAAACCCTTTCTTTTATCTAGGTCGAAAGGCAAAACCTTCCTTTCGAAACCATTCTCAGAACCCTTTCGAAACCTCTGAAAAATAACACCTTTCGACTCCTTCGAAACTATTGGGAAACCACCCCTTCGAACCTTTTTCTAAAACCTTTCGAAAGCATTTGGGTTCAATTTAAAGCATGTGGAAACCTTTCAAAACCATTCAAAGTTTACTCTTTCGAAACCCCTTTGAAAAACATTTCGGTTGAAACCATTTGGATTATGCCTTCAAGTAGAGCAAAGTATCATAAACCCATTATAGTCGAAAGTACTTCTTTTCGAAACCATTCAAATCATCACTCTCGAAACCATTTGTGTTATAATTCAATTGAGAAAAAGAGTCATTAAAACCATTTAAGTTGAAAGCCTGTCTTTCGAAAGCATTCCTAAGTAAAGAAGTGATGGTGTCGAAACCATCCCTTCGAAAGCTTTGGAGATGTGTTCAAATTTTAGAAAACAAGTAACCCCTTCGAAACCCTCTGGTTCGAAAGGTAAAAAGGTGGCTGCTAAAGGCTTCTACTTAGTCAAAAGCAATCATTTAAAACAAAGGCGCAACCCAATCGAAACCATTCGACCTGGTCGAAAGCTAACCACGTCGAAAGCATCTTAGTCGAAAGCAAGCAGGCGCATTTTCATTTAAAAAAATGTAATGCTTCAACCCCATTGAAACCCATGGTTTCGACTCACTACCTTTCGCCAATATCCAATTCACTACGTACCAGTTCCCTGACACCATGCGCATTGGTTTCGACTATGTCAGAAGCAAAGGAAGAAAGGCGGAACCTGGTGTCGAAAGTATCGAAATAGTGAAAAACCTATTTATTTGTCCTTTTAAACTATTTCTTTTGTACCTAACCTGCCTTGTTTGTCTAAATATGATTGGTTGCCATTTTTGTTTTTCAAAAGTGTTGCCAATTCTAGAAATAACAAATTTAAATTATTTGCAAAGAGCCCCTTCTCCTATTAAAACATATAAAACACTTAAGTCCCAAAACTCAAATAATTTTATATATCCATTAAAACACTTAGGAAAAATCTAGAATAATTCTCGAAAATCTCTTTTAATATGTTTTCTAACATATAAAAATGTCAGACCCAAACCTTTTATTATTTAACCGTAAATAATTTATAACCCAAAATAACATTTTCTTTACTAAAAAATTCATATTAAATCCACATAAATTCCAAACATTCTGAAAATTGAAACCCATCTCCAAAATATTATTTCTGATCTACATAAAAATTCACAAGGTACTTAAATGTCATTCAATAGGGTTTTCCTTAAAACATATCGTAAAATCAATATGAACATGTATAAATCATCAACAAGTATATATAATCATTCCATCATTCAAAACATGGAAAAATATTTCAGAATCATCTTAAAACCAAAAACAAAACAAGTTAGAGATGTAAACATTATTCACCTTAGCATTAAAGATTAAAGATATGAGATTTGAACAAATTTGGTTTTGATTAAGCTTCCCCTTTATCTTTCTTTCTCTTTCCCTTGTTAATGGTGGCTGGCCTTAGTTTATAAAAATTTGAGAAATGAAATGAACGTGTAGAGATACCCGGCCTAAGGGAATAGATATAGGAATGTCCTCTTTCCCATTTTACCCCTCCTCGTAGTTCATTTTAACTCTTCTTTAGTTCATTACTTTAAATGGCACGGATACCTCTTAATTAAATCAAATCTCAATCTTTTAATCAACACATTATTTTATTTTATTTATCTAATTAAGTATCGTAAATAATGTTGTCAAAATTATGAGGTGTTACATCATTGTTGTCGTTATCCGTGAAAAATCCTTTCTTAACCTTCGATAATACCTAGATAATCCAAGAAAACTCTTTATCTCGTCTATGTCTCGGGTCTCTTCCAATTATTCACATCTTCAATCTTAGTTGGATCTACAGTCAACCCTTTCTCTGAGAACGTGACCAAGGAACTTCACTTCCTTCTTCCAAAAATGGAACTTGGAAAACTACACTTTTAGCCGATGCTGCCTCGGCATCTCAAGCACCACTATAAGATGAACTTCATTCTCCCTTTCATCTCTAGAGTTTATCAAAATATCATCGATGAGTACCAATACGAACCTATCCAAGTGCAATCGGAAAACTCGGTTCATCAAATCTATAAAGAATGTCGGTGCATTAGTTAGTCCGAACGGCATCACTAACCATTCGTACGTTCCATATCTGGTTCTCAACGTAGTCAAAGGAATACTATGCTCTACCACTATAAGCTGATGGAACCCCTTCGCTAAATCCAACTGCGTAAATACCTTGGCTCCACTCCATTGATCGAACAAATTGTCAATTCAAGGTAACGGATATCGATTCTTTATCATCTTCTCATTCAACTTACGATAATCGGTACATAAACTTAACGATCCGTTATGCTTCTTAGCAAACACTATGGCTACTCCTTAAGGTGGACTAATTGGTCTAATAAAATTCTTTCCTCCCAAATCCACCAACTTCACCTTTAACTCCCTCATCTCGGTAGGTGTCATTCTGCATGGCGATCAACTCACTAATTCTGCTCCCGGCATCAAATCCATCCAAACTCAATAGCTTGTTTCGGCGGAAATAATACTACTGGCTGGAATACATCTGCAAATTCTCTAACCATGAAACTCGATTCAACTCACCCAACAAAGCATTAACCTCACATTTAGGGTTCTCTATGGAATATATAATCTGATCACTACAGTCAGGGTGTATAAGCGATATTTTCCTATCATGGCAAAATATCTTAGCATCGTATTTACTTAACCAATCCATACCCAAAATAATTCTAAACCCTATGGAATCAAACACATGCAAACTACAAACAAAGGTATGACCTAACAAATCAAACTCTAGGTGGTCACACTTCATCCCAAGTGTCACATACCCTCCTATCAGATTTGCAACCTTAAGAAAGTAACTAGGTATGAGGGTTCAAAGTTAAGCTTATCTACGAAACAATGATATATAAAAGAATGCAACGCCCCCGTATCAATCAGTACTCTAACTGACATATCAGGAATCAAAAGCGACCACCCAACACTGCTTTTCCTTTCTCCTGCGTTGTTGGTCTCGAGGTAGCTGGTTCGAATGCAAACGCTTTACCTTTCCCATCCTTATCAGGTTCCTTGCACTGGTGCGTACTGTGCCAAACTTCGATCATAGTTGAAACACCTTACCTCTTTCTTCTCAGTGGCTTTCTTTCCTTTGCATGTCCGGCATTAATGGGCATAGTGTCCCTTTTTGCCACACTTGTAGCGAACAACGTTTTCCTTTCCATTCTTTGCGGTTCCACCCTTCTGAGCCCTTTTCTTATGGAAAAACTTTCTCTTCTGCGCCTGCCCCACTTGGACTTCCTTGGCCTTATTGCTTTCAAGAAAAGCTTGCATCTTCTCATGCATCAAAGTCATTTCAACTACAACATCACACAGGTCTCTGATATGCGATGACACGGCCTTAGCAAGCTTAGGCTTCAACCCACGAATGAACTTTTTATTCCTCTTAATCACAGTATTAATAGTAGCGTAGCCATACCTCCCTAGCTCCTCAAACCTTATCGCATACTTTAGTACAATAATGTCTGCCTGCTCCAACTTAGCAAACTTCCTAAGCAAGGCAGACTTAGCAATCTCAGACGTAAACCTCTCCTCAAACCTTCTCCTGAACTCAAGCCATGTAATATTCTCTTTATTAACTACAATAGTGACACTGTTCCACCAACACAATGCCGCTCCATGTAGTTGTCTCGAAAGCAAGTCTTCTCTTCTGCTCATCATTGAGCCCCAGATTAGAAAATATACATAATGAAGTAGCCAATTCTCTACTTCGATTGCGTCCTCGATACCAATGAACGACTTTCCTCCTAGTCGAGCATAGTCTCTACTCAAAATAGCATAATTATTCACCACCGGAGCTTCTTGGTTTCCTCCTCTAGCATTAAATCCAACTACCCCAGCATCAATTCCCGCTTGCATCATGTTCACGAAAATCATACATTGCTCCCTTGTCTACTTGCGGGACTACAGCACCCACATTCTCAGCTTAAGCCTGATCCTGGTTCCTCCTTGTATTTGGTCTGGCATTTCCATTTGTAGTGATGCTTTCCCCACTAAGGTTAACTCTCCCTCTCCTTACATCCATATCTGCATTCGACTCTCTTAAGATACCGAAGAATAGCCTAAGAGAGATAAGATAATGAGATATAGCATATACTTATATATAGAAAATACAAGTATGTTACTATAATGTTATCCCATACCCCGATCTTACCTCTAATTCCTTAGGATTATGTTTCAAAAAAATCATTTTAGTTTAAATTTTTTCATAAACCTATGCTCTGATACTATGTTGTAACATCCCCTATCTTGAGGCCCAAAGCTAAGCACTACACATGCTGTAGTCATCCATAGTATTAACTTTTGGCGATAAAATACGGCTATGTTAATGGTACCCATAATATCAGAAGCACGTGAATATGAAAAAAAGTCATAGAATTCAGAAACAACATTTCTGATTACATTTCAAAAAATGTTTCATATCCAAATAATTAATCCCATATCGTTTCCTAGGTTCAGACCATATATAATTATAACATAAATATGCTAGGAGCAACATATGAAGATGCCCCTTGGTTGACTAGAGTACTATACAGTCATATCTAACTTAATACAATGCAGCGGAAAAAAACAAAATAAAACAGCAACTCCTAAATAGTTATCTATCAGCCTCCTACTTATCTCCGGAAGCATTATTCGCCAACTTACTAAATCATGAAAATCCTCAACCCTCAATCTACTTAAATCAATTTTGAGCACCCGAGATTTTAAGGGGAAAAACATAAACTTCGAGTTAGACATAAAGCCTGGTGTGAACAATACAATTACATCTCGGTTTACTGATATTAAGTGAGACCATGCCGCATAGCGAAATGGGTTTCCCCTCACTAATATCCCTTTAAAACATATCTTTTTGCAAACCATAATCCTACAACCAAACCAGTTAATCAAACTGATTATATCGAAATAGCAAATATCATATATGCTAAAAACAGGTAAAAATGGACAACTGTTCGAACAAAATGTAGTTTTGCTTGGCTATCTACTAACCTTTGGCTGACTCGGGCCTACCAGATAGACTAAATAAATTTTCTAACAACTATTAGACATACTTCTGGATGGTCTGTCGTTAACATACTTCTTTAAGAGCCACCTGATCCTAATGGTTTAGTGGGCTTACCAATAACCTATCTCTGTACATATATTTCTTTCTATGTGTAACCATCAATTAAGTTTTACTTGCGACTAAGTCCTACACACTGGAATTTTGGACTAAATTAGCTAGGGGCTAATAGCTAATGTATAGGGCGCGACCATATTCCAGTTCCATATGGTATACAAATACCTAAGTCATTTTATTTAAGGTTAACTACCCTTTAAATTTTCCTAAAAAACCTTTTCAAAGTGATTTAACCCTTTAATCATACTTATACAAGGAAAATATACTATTTTCTTTACTCAAATCTTATTGCCATGTTATATTCTTTAATTCAAAACATAGTTGATGAAAACATTCGAAACCTTTG
This sequence comes from Allium fistulosum, assembly GCA_030737815.1. NCBI lineage: Eukaryota > Viridiplantae > Streptophyta > Magnoliopsida > Asparagales > Amaryllidaceae > Allium > Allium fistulosum. The sequence goes on along the minus strand of CM060904.1, from coordinate 266,847,277 downwards.
TTTAAAAACCTTTAAACAGTCTCATTTGAAACCAATGAAAGTACCCCTTTCGAAACCATTGAAAGCACCCCTTTCGATACCATTGAAAGTACCCTTGTGGGTATAGGTAAACTACTTTACTTTATAACCTTAGGCCTAGAGGCCAAACCTACCTTTCGAAGCCATTGAAAACATCTTCTTCGAAAGCTTTATAAAACATAGACAACCTCTTTTAAAATACCTTAAGTATGCCTTTCGAAACCATTGGAACCTTCTATTTAAATGAGGCAAACCTTTTGAAAACACTGGTGAATCACCTCTTCGAAACCTTATATACGTATAACTTTCAAAAATACTAAAAGCCTTCCCTTTGAAACCTTTACTAATTACCTTTTGAAAGCATTGGAGAAGCGGCTCTAATTTTAAAACAAGGGACCCTTTCGAAAACAAACTGGGTCGAAAGATAAAAGGCGGCAGTTAGGGGTTTCGACCCCTTTGAAAGCATTTACTTAAAACAAAGGCGCAATCTTATTCAAAAGCATTCTATCCTTAAAACCATTGACCAAGTCGAAAGCAATATTATTCGAAACCATTCCTTTCGAAAGCAAAGCAAAGCATTTTCTTTAGAAAGCAAAGCAAAGTCTCGACCCCATCTAAACTCCTTTTTTTGACCATATACCTTTCGCCTATCTCCAATCCACTACGTACCAAGGTATCTGATACCATGTGTATTAGTTTCGAGTAAGGTTGGTGGCGGAGGAATGGAGTCGAAAGGTGGCTTGCGAAGATGGTGAGACAGCGGAACCCTGTATAATCTGAATTTTAACTTAAAAAGGTAATTCTTTTCAACTAACTTGCTTATTTGTCATCATATATTTGGTTTCCTTTACTTTTTCAAAATCTTTTCTGAAGAGCATTATCGAAATTTCAGAAATAGCAATTTTAAAACATTTGCAAGTCCTTTCTCCTTTTATAAATATATAAAACATTTAAGTCTCAAACCTTAAATAATTTTATATATTTATGAAAACACTTAGGAAAATTCTGTAAAAATTCACGTAAATCTTTTTTAATAAGTGTTCTAACATATTTAAATTCTAGACCCAAGGCATATATATATATATAATTGCTGAAATAAATTTTTAACCCAAATAACTATTTTCTTCACTAGAATATTAATATTAATTCCAAAATAATTCAGAAAATTATGAAACTTGAAACCCAATAACAAAATATCATTTCGGACCTTATATAAAATTCGCAAGATATATGGCTATCATTTGATAGGTTTTTTTGGCAAGGCCAGCCGGCTTCATAGTGGGTCGTGCCACTGTGTATATAAATAAAGAACAGGTGCCATGCACATGCGCAAAGCAGCTAAACATGGTTTTATTGTGGCCATACCACTTAAATACAATACAAGTGAGAAGAAAAGTGCTTCCGCAGCTAAGAAAGAATATCTAAATGTCCTTCTGGGAGGAAGAACCACTGTCATCATCAGTTGACCTAGTCCCAGGACATGGATAAAACCAAAAAACTGAGCCACAATATCTGGATCAAAGACTTATGAATCACAGGAATATAAATACTTCTGATCCTAAGAATCATCCGCCAAAAAAGCACAGTTGTCATCCCCATCCTCACCTTCGATCGATAGAACAAGACCATCCCCTACTATGTGATAATATAATCGCCGACTTTCCCCCTCTTCACCTATAAACATGTAGTAACACTCATACTCAGGACAATATCCCATTTTTGATTTCACATGTACCCAAGACTTCTCCCCGGAGTTCCACCCAATAACCTGTGGAACAATAGTCTTCTTTGAGCTGTCAGAAATAACTGCATTGGAGGAAGGAGTGGCAGTAGATGGAGACAAAGGTAAAACGGCCGCATCATCTGTCAAGGAAGAAAGAACAGTCGAAGACTTGGGGACCCATTTCCTCACTGGAGGAAAGAACAGTCGAAGACTTGGGGACCCGTTTCCTTACTGGAGGACGCGGTAGCGGTACCTTAATAGGAGTTGGATCCTTAGGCAGAAGCTTGCAATCGGTAGAAATGTGTCCGTAGGAGTGGCAGGCCATGCAAATATCTGGTTTCCAACTGTAGTTAACATCAACGAGTGCATCATGACCATCCGCTAATCATACCCTAAGCTGAGAAGGAAGAGATTTATTCGGAGTAATTTCTATCAATGCCTTGGCGAAAACTAGACTTTTCCTTTCCACAATGTTTATGTCAAAGCATTTGAGTTTACCATTGAGGCTAGCAACCAATCAAGACCAATCAAGGGCTGTAGAACATAAGGTATTTGTGTGAAATGGGTCCAAACAGGGATAGACAACACCTGATCTCTTGCTCTATCAACTGTGGGACTCCATACTGTAATGGTAAAGGGTTTGCATTGATAATGGATGGATCAGCCTTAAGAACCCGAAGCCGCTCTTCCGCAATAGAGAGTTTGAAATAGAACATCCCATTTATATAGTTAACACGAAGACCACCTCTAAGTTTCCAAACTGAACGACAGTGATTACGTACATCCACGTAGGAAGATTTCGAATCAAGAAAGAACCCAACCAAATGATCTTTCCAATATTTAACTCCCTCTTGAAGGACGTCAGGTGGAGGAATCAATGCATCATCTATTTCAATTGTTTCGAAGGATCTGGGCGTATAGCTTCCAGCATTTCTCGGCAAGGAGGAGAATAAGGATGACCATTTGCTATTAGTTGCAGGAGACGTCAAATTATGTGCCTTAGGAGATGTCACAGGGATACCAGGGGAATCAGAAGTAGGAGTTACAAGAAGGTGGGATGTAGCATTTTTTGGTGCATTTGCACAAACAATTTTTGGGCGACCTAAAGAGTTCGAAATTTCAAAGCCAATTCGAGCTGAAACACTATCAAACTCAACAACATCATCAACCGCTGAAATTCGAATATCACTAACTACTCTCACACCATCCAATGAAGTATCATACAACGCAGAATTTCCAATAGACAAATGCACGGCAGCAGATTCCGACATGCGAGTTATAGGGGACATACCTTGTACTGGTTGACAGTGCGAACGAGGAAGAAGGGGAAATTCCAATTGTTCAAGAGGGAAGCCAGGGGGTGGACTTGAGGAGCCATCACACGAACAGGGGCGGAGTCGTTGACTTTAAGAGCAGTAGCTGAGTCATAAACGAGGTGAGAAGAATAACCGAAAACAGTCGAATTCGCGACTATCGGAGACGAGTAGAGAAGACCAGATCTGGTGCTCGACATCACCGGGCAGAGTCTGTAGAGGCAGGACGCGACTTACGGTTCTTGGCCATAGGGGAGGAGTGGAGCAACGATGATTAGAAGTGGAAGGATAATAAGATGGACGGGAATGGGGAAATGGGACCAAAATTAATCGCCAGGAAATAGGAAATACGCCATTTATAAACATAGTATTCTACAAGAGAAAAATCATTCAAAACATGTCATAAAATCAATATGAATAAGCATAATTCATCAACAAGCATATATATATATATATATATATATATATATAAATCATTCAAAACATGGCAATACACTTGCAAAAAAATATCAGATCCGATTCTAAAAGTTGAAATCATCAAAATATGAGATGTAACATATTACTCACCTTTAGCTTTGTTGCTAAGGTGTTGAGATTTGATCCTTGGATTGAATTTGATTAGCTTTTCCTCTTGATTTAGCTTATCTTCCCCTTACTCTTCTTCAATGGTGACCGGCCTCATAGGTTTTGATTTTAATTTGTGAATGTGAGAAATGTTATGAATGGAGGGTTTAGGGTATAAGAGTGTAGCTTATTCCTATATTGCCCCTTATCTAATTTCCCTCTCCAATTTCATTTTAAACCCATTTAGTTCATTACTTAACTAGGCATGGCTAACCTTTATTTAATCAAATCTCAATCCCTTAATCATTTAATCTTTATGTTATTCAATTTTATTTAGCTAATTAAATCTCCTGAATAATGTAATATAAAATTAAGGGTGTTACAGACTCCCCTCCTTAAAGAATTTCATCCTCGAAATTACGATAAGATACATATTTGGTCAATCATAAAGTTAAAACATACCGTGAAATAAGTCAGGGTAAGTATCTCGAATTTAGCTCTCAGCTTCCCCAGGTACTGTCTCTCTCGTCATCACTTCAATGGACTCTGACTAATCTGACTATTTTGTTCCTTAGCTTCTTTTCATCTCTTGCGACTATACCAACTTGTTT